>CM038719.1:33332746-33932746 GCA_021613375.1 Megaleporinus macrocephalus | reverse complement strand
TGTGACCCTGCAGCCGAACAGACACTCAGAGTGGAGTAATATTTAAACAGAGCTGCAGGATTCAGTGTCAGGACAGAAGGTCCCCTCTGAGAGGTGAGCAGCTGGTTTAGTGTTTGGTGGCATCTTCTCCACAGAGTGACTTTAGATTAGAAAAAAAAATCATTCATCCCAAAAATCTGATCAAACACAGTGACCAACACGACTCAGCACTGAACACTCCACCTACAAACACTCCACCTACAAATACTTCACCTACAAACACTCCAACTACAAACACTTCAACTACAAACACTCCACCTACAAACACTCCACCTACAAACACTCCACCTACAAACACTTCACCTACAAACACTCCACCTACAAACACTTCACCTACAAACACTTCACCTACAGACACTTCACCTACAAACACTTCAACTACAAACACTCCACCTACAAACACTCCACCTACAAACACTTCACCTACAAACACTCCACCTACAAACACTTTACCTACACACTACACCTACAAACACTTCACCTACAAACACTCCACCTACAAACACTCCACCACAACACTTCACCTACAAACACTTCACCACAACACTCCACCTACAAACACTCCACCACAACAATTCACCTACAAACACTTCACCACAACACCCCACCTACAAACACATCACCTACAAAAACTCCACCTACAAAACACTTCACCACAACACTTTACCTAGAAAACACATCACCTACAAAAACTCCACCTACAAACCCTTTACCTACAAACACTTCACCACAACACTTCACCTACAAACCCTTTACCTACAAACACTTCACCACAACACTTCACCTAGAAAACACATCACCTACACACACTTCACCTACAAACACTTCACCACAACACTTCACCTACAGACACTCCACCACAACACTTCACCTACAAAAACTCCACCTACAAACCCTTTACCTACAAACACTTCACCACAAACACTCCACCTACAAACACTCCACCTAAAAACATCACCTACAAACACTTCACCTACAAACACTCCACCTACAAACACTTCACCTACAAACACTTCACCTACAAACACTCCACCTACAAACACATCACCTACAAACACTTCACCTACAAACACTCCACCTACAAACACATCACCTACAAACACTTCACCTACAAACACTCCACCTAGAAAAACATCACCTACAAACACTTCACCTACAAAAACTCCACCTACAAACACTTCACCTACAAAACACTTCACCTACAAACCCTTTACCTACAAACACTTCACCACAACACTTCACCTAGAAACACATTACCTACAAACACTTCATCTACAAACACTCCACCTACAAACACTTCACCTACAAACACTTCACCTACAAACACTCCACCTACAAACACTTCACTTACAAACACTCCACCTACAAACACATCACCTACAAACACTTCACCTACAAACACTCCACCTACAAACACTCCACCTACAAACACTTCACCTACAAATACTCCACCTACAAACACTCCACCTACAAACACGTCACCTACAAACACTCCACCTACAAACACGTCACCTACATACACTTCACCTACAAAAACTCCACTTACAAACACTTCACCTACAAACACTCCAGCTACAAACTTTTCACCTACAAACACTCCACCACAACACTCCACCTACAAACACTTCACCTACAAACACTCCACCTACAAACACTTTGCCTACAAACACTTCACCTACAAACACTTCACATACAAACACTCCACCACAACACTTCACCTACAAACACTTTACCTACACACTACACCTACAAACACTCCACCACAACACTTCACCTACAAACACCTCACCTACAAACACTCCACCTACAAACACTTCACCTACAAACACTTTACCTACACACTACACCTACAAACACTCCACCACAACACTTCACCTACAAACACCTCACCTACAAACACTCCACCTACAAACACTTCACCTACAAAACACTTCACCTACAAACCCTTTACCTACAAACACTTCACCACAACACTTCACCTAGAAACACATTACCTACAAACACTTCATCTACAAACACTCCACCTACAAACACTTCACCTACAAACACTCCACCTACAAACACATCACCTACAAACACTCCACCTATAAACACATCATCTACAAACACTTCACCTACAAACACTTCACCTACAAACACTACACCTACAAACACATCACCTACAAACACTTCACGTACAAACACTCCACCTAGAAACACATCATCTACAAACACTTCACCTATAAACACTCCACCTACAAACACTCCAGCTACAAACTTTTCACCTACAAACACTCCACCACAACACTCCACCTACAAACACTTCACCTACAAACACTTCACCTACAAACACTTCACATACAAACACTCCACCACAACACTCCACCTTCAAACACCCCACCTACAAACACTCCATCTACAAACACTTCACCTACAAACACTCCACCACAACACTTCACCTACAAACACTTCACCACAACACTCCACCTACAAACACTTCACCTACAAACACTTTACCTACACACTACACCTACAAACACTCCACCACAACACTTCACCTACAAACACCTCACCTACAAACACTTCACCTAGAAACACATCACCTACAAACACATCACCTACAAACACATCACCTACAAACACTCCAGCTACAAACTTTTCACCTACAAACACTCCACCTACAAACACTTCACCTACAAACACTCCACCGCAACACTCCACCTACAAACACTTCGCCTACAAACACTTCACCTACAAACACTTCACATACAAACACTCCACCACAACACTTCACCTACAAACAGTTCACCACAACACTCCACCTACAAACACTTCACCTACAAACACTTTACCTACACACTACACCTACAAACACTCCACCACAACACTTCACCTACAAACACTTCACCTACAAACACTTTACCTACACACTACACCTACAAACACTCCACAACACTTCACCTACAAACACTTCGCCTACAAGCACTTCACCTACAAACACCTCACCTACAAACACTCCACCTACAAACACTTCACGTACAAACACTTTACCTACAAACACTTTACCTACACACTACACCTACAAACACTCCACCACAACACTTCACCTACAAACACTCCACCTACAAACACTTTACCTACAAACACTTCAGGAGATCTGAGATTTCACTTCAGCATGAAGAAGCTCAGCTGTTGACACTCTGTCCACAACAACACTGACCACTTATCACCACCAGAGGGAGCAAAATCTGCTTCAGCTCTCTCTCTCTCTCTCTTTCACTCTCACACTCTCCCCCTCTCTTTTCTGCCTTTCTCTTCATTTTTTACACCCTCTCTCTTTTTAACCCTCTCTTTCCCTATATTCTTTTTTCTCTCTTTATTTTTTATTCTCTCTCTCACTTTATTTTCTATCCCTCTCTCTCTTCTACCTCTATCTCTCTCTCTCGCTCTCTTCTACCTCTCTATTTCTATCCCCTCTCTTCTACCTCTCTCTCTCTCTCTGTTTATTGTTTGTTTCCTATTCTCTGTGGTGGAGGTTTTCTATATGAATGTTTTTATTGCAGTTGTTTTGTTGTTTTCAATAAACGGATGGTTTGGATGGTTTTGATCTCTCTCTCTCTCTCTCTCTCTCTCTCTCTCTCTCTCTCTCTCTCTCTCTCTCTCTCTCGCTCTCTCTCTCTCTAATTGATATGATGGGTGGAGTTTGAACACATGGCTGATTTATGAGAACTCGGCAGCTGCTGATGATGTAATATTAATTATTAATGGAATATTTCCATATGGCAGGTGCAAAGTATGTGTGGGCAATCACTGATAGACAGAGACTGATGGGGGGAAGTGTGTGGACTGTCCCCATCCGACAGAGACAGAGAGGGAGAGAGAGTGAGAGATTTCTAATAAGTTATTGATATGATGATATGGGTCAAGGTAACATGCCCAAGTACAGTCTGGAGTTTGAACAGCTTGATAATAAACCTATTTAAAATGTTTGGCTGTATGTATCTTCTGCACTCTGCATCATGTTCATCTGAGCTCATCTTCCATTGCTGATGAGAGCTGACATCACAACAAGGGGATGATCATTAGTGAAGTAGCACGCTCACTAATACTGTCACTACTACAGTATTTACATGCGTGAAATTGTCTTTTTATTGGGTGTGTCCCAAAACCTAGTGAGCTCCTACATAGGCATAAGTCATAGTACGCGCTCCAGGCTTGTAGACGGTCCCAATACTTAGATATCTTAAACATGCTGTCTACTGAGGAACCTTATTTTGCCCTGATTTTAAGGAAGCATCGAACTCTGCCTTAGCTGCTAAGACAATCCCATGAAGCAACGCAGGCAGAACTTTTCCCCAACATGGCGGACAAAAACAGAGCTACTAGCAGAGAAGTTATCTTCAAATGTAAGTTATTTAAATTCTCTCTGGTGTTTTAATGTGTTTCTTGTCATATAATCACACAAAACAGTATTTTATTATCAACTCTGTAACGAGTCGTTGACCATTTAGCAGTTTTATACTCGAGCCATTAGCATTTATGCTAGCGGATTTTTAAGCCTTGGGCTATTGTTTTGGATAGCTGGTCGGTAGCTTAGCAACCAGCTAAACCACGGGTCGCATGCTGCAGTGGGCGGAAACAAGCCGTGAAGCAATCTCTCTCTAACTAGAGCGTCTCAGTAATCTGTTTTATGAGGAGAGATGAGGAGAGAACGCTGCTACTTAAACAACTGCCTACCTACCCTTACAGAAAATAAGTATACTTAAAGTTAATTTTATTTAGTATACTTTATGCAGTTACTATACTAATGTCATTGTACTGGTAGTACACTTGTGTATATACTATTTTAATACTTCTTGGGACTAAATTGGCCCACTTTCTAGTTTTTAAAAGTATACTTTTAAGTACACTACTCACTGTAAGCGTAGTAAACCAAGTAAACAACTAGTTTACAGCTTTTGTACTGCAACTACACTAAAAGTAAACTTGAGGGTTTACTGTTAGTTTACTAGCTTGTACGTTTTCTTAAAGTGAACTAAACCTCTTACTCATACTTAACTGCTTGTATTATTGTTGTCCTTTAAAGTATATGACTAGGTTTAAGTTTTTTTTTTCTACTTAAAATAGAACTTTAACAACGTTTACTTACTTACCAGTGGACACACGTAAAATAAACAAGACACGCTCAGATTAAGAAACATATTTGTATCTTTATAAATCTTTATAAATCAAATTTTAAATGAATATTGTACTGGATGTGTTTGTACTATCTCTATCTCAATCAAAAGATGAAGTACTAGTAAAGGCCAAATATACTTAGACTGTTCTATACTTGTCAGTATAACCCCAGCATACTTAAGTACAACTGTGTTTAGTATATCACTGAGAAGTACATAACAAGAAACTGAAAGTATACTCACTTCCTTTTAGTTTAAAAGAAGGAAACTAATGGTACACTTGAATAAACTTCTTTTTTGTAAGGGTAGACAGCCTACTTAGACACTCACTAGGTTTTGAGACACACCCATTGTTTCTTTTAAGTACACTGGATTAGTCTTGAACTAAGTCTCTTTGATATATTCAGTGAAATACTGAGGTTCATGCTCCTGAAGAGTAGATTTTAAAAAAAGGTTCTGTATATGTGTCCTGTTGACCTGCGCTGACCTGACGGATATGGAGAAGTCTCCGGGTGAACTCTGGCTGCCGCGGATCAGAAAGCCTCCGACGTCTTTAGACATCAGGGTATCCTCGGCTGAACTACGACTGGCGCTCTCCTGGAACCAGCTGAAAGAGACCAGACAGGCTTATCATCTGAGATCCGTTCTTCACGTTTGGCTTTGAGCTCTTTAACCCTTCCCCCCACCCAGAGTAGCTGGCGAGCTTGAAGGTCCACTTCGGTCAAACACAACATTGAGAAATCAGACTGACCTGGGCATCTGCCTGTCCACATAGTTTCGAGGCACAAAGCCCTCGTGGCCGTGCATTTCAGCCTTATACCATTCGTCCTGACAGCCCAGGATCTGCACAGAGAGACAGGGAAGGTAAAGGCGAGTTCCACTGACATTTTAAAATAATTACAATTAAAATAATACAAATTAATTACAATTATTCTGAGTTTTTTGGTGCAAAATGCTTCATTCTAGAGAATCCAAGTCATCTAAGCTCTCATGCTGAAATGGTTGAGTAGCAAGCACCTGACATTCCTTTCAAACTTCCTAAAACTTCAACTGGATTAGCTGGTAGGCTGGTCTAAACTAGGGGTCTTTGATTTTTTGACCTCATGATGGAAACCGTTGTCAAGTGTGATGCCTCCATCTGGCAACTTTATATATTGTATTATTATTATTATCAAATAATACAAAATCAGAATATATCAGTCCAAATATAACTAATATATATTTATACTTGTTAACTTTGTAATAGAGCTTATTTACACTACTGTGCAAACATCTTGGGCACCTAAACTGATTTTTTAAAAGCCTTTAAAAGCCATTAAGTGTATTTACACCAGTAAGAACACCAGATATTATTAGAACAGATGTAAATAATCATAAATACAATACAAAGTAACATGAATATCTTATTATTAAAGAAGTAGATCATATTTTGAGCTCCAGTTGAAAGATCAAAGTTCAGTTCCAGATTTCTCCTGGACGCCCCAGACATTGTATGAATGTATTCAGTTCCTTCAGCAGCAACCTTGATTTAGCTTAATGAAGTACTGAGCAGTCAAAGCAGGTATTAGATGAGAACTGTACATAATACTGGGTTGTTTCCACAAGGAGAATCTTGGAAAGGGTTAAATTAACACACCGACGTATGTAAAAGGAGTACTTACTGTATTAATACTGTTTGAATATTTGAAAAATAGGTTTTTTCTGAGCAAATAAAAGCTTCCTGTCTGGAAAAATAGCTTAGTAATGATCAGTGCTCTCTAAAATGGCAACTTTAAAGGAGAGACCAAAAACTGTCTTTACTTATAATGCAAGTCAATGGAACCAGAATATTTTCAGAGCTGTTTTAAGGCATTTCTATTGGTCTGTTGAAATTTTCGCACAATGTGAACGGCAGCTGCTGCATTCAAATGAGCTAGAAAAATAAAAATGGACAAAAATAGAGATGCATGTTTTTCTTTGCACAGCGACGATATAATCTCCCCAAGTGATTAAAAACTTTCCACAGTGCTGTATATGTAGCATTTGTCACTGTTAATTTTCACTGAGCTCTTTAAAACACTAGCAAAGTTGAAAGTTAGTATAAAGAAGCTGTGAGCTTATGCTTCAGGTGGTTTAAACACCTAAAAGGTTGGAGTTCTGACATCACAACATGGGGATAAAATGAGTTACAGCGTTTGGCCTCAGTCCTAATGTGCTATCTGGTGTTTCTTTCAGTGTTGGAGTCTTTCACAGTGTGAACTGGCCTAATCTACACATCTGCCTATTTAATATACTCTATTTAATAGAACTGCTTTCAAAATGCTGATTTTTCCACACTGCCGTGAACATCCATACCCGTCACCCGTTAGCTACCTTCAGCGTGTCTCCTTTCCGAAAGCTGAGCTCATCCTCCGCCGTGCCGTTGAAGTCGTACAGTCCTCGGGCCTCCATGGCAATGCAGCTGTGGACACTGGGCCAGTGTCCAGTGAGAGAGAGAGAGAGAGAGAGAGAGAGAAAGAGACCCAAAAATGGTTATGACACACATGGAAAACCCTAAAGGCACCACTCCAAAAATAAATAAGAAAATAAATGTAAAAAAAAAAAAAACTTGTTAACCTCAGCTTTCTGGTGGCTGATAGAAGGCGAACACCTGCTCTCGTGTATGCAGGGCCTGCGAGCAAGCGTGCAGCATGTGCGGTTAGTCAACCATTGAGGCGTGAGAACTAACCGAACATGGAGAAGAAAAAAAATGGGGCACATCACTGAACCCAAACGCAGTTTTTCACCTCCTAAAGGCTTCGCTTTGACTGTACCCAACATGCAGTGCGCTCTAATTTACTTAAAGGGCACATATAAACTGTATTATCACCCTAAGGTCACCTAAGGTCAACTTCTTAATTTGTGTAGGTGTATGCATCAATTTGGGTCTGGCGAGAGCCCCCCACCCTCCTGCTTACCAGACCTAAATTGGTGCATGGGTCTATACAAATTAACCCTTTAATGTTAAGTGAATTATATTAGATACACGATTTTGAGGCCTGTAAATCAGCACTGTTATTATTTTTGGCCTAAAAAACTGATGTGCACCTGAACTTTGCTTAAACCCACAGTTAGTTTTAAACTTACTAGAACTAGATTTAGTTCTAAGTTAGAAATGACTCGAGTAAACGTTTAAAATAATCATCTCAGAGTATAAAGTGTTAAAACATTGTGTTCTGAACGCTTTCATTTGTTATCAAAAAACTGCAAACAATTCCAGATGTTCTAAATATGATACAAAACAAAACTCATACATGGAAAGTTTTATTTAATGTGATTATTATTATTATTATTATTATTATTATTATTATTATTATTATTATTATTAATATTATTATTTATTGATGGTCTAATAAACACTCCATTTTTAAAGAATTAGAATTTTCAGGCAATTGTTTCATGGTTCAGGCTTTAAAGGGTAAAGAAGCTGACCTTAGGTGACCTCAGGCTGACAAATCTGGTTAAGTGTAAATTACTGAGCACATCCTCGACACACTTCTACTGTTTATTTACAGAATTTAACATATTAGGAGGAAAAACATATTTCTATTTCTATAAGTAGTGCTGTTACATACGTCAGTGTGTTTATTTAACCCTTTCCAAGCTTCTCCTTGTGGGACATTATTTTCATTTTAGATTTTTATTTGGACCAATAGAAATGCTTCAAAACAGCTTGGAAACTATCCTGGTTCCATTGACTTACATTGAAAGTAAAGACAGTTTTTGGTCTCTGCTGTAAAGTTGCCTTTTTGTTGATACTTGTTTTTCTTTGACCAGTGAAGAGTTAAATAATATTAATACAGTATTTAGTGGTTTTACATACATCAGTGTGTTTATTAACCCTTTTCAAGCTTCTCCTTGTGGAAACAACCCAGTATGATTTACAGTTCTTATCTAATACCTGCTTTGACTGCTCAGTACTTCATTAAGCTAAATCAAGATTGCTGCTGAAGGAACTGAATACATTCATACAATGTCTGGGGCGTCCAGGAAAAATCTGGAACTACACTTTGTTTAAGCTCAAGATATGATCTACTGCTTTTAGAGTAAAATATTCATGTTACTTTGTATTGTTTGTGTTGTATTTATGATTATTTACATCTGTTCTAATGATATCTGGTGTTCTTACTGGTGAACATACACTTAGCTCAGATAAAGGCTTTTAAACAATCAGCTTAGGTGTACAGGAGTGAACACATACACACCTAAGCAACCCATGGTGAGGACCCCATTTGACCCCCCACTTTCACTAGCAATAGTTCTGTAGTCTGAGCTCCTGATATCAAACATTTAATTGGTGTAGATTATGTGCTTACAACCTACTAGAAGAGGAACATGTTGATGCTGTGGTGTTGGAATTCCCTTGTTTGGTGTGTTCCCACCAGCTGCGAGCGGAACCAGCGCTCAGTTGGAAGCGAACCAAGACCAGTTTCCGTCATATCGCGATCTGAGCTGCTAATAATGGAAGACGAGCAAGAAAAAATAGCAAAGCTATGCAAATGGCACACGGCTCGCTGAATGCATTGCAACAGAAATCTGACTGGTTCCACCAATCATAGAGAAGCAGATACGACGTAAGGGTTACTATTCCTGCTTTCAGTCTTTTGGGGTCAAATGGTGGTAAACGCAGGGCTGAGCTTTAGCCACTGCTCTGTAAAGTCAACGTACCAAATGGGTATATATAATCACAAAATCCCAATGAAGCAAACAGGTTCTGAACTAGATACTGAAATTAAGAACGTAGCTATAATTCGGGTCAATGACTGGTACTTCCTTCCCAACCTACCAACCTCCACACTGTGACAACCATAGGTATAGCTCCCCTATCAGGTGTTTCAGCACCCTTATAGCACCCCTATAAGATTTCACCTTTGTCAGGTTTAGTTTCATTGTGTTGTGATGGTGCAGCTCCTGCTGGACTACTGAGCTGACCAGAAGGAGAATATTGCAACACACTGCACTTCCTATTATTATAGATTCTGGAAGTACTAAGACAGTTCACGACAGTTCTTTAGAAGAACTCAGCACTCTGAGAAGATTTGGCTGGTCATTGGCGGTTACTCTGGCCTCAGCTTGAGACGTTATTTCAATAAAGACTTTAATTTTGGTTGTTCTCGCCATGCAGTTCACTCAAATCTGCCCCAACGCAGTTACTGAAGGATATACTAAAGTTTCAACAATTACAGGAAGAGCTGTGCATCCTGTAAAACACTCAACATCTCGCACACACACGTGCATGCACTTGCAAGCACTCTATGCCTGCACCCTTCCTTTAGAAGCAAAAGCCTCGTTTTAAAAAAAGTCGAAATAGCTGTTTCACCTGTGTACCACTTTATCTTGAAGGTTGTACTGGTTACTGGAGTTTGTACTGAGTTTGGAACTAATGAGCTTTAATCAGACAAGGACTATAAGGTGAAAGCCAATGATGGTGCAATGCTTTTAGAATATTTGTGCAAACTATGTGTTGATAACAGGTTTGGAGCATTGCCTGAATGCTAATAGCAGCCAGCGTTTACAGCAGCGCTGTACTAGATAGCTTTCCGTCCACAAGAAATGGGGAACTGGCTGACTCAGACTCACCATTAAAGGGGAACTCTAGTGTTTTTTATAAACTCTTTTTCCCATAATTTAATAGTTGAGATAAACAACAAAGTCATTTAGAGTGGTTTTGGTGTGAAACGCCAATGTTTCAGAATTGTTTACAGGGCTGGAGATGGGAACAAGACATCTTTAGTTATTAGATGAAATGTTTACAAATAGGCTGTCTGAGATTTGGTGAGATTAGACAGTTTGGTGAAAACTTTGCCCTTAAAATCCATTCACGGTGGATGTTGTGAGGCAAAGTAGTCCCCAAAGAAAACGCAGTGTAGGTTCATTGGTTGTTTTGGATATTAATTAAGATGGCTAGATTTGTATTGCAGACATGGTGACCATCACCACCACTGTAAAGAACTCTCACGCCAAACCCACTCTGAATGACTGGTAGCAATTGAACAACACTGGGAACAACAACTGATTTAGAAAAATCACTTAGATAGTAAAATAATTACATAATAAATAAAATAATTATATAATAAATAATAAATAAGACTAATAAAACCAGAGGGCCAACCTTAATGCAGCAAATGAAATGCATCTTCAAATAACGAGAGTGTTTTATTCCAGATAAACCTTTAGATCTCTGTCTAAATAAAGGGACTGAAACTCTACCTACAGTAAATGTCATGTTTAAGAAAAGGAGAGAAAACAAGTTGAAAGGATTGAGTAGCGAGCAAATTACACCTGAAATTCCTTTCAAACTTCCTAAAACTTCAACTGGATTAGATGGTATGCCAGTCTAATATAGGGGTCTTTGATTTTTCAACCTCATAATGGAAACCGTTGTCAAGTGTGATGCCGCCAACTTTCGTAACTGGAAGCTGAACTATTACCGGATAATACAAAACCAGAATATATCAGTCCAAATATAACTTATATATATTTATAACTGTTAACTTTGTAATAGAGCTTATTTAAACTACTGTGCAAACATCTTGGGCACCTAAGCTGATTGTTTAAAAGCCTTTATCTGATCAATAAGTGTATTTACACCAGTAAGAACACCAGATATCATTACAACAGAAATAATCATAAATAATCATACATAACTATATAATAATGTATGTATGTATAAGTATGTAAAGAAGAAAGAAGTAGATCATATCTTGAGCTCCAGTTTGAAGAACAAAGTGTAGTTCCAGATTTCTCCTGGACGCCCCAGACATTGTATGAATGTATTCAGTTCCTTCAGCAGCAATCTTGATTTAGTTTAATGAAGTACTGAGCAGTCAAAGCAGGTATTAGATGAGAACTGTAAATAATACTGGGTTGTTTCCACAAGGAGAAGCTTGGAAAAATTAATACTGTTTGAATATTTAAAAAATCAAGTGTTTTGCTGAGCAAATAAAAGCTTCCAACAAACAAATTTAATTAAAATTTAAATCTTAATCTCGTCTCAGTCTTCACCTCAACTACTAAGAGTCCTGGTCTTCACCAAGACTTGATAGGCTCTGCTCTCTGTCTTCATTTGGACTCGACTAATAAAAGTCTTAACCCTCCTGTTATGGTAAAAAATGAATTGCATTCATAATGTTATAGGTCAAATACTCCCATCCAGTATCAATACACTCAAAAACATGGTCAAATAAGAACAGTAAAACCTAATTAAAAATTATTAGGAGATTCAGACGGATGAAATATGTAAACACATGGTATATATATATATATATATATATATATATATATATATATATATATATATATAATTTTAACAATCATTCATTGAATATTTTTAACCAGTATTTGAGACATCTCAAAGTGGGTCAAATTGATCCCTAACATAACAGGAGAGTTAATCTTGACTGGATTGGATGTATCATGGTCTCAGACTTGACTTGGATTCGGATCTAGAGGTTTTGACTATAGTGCTACTAGCTAGCTTGCCTGCTATATAAGCTACAGGCCAGCCAGCTGTTTTGGGTTCGGGAGTTTATGGTCATGCACTGGCCAATAAAATCCTTCCCCTACACTACCTTCCACTCTACAAGTTACTAAACAAAGTTAGAAAAAGCAAGTACACCGCTTGAACCGTTCATACTTTTTCAGCACGTTCGGAGATACAGATCTGTAGAAGGAGAAGGCAACATTTAACACGTCTACCTCACTACGTCAAATGTGTCAGACTGGTTTGGTTGGCAGTTTGTTATTAGAGTGTGTGGTATACGCATGTTTAGCTCTTTTAGCACCTACAAAAAGAAAGCCGAACGAAGGGGTTAGGAACATATCATGGTCGTCCAGAGAAAAACACGTGTCCCCAAAATGAAAACTTTACAGGAGAGGACAAAAACCTTCTTCACTTTTAATGTGAGTCAATGGAACCAGAAATATTTCCATGCTATTTTGGAGGCTTTCTATTGGTCCAGTCATCATTAAATTTTCCCACAATATGAAGAGCAGCTGTCGTGTTCAAATGATGTAGAAAAATGAAAATCAACAAAAATGGTTGATTTTTGGACAGCGACAATATTCAAAATACTGGAGATCAAACAACAATCGTATGCAAATAAAAACACTAGATCAGGCATCCCCAGCAAATGAAACACGAGAGCAGACAGTAGGATGTTAATAGATGCCTGTGAGAACCCCATGATTTCATCTCTCGTCACTGTGGATGTAAAAATGCACAAATCTACCTTTAGAAAAAAACCGCATGGGGGGTGCGCCAGGAAGAGCCTCTCTGTCTAAAGTAAACAAGACTAAAGTTTGCTAGATGAATGTCTAGACAAGGATCAGGACTTCTGGAACAATGTGATAACAATGTGGCTAAAACCAAACACAGCTTTCAAGCTTGCTGGTGAAATGCTATGGTTCAGTGAAGCTTTGCTGGCCAAGTTTCAATCAAAGAATTGGCTATACATTTTCTTTTGTAACAGAGAGTCCTGGTGGAGAATGTGAGACCATCTTGACTTTTCAACAGGATAATGATCCCAAACATACAAGTAAATGCACCAAGAGGTGACTGAGAGGGAAGGTTGTGGACTTAGTCAAGACATGAAATAGTACAAAGTTTGAAAAGTGCAAGAAGTCCCTTAAACACTGCACAGCTGGAAGAATTCTTCATGGGGGAATGGGCAAACAATCTCCAGCAGATGTCAGAAACTTGTATACAGTTATAAGAGACACCTATATAATGACATTTTAGTTTATTTCCTATTACATAAGTAATAGCAAGATCAAATTACCTTTACAGCGTTTATATATACATACACTTATGCAGTTATTTCTTCACATGACTATATATATATATATATATATATATGTTTTTTTTTCATTTTTCTATATAGTTCAAATGTGGTAGCTGATCTTTATATCTTGTGAAAATTTGATGGAAAAAATACTCCAAAATCAATTAAAACAAAACCTCTTTGCATTAACTCACATTGAAAGTTCAGAATGTTTTGGTCACTCCTGTAAAGTTACTTTGTATATATATATAATTAATATATAATTAATATAGTTAATTAAATGCTACAGCTTTTTATTACTCTGATGGTTGACCAATCAGAACAGTGTGAGAGCTGGCTATATATATATATATATATATATATATATATATATATATATATATATATATATATATATATATATATATATATATATATTTGCATATTACAGTGTACATATGTACATATGTAGTATATAAACAACATATAGAAAGTGATATAATGCTATTGCATGCAATTGTGCAGTTTATTACATGCACACATTTAGCAGAACTGATAGACGCTCAGTCTAGCTGTGTAATTCATTTTGTAACATATCAGTTCTTCTCATGAATCGAGTTGAACACCTGAATGGAAACCTGATGTGATGTGCTTTAAACAGCAAGCATAACATGATGTCAAAATTTCCACACTTTATATGCCTTATACCTCATAAAATAATAAAAAATAACAGACAAACAAACTGATAAACAGCTCTTACGGTTGTTGTGTTGCTTGCTGGTTGGGGAAAATACGTAGAGAAGAGTGTTAGCAGATCCTGCAGGCCGTCATAACTTTACCTACAGCAGAGGAGAGAAATACAACATTAGAAAACAGGACATACCACATACCAGAGCTGGGCAATGCGAAAATATTAAGCATTCATTATTACTTATGCCACCGTAAGCTGATTTCAGTATCTTGTAGACTTAACTTATAAAACAGCATGTTTGATAGCAAACAGAGCATAGTCATTATCAGTAAGTATAGGAGAAGTATAAGGCCACATGTACCCCATGGGTTCGGTTTCCCAGACAGGTATTAAGTCTAGTCCTGGACCACATGCCATTCTGAATAATATCCTACATTCAAAGCACTGCATTCAAAAAAGCCTCTTTCTTTTAGTGTGTTGTAGTTTATGTGCATAATATAAACAATCTGTTATAAAGTCTGAAAGACATGCCACAGGGAGAAACTCCCTCCCACACTTTTCTCAGCTGTCTGAGATGTAGGAATCCCAGTCCTTTTCTCTGTTACAAGGTGATGTCATCTCATCACACAGCCCATATTACTTGCCTAGCAGCAAGCTTGCACACCTTTATACAATGCTTATACACAGCTTGCACAACTCTGAGGGTTGACCAATTAGAAGAGCACTTTGTTGTTCTACCCTTACACACTGCAGATCTTCTGTTTCTCTGCATACTTTGCTGTACTTTGTCTTCTTTAATGGTCAAGATGCCCATAGGGACCACCACAGAGCAGGTATTATATGGGTGGTGGATCATTCTCAGCACTGCAGTGACACTGACGTGGTGGGTGGTGGCGTCTTAGTTTGTGTTGTGCTGATATCAGCAGTGCTGCTACTAGAGTGTTTAAACACCTCAGTGTCACTGCTGGACTGAGAATAGTCCACCAGCCAAAAACCTGCAGCCAACAGTGTCCTGTGGTGGTGACGAATGACTAGAGGAACCCAAACTGTTATCGTCTCTGACTTTACATCTACACAGTGGACCAGCAAGGTAATAAGGTCTAATAGAGTGGACAGTGTGTGGACACAGTGTTTAAACACTCCAGCAGCACTGCTGTGTCTGATCTACTCCTACCAGCACAACACGCACTAACACACCACCACAATGTCTGTGTCACTGCAGTGCTAAGAATGACCCACCAATAAAATCATACTTGCTGACCACTGAAAAAAGGGGCTAACAAAGTATTCAGAGAACAGATCCCACAGTCTGTAATTGTTAAAAGGTGGTGGTTTTAATGATCTGGCTGGTTGGTGTATGTTTTCGGGAAAATTAAAGGATGCAAATCTATTTCAGTGGACTTCAGATCTAAAATTAACATTGAAAATGAGCACAATAGGTATTTCTTAGTCTAACATCAACTGTATATTATATAGCACTTAAGCTTAATCTGGGCCACAGAGTCCAGCTATTAAAGCTTAGGATGGTAAAGATTTCTAATGGTTGAAATGTCCAAATATTTTTCAGGGCTGTCTGCATAATGCATGACATATTTATGGCAAGGCAGCTGTGGCTATAGTAACAATTTTGATTTCGTTAAAGTGTGTCACAGGGCTTAATCCAAACTGGAATATATTAATATATTTATATAGAACATTTGACCCCAGAAGACCTCATTGTGTCTCCCATTCATACCATTAAAGTGATCAGAAAAGCCACTGAGGGTTTCTGAATGCGGAGCCATAGAACCACTAATCTGAAATATCACATGCAAGGCTGCTGCTGTCTTCCTGAGTTTCTGTACAGCTAATAGTTGGACTGTTGGCGCATGATCTGTGGTATTAAATTTCATTACATGTTATCGATTATTTGTTTATTTCGCTTTAATGTTATGAGGAGAATGAACACAGAAAACCAACCACCAGATTATGGACTGGTCTGTTTGTGCAACCTGTTGCTGTTTTAACATTGATCAAAAAGTATATATATATATATATATATATATATATATATATATATATATATATATATATATATATATATATATATATATATATATATATATATATATGTGTGTGTGTGTCCTGGAACTTGGATTTTATTTCAATTACTTAATGCATTTCTTTGGAATATATATCTCACTCAATACTGCCTGATGCTACTAATACCCATAGCAACAAGTTGCCCTCAGTTTAGTCTGTTTTCTGACCAATCAAACCTTTTCAATGTCTAGCTTTGAAAACAACACAACAATCCAGTCATTATAAACGACCAAGTCCTTCCATTTAAATTTAGCTTAATCATCTTAATAGTCAGGATTAGTTTAATTGGAGTTTAACATCTATCGCTAAACAGATTCACCAAACAAACTGACCGATCTGAAGAAACATGGACCCCTCAGAGCAGCAAAGCCAATGCAAAGCCTGGTGTGCAGACAGCTGAGTCACGGATTAATATATGGAGCAAGCACAGCATCGTGTCAAAGGCAATTTACAAAATTGAAGGACGTTTCCAGCGGGCACAGATGTTGAACGCCAAGACGGCACAGCTGCTAATTCGTCTAATTCGTCCGAACATCTGAGCAGAAACTAAATTTCCCTGCAGGGAACAGAAAGTGAAAGAGCTCAGGAACTTCACGTCCTGTCTGTTTGGGAGTTTATCACTTTGAGGTTGGGACCAGTTTTAAGCCCTATGTGAGCAGGATTAGTATTATCAGTGGACGGGCTTTGATTTAAGTGATTGTAGACGAGCTCTGTGATTCTGAGCCAGTATAAATTTGCCATGTCTGTAGCTTTTACGAGTCTGAATTACTTTCTGAAAGCGTCCTCAGAAATAGCAGATTCTTTCCTTCTCGGTGACATATTAACAAAACCGGCTAATGGATTAAGAAGGGGATGAAGACGGCTTCTTATTGGACAGCTTCTTCTTCAAATTTTCCTGGTCCACCTCAAATGGGGCCGCAGGTACTGATGGTGCCTCCATTTATTTTCTTTGTTTATTCTCTTTTTTGTGACTCGAAGACAAGCCAGCAGCTAAAGTGGAGCGTAATTAGACTTGATTCAGTTTGAACTGTTTAGGGCATAGATCCTTTATGCCACAGCCAGTCAAATCACACACAGACTACAACAGCTTTAAGCCCTATGTGAGCAGGATTAGTATTATCGGTGGACGTGCTTTAATTTGAATGATTGTAGATGAGCTCTGTGATGCTGATCCAGTATTAATTTGCCATGTCCGTAGCTTTTACGAGTCTGAATTGCTTTCTATTACTGAGCGTCCTCAATAATAGTAGGATTAACAACTCAACATCACTCAAATGGGGCAGTTGTGGGCTGGAGTGGGCACAATTGTGGGCTGGAGGGGCAGTCGTGGGATGGAGGTTAGTGAACCAGCCTTGTGACCGTAAGGTTGCCGGTTTGAGCCCATGTACCCACAGGACACGACTGAAGTGCCCTGGAGCAAGGCACCTAACCCCTGACTGCTCCCCGGGCGCTGTGCATAGGGCTGCCCACTGCTCCGGGCAAGTGTGCTCACTGCCCCCTAGTGTGTCCGTACAATAGTGTGTGTGTAAAGTATCTGTCATTACAAAACATTAACAAAATCGGCTAAAAGAAAGTTTTTCTTTCTGTGTGACCTGAAGCAAGGCAAGCAGCTAAAGTGGAGCTTGAACTTGCGTTCCTTCAACCTCACATTCTTGACGAGAATTGTAAAATCCACAACATTTGAAAGTGAAATATCTCAAAAGGTCCTCTTATAAGGCAACATGTGTTCTGCCTGGTTGTTCAAAGTATTCACTTTACAAGCATAAGGCTAATCAATTTCACATTTAGCTGCACTGTATATGTGGCACTTGTTGCACAATGCTGATGTAAACATCCAAGTGATGATTCTCGATCTAGACTATTTAGGGTGAAATTGGGGAAAATTCACAGATTCTTTATCCCATAGCCAGTTAAATCACACAGAGTACAAGAAAGTAAGAAAAAAAAAAATCCAACTGGAATACAGTTTCAAGTATAGCTCCTGTTCATTAAAGTTAATATTTTTATTTTTTTAATATTTAGGTCACTATACTTTTTGTTGTAAAGATAAAACCAAAGAAAATCAACAACCGAGTGGTTCACTGGGTAAGGGTAGTCGTGCCCCCTCACTCATTTCTTTTGCTCTTTTGCCTGATTTGTACTGCCACCAGGCTTGCAGGTAATCAATTAGGAAAATTATTACCAGTAATAATAATAATTAGGATTCTATCTAAGGTTATTCACATAAAACGGCAAAAAAAGATGTTGATTTTTATTTTTCTGCTTCATTCGAACATGAAAGCTGCCGTTTATATTATGTGCAGATTTCATGATGAATGGACCAACAGAAGTGTTCTAGAACAGCTTGGAAACAATTCTGGTTCTATTGACTTACATTAAAATCAAAGGTTTTTTGCTTCTCCTGTAAAGTCACCATTTTAGAGAAATCATCTTGTTTTTCTTTGGACAGCGACGAAATACACTCAAGACTCCAGACGTTCTACAAGAGTAAATGTATAGAAGAGGATAAATAAGGAACAACACTGGTGACTGGTTGCTATATATGAGCTGATCTTCCATATTTGATTACTAAGTGTATATGTACACAATTGAACTCACCAGGATACAATCCAGACCCATGAAACACTGAGGTACAAACAGGATCAAAGTTACTGGGGCTCATAAGTGGCTCACATGTGTATGTGTTGGCTCTATTGTTGGTGAATCACTCTCTATGGGTGGGCATATAGGCCCTAATTATAAAAACTGAAGGAACGTTTTTTACTGCAGTCTTAAATAAACATGTAATTCACTGCAGAGCCAGTCACACAACTGCATTTCTCAGTTATTACAAATGTTACTAGATCACAATCACAGCACATAGAAATATGACTAGCAAGTGTAACTTCAGCAATATTGTACAGCTGGACGATGAAAGAGAATTAACCACATTGCCTCCACTGTGACCTCATCGTAGATTAATGATCACATGCTAAACTTCCTCCGCACTCGTATCTCCTCATCAGCAGGAGATGAGCTGATCAGAGAGGAAGCATGAAACACGCACATGCAAGAAAATTAGAAATACATCAACCCCCCACTTACTCTGTTATAGTTAGATTTGCCGGATTCTGAAATTTTTCATGCTCTCTACAGTCATGATTCCCAGGCAGAACTAGTTTTGTCTCTTTACTCCTCCTGAGATAATGACTGCCCTCCTGTCCTGCCGAATGCTGGTGGAGAACTAACCATCAGGGCCTTGACTGCACCACTGTGTCATCCAGATGTACCAGCGCTAAGATATGATGGGACTTTTACAGTTGACTCTCTCTTTTTAAACAGACTTAGTCAGACACTGCCTCTAGCTCTACAGCCTTTACTTTGAATTGAGCTTAATAGACTGTAAATACTGTTTGACCAGAGGAGGAGGGGGTCTCCCTGTGCGAGTCTTGGTTACTCCCAAGGTTTCTTCCTGTAACTGTCTGTTTTCAACCCTCTGTAAAGCTGCTTTGTGACAACACAGCTGTAAAAAGCGCTATACGATTAAACTTTAACTTAAACAAACAGCCAGAGAGAGAGAGAGATAGAGAGATGTACAGAGGGAGAGAGAAAGAGAGAGATAGAGGGATAATGAAGCTCT
Source organism: Megaleporinus macrocephalus (assembly GCA_021613375.1). NCBI lineage: Eukaryota > Metazoa > Chordata > Actinopteri > Characiformes > Anostomidae > Megaleporinus > Megaleporinus macrocephalus. The sequence continues at coordinate 33,912,379 of CM038719.1, read as the reverse complement.
TTCACCTTCAAGAGGAAGCGACTGGCACAGGAAGAAACACAGATTTAATTATGGTCAGTTATTAAGTACAAGGCCGGCCTTTACTGGTCCCATAATGTGGGGAATGCTGGACACACACTCACTGGACAGATGTTTACTGCTTCTAAAACAACATAGACGATTAACTCAGCAAAAATACCATTGTCCAGATGCAAGTCAGAAAGTTTGGTGTTAGTTAGCTATGAAGCTAATGTAGCTAACAAGTCATGGAAGCTTATTCAGCACAAGTTAGCATGCTGCTAACTGCGTATCACATTTAATCACATTAGAGATTTACTATTAGAGCTTAGGCGGTTTATGACATCAACAAAAACAGGAACAAATACACAACAGAGGACTATCAGCCAGCTCGGAGCTTGAATGCGTCCCTCTGAATGAGTTTGCATCTAATTCACTTCAGCAGCTGCAGCTAAGCTAATCAGCCAGGATGCTTTTGAAGGCGCCAGATCAGGTTCTAAAAAAAGACGATCAGAGGACTAATGCTGATATATAGGAGTCTAAGAATGAATTTAAACTTGTTCCCACTTGGAGAGATGAATCTGAGCTACAAGGGAGAAGAGGGGATGTTTAGCATTGTAGCACTGTAGCTTCGTTAGCTGCAAAAGTAACCATATTACATGCTCACAGCAAGCCTAAGTTAAGAAGCAGGACTTGGTTAACGCTGGCTAGTTAGTGTACTGCACTTAGTAAACATTAGCATTCCAGCTGGTTAATTAGCGCTATTTCTGATTTACCTCAGAAATGTGTGTAAAATTGTTGTATGGGTGTTGTATGACACAGCACTCATTCGTAATGCTGAATTTATTTGTCAGTAGAAGTAGTGCCTTCATGTGAAATGACCTGTCAAAGTTAATGATGGGGAGTCAATTCTGAAAGAGTCAAATCTTCAACTTCAACACATCAGGGAGTCATAATACTTGTGGACTGGACTCTGTTGACTCTTGTTTTTTAATATGGGCATAACAGACATTCTGATGGAGGCAATTCCAAAGCAAGAAAGAGTTTGAGTAGCGAGTGTATGTTAAATTTGTTTTAAATGACTAATCAAACATTTGTTTTCATAAAACGTTTTTGAAAATGAGATTAAGCTGAGATTTGCTTTTTTTGCACCAGTTTTCTTGTACAAATTTCAATTCCATCTTAAGTGGCCCTGCTTTACATTGAGGCGCACCTCTGAGGAAACTGTTGCATCCTTTAAGGTGGACTGGAGAAGCTGAAAAAGTAGCTGGTGAATATGAAGCCGACTGCAAAAAAGAGGAACAAGATAACAACCATCTCTTTTAGAAGAATTCAACACATCACCCCTCGTTCTGTGAAATAAGATGTATTTTTGGTGTGTCACTGTAATCTGCGCTATATCTCTGCTGTATCTCTTTCTTATCAGCTCTGGAGATGTCTTAGTTATTAAGTGAAATCAACTGCAACGATTCCAACAGCAGGAGTCGAGCGAGTTGGCGTCGACTCCAGAAAACCTGGAGTCGGGCATCACTAATCACAGTCCTGATGAAGAAAGTATTACAATTTTCCTCCCAGACTGATTTTATCACCTTGACCTGGTTCGAGGCGAGTGTGTGATGATTAAGGTGAGCAGATAGCACAATGCTAACTCGTAGAGTATATCGTCGCTGACGTTTTTACATTTTTCTACATCATTTGAACAGGACAGCTGTCATTTACATGGTATGTAAATTTCCTGATGAATGGACCAATGGAAATGCTCCAAAATAGCTTGGAAAAAAAATCTGGTTTACATTGAAAGTTCTTTTTGGATCATTTTGGATTTTGGAGATGTTTTTTTTGAACAGCGACAGTATGTTTCCCAGCCTTTTAGCTATTTTAGCTTTTAGAGATAAAAAATAACTGTCTCATTGACTGTGTTGGCGTAAAAGTGTGTGTGTGTGGGTGGGTGGGTGAGGGATCTGTGAGGGAGTCTATGAATGAGATTGTTTGCCACTTTCAGTGACGCTGCATGCGGGATACTTTTCAAGCACGGAAACTGGCAGATCTCTCTCTCTAGGCACACAACATGCTCACTTATCAACAGCAACGGTTCACCTATTACATGCATGGAAAACAAGAGGACTCTTCAGAGAATAGACTGAGCGGGGAAGGTCACGGAAAAAAAGCATGGCATTCCGCATTCCAGCAGAGTGTGATGACAGGCCACCCGTTCTTCATGTTTCCTAAATCCGGACATCTGATATTCTCCAGCGTTTCACTCACCAGTGAGCAAACAATCAATAAACCATCAAAGACCTGCTGAGGCAGAAGATGAATCACTTTGAACTGGAGCTATATATCATATATTCCCATAAGTGCAAATAATTATTATGGGTCAAAAAGAGACGAATGCCTGTCGCAATTATTACAGACTCATCTGATCTCAGTTATGTAGATCCACACTTGTACATCGTAACAGACAGAACATGAGAACTGTTTTAACTGGTGGGCAAATAAAAGAAATCCAAAAACTGCCGTTATTGAGACCTTCATGAGAGATGCCGGTCTTACGAAAACAACAACTGGGTCTATGACACTGTATTTACGGGGAAGTGCTGAGCAATGTTTCTTTATTTGACCTTGAGCTGTAGCTGTGTCAGTTAAGTGTGGTTAAGTATTGACAGCTAGAAAGCAAGATGGCACAGTAAATGCAAAACACATGGTTAAATATATCTCCTCATGGCCAGCTAGCTCTGTAGCTGTGGCTCTGTAAATGGAAAACAAAGTGGTTCAGGTCAAGCCACACACCACTATTCACCGTATTTAGCCACACCCACTTTCAAGCATGTGTTTCTTCCGCATTTGTCTTAGAACTTCCGCTCAGCTAACCAAAATGAATACAGTTACATGAGAGGAGACCAGAGAGGCAATAAGAATTTCGAATGGGACAACACTGTCTCATCCGAGGATAATGACACAGTGGGAGGTTGATATGAAAAGGTGGTCTGAGGTTACCTACGGCAACGTTTTTAATTATTTTCTACTCTTGGAAGGTGTAGACGGTTCGGCAATGAAAAACTATACAAGTACTGAAGCGTATCAGTACCTGCACAGTGGGAAGGTGGGCGTGTACTCCTACACACAGACGGTGTGTTTATATTTCTGAAAGCCGGTTAAACCCAAGTCAAGCCAGCTGCCCGAGCCACTCTGCGTGGGTGTTAGTTACAGTCCAGATAGCCTAGCGCAGTGGACACTGATCAGAAAACAGTTACTTAACTCGCAAGCACCCGACGCGTCTGCTTCCTCTGAGCTTCATAAGCGAGACATTTCTCTGGATAAGGAAGCTCTGGTGCTGGTTCTCCTCCACAGAATGGTGAGAACAGACATACGGAGGTTTGGGGTGGATGTTTTAAATTTAGAGCTTCAGTCATAGACGCAAGTACTCTTTTTGGAAGGCGGCTTTACAACACTCTGATCTTTATGAGCTGTGTTCGTAACACTGTTGTTCAAGCCAAGTTTTCTTCTTCCAGTTACTGACTCCCTCTAACTGAACATGTTATGCTAGTCATTTAATATGTTTGTTGTCGTTTTGCTTGTAATTAGTATCAACGTATTCGCGGCCGCACCGGAGGTTCTAACACAAAATAAAAGATGGCCCCCCCAGTGTTGTCATGGAAAATAGCGTGAATAACACCCACTCAGCAACAAGGCGCATTCGTGCATGTGCACAGGATAGGGGGCGGGGCTAAGTGCTGAACTCCATGCATTGTTAACAAGGAGAGACGGTTTAAGAACAGCCAAAGATTCTCAGATCAGGCAAGAGCAAAGAGCTATATTTACATTAATGGCGGCGGTCAACAGCGGACAGACCTCAGAATTCGATTCTTGCAATTTTATTGCTTACACAACGAAAAACAAAACAAAACAAAAAACACTATTTACACCACAAACAACATAATTTTGCTTTTTAGTCGCTCAAGTCGTATCACTCGGCCTACACCGCACTGTTTTCATACACATCCCCTCTCTCTCTCTTCTTCCACACCCTTATATACCCTGTTAGCAAGTCACAGGATATATACACAGCACAGTGTAGATTTTATACTAAAACTTATAACAGAAACATAATTTGATATCACATATTTGCTCAAACAAGGACTAAAGCATTTTGTGAAGGGTCAGTGATCTGAAAAACACTGAGAGGAGGGGTGTATTTGTTCTGCTTTTGCATTCAAATAATATTAATTGTTCTTTAATAGTTCTGCAATTATAATATACATCTTATAACTTGTTCGGGGGGGGGTCCTTTTCTGGCAACATTGCACAATGATAAGTTGTATAATATCAGATATTGAGAAAAGAAAATACTGGTAGCAAAACTGAATTCCAAAAAAAATTTAATACTAAAATACTATTAAAAAAGAGAGAACAATTCTATGTTAATGTTAGCATGTTAAGAAAAGTCCTGCACACCAACCAATCATTCAAACCAAATGTATAAAAGTCCAACCTACACTAAAACATAAAGTAGGTTAAATTAATTTTAATTAATTTTACAAGCAAAACTGATTACAGCAGTAAAACATCCTGCACGCATGCAAACAGATTTCCTAAAAAAACAAAACAAAATGACAATAAACCAACCTTTATTTTCACACGGAGTACATTGACTGAGACCCTCATTTACAATGTCGCCAACCATTATAATTATTAAACAAAAAGGGATTACAAATATATATATATAGTACTTATAATGTAAAAGAAACAATTAAAACAGAAACAAAATTAAGTAAAATAAATCATAAAAGAAAAACAAATAAAAACTGAATTAGAAACTCAACAATCAGGAATAAGATAAATGTAAAAAATAAGCCAATAAATATAGTAGTAATACATAAAATAGTAAAAGACATAATAAAAAAGAATAATAATAATAATAATAATAATAATAATAATAATAATAATAATAATAATAATAATAATAATAATAATAATAGAGTAATACAAATCAAGACAAAATAATAGGTTATGGAAATAAAAATAAATAAATAAATAAAAAAACAACTGAATATCAAAATCCTAAAACTGTTAACTAAAATTAAATTAAACACTGGTAGGTTATGCGGATGTGGTTAGAAATTAAAAGTTAAAAATGACTCAGTGACACCAGTGAGCTGAGCTTTGGGGTTTCCTGCAGTGAGTTCCAGCTCACCGGTGTACTTATTATAGCTAAAAGCAGATTTTCCCAGTTCAGTAAAAGCTCTTGGAACCTGAAGGGTGATCCAATCACTGGGGTGAGTTCCGTAATTTGTACTGTTCTCCATGAGCAAAAATAACTCAGTTCTATAAAAGCAATTTTAGCCATTTTTATAACAGTTTTAAGCTATTTTGGTTAATCAGGTTAATTTGGTTAAACACAGTTTGGTTAATCAGGTTTCACCTTATTATTCACCCTTTTAATGCCATTACAAATGCATGCTTAAGTGAGGAAAGTTGCCCTGTGGCAACATCAGGCAATAGAGGTGCAATAAAGGCTGTAGATAATGTTAAATATACAGATTATGCAGAGAATAAACAGATATAGAGAATATACAGATAACCTTCCTGGGAAAGACACTTACACATGAAAGTTCTGGACAGGAAAGGTTCCTGCTAGGACGTCTACAAAATCAGAGTTTACCATATAACACAAATCCAACACCCATAGCTTCAGCAGCTCCAACTTTAGCTCATATGAGATCATCGCAGCTTGAACACACGCAAAAGCAGAAATAACACATTCTGTGAGGCGCAGCTCCCAAGACACTTTATCACTTAATCTCTCTTAATCTCTTATAGATTGTAAATGCCAACCACAAGCCCGCCATGCAAAAAGCAGCCCCCTAGAACGCAGCGTTTATTTACCACATCTAAAGCGATGTAGGCGACACTGAAACGCTTGAAGGTTATGTCAGTTATTTATTTCGTAGGCTAAATTTAATGTACTCAGAGGCTCCATATCATGGAAAACTGCGACAACCTTGAAATAAAAATGTTTGATATGATATGTAAACGTTGTTTTCCGAACCAACTAGGCTGGAAAAAAATCTGCTTTGAATTCACTGTGACTGTGAACCAGCTTATCGCTGCTGTCATGCCAAAACCTTGTGTCCCCATTTTTTAAACTTTTTCACATAATCAGCTCATTAACATATGTCAGTTATAAAGGTGAGATAGAATGACCTGTATACATATTGTTATGGCTATATAAGGTGGGTATAGTACATAGAACTGCCATACTCCACCAAATACAAGTAGGATGGTAAAACAAGCCAATTACGAAAACTTTTTTGTATTTTGTATTTATTTTGGTTTTGTATTCTCCACCTTTTTCACTAAAAGCTCCACCTTAAATGCTTTAGCTTGTATAGGCACCAAACTGTAACTGCGGAAACAAGCTTGTACACAACATTGTTAGTCTGCTTTACACAATTCACTCCAGACAGTTTCTCAAAGACTTGGACATCAGCTGAGCTTTAGTTCAACGTTTAATACTGAAGAGATGAGCAGCTCCAATTTTATTAGCATCACAACCCCAACAGTAACCTGTAAGTAGCAGCCATGCTGTGTGAGTGTATCACTGTGGGCTGGTTGAAGCAGATCATCTTAAACTGAAAATTTCACAGCAACTTCAATTTGCTGTGTGTTTGATGTCCAGATGAAAGCGAGTAGCCAGTATAGGTAACTAAATAGTCTGAAGGTCTAGCTTAATTTTTTTATAGAGGTTTATTTTATTTGGTCTACTTCAACATGTTGCATCTGTGTGATCGTCACAGCGTCTCGCTGTAAAGCAGCCAGTCAGAGCAGAGCTCAGCAAACTATTCATGAGCTCACCAAAAAAAAGGAAAACAGCTAAGATCAAATCATAGGGTGTAAATGGGTGTGTAAAACTGCACCTGGCCATGTTTTTAGTTGCTTACCTATATATACCTCTATATAGAACTTCAGAGAACAATTTAAAGATTCTCTGCAGCTACAGCTCAACACCGTCTGACTACATAATCAGACAAAAACGCAGATCAGTGTCACTAAAAGATCTAAATCTGTCAGTAAACGGAGCTTTTAAATGAATAGCAGGACTTTTACGGTGGTGGTCTGATGTGTTGCGTCACAGGACGCTGGCAATATGGTGGATGTAGTGCTAAAACTCACCTACTGAAATTACCTACTAGTCTGCCGCTCGAGCAGTACATACAGGCTCTAATCTAGTACCTACTGAGTAGTAGGCGATTTCGGACGCACCTTTAGTCTAGGACCCACAGTGACCAGCCAATCAGAGCAGAGCCCAGCAAATCATTCATTAACTCACCAAAAAAAGGGAAAGCAGCTTGTGTAGTCTAGAACCCAATCAAAGCCACACCCTTAAAGTCACAGTGACCACAGTGGTCTGGTTAAGGAATATATGGTCTTGTGAATATGGTTGTTTCTGGTACAGTACAGCTAACTAAACAGGATGAGGGCAGAGCTTATTTACACCAAGGTTAATTTTATTTGGTCTATTTTGACATGTTGCGTCTGTGTGATCATCACAACGTCTCGCTGTGAACCAGACAATCAGAGCAGAGGCCCAATCAAAGCGTGTTAGCGGGACCTTTAAAGGTACAGTGACCACAGTGACCTTTTTTAAGAGATAAATTATCATCTGAACGGAGAATGTAAAACAGTAAAATACAATAGAACCCGAGTTAATGCAGAATGCAACACACTTAGATGTAGTTATTGCTGGAAACTTCTCCTTCAGCGCGTCCCACTTCTGCTTTTTCAGTTTTAGTCCAGAGAAGTGCGACAGATCCAGCAGAGCACTGCTGACGCATGCGGTGATTTTTCCTTCTAAGCAGTAATGCGAGCGTGCAGGTCAGGAGACTCTCTGCTTCTACAAGAAAAGCCCTCTCAGATGTGCTTTGATCAGATGTTGGGCCTCATATGTTGGTCAGGCTTAGGCAGCTCCACCACTTCCACCACACGCACTCCACCGACTCGAAAACTAAGCCAGAAGTGAAGCAGAGCCGTCACAGACCTTACAGTGGTGACGCTGCACTGACTCTGACCAATAACAGCGCGCCGGCATCATTCAGATGAGTTTATGTGGGTGATCTGATGAAACACGGTGGTTATGTAACTGTAATGTATTGGCTAAATAATTTAGGCCAGTAATATAAATGTGACACTATGTATTAGCTCTCGCATCACAGCTGCAGGGTTTTGTTTTAGACCAGGGGTATTTAATTAGAATTCTGGGTCATCATCATTTCTAACTTATGTTATGATTCAGTGGAGTATCCTGTTTACTGAAGTAGCCTAGTATCAGCATCTTATACCATCAGCTACTGAAACACCATATATTTCAGTATATTTACTGTTTAAATGCTAAAGTGAATGAATTATTTCTAAAAAAAATGTTTTTCCTCACTTCAAGTTAAATCAAGGGCTACATTAAAAAAAAAAACTTTGACATGTTGGTTGTACAGAGCGGTATTCTCGCTTTGTATCTGCACAGATCTGATTGGCTGAGGAGCGCCTTTAGTGATCTTACAGTGCACATGATTGGTCTGTGAGTTTACTGCGCCATAAAGACAGCATACCATAAAGATAAGAAAAGTTCCGCTGCTTAAAATAAACACAGTCTAAATAAAATCATTCTTAATGGTTTATCGGTTTGGGTCCGCATTTGACAACGCCTGGGTCTGGACTCGGGCCGCCGTCCCCCTATTACGGACCCTATTAGGAAAGAATCTAAAAGGAGGAGAATAGAGTCTAGCAAAACTTTTGTCCCTGAGCTGGTAGATGCTGGAATTTCAATTCAACTTTATTTTTATAGCTCTCTTTTAACCTGACGTCTCATTACTCAGTGCTAGTTTTTGCTACTTCTTCACAGAAGAAACTATTAAAATTCCAAATCCAAAAAATTAATTCTCTGAATTCAGAATTCTCTGGTGCCCTCGCGATATCAGCTGGCACACAGATTTCAGTGAGAGAGAGAGAGAGAGAGTGAGAGAGAGACAGTAAGAGATAGAGACGAAGTGAGAATATTAGAAAGTGAGGGAGGGAGGAAGGGGAATAGACAAAACGACTTAGAAAAAAGAGTATTAAAAATATATGCGGAGAGAGTGAGAGCGGGAGGAAGGCAGAGAGTGAGAGACAGCGAGAGAGAGTTACTAAAAGAAGGAGTGTTTGAGAAAAAGACAGATAGAGTAAGAGAAAGTCCGAGAGACATAAAGACAGTATGAGAAAGGGAAGGAGGGAGAGAGAGAGTGAGCAAAGTGTGAAAGTGAAGGTGGGGAAAAAGCAGAAAGGGAGGGAAGAATGAGAGAGAGAGAGAAAGCGAAAGAAAGACAGAGAAAGAGAGACTAAAAGAGAAAGAAAGAGAGAGAAAGAGAAATAGACTGAATTAAGCTGACGTTTCTGCAGATGCGGGTAAAAAAATCTTGATAATAAATCAGCAGTGATTGGCTGGTAGTGTGTATGATGATAATAGGAGTTCTAGATAGATGTTCTAGATATTTTGAAGAAGTTCTCCCACTGTTCTCTCTTACAGCCAGACAAGAGTCTGACGGACACGCCCCTTTTATACTTGTAAATGTTGTATGTTGTAAATATGTTCATGTTCCATTAAGAGCTTAGCAAGAACATCAAGCTAATTGGAGACACTTTGATAAAAAATAACCCAGTTACCCATACCAGTTACCCAGTTACTCAGTTACCCAGTTACCAGTTACCCATACCAGTTACCCAGTTACCAGTTACTCAGTTACCCAGTTACCAGTTACCCAGTTACCAGTTACCCATACCAGTTACCCAGTTACTCAGTTACCCAGTTACCCATACCAGTTACCCAGTTACCAGTTACTCAGTTACCCAGTTACCAGTTACCAGTTATCCATACCAGTTACCAGTTACCCAGTTACCCAGTTACCCATACCAGTTACCCAGTTACCAGTTACTCAGTTACCCAGTTACCAGTTATCCATACCAGTTACCCAGTTACCCATACCAGTTACCCAGTTACCCAGTTACCAGTTACCCAGTTACCCATACCAGTTACCCATACCAGTTACCCAGTTACCCAGTTACCAGTTACTCAGTTACCCAGTTACCAGTTACCAGTTATCCATACCAGTTACCAGTTACCCATACCAGTTACCCAGTTACCAGTTACCCAGTTACCAGTTACTCAGTTACCCAGTTACCAGTTATCCATACCAGTTACCAGTTACCCAGTTACCCATACCAGTTACCCAGTTACCAGTTACTCAGTTACCCAGTTACCAGTTACCCAGTTACCCTGTTACCCATACCAGTTACTCAGTTACCCAGTTACCAGTTACCCATACCAGTTACCCATACCAGTTCCCAGTTACCAGTTACCCAGTTACCCATACCAGTTATCAGTTACCAGTTACCCATACCAGTTCCCAGTTACTGTGCAGTTGATACAATTCCTGTTTACTGGAGATTGTTGTTTGCAGATTCTCTATAATTGATCTAAATCGGTCCATGCCGTGGTTCAGTATTCTGAATTCCTGATCACACCCATCAAATACTCAGATAACAGTACACAACACAATCCCACCAACAACAGGAACATATCAGGCACCGCTAGAAGATCCTAACAGAGACCCCAAGAACCCAAAATAGCAAACACACAGTGTGACCACATTACATGGAATTCCACCTCTTTACATTTCCATCACATGAAGTATCGCATTTCACTCAGATGCTCCATTTAGTATCGCACATCATCCAACATAGAAACACAAACAAAACATAACACGGTGTCAGGCTGTTAACACCTAACATGCAAATACGGTGTAGAGAGCTGGAGCTACTGTAAATGAAACGTCTGTTAAAGAACTTTATTTCCTTTTAAAAGAGTGGCATGCAAAACCTCGCCAGATGAGTATCTACACCAGATCTATGGGGAAGTATATATACATACGCTAAACAAAACAGACCCTTTCTCACTAAGCAGCACGTAGAAGCAGAGAAACCAAGCGTTAATGGTTTTCACATCTAGCCCTACGTGAACGCTGGGCTTCTTCTCCTCACAAGAGAAAGCGGCTTACACGCTTTAAGCTCAGTAAATGAAATATGTAGCAGATCAGACTCTGTTCTCTCTCTGTGTGTCTCTGTGTGTGACATGATTTTGGGTTGCTGGCAGTTAATAAGGGGGGAAACAGAGGGGTGAAGCAGAGGGGGGAAACAGAGGGGTGAAGCAGAGGGGTGAAGCAGAGGGATGAGAACCAACTGCCCTAAAAAACTACTCCCGCCTCTTCACACAGACGACTGTGGTGAGATCAAATGGACAACCGCAGTTTTCAGCATATCACTGTTCAACTACCGCAAAAACACTTTAACACAACAAAAACAACACTTTCACAAACAACAACAAGCACACTGAACTACACAATAGAGCTTTCTACACAAACTATACTCCACCAGCGCTGAACACACAAATCCACCAAGAACACAACACAACACAACACAAAAAATACACAAGAAATACACAACACAACAAGAAATACACAACACAACAAGAAATACACAACACAAGAAATACACAACACAACAAGAAATACACAACAAAAGAAATACACAACACAAGAAATGCACAAGAAATACACAAGAAATACACAACACAACAAGAAATACACAACACAACAAGAAATACACAACACAACAAGAAATACACAACACAAGAAATACACAACACAACAAGAAATACACAACACAAGAAATACACAACACAACAAGAAATACACAACACAAGAAATACACAACACAAGAAATACACAAGAAATACACAGGAAACAGGAAGCAAGGGCGTAGGAACGGTATTGACATTGGGGAGGCATATTTGCAATGTTTTAAAACAAGAAGTACACAAAACACTGAAATCACAAAACAAGAAAATCTTATGAAAAAAAGTAAAAAAAGAAAAAAAAACTAAATTCTGCCAAAAAAATTTTGAAAGTAGAAAAATATATTTTGCGGGAAAATTGCATAAAACTGCAAAAGCAACAGTGATATATTGTGTATATATTCAGTACAGAACGCTGACCCACTACATGATTAGTCCAGTTTCTGTCGCAAAACACTGAATCCATTTAAAACACTACATTTATTATTTATTATTATGGTAGATGTACACGTGACAGCTCATCATCTGAAAGGCTTTTGACATCAGACTTTTTGTAAGATGTAGAGATGCGTCTCTGTACGGATAGACGGCAGCAACTAGAGCAGAAACTAATAATGCCCGACAGAGTCTGTACTCACTTCAACTGGCTTAGTCACCTTTTATGTCTTAAACAATTAAAATTAATATTCATTAAACTGGGGTTAACGAGTTTACACTCAGTCAGGCGACACTCATCCACACAATCACATCTCCATAAACACATCTGCATAAAGTCCTACAGGTATTAAACCTGGCCTCGAATTCTTATTATCAGATTACTCATCACAAATGAAGATCACAAAACAAGAAAATTATAACACAAGAAAATCACAACACAACAAAATTACAACACAAGAAAATCACAACACAAGAAAATCACAACACAAGAAATACACAAAACAAGAAAAACACATAACAATAAAATTACAACACAAGAAAAGCACATAACAACAAAATTACAACACAAGAAAAGCACATAACAACAAAATTACAACACAAGAAAAGCATATAACAACAAAATTACAACACAAGAAAAGCACATAACAACAAAATTACAACACAAGAAAATCACAACACAAGAAAAGCACATAACAACAAAATTACAACACAAGAAAATCACAACACAAGAAAAGCACATAACAACAAAATTACAACACAAGAAAATCACAACACAATAAATACACAAACAAGAAATTCACAAAACAAGAAGCACACAAAACAAGAAATGCACAAAACAAGAAATACACAAAACAAGAAGCACACAAAACAAGAAATGCACAAAACAAGAAATGCACAAACAAGAAATGCACAAAACAAGAAATGCACAAAACAAGAAATGCACAAACAAGAAATCCACAAACAAGAAGTACACAAACAAGAAGTACACAAACAAGAAGTCCACAAAACAAGAAGTACACAAACAAGAAGTACACAAAACAAGAAATCCACAAACAAGAAGTACACAAACAAGAAGTACACAAACAAGAAATGCACAAACAAGAAATCCACAAACAAGAAGTACACAAAATAAGAAAAATCACAAAACAAAAAAAAATCACAAAACAAGAAATACACACCTTTGTGTATTGTCACCTTTGACAACACTTTTCATATTTTATGTCTTAAACAATTAACATTAATATTCATTAAACGGGGGTTAACGAGTTTACTCTCAATTAGGTGACACTCCTCTAAATTCTTTTTTTAAATATTCAAACGCTCACATCTTCAGGTATTAAACCTGGCCTCTAATTCTTATTATCAGATTACTCATCACAAATGAAGATATCACCAATTAACAGAATCGACCTCCAAAGTTGAAAGTTTCTGTAAATCAGACACATTTACACAGGAATGCGCTCGATCAGTGCTGAAGAAAAGATTTACTGCGTGCTATCACTCTATCACTCTGTGAGTGGGTCAGTGGTGGGCCGTACGGCAGCATACATGTAGTTCATCTGTTTCTCTGCATACACTGTTTATCCTGTTTTTTAAAGGTCAAGACTCCTACAGGACCACCACTGAGCCACAGGTACTGTTACAAGGGTAGATCATTCTCAGCACTGCAGTGACACTGACGTGGTGGTGTGTTGGTGTGTGTTGCGCTGGTGTGAGTGGATCAGGCACAGCAGTGTTGCTGGAGTGTCACTGCTGGACTGAGAATGGTTCACCAACCAGCAGCATTCAGCCAACAGTCTTGTGGGCAGCGTCTTCTGACGACTGATCAAGATGGACCAGCAAGGTATATAGTGGACAGTGAGTGGACAATCCAGCAGCACTACTGTGTCTGATCCACTCATACCAGCACAACACACACTTACACACCACCACCCAAATAGTATCTGCTCTGTGGTGGTCCTTTGAGGTTCCTGATCAATGAAGAACAGGGTAACGAAGTATGGGTAGAAGCAGATGGACTACAGTCTGTAAGTGTAGAACTACAAAGTGCACCTGCATGTAAATGAAGCTTCTATGCGTTCTCTAAGCAGAGACGACAACCAAGATACGCCCTGAAGAGGATATTGTGACATAGTCGCGCCAGACGTCTGTGGCTCGGACACCGATGCGAGCTGCGAGAAGGTGGGGAAACAGGAACGAGGAGCGGCAGCAGCAGCGAAAGAAAGAACTGGTGAAGAGAAGAACTGAAAAGTGGTGCCTGCAGCCACAGAGCGGTGGCCTACTTCTGATTTTTTGGGTTTGGGTTTTTGTGAGTGAAATAAAGTTCAAACGCTTGCTGCCACCATCTGTCCTACCTTCTTTCCCACAATGATCCTGCCCACTATTCGTTGGCAAGAAATCACGCTGGTCAAAAAAAATCATCAGCATGTGGAACAGGAGCGACTGTGTTTCCTATCACTGTGTGAAAGAAACCCAACACTGCTTTTAATGCACTGCCACAGTTTCTATTAGTGAGAGGATCTACCAGAGTAACTAATGTAAGGCCTCTGATGTATATGTTTATTTATATATTTTCTCATTTAAAATAGTGGTTTATGACACAGAATAAAAATACATATTTTTGCATAATTTCAGTTATTATAGAAATAGAACCGTAGATCAGCTGTAACTGGATGGACACACTCAGTTCTCTAAAGAATCGTAAGTACAGTAAAATGATGCATTACACTAGATTTACTAGAATTATCAAATAAACCATGATACCAGAATCATATCAGTATCAGCAGTTAATTGATAAAAAAATGTTTTGGTATCAGTAATATGATTGGATGTGACCGATATCTCAAATGTTATGGTAACAGTGATTCAACACCTGCATTACTGAATTTCTAAAGTTGTATTTCTCTGTTAATCCTAGTGGATTTAGCTCAAACGTCCGTATCTTATAAATATGTATATGCCAGCATCACCCTCAACAGAAATCCAGGTGAAGAAATATAGACTATCAGGCCAGAATTCCCATATCCGTGCAGTCTCTATTGACGGAGTATTGCAGGGTTTATTATGGGTGGCTAAGGTTCCAGAAAAAGTAGATGCAAGCAAGTCCAGCAGTGGCAAGCTGCCGGCCACTTTGCATTAAAAACAGGTCTGTATCATAAAAACAACTTACAATATCATGTTTATCTACAGGTCACAAGCACCAACACAAACCGCCAATAATTTTAAATAATGTTTTGATTATTAAATGTTTACTTCATGTTCAGCTTAGCAGCTGGCAGGAAGTAGACTGTCCTGACTGGATATTAAAATGCTGAGCTAGCTCCATAAATAGTCACAGACCACCATTCTTTTATCTAACATCCAGTCAAAACAGAAGTAGTGTTTTGACTGGTAGTGATTTAAAACGTTTGGCTGGTAGTGATCTAAAACATTTGACTGGTAGTGTATCTAAAACGTTTGACTGGTAGTGTATCTAAAACGTTTGACTGGTAGTGTATCTAAAACGTTTGGCTGGTAGTGTATCTAAAACGTTTGACTGGTAATGATCTAAAACATTTGACTGGTAGTGTATCTAAAACGTTTGACTGGTAGTGTATCTAAAACGTTTGGCTGGTAGTGTATCTAAAACATTTGACTGGTAATGATCTAAAACATTTGACTGGTAGTGTATCTAAAACGTTTGACTGGTAGTGTATCTAAAACGTTTGACTGGTAGTGTATCTAAAACATTTGACTGGTAGTGTATCTAAAACGTTTGACTGGTAGTGTACTAAAACGTTTGGCTGGTAGTGATTTAAAACATTTGACTGGTAGTGTATCTAAAATGTTTGACTGGTAATGATCTAAAACGGTTGACTGGTAGTAATCTAAACTGTTTGACTGGTAGTGATCTAAAACGTTTGGCTGGTAGTGATTTAAAACATTTGACTGGTAGTGTATCTAAAACGTTTGACTGGTAATGATCTAAAACGGTTGACTGGTAGTGTACTAAAACGTTTGACTGTTAGTGATCAAAACGTTTGACTGTTAGTGATCTAAACCGTTTGACTGGTAGTGTACTAAAACGTTTGGCTGGTAGTGATCTAAAATGTTTGGCTGGTAGTGTACTAAAACGTTTGGCTGGTAGTGATCTAAAACGTTTGGCTGGTAGTGATCTAAACCGTTTGACTGGTAGTGTTCTAAAACGTTTGACTGGCAGTGTACTAAAACGTTTAACTGGTAGTGTACTAAAACATTTGACTGGCAGTGATCTTAAACGTTTGACTGTTAGTGTACTAAAACGTTTGGCTGCTAGTGTACTAAAACGTTTGACTGGTAGTGTACTAAAACGTTTGGCTGGTAGTGTATCAAAACGTTTGGCTGGTAGTGTATCTAAACCGTTTGGCTGGTAGTGTATCTAAAACGTTTGGCTGGTAGTGTACTAAAACGTTTAACTGGTAGTGTACTAAAACATTTGACTGGCAGTGATCTTAAACGTTTGACTGTTAGTGTACTAAAACGTTTGGCTGCTAGTGTACTAAAACGTTTGACTGGTAGTGTACTAAAACGTTTGGCTGGTAGTGTATCAAAACGTTTGGCTGGTAGTGTATCTAAACCGTTTGGCTGGTAGTGTACTAAAACGTTTGGCTGGTAGTGTATCTAAAACGTTTGACTGGTAGTGATCTAAAACCTTTGACTGGTAGTGTATCTAAAACGTTTGGCTGGTAGTGTACTGAAGTAATGTCTGTAATATAAGCAGGTTCTAGATTATTTAGAGCTTCATAGACGAGTACAGAACTAAAGTCTATTCTTAAAGATACAGGGAGCCAGTGCGTCTTGTATTTATGTATATATGTTTATAAATATTACATACAATACAGTTACAGAGAAAATGAAACTCCTTACAACCATCTGAAAGAACTGCCCCTAAACTAAAACGTTTGGCTGGTAGTGATTTAAAACATTTGACTGGTAGTGTATCTAAAACGTTTGACTGGTAATGATCTAAAACGGTTGACTGGTAGTGTACTAAAACGTTTGACTGTTAGTGATCAAAACGTTTGACTGTTAGTGATCTAAAACGTTTGACTGGTAGTGTACTAAAACGTTTGGCTGGTAGTGATCTAAAATGTTTGGCTGGTAGTGTACTAAAACGTTTGGCTGGTAGTGATCTAAAACGTTTGGCTGGTAGTGATCTAAACCGTTTGACTGGTAGTGTTCTAAAACGTTTGACTGGCAGTGTACTAAAACGTTTAACTGGTAGTGTACTAAAACATTTGACTGGCAGTGATCTTAAACGTTTGACTGTTAGTGTACTAAAACGTTTGGCTGCTAGTGTACTAAAACGTTTGACTGGTAGTGTACTAAAACGTTTGGCTGGTAGTGTATCAAAACGTTTGGCTGGTAGTGTATCTAAACCGTTTGGCTGGTAGTGTATCTAAAACGTTTGGCTGGTAGTGTATCTAAAACGTTTGACTGGTAGTGTACTAAAACGTTTAACTGGTAGTGTACTAAAACATTTGACTGGCAGTGATCTTAAACGTTTGACTGTTAGTGTACTAAAACGTTTGACTGGTAGTGTACTAAAACGTTTGGCTGGTAGTGTATCAAAACGTTTGGCTGGTAGTGTATCTAAACCGTTTGGCTGGTAGTGTACTAAAACGTTTGGCTGGTAGTGTATCTAAAACGTTTGACTGGTAGTGATCTAAAACCTTTGACTGGTAGTGTATCTAAAACGTTTGGCTGGTAGTGTACTGAAGTAATGTCTGTAATATAAGCAGGTTCTAGATTATTTAGAGCTTCATAGACGAGTACAGAACTAAAGTCTATTCTTAAAGATACAGGGAGCCAGTGCGTCTTGTATTTATGTATATATGTTTATAAATATTACATACAATACAGTTACAGAGAAAATGAAACTCCTTACAACCATCTGAAAGAACTGCCCCCAGCAGAATAACTACCCCAAAAATTAGCATTCTGTCCGTCCTCAAACTGTGAGACCCACTTGATGCTATGGGTCTGGAAGGATGTGTAGCTGTTAAAGCCCCTGACTGAGATATTTGTCTTTTGTCTTTGTAACTTTCTGTTAAATATTAAAGAATTAATAACATGTACTTAAAGGCTGTGACTGACTTTTCCACAGTATATACAAACGAGCCTGTGTTTGTGAATTTAGGGTTCTTTAGCGATCTCCTACTTTGGGGCCCCGCCAACCTCAAAGCAAGCAGAGAACACACCCAAATCTTTCTGATACCAAAAAAATGTTGAGCAAATGGTAAATGGTTCTATATGGGTCTCAAAAGAACCATTTCATGCTCAAGTTGTTCTTTGCATGGTGAGAAGGTTCTTCAGATTGAAGTATATGGACCAATAAGGAAGAGTCCTACTATTTTTACCATGTCAAGCTTGTAACAATAGCAGAACCCTTTTTGGTGCTACATGTAGAACCATTTTCATAAGGTGTAGACCATAGCGTAGAATAATGTTATGTACATTTTATATCAATCTGAAGAACGATTCAGGTACATCTATAAATAGAACCATTGCTTTTAATAAATAAATCCTTGTAGACCATCAACAAGAAAGTTCTTCCAATTGGTGGACAAAGTGATACACTATATTAACCACTTTTTCGAAAGTGGTTCTACACATAGAACCCGAAGGACTTCTTCTAGTGTAACAAGATTGACATTATTTAGCTGAATCCTGAGTTTTATTTTCAAAACAATTCAATCTAGAACCATACAAAGTACATTTCCTATCAATCTGACCCATTTAAGCATTCAATAGTCAGAATGATAGAGAATGTGTTGCATTTGGTTCTATACAGAACCACCAAAAAGGGTTTTGCTATTGGTTCAAGCTTGACATAAAAAATTGCAGAACCCTTTGCAGTGCATTATAGAATTTTATTTTCAGAAAGGTTCTCTTTAGAACTACCAAAATCACATTCACCATCAATCAGAAGAATAATTTATGTACAGTTCTAAATTAAACCATTGCATTTACCTAAGAACCAGCGAAGAACCATCTTTTTTTAACAGTGTAGACCATAGCGTAGAATAATGTTGTGATTGATGGAAAAACTTCGTAAAAACAGTTCTACGCGTACGTCTTCTATTGTGACACCCGGACCCTATACAGAATTTCCATTCTTCTACAGAGAATTTCACTTTCAGAAACCTTCTATCTAGAACCATAAAAATCACATCTCCTATCAGTCTGATTCATTTAAGCATTCAATGTATTGTTTCTACTTTTAAGCGTATACACCATGTAGAACCATGTTCCCCAGAAAATGTTGAGTAAGCTTTACATCAAAAAATGCCAGAACCTTTTTCGGTGCTATACAGAACTTCATTTTCAGAAAGGTGGTTCTTTAGCACGTTCTCTATCGATCAGATTTAAGTTGGGCCCCAAATAGGACCATTGCATCTACCCAAGAACCCATTGAAAACCATCTTTAACAGTCGAGACCACATACACAAATGTTCTTTGGCTTAAAGGAGAATATGGTGTATTTGGTTCCATCTGGAACCTTTTTGGTTCTACACATAGCCCCAGAAAGAGTTCTTCTATTGTTACAAGCTTAACATTGTTTAGCTGAATGCTGTTTCGAAATCTTTATATATTTTATATATTTATATACTTATACATTTTTAGCAATTATAGCCACTGGTACGAGCTGAACATCATATAGCTGAACCCTGTTTGGAGCTAAACTGAATTTCATTTTCAGAAAGGTTCTCTTAGAACCACCTACAGCACGTTCTCTATCGATTTGATTTAAGTTGGGCCCCAAATATGACCATTGCATTTACCCAAGAACCCATTGAAAACCATCTTTTCTTTTATAGTCTAGACCACATACACAAATGTTCTTTGGCTTAAGGGAGAATGTGATGTATTTGAGAATGGTTCTACATAGAGCCCCAGAAAGAGTTCTTCTATTGTTACAAGCTTAACATTGTATAGCTGAATGCTGAATTTTATTTTTAGAACGACTTTATCTAGAACCTTGTTGAAAATGGCTCCACTTATACATTTTTTAACCATTATAACCATTGGTACGAGCTGAACATCATATAGCTGGACCCTCTTTGGAGCTCAACTGAGTTTCATTTTCAGGAAGATTCTATCTAGAACTATATAAACCACATTTCCTCAATCTGATCCATTTAAGCATTTAAGCTCAAAGTTATAAACAGAATCAAAGTCTTTACTAAAGAACTCTTGAAGAACCACCTCTCTCAAGTGTTTGATACACAAACTGAGCAGTAACGGTTCTGCCACCTGCATTCAGGATAAACTACAACCTACAAACACCCATCAACTCCTATGAGTCAAGACACTGCCTCTAATCTGACCAGCACGTTTCATACAGAAAGCCAAAGTGGACACATATCCATAATCATACTCACACAGACTGAACCTGAAGACACCTCTCCGCTGAGAAGAAGAAGCTCAGATGCTCCTCAGATCGGAGTTAGTTCACAATGGAACTCTTCTTATCCGCTTGATTTGAGTTGCTTGTTGATCTAAAGGTGACGAGTTCAGGTCGAGCAGATGAGCTGTACCAGCGCAGATCCACACCTCCGGCTCGAGCTCTTCTCGTCTGAGGTTCAGGAGATGAAGAAGAGAAGAGTAATAATTACACTCGATCTAGGCTTCATCACTTTGCGCTGCTGCGATGAGCGCCAGAACAACTGCAGCACCTCCGCAGCGAACGGCTTAAACACCACCCACCGAGTTTCACTCTTCCCCACACCCGTTTTCCGGCAGACACCGCCCCCCCCGGGCGCTACTTATTGGCTAACAAAGTAGATCATGCAGTGCAGTGTCTCTGTGCAGGGTGAGCGGTTTAGACGGGTCACTTCATTTAGGTCAACAGGAAAAAGTATATCATTCTCAAGAACGTCCTAGAGCCCAGTACTAGAGCGGCCGGAAAGCGGGTGGGGAAAAAAACGACCGCCTGTTCAGCGCGTATGACGTCTAACCTGAGAGAACTGGAGGTCTAGCCAGGACAGCTTCTGAACAGTTTAGGGTAATTGATTAATTGATCGTCTGTCTATCATAATATTATGCAGGAATGAGAAACTGTGATTAAAAATAAATAAATAAATAAATAAAATAAAAAATAATATATATAATAATATAATAATATATACTTAAGTATATGTTATTCTATGTATATATATATATATATATATTGTGTGTATTTTTATTATTATTTTTTTTACCTTACTCAAGTGCAGCAGCTGCCATTGACATTGTTGATAGACCTTGATTGAACAGCAACCATATATAACTGTGTGTGTGGGGGATATATATATATATATATATATATATATATATATATATATATATATATATATATATATATATATATACAGCTGCAGGAAAAAAAAATTCTGTACTGAACTTCATGTTTATATAAAGACATTTTTGTAAAGCACTTTTTGATGATAAAAGCGCATTTATGATGATTCATTCATTCATCATTAAACTTTACATCAGATATAAAGAAAAGCAGCAGACTTCAAATGATGCAGAAAAGTAAATATTAGAAAAAGAACATATTAAAATTTTTGTTGAAGTTATGTTATGTTGGGCCGTTTGCATAATCAGTGCTTTCTGTTCTTTTAGAAGAAATGACAACAAATAAACGCATGCTTGTAAGACTTGCTCTGAAATGTCTTATACATTTCAGAGCAAGACGTGAACGTGTGTCGGAGCCTCAGGGGTTATTTCGGGTGTAACGCTTCACAAACAAATGATCATGTCCCTCATAAGCCTGTACTGTTTATACATGCTTTGTAGATATAAGCTGCAGAAAACCATCGAAGCCAAGCCTGTGTTTGTGTGCGCTGCTTCTGCTTCTGCTCGCTGTACATGCCTAATACAAAACAGTTAACATAGAACGCTTTGCATGCAACACCTTGTAATCGCGGCATTTTAGAAATGTTGGTTGATCATCTGCTGTTAATTAATATGTTACTCCTGTTCTTTTCTGTTGTTTTATGTCTCTCCTGTTCTTTTCTGAGGGTGAAGCTCATTTGGGAGATTAATCTGGTATATATATATATATATATATATATATATATATATATATATATATATATATATATATATATATCTCACTGCTGTCCAATGAAAGACAGGTATCTCCTAAATGGCAACTTTACAGGTCTTCACTTTTAGTGGAAGTCAAATGAACCAGACTTTTTTACAAGCTATTTTGGAGCATTTCTATTGGTCCATTCATCATAACACTTTCACTCAATGTAAACGGCAGCTGCTGCATTTACTTGATATAGAAAAACAGAAATTGACCAAAATACATGTTTTTTATTGGACAGCAACGATATATTAACTCATAAGACTACCAAAACTTTACCAGTTCAGTAGTGACAGTTTCAGTAGTGATGGTTTAGAGCAGAACTCTAGCCAGCACAGTCACACACACATACTCTGATCATACTTTTCATTACAATGCAACAACATTTAATTAACTGCAAAAACCTGTATTTCAGTAGTGACCATCCTACTTACCTATAACTCAGTAGGCGAAGTCAGTATGCGAGCATAGCTAGTGTGTCCGTATCCTCAGTAATCAACATGCATTACGTGAACGTTACGCGGATGACCTCCTGACTCAAGAGACACTATGCTGTCCCATAATTCAACCTCAGCCAAGGATGAATTCAAAACGGAGGGAAAAAGCTCTGTGGAAAGCGGTACATTGGCTGAGTGTGTGTAGCTACTGCTGCTGAACTGGTGCTACAGAAGTTAGTGTTACTAGAGGTTCTTCTGGTTCATCTTCTCTTCTCAGTGTCACAAACAGTATCTTAACCTATTGATCCCCATCCTGACCCAGCAGCAGCCATATTTGGTGTCACTGACAGTAATAGGATACACACACAAAACCATCATCGCTTTTACAACACAGCTTGCTCGAGGAAGAATATTATTGCATTGAAAGTCAAAAAGTCCTTCCAAAACATCTGTGTGGCTGTGTGATGCAATTCATACACTTGGAGAACATGAAATACTCACTTAGAGGTTCTAAGAACAAATTCATTTCCATTTGGGAGCCTGTTCTGACGCACATAGGTAAACTTAAATCTATGTCTGATAGTACGTAGAAAAGCTCTGTCGTTAAGCCCCTTGCTCATATTAGTTTATATTCATTTGTATCATTGGTATTACTGGTTTAAGATACAATCTGAAATGCCTTTCATAGCGATATTTACTATTATTTTATGTATGTGCTTGTATATGTATGTGAGTGTGCACATTTGTAATGGAACTGCACTCAGATATTGGTTACCTTTCGCTGAAATAACCGTGGTTTATATGTAGGTGACGGATGGGTGGGTGTATAGTGTTTTTTTAATTTTTGTTCAGGGTGTGGGTACGGGGGGGGTTGAAAATGAGTGAAAATGGAAATGTTGACTAATGAACCCATCTTGTAGAAAACAATCTGTACTGAAGCAGCTCGACTACTCTAGCACTCAAATCTACTGACTTAGTAGGCCATTTCAGATGCACCCAGTGTGTCAGTACATGCCCAGCTTGTTCACATTAAATATGTATATATATATATATATATATATATATATATATATATATATATATATATATATATATGTTTCAAACATTGAAAAAGTTTCAGTACTGAAAGTTCTTTAGTGTTATAAACTGATTTTTAGCCTTTAAGACACATTTACTTCAACACAATGGAATCTAGCTACCTACTATATGGCCGTAAGTCACAGGTCCTACATTAAAACCCAGCCAGAGCTATTTATGCATGGGCAGTCAGTGAGGAACCAGATGAAACATGCTGTTCAGCTCCACTTTCTTTTCTTTAACAGGTCTGATTGGGAGTTTCTCCTTTAATTACTATGTATTTTTGACCAAGTTGCATAAAGTCAGTTGTCAGAAAGTCAAGCTGTGGGGCGTGCAGAGCCTAGGAGTTGCATAAATAGTGCAGAAAGGTGCTGGAGCCGCTGGAGTGTGTGTGTGTGTGTGTGTTGCGTTGGTGCTCGAAGAGAGGCAGTGATCAGCAGATGCAAGGCGTGCGACAGGAAATCACGAAAGAGCGGCGCTTGACTCACTGGAAGTGTGTGGTTTCTCTCTCTCTCTCTCTCTCTCTCTCTCAGAGAAATCTCTCACTCTGCCTCACACATGCCCAATTTAAATAGCTTTCTGTACAGACTATTTTTGCGCAAATGAAGTTCACCGGTTCACACTTCACAGACTTTTCTCGAGCGCGGAGACAAACAAACGAGCACAAGAGTCAAAATTTCCTCTCTGTCTGTTCGCACAGCTACACGCCACGAATCCGCACCACCTTACCCACCTGCAGGGTCAGCGGTCTCGCTGCTTCCCCTTGAGAGGGGCCCGCATTGTCGGAGAACCCCATCTCCACCTTGCTTAAGAGAAACAAAGCTGTTCTCTATTACCGTCCTCTGTTACGTCATCAGTGGTCAGTGTCTGACCAGCTCAGTGTCGCTGAGAATAGACTGACCGCCATCCCAAAGAATAGGAAAATAGAGAAATAGAGGAAGACGTGGAAGACGTGGTAGACCACCAAAACCGTCCCCCTTGAATAGACAACACTTACGAGAATTCAAAATTGAATTATTGCATAATTGCATCAGTAAACAAAGTCATTTAGAGTGGTCTTAATGTAAACTGAGAACTGTCCACAGTGGTGGTGATAGGAACCAAACATCCACCTCTACAAACTCCCTCAAACACAGGTAGTATACAAAATATCCATCCATCCATTGTCTGCGGCTTTATCCCGCTAGTCGGGGTCACGGTGGGGCTGGAGCCTATTCCAGCGTCATTGGGTGAAGTCGGGGTATACCATGGACAGTTCGCCAGTCCATCGCATGGCCAACACTCACTCACGCACACACACCTACGGGCAATTCAGAGTGACCAATCAACCTGACAGCATGTCTTTGGACGACTGGGGGAAACCGGAGTACCCGGAGGAAACCCACTCAAGTACGGGGAGACCACTTCATACAGAACGGCCTGGACTGGGAATCCAAACCAGATCATCTTACTGTGAGGCGACAGTGTCACCCTATATCAAATATATGTATATAGAATTTAAAAACCTTTCCAAAACTATATATATATATATATATATATATATATATATATATATATATATATATATATATATATATATATATATATAGATATAGATATATAGATATATAGATATAGATAAATAGATAGATCATCAATATTCCGTATAAACATTTAGAAGACATGTATAGGTTCATGTATAGGTGGTGGGTTTGATAGTAAATAAAATGGCTATATTTGTGTTGTAGACATGGAGACCCCTGGTTACAATCACCACCACTCTAAAGAAATCTGAGTATCTCTAGAACAGCATTTCATGCCAAAACCACTTTTAATTACTTACAATAATGTTCTGTCTGCAGATTTAACAAACGAGGGGTGGCCTCTGACTTTTGCACAGTATCGTACGAGGCAGGTGTAGGTACGAGGTAGGGCAACCCACTTTTTAACACAAAACTGTAAAGAACTATGAAGCCTACAGGATCACATGGATAATCTAAAACTGCAGAAGAAACTGTGAAAAACATGCATACATAAGAAAAACAAGTACCTCCAAACTAAAGTAACCTTACAGAAGATTTCTTCACTTTCAACGTAAGTTAATGTGAGCAGGTTTTATTCCAATGGAGTTTAGAGCATTTCTATTGGTCCATTCATCATGAAGCGTCCGCAGCATATAAACAACAGCTGTCCTGTTCAAATAATGCAAAATGACCATCAACAAAAGTGGAGATTTCTATGGACGGTGATGATTTATTGATCACAATGCTGCTTTTAGTTGTGTTGTTTAAGAAAACTTGTAGCTCAGTGAATAAAAAATGCTCCATGTCCAGAGATATGGTACCTACCAGTGTGTGTTACTGGGTCTGCAGAGCAATCCAAGCCTTCGTCAGCTCTCTCCCTCTCTCTGTCTCTCTCTCTCTCCAGCGGCGTCCTTCCTCATATGTCAGTGCCCGTTGAGCTGAGCTTCCTGCCAGGGCACGAAACGCAACCTCAGAGGCGAAATGCAGAAGTGAGAGGCAGAACAAACAGCCCATTCAACTTATCACGTCCTCCAACATCGCTCACACCACAGTCAAATTTAACTACAGCCTATTTCCATAATGGCTCGAGGGGTCAGGGTGCTTGATATCATTGGGTCGGACGTCGTTTTAAAGTGTTTTAATGCGTCGACATGCACGTTATTGCCGTCACTGTTGGACAGATCTGTTAGCTTGTATTAAAAGGAAACCATATTCTTTAATTTGTTCATTTGTTGGGAAGTGCTTGCTCTGAAATAAAGGGCTGCGGTGCTCGAAAAACCTTATGAACCACAATGATGGGTGACTGACAGGTGATAGCTTTGACCCAAAATAATAAAACCTCTTGAGACCCTGCGTACTCATATGAGGACATTACATCGCTGCTTCTCTGCACTATGATATTTAATTTTTTAAAACATTGACTTTTTTTTTTTTTATTTGTGCTTTAATTTTACTTTATCATAGATTATACCTCTACTTTGCTGCATTTTAGAGGCAAATATTAATTTTAACTCAGCTACTTATTCATGACTTTGCAATAATAACGTTTGCACTATTGTATAGCCATGTTTAGAGCTTGACACAAACGTTTACATCGTTTGCACTTTGTTTTTTGTAGTACGTAGTTAGTTAGTCACAGTTTGAAATAATACTTTGTTAGCCAATTGTTTCTTTATTATATCACACAGTAAGATAGACCTATTGTCCTCATATGAAGATATTGTATTTTTGTCTAAGTTTAGTTTTTATACTGATTAGGTCCCACTAATCCCAAGTAGCTTAATTAAAAATACACACCAAGCAAAAGTCTGGGTCTCAGGAGGTTAAGTATGTGAGAATTTAATTATTCAAAAATAACCCTCTTTCATGCAACATACATTCAGCACATCCACATATCCTGTTATTTCACTTTCTTTTTGTTTTTAAAGGTGCTGCTGTATAATCATTTACGATGATTAGTATGGAGGACAAAAAAATCCATAAGTATAAATAAATAAATGTACAAACATATGTAAATACATAAATATATAAATTAATAAATAAATAAATGCACAAATGAATAATTAAATACATAAATATACAAATGTATAAATCAATAAATGCACAATGTATTTATTTCTTTATTTATTTCCATAATTCTACATTTATTTCTTTATTTATTTTTACAGTTATTTATTTAAATATTTATTTATCTCTACATTTATTTCTGTATTTCTACATTTATTTATTTATTTATTTTTACATTTATTTCTACATTTATTTCCGTATTTCCACATTTATTTATTTCTCCGTCTGTATGATAATGAGTTGGGCGGTCCTATACTCACTCTAAAGCAGGATTGTTTAATGAGCTCCATCGTTCCGGCTCTGCTACTACTGCCTTGGCCTTCGGGCTGCGCTCTGGAGCACTGATAGCTGTACAGCTAGCGAAAACATTTATTTATTTAAATTTTGATTTTAGATTAATTATCTATTAAAAAAGGTATTACTGGTATAAAAAAAATTCAACATGAAATAGTTTGGCATGATCTTATGTTTGAATGTTTTAAATTAAAGAGCATGTTTTTAGGAGATTTTTACTGAAAAACTTTCATCTGCAAGTTCTGACTTCTTCAACTACACATACCTTCCATAAAATACAGAATATATGGGGAGGCTCTTTCAGTTACTGTGCTTCTAAACTGTGGAGCTCCATCCAGTTTTCATTAGACAGTCTGGATCAGTGCTCTTTAAATACAAAATATTATTATTAACTATCCAAAAACTTAGAACACTTCAGAGACCTCAAGTGATGTATATGTTTATTTAGCAATAAATACATTTTTTCTCTAACTTTTTTATATTTGCATATGTTTTCCTTGCAGTGTTTTTCTACATATTATATAAAATGCAGTATTGTAAATGACGTTTTGGGACAAAGAAACCCTACACCTCACCAAAATGAGGGAAAAATCTGAATTTCTACTCATATGGATTTGAATATCATCGCTGTCCAAAGAAAAACTTTTCATCTTTGTCGATTTTTATATTTGTATATCTCTTGAACATGACAGCTGCCATTTACATTGTGTGGAAATTTCATGGTTATAGGACCAATAGAAATGCTCCAAAATAGCTTGGGAAAAAATTTGTTTCCCTTGGTTTACACTGAAAATGAAGAAGGTTTTTGGTCTCTACTGTAAAGTTGAAATTTTTGGAGATGCTTGTTTTCTTTTGGACAGCGATGATATATAACATGGCCTCATTACATTTTTTCAAAACTCTGAACACAAACTCAAAATAATTAACTACTTTGTTGAAAATCCACTAATCTCTAGCAAAAATCAAACACAACACTGATTCCTTCCACCAAAACAACACACCCAGCTATTTATATGCTTATCTCTTGCAGAGCATCAAATAAACACTGACAAGCTACATTCCAAGCACTATTATCAGAAGTGTTTGTGTATGTTTGACTTCCTGAGGCCACTGTACAATTTCAAATGCATGCATGCAAGTCAATGGAAGTTTGTTGACTTTCTGTTCTTTACATTTATTAGGTGCGGTGTAGGTTTCTCCCCACCCTCAATATAGCATATGCAGTACTACTATATCCTTTTATTTCACTTTCCTTTTGTTCTTAAAGGTGCTGCAACTATACACCCATATATGTTGATTAGGTAAACTATTAAAAAAGGTATTACTGTTACAAAATTCAACATAAAATAGTTTAGCATGATTTTATGTTTGAACGTTTTAAGGAGATTTTTACTGAAAAACTTTCATCTGCAAGTTCTGACTTGCAACTGCGCATACCTTCCATAAAATACAAAATATATGGGGAGGCTCTTTTAGTTATTGTGCTTCTAAACTGTGGAGCTCCATCCAGTTTTATTTAGACAGTCTGGATCAGTGCTCACTACTTTTAAGTCTCACTTTAACTCTGTGTTTAATGAAAATAAAACTGGGTCTCTTGTCTCTAATTAAGACAATTTTTTCTTTCCTTACATTGATTAGCCGTGTCTGTTTCTCCCCACCCTCAATATAGCATATGCAGTACTATTATGCAACACAAATAAGGCATTTTTATTGTAGGATATGGAAAAAAATCTTATCACGATATTTTTTTTCATATATATCGATATCGACTGATATCACGATATAAATCAAATCACTATTTCCTTTTTACTTTAAGTGAGATATGAAGATATCGAAATGTAATTTTTTTCCTTAAATTGTTTTTTATCCTCTGATTTATTTTCAGACAAATGTACCATAGAACATTACACAACTGTATTAAACACACACACACAAACACATATATATATAGGCTAATGCTGGCCCTTTAAGCTCGGGCTGAGGAAAGGACTCCTAGCGGTGAGTCGACTCTGTCGGCTCAAATGGGGAGTTGGTTTAGTGATTCTGTTTTCGGTAAAAAATAAAGTTCCCTACTCGGGATTTTTGGTTATAAAGTCAACTTTGCCTCAGCGAACTCTTACAGTATACATATTTATCTTTATCAATTACGAAATTACGTTGATTAGTATAACGTGCGTCGATGCGTCGCTAAGGTGGCCGTGCCTACTGAAAGTATGGATTTATCCGGAGCGCAAGCTGCAGCTACAAACAATCGCTCACCTACATCTAAAGTTGTGGGAGTGTTTCACACAGAAACACAACAGTGTGGTGCTCTGTCAGCTCTGCACAGTGGAGATGATCACAACAGTACAACTGCTATACACGAGCACTTGAAGATCGAGCTTTTTGAGTCCATCAAAAAATGATATCAGATGAAGAGTGTTATAAGGACTAAGTTGCGCATGATAATGCATGTCCCCACGGTGACCAACGGCGGCACACAAGGAGATGTTTCCACCAAGATGTCCAAGGACTATAACAAATCAGACTAGGACTTGACGTTACGATCCATATGCAAGGCGTTGTTAATTCAAACAAGGGCTGAAAATGTGAACACAAAGTGCAGAGCTGGGAGCACAGATGGGAAAGTCCCGGGAGACCAGGTGAGCTGGTGTCCGAGGCAGCCAGGGGAAACGGCTTCTGGAGTAGGTGGGACGGTGAGAGTCGGGGTAGCTGCTGTTGTTAGTCACTGAGCCTCGAGGACCCCAGGCATGGTTTTCCCGTCTGAGTAGTGGATGACAGGATAGCTTCCTGAATGCTGGAGAGAAAACCAGGAGCTAAGCCTGTCTGAACAGTTCAAACAAACAAAGATTAGTCCTTGCGTCGTTCCTAAGCTCGCCGGGAGAGGATCCCTGTGGGGGTTTACACCACTCCCTCCGTTCCTGGGGGGAGTGTAAGAACACAGTTTATATTGGTTAGATTCAAGAGTCACTTAAGGACTGGCAGGAGCCAGGTATGCCCGCTTAGGTGAGTGAGCCAAACACAAAGTCCAATGGCCGCACCAACCTCACTTCATGGAGGCCCGTGGGATAGAGACGCCAGGGGGGAAGGCTCAGTCGGAGGTGGGTGCTCGGGCAGGTCAGCAAGTCCTCAGGCCTCGAGGGCTCCAGGGCGAACAGCAGGACCCCGCTGTGGAGATGAAAGGTTTAGGCTGGACCAAGGGGAGGCTCGTCAGACGCTAGCCTGTGACCACGGACAGGCTAGGTGCTGTTACAATGTCACTAAATCCAGTGTGTCTGGGTTATATGGGCCGTGCTAACGAGCTACTGCTGTGAGTAGTGATGAGTGGCAGGTGTGTAATCAATGAGGGGTGTATGTGTGTGTCCGAAGCTACCTGGTATTCGGAAGACTGCGACCTCTTGAGACGCTTGTACATACACAGATTGGTACCCTATCTCCTTCACATGGTCAGAGTTGTGCTCAAATGGAACTTGATATACCTGCTTCATCCTCAGCTGGGGTCGTTTCAAGACACGGTCGATTGTGGACAGGCTGACCTGGTCAATGTTTGTGAAATGAACTTGGTCTTCCAGGACTGTCCCTGATTTCCCTCAGGGTGATGATGGCATTGTTTTCCAAAACTATGTTTACTATGGTGGGCTGTTGTTCAGTTGTGAATTTCTGCCGTCTGCCACCTCTGCTGGGTCAAATTTGCTACTTTGAATCTAAGCTCACCCCTCATTTGGGTGTGGGGGGTTCTAGGGGTGGCTGCTGGGGTACATTTGCTGCTTTGAATTTAATCTTTTTAGTGGCATTAGGCTAAAATTAGATGACAAATAAGTCTGCATTCAAATTTTAGGGCTGCAAGACTGACACAAGACTAAAAGACAACCCATCAGTGTAAGCGTTATAAAACTAAACAGACCAGACACGACTTTTATTTATAATTCTTGAAAATTCTATAAAAAAATAGATCTGCAAGAAATCTATAAGTCCTTTACCTCTCACAAATATGGTCCACTGTGACTCTGTGCTTGATGATTTCTACCAAAGCGAAAGAGGGAGGTGAGCTTCTCTGCCTCGTTTCAGGAGCTGAACCTTGTGAGTGATTTCTCTGGCAGCTGCAGTCTCAGCTGAGCTGGTTTTGGAGTGCCAGCTCCTCCAAACAAAGCACAAAGCAAACAGTCTGAATGCTCTTGAAGTGTCAATGAGATCAGATTCTTCACACCCAGCAGAACAGACACACAGTGACACTGGACTACTGTCTGTGGAAGGAGCATGAATATATTCATCACATCATTCAGAAGCTGCAACTTGTAGCAGAACTTGTAGAACTATGTAGTTCATAGCTCAGTTTGACCTGCTTTTGGAGATTCTTATCCTGTTAGCGTTTGTGAAAAAGCTCTATTTGCTGGAGCACAGCTGCTCTAGTATCTTGTTTGTCGTCACACCAACAGCAGAAGCGCCTCCATTTTTTTCTTTTTAGGGCAAAAACTCTTTAAGCAACTCAACACAAGCTTTAACAAAGGCTAAAAAAAGGCCCAGCACAACCAAACACACACCGTATAACGTAACGAGAAGGTTGTTTGACAATATTGAGATTCAGATTGTAGTCACCACGTAATACTAAAACAGCTGGACATACACATACACATGTTCAAATTTTTTTAGATCACGACCAGCCAAACATTTTAGTACACTACCAGTCAAACGTTTTAGTACACTATCAGTCAAACGTTTTAGATCACTACCAGTCAAACGTTTTAGTACACTACCAGTCAAACGTTTTAGTACACTATCAGTCAAACGTTTTAGATCACTACCAGTCAAACGTTTTAGTACACTACCAGTCAAACGTTTTAGTACACTACCCGCCAAACGTTTTAGATACACTACCAGTCAAACGTTTTAGTACACTACCAGTCAAATGTTTTAGTACACTACCAGTCAAACGTTTTAGATCACTACCAGTCAAACGCTTTAGTACACTTCCAGCCAAGCGTTTTAGAACACTACTAGTCAAACGTTTTAGTACACTACCAGCCAAACGTTTTAGATACACTACCAGTCAAACGTTTTAGTACACTACCAGCCAAACGTTTTAGTACACTACCAGCCAAACGTTTTAGATACACTATCAGTCAAACGTTTTAGTACACTACCAGTCAAACGTTTTAGTACACTACCAGTTAAATGTTTTAGATCACTACCAGTCAAACGTTTTAGTACACTACCAGCCAAACGTTTTAGATACACTATCAGTCAAACGTTTTAGTACACTACCAGTCAAACGTTTTAGTACACTACCAGTTAAACGTTTTAGTACACTTCCAGCCAAGCGTTTTAGAACACTACTAGTCAAACGTTTTAGTACACTACCAGTCAAACGTTTTAGATACACTACCAGTCAAACGTTTTAGTACACTACCATTCAAACGTTTTTGTACACTACCAGCCAACGTTTTAGATCACTACCAGTCAAACGTTTTAGTACACTACCAGTCAATAGTTTTAGAACACTACCAGTCAAACGTTTTTTAAACTGTTTTAAAAAATTTTGACCGGTAGTCATCTAAAACTTTTGACTAGTAGCAAACTAAAATTATATATATGAATTAAGTGATGACATATGTTTTGGGAAGTTGTTAATATATAATTCCAGACTGCGCCTCAATTCACACTGATACCTATTTAGGAAGCTCTTTATTCCAAACAATATCAATTTCCAGCACAATAATGTTTCTAACTGTTCTTTTCTCTTGCTTACATTGCGTCTAACCGGGCCACCCTACTGTAAAACTACTGGCTACATACCTGCGTATAACATCTGACAACTTTAAATACATATGAAACACACACACTCACACACACACACACACACACACACATACACACACATATATATATATATATATATATATATATATATATAGCCATGGTCATGGTGTGGGTTTTCTTGTTATTAGTTGGGCTCGGCCCCTTATATATATATATATGTTTCAGATGTATTTAAAGTTCTCAGTTGTTATACGCAAGTATGTAGCCATGGTTATGGTGTGGGGTTTCTTTTTATTATTTGGGCTCTGCCCCTTAGTTCCAGTGAAAGGAACTGTTTTTATATAACAATAAAAGATTATATGAATCTTCTGCAGAACACATTTCATTCTTGGGCCTTTTAATGACTTGGCCTGGCCAACCAAATGTTTCTTTTTTTTATTCATGTAAATGTAAACACATTCTGAATTTGATGCCTACAAACGCTTCAGCATGCAATGGGAGCAGTTTGGAGACGGCCCCTACCTGTTCCCACATGACTGCAACCAGTGCACAAAGCAAGCCCAATAAAGACATGGACGAGCGAGTTTGGTGCGGAAGAACTTGACTGGCCTGCAGAGACTCCTGACCTCAACCCGATAGAACAGTTTTGGGAGGTATTAGAGTGGAGACTGCGAACCAGACCTTCTCGTCCAACATCAGTGTCTGACCTCACAAACGTGCCTCTGGAAGAACGATTAAACATTCCCATAAACACTCTCTTAAACCGTGTGGAGCGCCTTCCCAGAAGAGTTGAAGTTGAAACTGTGGAATAAAACCATTTCATATCAAACCACTCCTGGTCTGGGTGGTTCTGTGTGGAGTGTGCATGTTCTCCCTGTGCTTGAGTGGGTTTCCTCCAGGTACTCCGTTTCCTTCCACAGTCCAAATACATGCATGTTAGGTTGATTGGTCACTCTGAATTGCCCATAGGTGTGAGTGTGTTAGTGAGTTTTGGCCATGCGATGGACTGCCGTGTCCCGCCTTTGCCCGATGACTCTGGGATTGACTCCAGCCCCACCTGTGACCCCAACTAGCGGGATTAGGCGGCAGATAATGGATGGATGGATATCAAACCACATTGACTGATATTTTGACTGAATTGTGCAGACACTTTAAAGTCAAGAGATTATTTTCAACAACATTTCAATCTACAAAGTTATTATTGAATGAGAATTATAGACATTACAAGTGTGAATGGCAATTTATGAAATTATGTACAAAAGTTTGTTAAACTAGATATTTTGTTGACTTTCGTGCAAATAAGTTACACGTCCTCCACAGTGAACACACTATTTTTATGTATATTAGTACACAATTACTGTTTATTATGTTAAACTCCTTTAAAACATTGTGCAAAAATAGTCATATTTAAGTGTTTAATTTTTTTAAAACATGAATTTAGACGAGTGCCATGCGAACTTTTAATAGAAGTCTTTTGAAGTTCATACAAATACATGTGTCCATTGCTCAATGCCAATTTTTTGCATTGCTATGGAAACAGATAAACAAGACAGCCTGAACTAACGACTTTGACTTAATTGAATTGAACCATTAAAGGATTACATAACAAGAATGTACTGACTCATCCTTTGCCACATTTTGTGGAACTGATGATAAAATCCCCCGCTCAGTTCTAATAGACTTTTGAAAGTGCGGTGCTTTTCTTTGCTGTTTGGCAAAGTGTTCCAGCGCTGATCAGAGATGCTCTGAGAGTGCGCTGTGGGTGAAGTGTTTGCAGCCCAGCTTTAAACTCTGATTCTCACGGTACTGAAAGGTGCTGCAATATATAGGTTTTGAGAATCAGCACTGTAATTTCTGCAGGAGTCAGGAGAGGAAGCCTTACGGTAAATGTCTGAGATAAGCGGATTATATTACAGTAAACGCCTGGCAAGTTATACACAGTTCAGAGCTTAGTGGAGTAGTTCTGCTGAAAAGCGTTACATTTAACATAGCTAAATGTAAACGATCACTTTTTAGTTGATATATTTGGCAACCTTTACAGAAAAATGCACTGATTAATGAAGG
Source organism: Megaleporinus macrocephalus (assembly GCA_021613375.1). Taxonomy (NCBI): domain Eukaryota; kingdom Metazoa; phylum Chordata; class Actinopteri; order Characiformes; family Anostomidae; genus Megaleporinus; species Megaleporinus macrocephalus. The sequence goes on along the minus strand of CM038719.1, from coordinate 33,876,988 downwards.
AATGTGGCTTTTAGACAGTGTGCATAATATATATATATACAACAAAAGAAAAATAAGTAACAAAACAGCAAAACTATAAATACAAAAGCAAAATCAGAAACACATCGGCTAATTTAGAAAATGCAAAAGAAAATTCAGAAACTGAAGATTTAAAACATTTAAAACATTCATTAAAAAAGTTCAATTCAATATGCAACAGCAAATTCAGTCACACAACAGCAAATTCAGTCACACAACAGCAAATTTAAAATACAACAGCAAATTTAGTAACACAACAGCAAATTTAGTAACACAACAGCAAATTCAGTAACACAAAAGCAAATTTAGAAACACAACAGTAAATTTAGAAACACAACAGTAAATTTAGTAACACAACAACAAATTTAGAAACACAACAGCAAATTTAGAAATACAACAGCAAATTTAGAAACACAATAGCAAATTTAGAAATACAACAGCAAATTTAGAAACACAATAGCAAATTTAGAAACACAACAGCAAATTCAGTAACACAACAGCAAATTTAGAAACACAATGGCTAATTTAGAAAATGCAAAAGAAAATTCAGAAAATTTAGTAATGCAGTTGCAAAATGAATGCAACGGGATTTCAGAAACACAACAGCATGTTAATGCTTGAAATTCAGAAATGCAAACTGTGCTGTAGCTGCTCTCGGCTCTCAGGTTGTTGTTATTTGTGGGCTCCTGTATCTTTACTTCCTGTCAGCATTTAATGGTGAATGAACTAGAATTTTACATTTACACTACTCTGTAAAAAGTCATATTCATATAATACCACACACAACACACAAGAAACACACAACTTCCCGTTTTCAAACACCATTACAAATGAAATGATAAGAAACGTTTAGAAAACCTCCACCACATGCTCCTCAAATGTTTCTTCTGAGGTGAAGGCTTTAAACAGGGAGTTTGTTCTTCCATTGCTGTAGTAACAGCTTCTACTCTTCAGGAAGACTTTACATTAAATGTTGGAACATTGCTGTGAGGGTGATTTGCATTGGGCCAAAAGTGCATTAGTGAAGTCAGGTACTGATGTTGGATGATAATTTCTAATCATCAGCAGAAGCATTATGAAAATAAAATGAACCTAATTGGCTTCTGTTGTTGTTTGTTTTATATGTTTTATAATGTGTATAAACTTTGAGTGGTTTGATGTGAAATAGTTAACTTTACAGAACCTTTTTTTTTTATGGTCGCGGTGATGGGAACCAGGGGTCACCACATCCATAACACAAATACAGCCATTCAAACCTGAAGTACGTAACCTGGGTGGGATCTTTATAATACAAAATGCTGCAGCACAGATCCTAACAACAATAAAAACTAGAGAAGTGCATATCCTGAAGAAAACTCAGGATGGTTGGGCGGCCTAAGAAGTGCGAGGAACAAGGGATGAATAAACAAAAAGTAGAGGAGTGTGGATCATTGTGTTTAGGGACCTGCTCTGAGCGAGTACAGGCAGTTTGGTGGCTGTAGGTTTTAATGAAAGGCATGCACTTCCAGTAGCTGTATCCTACAATCTACTAAACTTCTGCTTGACCGACAGACCCTGTTTCGCATACACATACCCACGAGTGTAGCGTTGGTTTGACCCACACTCTTCTGTTTGTCATTTTTTTCATCCCTCCTTTTCCCCCCATAGAGTCCCATTCATATTCAGTCGAAACCCAAACGTCATGGTTTTTAACCTACAGCCACAACACTGCATGTACTCACTCAGGGCAGATCCCCAAATACACTGACCCGTTCTCCTCTACTTGTCGTTTATTCATCCCTTATTTTTTGCACTGCTTAAGCTGTACAACCATCTCTTATTTACATCAGGAAATGTGTTTCTTTAGTTATTATTATTATTATTATTATTTCTCTTGTGTAAGTCACCGAAACGATATACTTGGTTGCATTTCTTGATGGATTTGAAACTTTTCCATTGGTCCATTCATCATTAGATTTTCAAACAACGATAAGGCAATAATATAAAAATATAATAATAAGAAACATAGCATCAAACACATTATGAGCTGGTTGGATGCTGGAAGTTCCGCTGTAGTCCTATTAGGAGTTAACGGACCTCAGACCATACAGGGTTCTTCTCTAGAACCCTTAGCTTTGTAAGTTAATCTTCACCTGTCACGGCAAACAAGTAGCAAAATTTCAGGAGATGGGAAACTGAAACATCTGATTACACACTTTTCTGCAAAACCAGTAGAAACTCTGCAAGCATCTGCAGATAAAACCTACTTCCTGTGTATGCTAACTAGCAACCACATAAACATACAAACTCTCTTACCTGAGAGTCAAACTTCTCGCACTCTCACACACTTCCAATAAAGCAGGCTTTCGCACTTATGTGAGCTCACTAACTACTGCAGCAAACGTCCTACTGAGTAAATGTACCTTGTTAGTTACTGTTAGCAGTGATTGATGTGATGCTTGCTAGGAAAAGCAAAATACCCCAGGAGTGACTATCAGTAGAATTGGCAGTTAAAACATGGATGTCTTTATTATTTGAGCAATTTACAAAAAGATATAAAAGACATACAAAAAGATCGCTCTCAGGTTTAGTCAAGGTTGCTGGACTTTTGGCACTCAAAAATATCTGGCCAAAAGCAGATGTGGTCAGAAACTGACAACTGATGAAAAACTATCACAAACTGTTCTATCAGGCTACAAACTCTTACTGTACACCAGCATGGTGGAGGTACCAAAAACCTCCACCATGGGAACTTTAAGGCCTTCAGAGTCTCAGATTAACTACTGTAAAGATCAGGACAGTGGATCTCCAATACTTGGACCAAAACATCACTGTAGGCCTTCTGGAAGTCTCAGAGATATAATTAACTAAATATTAGTGGTAGCTCCACTTATGTGTTTCAGTAACTGGTTTAAAATAGAAAATAGCATAACATTTAGTAGAAGATCTAGGAAATATTCCTACAGGTTAAGATATACACTAACTAGCCTTGACATTTAAAAGACACTGTCCATTAGATCAGCTCCACTTTGTACAATTACAGACGGTCATCCATCCCGTTCTCTAATGCAGGCTATCGCACTCAAGTAAAGCACTAACTGTAGCAGCAAACGTCCTACTGAGTAAATGTACCTCCTAAGTTACTGTTAACAGGGACTGATGTGACGCTTACTAAGAAAAGCTAAATACCCTATGAGTGACTATTAGTAAAACTGGCAGTTAAAACAGATTTCTCATCACAAAAAATGAAGTTTATCTTCTATATTTGAACAATTTACTCAAAGAACGCTCTCAGGTTTAGTCAAGGTTGCTGGACTTTGGGCACTCAAAAACTGAAACTGACAACTAACGAAAAACTAGAGGATGGGTAACACAAACTGTACTATCAGGCTACAAACTCTCACTGTACACCAGCATGGTGGAGGTACCAAAGAGGTGTTTGGTACAGTGAGGAACCTTTGGGAACTTTGAGGCCTTCAGAGTCTCAGAGTCTCTCAGTCTCAGAGTCTCTATGAAGATCAGCACAGTAGATCTCCAATATCTGGGACCAAAACATCACTGTAGGCCTTCTGGTAGTCTCAGAGATATAATTAACTGAATACTAGTGGTAGCCCCACTTGTTTCAGTAACTGGTTTAAAATAGAAAAAGGCAGAAGACCTAGGAGAAGATCTAGGAACCATTCCTACAGGGTATACATGGCTGGTTAGTGTATTAGCAGCAAGCCATGTGTACCCTGTAGGAATGGTTCCTAGATCTTCTCCTAGATCTTTTGCCTTTTTCTATTTTAAATGACACTGTTCCTTTTATTAGCTCCACTGACCATATAGGAGCACTTTGTAGTCCTACAATTACACACTGTAGTCCATCTAATTCTCTAATGCAGGCTTTCGCCCTTAAGTAAAGTCTCTAACATCTTACTGAGGACATATACCTTAGTTACTGAAGCAGTGATTGATGTGACACTAGTTAAGAAAAGAAAAATACCCTGTGCCAGTAGACTTGGCAGTTAAAACATGGATTTCTCATCACAAAAAAATACATTTTCTCTTCTATATATGTACAATTTACGCAAAGAACGCTCTCAGGTTTAGTCAAGGTAGCCTCCCCTGCTTTCATGTTCTTAGCACGTCACAGGTCACTTTCATTTCTGCACTCACCGTGTTTCTGCATGGCAAACCAGCAAAGCATTCTGCACCACATCACTGGATCTAGCGGGTCATATCTAAGAAGCAGACTTTCAGATAAGACAAGCACCGCAAAAGCCACACACGGTTTACAAAATGCTGTACCTTTACTCGTCAACAACCACTCTTATTAAGAACTTTATGAGCATCTTCTTCATGTTCCTCTCACATAAGTGAACGCTTTGAAATTACCCCAATTTCTGCACCGGCTACTAATTAAACCTGGTCTGATCGATGTCTCAGTCACAATTACAGACAAACACAGTCTAACCACAGTCTAACTAAGCTAATAAAATACAACAAGTTGTTGAGCACATTGAGTAACACTCGCAGTGCAGGCTATAGAAAGTAAGCGAATGCTCGAACTTAGAAACCTGCAGGTCCTCTTTAGCAGCCTCACCTCCACCACCAAATGTTTCCTGTAGCTGCAAATAAGATCTGCGCAATGCTGAGGAAGAATTCTGGACCATTTCTTCCTGTAAATGTGTTCCAGTTGTCTTTCTTGGATGACCTGTTTCCACAGCCTGCTTCAGGTCACCTCGATATGGTTAAGGTCAGGACTCTGATTCAGTCATTCCAAAACACCAATCTTCTTCTGCTTCAACCGTTCTTTAGTTGTTTTAATTTGTGGTTTAGGTCATTGTCTTGTTGCATCATCCAACATCTCTTCAGCTTGACGTCCAGGACTGCTGCCCTAACATTCTCTCAATGATTCTGGCTCAAGGCATCCTGGCTCTGAGGCAGCCAAGCAGTCTTAAACTATAATGCTCCCTCCACCATGCTTCACAGTTGAGATGAGATGTTGGTGTTGGTGTTAAATTCAAGTTCTTTTCCTACAAACATGGGCAAACTTGAGATGGACCACTATTTATTTACTAAATCATTTTGGATAGCAGCAGTGGTCTGCTGGTGGTAACGTTGGTTCTCCTCTCTTTAACTGAAAACCAATTTAACCACAGAGAAGTAATTAACACAGAGGTTCACTTACTTTTTCCATCCCGTTCTATGGATGTTCATTGTGCTCAATAAAAGACGTGAAGCAAATTTTCAGTTTGTTCAGTTCAGTTTGTTCAGTTTATTACTTTAGTTTAACGTGTTTGTCTATAAATTTTACTTGGATAACAACCAGAATACATTTTATTAATAATTAGTGTATACTAATGCATCTCTTTCTATTTACTGTTTCTTGCAAACATATATGGCTGTACTGCCACAGACTGTCCTTCATGGTTTATCTGCCTTATCCTCTAAATCATTTGTTATTGGTCAGTTTCTCAACAGAGGGTTATTGTTGTGAAGATCTGAGTAGTAGCAGAGCAGTGACACCTACATGGTAGTGGTATATCAGACACAAGAGTGTTACTGGACTATCGGGCCAAGAGCAGATATGGTTAGAAACTAACAATAGCTAAAAAATCTAGAGCATGCATCAGACAAACCATACCTCAGGCTACAATCTCTCACTGTACACCAGCAGGGTGGAGGTACAAGAGAATGTTTGTAGTTGATACATTAAGTAACCCAAGGCCTTCAGCTCAGTCTCAGATTTGAGATGCTTTGACCACCAATATTAGGTCCATTAAATGGTTTCAATAACTGGTGAAAAGAAGAAAAAAGCAGAAGATCTATGAACTATTCCTACTGGGTAAGATATGCACCGACCAGGCATGACTTTTAAACCACTGTCTATTTTTATCAGATCTTCTGACCACATAGGAGCACTTCATAGTTCTACAAGCACATACTGTAGTCCATCTGCTTCTCTGCATACTTTGTTAGCCTGTTCTTTAGTCGTCAAGACCCCCACAGGACCACCACAAAGCAGGTACTATTTAGGTGTCAGGAGCACTGCACTGACACATTGGAGCATTGGTGATAGTGTGTTAGTGTGTGTTGTGTTGGTGTGAATGGATCAGACACAGCAGTGCTACTGGAGCATTTAAACACTGTGTCCATTCACTGTCCACTGGGGTAAAACCACATGAGACGGGAATAGGTTTCAAGAGATGACTTTAAAAATCCAACTGGGATGAAGCCAAAGGTGTCAATAGTATTTACATTCATTACTCAGGTAGAAGTATAGATACTAGGGTTTAAAATACTTCTTAAAAGTACTCAAGCTTTTTACTCCAGTAAAAGTGTAAAAGTACTGCTTTCAAAACTACTTAAAGTATAAACGTAAAAGTAAGACATTAAGGACAAAAGTTAAGTGCACACCTCAGGGGTCTATAGTGCACTAGCCCACCTCCACAAAAACCCCATTCTTCTAAAAGTCATAATGACTATAATTTTATATTAAAATGTTAATGTTGATAAATTTGGGATGCGCTAGGCTTCCTGTTTCAGCCACATATACGCCCATTAAATATGAATATACTTTAGTATAGCCGCAGATATGATGACTAGCTGCCTGAATGTATTGTAATGGTGCAGAAAGTCAAACTTCAAAGGCATGTTATCAATAACCTTTAGTGGAATGTAAATGTACATAAATGAAAACAAGCTGAAATAAAATAGGAGTAACGAGGCTATATTTAAAATGTAAGGAGTGGAAAGTACTGATTATGGAGTGTAAATGTAAGGAGTAGAAAGTACTGATAATGGAGTGTAAATGTAAGGAGTAGAAAGTACAGATAATGGAGCGTAAATGTAAGGAGTAGAAAGTACAGATATTGGAGTGTAAATGTAAGGAGTAGAAAGTACTGATAATGGAGTGTAAATGTAAAGAGTAGAAAGTACTGATAATAGAGTGTAAATGTAAGAAGTAGAAAGTACTGATAATTGAGTGTAAATGTAAGACGTAGAACGTACTGATAATGGAGTGTAAATGTAAGGAGTAGAAAGTACAGATAATGGAGTGTAAATGTAAGGAGTAGAAAGTACAGATAATGGAGCGTAAATGTAAGGAGTAGAAAGTACTGATAATGGAGCGTAAATGTAAGAAGTAGAAAGTACTAATAATGGAGTGTAAATGTAAAGAGTAGAAAGTACAGATAATGAAGCGTAAATGTAAGGTGTAGAAAGTACTGATAATGGAGTGTAAATGTAAGGAGTAGAAAGTACAGATAATGGAGTGTAAATGTAAGGAGTAGAAAGTATAGATAATGGAGTGTAAGTGTAAGGAGTAGAAAGTACTGATAATGGAGTGTAAATGTAAGGAGTAGAAAGTACTGATAATGGAGTGTAAATGTAAGGAGTAGAAAGTACAGATAATGGAGTGTAAATGTAAGGAGTAGAAAGTACTGATAATGGAGTGTAAATGTAAGGAGTAGAAAGTACTGATAATGGAGTGTAAATGGAAGGAGTAGAAAGTACAGATAATGGAGTGTAAATGTAAGGAGTAGAAAGTACAGATAATGGAGTGTAAATGTAAGGAGTAGAAAGTACAGATAATGGAGTGTAAATGTAAGGAGTAGAAAGTACAGATAATGGAGTGTAAATGTAAGGAGTAAAAAGTACTGATAATGGAGCGTAAATGTAAGAAGTAGAAAGTACTGATAATGGAGTGTAAATGTAAAGAGTAGAAAGTACAGATAATGAAGCGTAAATCTAAGGTGTAGAAAGTACTGATAATGGGGTGTAAATGTAAGGAGTAGAAAGTACAGATAATGGAGTGTAAATGTAAGGAGTAGAAAGTATAGATAATGGAGTGTAAGTGTAAGGAGTAGAAAGTACTGATAATGGAGTGTAAATGTAAGGAGTAGAAAGTACTGATAATGGAGTGTAAATGTAAGGAGTAGAAAGTACAGATAATGGAGTGTAAATGTAAGGAGTAGAAAGTACATATAATGGAGTGTAAATGTAAGGAGTAGAAAGTACTGATAATGGAGTGTAAATGGAAGGAGTAGAAAGTACAGATAATGGAGTGTAAATGTAAGGAGTAGAAAGTACTGATAATGGAGTGTAAACGTAAGGAGTAGAAAGTACAGATAATGGAGTGTAAATGTAAGGAGTAGAAAGTACAGATAATGGAGTGTAAATGTAAGGTGTAGAAAGTACTGATAATGGAGTGTAAATGGAAGGAGTAGAAAGTACAGGTAATGGAGTGTAAATATAAAGAGTAGAAGTAAAAATCAGCTGAAAAATAATTACTCCAGTAAAGTATAAATAACCAACATTTCTACTTAAGTAAGGTAACAAAGTATTTGTACTTTGTTACTTGACACCTCCGGATGAAGATTAGGCAAAGCATGATCTTCTCTCTAATAAGCTCTGGATCGCTTGCTGGCCATCAGGAAACCAGAGATCCAGAACCTGGAATCTGACATATTTGTATCCCATTAGACTGCCTTGCCAAGACGCTGCCCATGGTAACTGAGTAACTGACTAAAGTAACTGAGTAACTTCTCAGGGTTACAGGGGGTTTTCCCCCCTTTCCAACCACACATGACTTTTTATTGTAGTCTGTAAGCTTTAAGGAAAATACGAGATTATAAGCTTCCAATGTCTAACCAGTAACCAATGTTAAGAGGAAATACTATTAGCTTAGCTTTAACACATTTCTAGAATTCCAGAGGGGGCACTGGCAGAAATCAGTCTTATCAAAGACGTAGATGTCACTTATGGGTTTTGACATTTATGGACCGAACCAGCTCTAACAGTCATGGTTTCTAATGAAGTGGCCGCTCTGTACATGCTAGCTCTAATGATTTAAAGCAGCTTTTATTCTCGTGTTCCTGAAAGTGGCATGCATCAGTCATCTGCAGCCGTCTGGCAGAAATCAATGAACGCTGTACTGAACGCCGATTGAAAGATGAGTAAGTGTTAGATAGTAACAGCCAAAAGAGTGCAGGAATAATAATAATAATAATAATAATAATAAAGCTTTTCTGCTCCTGTCCATCAACCTGCATCTAATGAGAAGCTGAGAAATATTCACTTGCACCTTTTTCGTCCCCTGCCTCTTTCACATGTGCGGTTTTTGCACTGAACCCTATGAGATAATTTCCTGAACATATATCTGACAGCGCAGAGAGAAAGAGAGAAAGAGAGAGAGAGGATGCAGCAGGGCCTTCTGCTCTGTCAGATAACACCTTCATCTGTGTGTGACGAGGAAAAAAGCAGCATTAAAATGATAGTCTGGCCAAAAACTAATGCACACAGTTTCCCCCTTTTACCACACATGCAGCCAATCAGATGAGCACGTGTGAGTTTCAAGCTATGTGATTTCCAACACTGTGAACTTTCAGAATTTCAGAAGTTGCCGCTTGTGTTTGTACACAAAACTCTGCATTTAGCCCATCTGTGCAGTGAAACACACACACACACACACACACACACTAGTAAACACAGACACTAGGAGGGCAGTGAGCACACTTGTCAAGAGCAGTGGGCAGCCCCATACACTGGAAGCGCCCAGGGAGCAGTGGGGTGTGTTAGATGCCTTGCCCAAGTGCACTTTAGTCCTGTTGGTTCAGGAGATCGAACCAAAGGCAGATTCTCTAGCGTCCAGCCCACGGGTGTAGAATAAGCATGGACAGAAGTGACGTGTCCCCACCAATATCCAGCGATCATTGAATTCTCCCCACCAATAATTTCATCCCCGTGCAGAACGGGTTGAATCCTGTTCTCTACTTGAGTCCTACCTCCCAGTAACACATATGGCCAGTGTCATTGGCTGTGCCTTTCCCTGCTGTCACGTGAGACTCTGTGGCTGTGTTTGGTTGTTAGCAGCACCAAAACTGGAAGAAAACTTTCCAGTCATATGCAAGACTCACTGTGCAAGACTGGGAGACACATGGGCGTGAAAAGCGAGTGAGGATTGCTCGAGAGAAGTGAGAAGGTGGACACAAGGAGCTGTTTTTCAAAGAAATGTGTCACTTAAAATCTAGTTCACTAGTAAAATGAGTCCATTATAATAACGATTATGGCAATGAGATGCTCTGTTGCACAGCATACAGCCGGCTAACATCGTCTGTAGCTCTGAATAACATGGTTTGTAAATTAACTGCAGAACAAACTGTCAGTTAATTTAACATCATATAATTCATGAATTTAATTATGAATTTTTATTCAGAATAGTTTAACAGCACATAGAATACCACATGCAGTATATCAGTCCTTTATCGGTTTATCACAGAGCAAAGAGAAAACAACAACAACAACAACAACAACTACAAAAAACGACAAGGGGGGGTTTAGCGGATACATAGGTCCCCACCAATGTCAGGAGCAAATCTACGCCCTTGGTTCAGACCACGTCTGCCCCCACACTGTGTGATATACTATTAATCCTGACTAATAAACCCAAGTATGTTGGATGACTAAAAAACAGTGTACGTGCGCTGAGGAACACTGCCATGTTTTCATATTTTGCTAGCGGTGGCATTTTTACAGCGATGGTCTAGTGAAGAGAGGAGGTGAGTGGCCTGCACACACAGATGGTCAGGAAAAGGAAACTGCTGCAGAGAGAAAGAAAGAGAGAGAGAGAGAGAGAGAAATTATGATGGCATATATTTGTCCACTCTGTGCTTGCAACCAGAATCTACTTGTATCGACCCAGAGAGGAAGAGAGAAAGTGACCGTGAGGGAGAGATAGAGGCAGGGATGATGTTGCTAATAATGATAATGTAATGTCATTGGCTACTCAATGCTTAAAATCAGATTCAGAATAAAACACATGACTATAAGTCCACACTTGCTGCAGCTGGTGCTTAAAGAAATACAGAATCCAAATAATGAAAGATAGGGAAAAAAACACAAATCAGCACTGGGGGGGTGGTTGGGGGGGGGGGGGTGTTTTGGCAGGCTTCGCAATTCACGCGCTGTGTTTGTTGTTAGCAACTGGCTTTGGTTTTTAGTTTGGGGGGCGGGTGGGAGGAGGCTCTTGCCTCGCTGAAGGCTGGGGTGCCAAGGCATGCCAACTTTAAACGCGAGGTCAGTGAATAGCATGAATAGCAACGATGACTATATATACTGCTATAAAAGCTTTTGTATAATGTGTTGTTATGGTAACAGACTAGGAGGGTTCGCGTTAGCTAAAGTTTATATTAACTTTGGTCAGAAAGCACTCTAAAACGTAAAGTTACATTACTCTCTGGCCACGTCCCAAACTGCAGACTGCTACTACACTAAATATTATATTTATAAAATATAATAAATAATATAAATAATTGAATGAATAAATAAAATGACACCATTGTTAGAAGTGCTTTTAGAAGTCCAGTATTTAATGTTCCAGAGGGTGTGGTTTGGAATACAGCCTTACCGTCTAACATTAATTTTAGTCTAGTCAGTAAACTCAACATACATTGTTTTGTCATTTCATCTCAGCAATATGCTCCAAAGAAAAAAAATTATACACTGCATGTATAATTTAAAAGTTTTCTGATAACAGTACCATGTAATGTGGAGTATCTAGTTTAGTTTGTAAAGTGATCTTTAATTGGATTTATCAAATAATAAACATACATACAGATAATGTTGTATTTTGTTTATTTATTTGTAATTTACTGTGATTCCACAAATGTTGTTCTACATCACTACACATACAATGATTTACTACCTTACCTACAGTGGAATCAGCTTATAGCTAATATTTTAGGGGATAGGGTGGGCTTTGATTCATATTAGTAAATGTGTCCCCATCAATGTCAAACCCACTTCTATGCCCTTGCTAATCAGCCGCAAACGGTAGCACTAACTAAAGTCTACAGGGCTTTTGCAATGATGCAACAGTGGAGCTTGAAGGTCTGTAAACCCTGAGTTTCTGTGAATTTCTACATAAATGTGTAGACCTGAAGGAGGATGTGGGCAAAAAAGATGAGAACCAAATACACTGGGTGAGGTTCAAGTAAATCGGTTAGCCATGCTGTAAACCGTTGGTTAATGTTGAGAGAGTGAATTTTTACTTGAGTTAAACTTCTGGAGTAGTTTTATGTACCGCATATTAGATTTTCTTCTAATAGTAGTGCATTGTTGTATTGTTGCCTGTACACAAACGAGTCAAACAGCCAAATGAATGTACTGCCTTTATGCAATGCTACTAATACTGTTTGGTTTATTAACGAAGATTAAAACATACAGTGTAAAACATATTTAAACATATTGAACTTTTATTTTTTATTTCAGCTGTTGTTTTTTAATAAACTACACACTCACATGTTACCTGTGAGTTAAATGCAACTTTCCTGCAACTCACTTTGCATGTTTTAGGCATTATAACTTAATAAATGTGTAATCAGTTTATGGTTAACAAGACAACTTAACCTACCGCCAATTCTAACATCTACTCTGACGTTGGTGTTGGACTGTTTAACTCTATATACTCTTTATGAAAGAGTTTTCATTTACATCTCAGTTGGAGATCAAAATCTCATTTCTATTTAGTTTGTTCAATTTAAAAGTTGGAGCGTATTTAACTTCATGTTTAATTTTGGTGAATTTGATAATATTTAGAGTTCACTAATCTTACCAGCAGTGGGGAACTGTCATAGCCCTCTACGCCCTCTCAGAGGGCCTAAAATATTCTTAACACACACACACACACACACACACACACACATATATAATTTTATTTTATCGACTTACAGTTTGACAATCAACATCTAAACAATTACAAAAATATAGAAAATAAATTATTTAAAACCATCGCTAGCTAGTTTGCTGAGCCACGATAGAAGCCCAGGTTCCTCTTGCGAGGAAAAATAACAACTCGCGAGAGCAAAAAAGCATTAAAAGAAGAAAAAAGACAGTTTGAGCGTGTGTTTATGATCAGTTACTTATAAGGAGGAACCTTATTTTGCTTAAGAAGTTGTCTATGTTGTACAGATGTTGTTGTTTGCGTTTGTCTCATTTTTTGTTTCTTGACTTGCAGTTTATTAGGAGAGGAAACAGTATTTTTTTTTAGACAGTGGTTGGTGGGGGGTTGGGGGAGAGGGCCGAGGCTTAAGGTTCATGGTTCTACTGCTTACCAGGCTTTACAGTGTTGGTGGATAGTACAAGCTGTGAAGTCCAGAACCAGGTATCCATGTTTCTCACTCTCAGAAGTACATCAAGCCATGAACCTGTGTGGCAACATGATGGAAAAATAAGCATATGTGACTGAGGTAAGAATAATAAGCCTGCAGTTTAAGATGCTGTGGTTTGAAAAAAGGAAGGCCTGCATTTCCAGCCACATGTGAGAGCCGCGAGTACAGGCAGGCAGGTATTAACTGTGGCTACGCATTGGGTCAGTTGCCATGGCACCGTGTTACTGTCTCCACCTTCACTGAGTAAGACAACAGAGAGAGAGAGAGAGACAGATAGAGAGAGAGAAATGTTAATGGTGATTGCCACCCTGGCAGACTGCCACCTCAAGCTTGTGAGTAATCAGCTGCTGTGTGTGTGTGTGTATGTGTGTGACCCGTCCAGCCCACGCACAGACGGTGCGGCTTCACCACGTCGCCTGTAATTAATAGCTGTCGGCCACTGAGGTCAGTGTTCTCTGCCTGTGGCGCCTCCCTGAGGCTTTACGGAACATCGCTCCTGGCTCGGCTCCAGCTGCACACCCTCCTCCAGGCCTGTAGAGGGAGTCGCAGTGACTGAGCATAGAAATCATTGCTATCTATTCTCCAGTTAGTTCATTAACAGCTTTCATTTTGGTTTCTTTCTGCCCCGAAGTGATGAATCAACACACACTTACATGAGCTCACATGACATGACATCCAGATCTTCTCACAGAAGATCTAATAGCTTATCTGACCAGTGGGCCAGACCGATGAGGCAGGGTTGAGTTCTGCTACCATGTGCTTTACAGTCAGTTGAAACATTTTCTTTTACTTACAGTCATTGAATAAATGCTATTTATTTTTAAGGAGATTTCAGAGCAGATATATATACAGTGGTGTGAAAAAATGTTTGCCCCCTTCCTGATTTTTTGCATGTTTGTTACACTTAAATGTTTCGGAGCATCAAACCAATTTAAATATTAGTCAAAGACAACACAGGTAAACACATGCTATTTTTAAACAAAGGTGTTTATTATTAAGGGATAAGGTTAAAATATACTGTCACTGTGGTTTCTGACACCTGAGTACACTGTCTCTAGCCACACCCAGGCCTGATTATTGCCACACCTGTTCTCAATCAAGACATCACTTAAATAGGATCTGCCTGACAAAGAGAAGTCCACCAAAAGATCCTTAAAAGCTACACATCATGCTGAGATCCAAAGAAATTCAGGAACAATTGAGAAAGAAGGTAATTAAGATCTTTCAGTCTGGAAAGGGTTATAAAGCCATTTCCAAAGCTTCGGGAATCCAGAGAACCAACGTGAGAACTATTGTCCACAAATGGCGAAGACATGGAACAGAGATGAACCTTCCCAGGAGTGGCCGGCCGCCCAAAATTACCGCAAGAGCGCAGCGACGACTCATCCAAGAGGTCACAAAAGACCCCACAACATTCAAAGAACTGCAGGCCTCACTTGCCTCAGTTAAGGTCAGTGTTCATGCCTCCACCATCAGAAAGAGACTGGGCAAAAATGGCCTAGACGAAAACCACTGCTGAGAAAAAAGAACATTAAAGCTCGTCTCAATTTTTCCAGAACACATCTTGATGATCCCCAAGACTTTTGGGGAAACATTCTGTGGACCGATGAGACAAAAGTTAACTCTTTGGAAGGTGCGTGTCCCAGTACATCTGGCGTAAAAGAAACACTGCATTCCAGAAAAAGAACATTAGACCAACAGTAAAATATGGTGGTGGCAGTGTGATGGTCTGGGGCTGTTTCGCTGCATCATGGCCTGGAAGACTTGCTGTGATAAATGGAACTATGAATTCTGCCGTCTACCGAAAGATCCTGAAGGAGAATGTCCAACCATCTGTTCGTAACCTCAAGCTGAAACGAACTTGGGTTCTGCAGCAGGACAATGATCCAAAACACACCAGCAAGTCCACCTCTGAATGGCTGAAGAAAAACAAAATGAAGACTTTGGAGTGGCATAGTCAAAGTCCTGACCTAAATCTGATTGAGATGCTGTGGCATGACCTTAAAAAGGCCATTCATGCTCGAAAACCCTCCAATGTGGCTGATGAGTGGGCCATATTTCCTCCACAATGCTTTAAAAGACTCATTGCAAGTTATCGCAAACGCTTGGTTGCAGTTGTTGCTGCTAAGGGTGGCCCGACCAACTATTAGGTTTAGGGGGCAACCACTTTTTCACTTCACTACAAAACTAAGATTATTGCAGACACAGGATTACTTGTTTTAAGTAATTGTATTTAGCCACATTTTGTTACTGCATTGGCAAATAATTTTATTTAATTAAAAAAAATATTCTTAAAATAGTAAAATCATGTATTAAAATCAATTACAAAAGTTTACAGCAAAAACAGTTAAATATAAGATCAGCCAAAAAAGTATATTATGCACCTGAAACAATTTTCCATGCAATTTTTTTGGATGGCCAACAACCAAAAAAGTCACTGACCAATCACGGCCATCTCTGCTGTTGGCTTGATGACAACCAAGCAGCTTGTGTTCCAGCAAATAATGCTTTCCCACAAAGACTTAAAGGATCAGGATCTCCAACATCAGCTCAAACTAGGTGGTTGCTGTGGTGTCCCAAATGGTTGCTAGGATGTTGCTAGGTGGTTACCATGGTACTCCTGATAGTTGGTTAATAGGGTATTAATGGATTTCTATTATATAATGATTGAAGAATTTAATTTTAGAATCATTTAATTTGGTAAATAAAACTTTTCAACCCATTTATTCCTGTTAGTGCAAAAAGAAAGTTTATACCATCAGATATTAACAATAAAGTGTCAGTAATAAATTCATATATGACTATATATTACAATGCCAATGCTGTGTTACTCCACTGGCCCCTGTCCACTTTAGCTCAACATGTGTCCAATGATCAATGACAAGAAAGTAAGAGACCTTTACTCCTCTCCATGGATACAAACCCAAATACAGCCTGTGTTTCAGCTCCTGAATGAAGTGATGAAGCTCTTTATGCTACTTCCACTTTCCAAAATAGATGGTCGCCAGTGTCACAGCCTGCTCTCTCTATGAGGGATGAAGGAGATCTCAGTTGTTCTTAAAGCTCAATTGTGTTACGTTTTATGTGCAAAGGTGCTCACATTCATTACTCAGGTAGAAGTATAGATACTAGGGTTTAAAAATACTTCTATAGAAGTTGAAGTATCAACTCAAGCTTTTTACTCCAGTAAAAGTGTAAAAGTACTGCTTTCAAAACTACTTAAAGTATAAAAGTAAAAGCAATGTAAGAGAAAAAATGCTATTAAGAAAGAAAGCTTAGGCTGCACCACAGGGGTCTATAGTGCACTAGCCCACCTCCCCAAAAACTCCATTCTTCTAAAAAGCCATAATGACTATAATGTTATATTAAAATGTTAATGGTGATAAATTTGGGATGCGCTAGGCTTCCTGCTTCAGCCACATATACGCCCATTGAACATGAATGTAGTTTAGTACACTGTAAATATAAAGAAGCATATCTGTGTACTACTGAACATTAACATGTGTTTCATGGAGCAGAAGATATGATGACTAGTAATCTATAAATATTGTAATGGTGCAAATAGTCAATCTTCAAAGGCATGTTATCAATAATCTTTACTGGAATGTAAATGTACATGAATGAAAACAAGCTGTAAATGAAATAGGAGTAACGAGACTATGCTTTAAATGTAAGGAGTAGAAAGTATTAATAATGGAGTGTAAATGTAAGCAGTAGAAAGTACAGATAATGGAGAGTAAATGTAAGGAGTAGAAAGTACAGATAATGGAGTGTGAATGTAAGGAGTAGCAAGTACTGATAATGGAGTGTAAATGTAAGGAGTAGAAAGTACTGATAATGGAGTGTAAATGTAAGAAGTAGAAAGTACTGATAATTGAGTGTAAATGTAAGAAGTAGAAGTAAAAAGTCAGCTGAAAAATAATTACTCCAGTAAAGTATAAATAACCAAAATCTCTACTTAAGGTAACAAAGTATTTGTACTTCGTTACTTGACACCTCTGCTCATGTAGAGCTGCATCTTCCAAATTAGCTCAGGCTAAGTAACGGAGATCTGAGCTTTGAATTAAAGAGTTCATGAAGTTTCAGATCCTGAAATAAAGTGGATGGAAACTCTACATTCAATTAAAGCTTTAGACATTTAGAATTAAAGTTCTGCCTGGAAGACTCCAATGCTACATCACTTCTTTATTCATTACTCCAACCAATCGCAGACAGAACCACCTGTCTTTAAAAGAATTCAACTTGCGCTCCCTCTCTGCTGCTTTCAGGTGCTGATGTTCTCAATACTAATCCCTGCTCTCCACCACCACCAGTTGGGTCCCAGTCCTGCTGCCCTGGGAGGCGGCTTCACCCCAGCTGTCCATATTAGCAGGATCTGCGAGGGTCTGCATGTTAAAAGACCTGGGCCTAGGACTGGGCCTATGGCAAAGACTGTACAATATCTAATCTTCCAATTGTAAACTATATTAAAGACTAAACATTGTTAAATTCCTCTCCTTATCGAGTTAATGAGATGTTTTCATCGAGGTTCTACACGCCTTTTTGTCTTTGTTTACATTTTTTTTTAATAAATAGAATAATTTCTGGTGTGTATAGTTGTAATGCAAATTTAAAAAAAAAAAATCATAGTGTCTGAACATTTGTTTAGCAACCTTAAAAACTGGACTCCTAATAACCACCTGGAAGACTTGGTAGACCCAGCAAAACTGCTTCCATCAGATCAACAGCACCTTCATCTTTGAGAGAGAGAGAAGAACATTAAACTCCACTCTTTCTTCAGATCTAATAACATCCACAGGTGTTTCTTTCTATCCTTCCACTGCGAGAAGACACCTCAGTGCTAAGGGTCTGAAAGGGTGTGCAACTGTTTGAGAAGCTCCTGACTGAGAAAAGGAGATCAATCAAAGAAGCTGAACAATGAACTGACCATTTCAGAGTCCGGACCTCAACATAAGATTATTGGTGGATAGTGAGAGAGCTGGCTGAGGGTCCGGCACTGCCGCTTCTGGTACTGTCCCTGGTGAAGTCCACTTTATTAGAGCCCCCTGCTGCAGCAGAAGCAGGTGAGGCTGAGGGAAGTGGAATAATCTGTATGGTTTGTTTTCTGTCAGTTCTGTTTCTTCCCCACTGCGTATTCATATGATTGTAATGCTGGCTCACCCTCCTGCTCCCTCCCTTCACCCTCTCTCCCTCCTCACTCTCCTCTCCGGCCGCCAGTGCTGGGACCCGTTTCCATGGAGAAGAGTAAAGGTCTCTCTCCCTCTGGTCATTGATCAGTGGACACACGCCAAGCTAAAGTAGACAGGGGCCAATGGAGGAAGACTTATAACAACAGATCTTTTATTATCAGCATCGTAATATTACTAATATATAGTAATACAGAGTAATATATAGTAATATAGTCATTTATTACTGACACTGTTAATATCTAATTGTATAAACTTTCCTTTTGCACCAACAAGAACAAATGGTCGATAGCAACACCCTAGCAACCATCAGATGTACCATAGCAATGTCCTAGCAATCATCTGAGATGCTATAGCAACCACGTAAAAACACCCTGGCAACCACCTGGGATATGATAGCAACACCCAAGCAACCATCAAACTTACCATAGCACATGACAGCATCCAAACAATCATCTGCAACACTATAGCAACCACCTCGCAATCAGCTGTGATATGACAGCAGCCAACTAGCAACACCATAGCAACCACCTGTGACACTACAGCAACTACTTAGCAACACCCAGGCAACCACCTTTGACACTAGAGCGACCACCTAGCAATACCCTAGCAATCAGCTGGGATATGATAGCAACCATCTAGTAACACCATAGCAACCACCTATCAACACAGTAACAACTAGCTGGGATATGATAGCAATACCATAGCAACCACCTGTGACACCACAGCAATAAATCAACACCCTAGCAACCAGCTGGGATGTGATAGCAATACCATACCAACCACATGTGACACCACAGCAACCACCTAGTAACATCTTAGCCACCACCAAGTACCGCTATAGCAACCACCTATAAACTCAGCAAGTATGTGGGATATGATAGCAATACCATAGCAACCACCTGTGACACCATAGCAACTACCTGGGAGTTGCACAATCGCTTTAGGAAATGAAGTGTTTACTAATAGTGTATTGTCACCTGCCGTCTCTTAGACACCTGTTCAGACGCTTCTTCTGTAGGGCTGGAACAGCTTCTACTTTTCTAGGAAGGGTTTAAAGCAAATGTTGAACATTGCTGTGAGGATTTTATTGAGCATCAGTGAGGTCCGGTACTGATGATGAAAGCGCTGAATTCTCTCCTTTACTTACTTGTGAGTTCCTGAGTGGACGTGCTGACAGAATGCAGCAGCTTAACTTACCATTACTCACCAACAGGGGGCAGTGTGTAGCTTTGGTGCAGTCAGTTGCAGACTTAGCAGTGAAATGTGCAGGGAGGGATGTGACGGACAGAGTCATTGCTTACTTGTGTGTGATATATTTGTTATCACCTTATAATTGCTTTAGCTATGCTGTAAAGTAAAGCAGTCACACACATAAAACAAGCAGCAGTAGAAAAACTGAACATTTAATTGAAAGACAGCGAGAGAGAGAGAGAGAGAGAGAAAGAGAAAGACAGAGGAGAAAGAAAAAGACACAGAGAGACAAATGAAGAAAGAAAGAGACAGAGAGAGAGAGAGAGAAAGAGACAGAGGAGAAAGAAAAAGACACAGAGACAAATGAAGAAAGAAAGAGACAGAGCGAGAGAGAAAGAGAGGAAGAAAGAAGAGGTGAATATTGTGATTTGTACTCTTCTAGTGCATAAAAGAAGAGCACTCTTTTATACAAATTTAAAATAATAATAATAAAAAAAAATTATTATTCTTTCTCTATCACATACTCTTTCCTTCTTTCTCTCACTTTTTATCAATCCAAATCTCTTTCTCTTTGCTACCTCATTCTATCAATTTCTTTGTTCTATGTCTTTCTCTCTCTCTCTCTCTCTCTCTGTCTATTCTCTTTTTATTTTATTCTCTTTTTCCCTCTCTCTCTCTTCCTTGCTCTCTCTTTCTCCCACACTCTTTCTCTCATTCTAATTTTGTACCTCACATGTTCCTATCCTCTCTTTGCTCCTTCTCTATCCGTTTCTTTCATTTTCTCATTTTACTCCCTCTGTCTTTCTCTCCCTTTATTTCTCACTCTCTCTTTCTCCTTTTAGCTCTTTCTCTCTTTCTGTCGCACCCTCTTCTTCTCTCCCGCCCCTCCCTCCTATTTTCTCTTCTGTCTTTCTGTATTTCTCAGTCTCTTTTTTTTATTCTCTCTCTCTCTCTCTCACTCCCTCTCTGAGCAGATGGCTCCTCTGTAGGGTGTGGCCTCCATGCTGTCCGTCTCTCTCCCCTCTGTACCTCCTTTACTCATTCGCCTCTCCCTTACTCCGCAGTCCTCTCCGTTTACTCCTAGTTTGAGCTATACTTGCAGACACCCCTCTTTTCTCTCTTTTCCTCCTTCCCAACACCCCCATTTATCTCTCTCTCTCTCTCTCTCTCTCTCTCTCTCTCTCTCTCTCTCTCTCCCTCTCTCTCTCTCTCTCTCTCTCTCTCTCTCTCTCTCTCACCATCCGAACAGAGCAGTGAAGAGAGAAGCTCAGCCGCAGCGCTACTGCATTTACACGTTCACCTCTTTGGCTGTGTTTTATATTTGGTACCGTCTTACAGAGGCTAACTAAATGAGACACAATTACAGCCCCCCTCAGAGTCCGCCCTGTCTCCATGGCAACGCCACAAAACTGACCTCCCCTAATCTGCTCAATCATACACACGGCTGCAAGATCACACAAACAAACACGCACAGGAAGATTTCACCTTAAAGACCACACGCCTTCATTTGCGTCCCAGGGCTGAGAGTGTCTCCCCTTCAACACAAAACTCACGGAGATCACATGCGGTTTTAAAGAGCTTTACATGTTAATTTCCACACCTGATTATACATCCATCCATCCATCCATCCATTATCTTATCTATTTATCCTGCAAGTCAGGGTCACAGGGAGTGGGCTGGAGCCAATTCCAGCATAATGGGGCGAGGGCGGGGTACACCATGGACAGGTCGCCAGTCAATCGCATGGCTAACACACACTCCCTCACACCTACGAGCAATTTAGAGTGACCAATCAACCTAACATGCTGCCACATGGACAGTGGGAGGAAACCGGAGTACACGGAGGAAACCCACTCTAGCACAGGGACAACATGCATACTCCACACAGAACAGCCCGGACCGGGAATCCAACCCAGATCGTCTTGCTGTGAGGAGACAGTGCTGACCACTACACCACCATACTAACCACTACACAACCATACTAACCACTAGACCATCATTCTAACCACTACACCACCGTACTAACCACTACACCACCACACTAACCACTACACCACCGTAATAACCACTACACCACCATACTAACCACTACACCACCGTACTAACCACTACACCACCGTACTAACCACTACACCACCATTCTAACCACTACACCACCATACTAACCACTACACCACCATACTGACCACTACACCACCATACTGACCACTACACCACCGTACTGACCACTACACCACCACACTAACCACTACACCACCACACTAACCACTACACCACCGTACTAACCACTACACCACCGCACTAACCACTACACCACCGTACTAACCACTACACCACCGTACTAACCACTACACCACCATACTAACCACTACACCACCGTACTAACCACTACACCACCGTACTGACCACTACACCACCGTACTGACCACTACACCACCGTACTAACCACTACACCACCGTACTAACCACTACACCACCGTACTGACCACTACACCACCGTACTGACCACAACACCACCGTACTGACCACTAATTTCTTCTGTTTCACTGTAAAATAGCAGTTATTAGAACGTCTGAGTATCCTCAGCTCATTGATTATTAATATGGTGCCCTATTATGCTAGTTTTTCAATCTTGACAATATTAAATTATATACATGAACAGATTTACATGCTTCCATTTTCCTAAAATACAATATTTTCTCAAATACTGCACATCAGTATTTACACTCTGTTAGAGCTCCTGTGTCTTCAAGCTCATCCTCCTGAAAAAGCCCAGTGTGCTGTGATTGGTCAGCTTGCCCAACTCTGTTCTGATTGGTCAAACAGTAATAGCATCCTGTTCCCCACACTGCTGACGTGGCTGACGAAGGCATTTCTGTTCTGCTGTATCAGTCTGAGTCAGAGTCCAATCTTGTCAAGTTAACTCAGTAGATCTACGTTTGCAAGTTAGACTGGAGAGGCGGGCAGTAAGGATTGTGTTATGAGATGATGTCACGCTGTACCAGAGAAAGGTCTTGAATTCCAACCAGGCAGCTGAAAAGCTGGTTCTGTGGGACAGAGTTTCTAAATCTGGTGTTGTAATGTGCGACAATGTGTGTCACAATCCTTTGCTTTTTCTTGTGTTTTTGTGTTTTGCTAAGTACACCAGGGGTGTGTTTAGGGTCTGGCTGTTGGCTAGCGGGCCAAGGGTCTTTTTCTGTAGCCACAGGTGCTTTTATTTCACTGTCAACATATTTACCTCCTCGTACTTCCACTAACTGGCCACTTTATTAGAAACACTGATTGTGTAATTCCGCCATCTGGCAGCTTTATTATAAACACCCACAGTGTACTTCCACTCACTGGCCAGTTTATTAGAAAAACCTAGCTTCACCATGGTTTACTACAGTACCACAGTTACCGCGGTCAGAATACATGAAACTGGAACTGCACCCACCCCCGCCCCCCACAATCCGGCAGTTGTCAACTCATAACATAAAATGGTTAGGATTTTAAAAAAATCTATCATGATTTCCTCCGATCTCCTTCTACCTTAATTACTGGAACAACTCAGGCGTCATAATGGAACTGCAGCACTAAGATGGAGTAAGAAGACTCCAACAAGAAGCCACATAGTTTTAATACTTTTTAATACTATATTTGATAAAGAAATGTAAACTCTCGAAGTATTCTATGGTTATATGTTTGAAGCTACTGATAAATATGTGCTATGGTACATAACCTAGGTGTGATCTTAGAGTCTAACCTCAATTCTGAGCTAAACACAATCACTAAAGTAAGCTCATTTGAGAAATATTGAATTTTCTGTCCCAGCATGACACAGAGGGTTGACCACTGTGATGGTCAGAGTTGATTACTGTAATGGTCTCTTACTCGAGACCATTTACTGGTTTGAAAACAAACTAACTCGTATAGAACGCAGCAGCTTGGATCCTAACAAACACTAAACAGAGCTCAGATCAGTCCTGTTTTAAAAGAGCTGCACTGACTACCTGTTTCTTTTAGAATAGATTGTAAAGTTATGTACTCGTCTATAAAGCTAAATATAAGGGGCTCGAGATCTTAGATCTGCAGATAATGATCTTCTGCACATCTTCTGTAAAATACAGAAAACCTGGAGAGACTCTTTCAGCTCTTCTGCTTCTGACAAGTGGAGTTCAGTTCCAGGTTTCACTAGACAGTCAGGATTAGGGCTCATTTTTAAGAAAATATTAATAATGTATCTCTTTAACTTTTAATTAAAACTTTAACATCATAGTACCTATAAAGTTGAACTGTGTCTTTGGCTAATTAAGTTTGTTATTACTGATAAAAACTGTCTGTGAAGCACTTTGTGTGAAGGTGAGGTAGGTTTATCGAAGTCTATAGTGGAAATAATAAAGAACACCTGGGACATGGAGGAGACACAGACAAAGGAGCAGGTGAGGGCATGGCTGGATTACTGACCGGGCCAGCGCCCAGGGGCCCTTGAGGTCAGGGGGCCCTAGCTCAAAACATTTTGCGATATATTTTTATTTCCGAGGGCCCTCCATTTGAAGGATTCTCTCACTTTTAGGGACTTTGACCCCAGGGCCTCTTGGGGCCCCTAGCCATGCTTTTGGGCCCCTTATGAAAATGGACCAGGTGTTGTGGCACTGCTCTGAATTCGACTTCTGGCTATGAGGGGTCCTAGGAAAGAGGGGGGCATAATTTTAGGGGCCCTAGAGAAAAGCAGGGCATACCATCAGAGGGGCCCTTGATCACAAGGGCCACGGGTCCTTAATCCGTCCTTGGGTGAGGGGCGGAACAAGTGGGCAAAGACAAGGAGGAGCTGACAACCAAAACAAACACAAGCACATGGAACATGACTGGAGAGAGTAACCCAGTGCTGTATAAATAAAGATTACTATTATTACTATTATTATTATTAATATTATTATTATTACTTTCTATATATAGAATTAAAGCTGCTGCTCAGCGTGAAAACATGAAAGGTACTCTGTACAGTTGGTGCTGTAGAAACATGTTGGCTGTATATGGTGACCCATGTTGGAAGACGACCTGCTCCTAGATATCGATAGATAGATTGTTTCTATTGGTCCAGTCTTTGTTTAAGACAGCTTCGATATGGTGGCTCATTCTTAGCTAACAAAACCACAACGATCTGTAGTTACAGGTAAATTATACACTGACGAAAACCTAGTTTTAGATATTATAGTCCATTTCTGCTAATAGATCCTTTAAAATCTTACACACCGCTCCTTTAATCATTTTTGTCATTGTCAATATTTGTCACATTAAACCAGTTTAATACATCTGGAAAGCAAGAAGCTTTTGTTAAAGGGAACCCCGGCTGGTAGCACACATAAGCTGAAATATGGTGTAATGACTGTAAATTGTTAAGACACATTGTAAAAAAGCACTAAAAGTATCAGATTTATTAGATTTTCTGTAAAATCCCACTACACGTAGGTCTCCATTGTTGTAACTACAACAAATGGTTGCAGTAACCGGCCGTCGCGCTTGAGCACAGCTAGCTAGCTAAACATGCTACTGTTCAGCCTTAGCAGTTTCAGCCAGAACTCAACATTTCTGACATCAGCGGCGACATCACACACCACGTGAGTCTAAAGGATGAACAGAGGGGCGTGAAGGAGAGAGTGGACACAGTGCTGGAGTTGTTGTGAAACTGTGTGTCGGTGTTGACGGAGAAGGAGAGTGTCTGTTAAAGGAGCTCCGCTTTCTAGCAGGAAACATTCCCGCTCAGTAAACAGGTAGATACACTGAACGGGAGTTTCTCTGAGCTTCACACTCCTTTATTAGTCAAGTAATATGTTCACTACTAAGACTGTACTTTCACCTTCACGATCCACAAACGAGGAGAAGCAGCTAACGCTAACGCTAAACATTGTTGGTGGGACGCCAGGAGAGAATCCAGCGCATGTCCACGTTCACGTTTCTTCACGGTTCTCCATAATCTGGAGCTTTTGGACTTCCTGTGTGGGGAAACTGTGGAGCTGCATTGTGTTTTAGTCTACGCTTAAAACCAACAGCCTGCGTCAAGCTGTTGAAGCTGTTTAGACTAATATCAGTCTTCTCACAGCCATTCTACTGGAAATAAACAACAACATCAACATCAACAACACAATGTACATGGTTTTCTTTAAGCTAGATTAGTAACTAACATTCACTCCTTCCAACCACAGTCAAGATTAGTGCGCTGCAACCATTTGACATCATCTACCCAGCAGGCATTGCGCGGCAGAAATAATGGCTGCGTTCATATGTTAAATATTTAGAATAAAAGGGTTAATTTATAAATAAATTTACTACATTTTTTGTATTTTGCAACATGTCTTAACAATTTAGAGTCATTACACCATATTAAGGCTTAGAAGTGTTACCAGCCGGGGTTCCCTGTAAGGCCTGGGTTTATTAATGGGAAAAAAAAAAACACATTGAAGTGAAAAATATTTTAATGCTGAGTCTGAAACTGCAGGACTGTGACACAGTGTTAAATTTTAATCAGAGCCTGCTCTAATTTCTACATTGTATGGATGTAGTGACCAATCTGAAGGAGCTGCATGGTCAGAGCAGCAGTCCAATAAAAAGTCAGAAATAAATATACTCAGAGAGAATAAGCCTGTTTGTACTGCATGTTAATACCGCAGCGTGATATGCACCAGTGCTAATAGTTTCATGTTCTGAATTTATCTTCTAGTCTCTGAAGGGAAAAGAATCATGACTCAAATTATTGAATGCACTAATTATCCTCATCAGAACAAAACACTGGCTGCACCACACAAATCACATACACACCCATACATACACGCACACATACACACAACTACAACATGCGACAGGCAGGCAGGAGAAATAGACTCCCACTTTTCCCACTTTATGAGAAACATTCACTTTGTTCTTCCACTTGCTGGCCACTTTATTAGAAACACTCACCTTATGCTTCCACTCACTGGCCACTTTATTAGAAACACCTACCTTGTACATTCACTAAATAGTCACTTTATTAGAAACACTGACCTTGTACTTCCACTAACTGGCCACTTTATTAGAAACACCTACCTTGTACATTCACTGAATAGTCACTTTATTAGAAACACTGACCTTGTACTTCCACTTACTGGCCACTTTATTAGAAACACCTACCTTGTACTTCCACTGAGTAGTAACTTTATTAGAAACACTGACTTTGTACTTCCACTTACTGGCAACTTTATTAGAAACACTCACCTTATGCTTCCACTCACTGGCCACTTTATTAGAAACACCTACCTTGTACATTCACTAAATAGTCACTTTATTAGAAACACTGACCTTGTACTTCCACTAACTGGCCACTTTATTAGAAACACCTACCCGGTGTTTCCACCCAATGGCCATTTTGTCAGAAATACCAACTGTGTACTTCCACTAACTGGCCACTTTATTAGAAACACACACATTGAGCTTCCACCTACTGTCCACTTTATTAGAAACACCTACCCTGTATGTCCACTCACTAGCCACTTTATTATAAATACCTAACTTGTACTTCCACTAACTGGCCACTTTATTAGAAACACTCACCTTGTACTTCCACTTATTGGCCACTTTATTAGAAACACTCACCTTGTACTTCCACTCACTGGCCACTTTATTAGAAACACTCACCTTATGCTTCCACTCACTGGCCACTTTATTAGAAACACCTACCTTGTACATTCACTGAATAGTCACTTTATTAGAAACACTGACCTTGTACTTCCACTTACTGGCTACTTTATTAGAAACACCTACCTTGTACTTCCACTGAGTAGTAACTTTATTAGAAACACTGACCTTGTACTTCCACTTACTGGCCACTTTATTAGAAACACTCACCTTATGCTTCCACTCACTAGCCACTTTATTAGAAACATCTACCTTGTGCTTCCACTTACTGGCCACTTTATTAGAAACACTCACCTTGTACTTCCACTCACTGGCCACTTTATTAGAAACACTCACCTTATGCTTCCACTCACTAGCCACTTTATTAGAAACACCTACCTTGTACATTCACTGAATAGTCACTTTATTAGAAACACTGACCTTGTACTTCCACTTACTGGCCACTTTATTAGAAACACCTACCTTGTACTTCCACTGAGTAGTAACTTTATTAGAAACACTGACCTTGTACTTCCACTTACTGGCCACTTTATTAGAAACACTCACCTTATGCTTCCACTCACTAGCCACTTTATTAGAAACATCTACCTTGTGCTTCCACTTACTGGCCACTTTATTAGAAACACTCACCTTGTACTTCCACTCACTGGCCACTTTATTAGAAACACTCACCTTATGCTTCCACTCACTAGCCACTTTATTAGAAACACCTACCTTGTACATTCACTGAATAGTCACTTTATTAGAAACACTGACCTTGTACTTCCACTTACTGGCCACTTTATTAGAAACACCTACCTTGTACTTCCACTGAGTAGTAACTTTATTAGAAACACTGACCTTGTACTTCCACTTACTGGCCACTTTATTAGAAACACTCACCTTATGCTTCCACTCACTAGCCACTTTATTAGAAACATCTACCTTGTGCTTCCACTTACTGGCCACTTTATTAGAAACACTCACCTTGTACTTCCACTCACTGGCCACTTTATTAGAAACACTCACCTTATGCTTCCACTCACTAGCCACTTTATTAGAAACATCTACCTTGTGCTTCCACTCACTGGCCACTTTATTAGAAACACCTTCCTCATACTTCCACTTACTGGCCACTTTATTAGAAACACTCATTGCACTTCCGTTAACACTCCACTTTATTAGAAACACCCACCTTATACAGTACCTCCGCTCTACTTCAGCTGGTGAATGCAGAAGAAGGAGCTTAACTGAGTCATTATGCGGGCAGTGATTTATAGCATATTCTGCGTGGTGATTGAACACCTGCAGTGTAGAATGATTTTCTTTCCATTAGGATTTCTCCTCTGTGAACTTTCTCTGAGTGACAGTTCCAGTTTCAACTCCTGCCTTGTTGCTGTGTCGCCACAGCCTGCAAACTGCACAGTCTAACAAGACCCCCAGAGTAAAGAGTCTGTGTGTGTGTGGACAACCGAAAACGAGAAGCTGGCACTTCAGCAGGCCCCTCTGCACCAGCCCAAAACACACAGCGCACTGTCACAGCAAGCGGCAAGAGAAATGGCGCGTTCCCGCGTTTACCGTGAGCCGAGGGGCCGGACAGCTGTCTTCTCTAATCTATAACACGCAAGGTGCGAAAGAGCTAAACGTATAAAGCGAGTGTAAGACAGTGAAACAGATCACTGTTTAACCTTCAGAAGAGTTATCATAGTCACAGACATCAGACTATAGCCAGCATTACGGCCATGTTTGGAACTCTGGGTTTGGGTACATTTCTCTATGGGGAGGTTTCGCCATAAACACTCACTGTGGCAAATAAAACTGCTTTAAACGAGACATCCTACATATCATATCTCCATTTTTGTCGATTTTGAGTTGTCTACATCATTTGCACACGCCAATGGTCATTGTGTGAAAACTTCATGCATGGACCAATAGAAGCGCTCCAAAATAGTTCCAAAAAAAATTCCGGTTCCATTGACTTACATTGAAAGTCAATTATGTTTTTGTCCACTCCTGTAAAGTTGCAATTTTGGAGATACTTTTTTTTTTCATTAGACAGTGATGATATATTTCTCTTTCGAATGCCACTGGATCCTCTGAACCACAAAGTCTCTAAAGTATCACAGATCTTGCTGGTTTGATGGGCATATTTTGGGAAGGTGGGTCTTATGACAGTGTTAGATTGTATGTCCAGATTTCTGACTTAAAAACAATGCACTTTTCCAGTTTGGTGGCCAATATATCATTAAAATATCCAGTGATTTTATCAGTGTCCTGTATTTTGACCATGGTAACTGTTGTACTGTAATAAACTATGGTGAATGTCAACTGGGATATGGGTAAATATGTTGGCAGTAAAAAGAGACCCATGCCTACAGAAAATAGATCCTTGGTTACAGCCCAATCACCAGAGCCTAAACACACCCCTGGACTAGCTCCAGTTCTGGAGAGACTGAGACGACTGCATGTCCATATGGATGTAATGCAGTTTTTAAAAATATGCCAGCATGTCTTTACAATTCAGATACCTACCATCACCTGGTAGTATGATTTCATTATCAAGTCCCATAACCCCCTCTGCTTCTAATCCCTGACCAGCCTCATGTCTTGCAAATGGTGTTTGTGTTGATGTTTTGGACTCATTGGACGCTTGCTAGCTTCTGATGGAGCAGTATTCTCTAAAACCAGGCCAGGATGTGGTAGAAGAGGTCAGTAGACAAAACAAGCTCAACGCAAGATGTGTGCCCGTCTGCTCTGCAGAAAAGAAAAAAAAAACACATTAATGTTCATGCTAATTTGTCCTATGTGGTTATAGTACTATGTTCACACTAAGTTGATGATGATTCATATGATTCATTTGAGCTTGTATGTATCAGCTTTACAGTGACTCCTTCTGTAAAGAGTCCTGGCATAAAGCTGCTGTTACACTGACTAACAACTTACCGAAACCTGTTTAGACTCTGATTCATTCACAGACAGAGGTGTATTTTTTATTTCCAGATAGCATAAGGTCTCACAAAGGGTCCTGTCTACTATAAATCAGAAAAAAAATGTTGTGTAAATGAAAAAAAATGTAAAGCATCAGGGTTTCTCTCAAGGCCTTTACATTCCTGGTAGTACATCTATGCTTAAACAACTGTATGATGATTTTTCTCCACATATCCACATTTGTAGTATTCAACCTTATTTCACAGTAGCCATAATTTTCAACCTACACCTGTTTTTGAACTGTGCTTTTTCAGCTATGTTGATAAAATATATATTTTAATGGAAACATATATGCTTTACAAATGAAACTGGATTATAAACAAGATCATCTTTGTAGGTCAGCAAGCGTTTCTGATGCATTGAAATGCTGTTTTTATTGTGTCCTAGTTCATTTGAGGAAAAAAAAAATTATTTGATTAGTTTAGGGATCCGATCTTGTGACCAGAAGGTTGCTGGTTCGATCCACTGGACCAACAGAACACTATTGAAGTGCCCTTGTGCAAGACACCTAAGCCCTAACTACTTCCCAGGTGCTGTGGAGAGGGCTGCTCATTGATCTGGAATATAGATCGACCGATATGGGTTTTTCTATAGCCAATGCCGATGCCGTTGTTTAGAGGTCAAGGTCAGCTGATGGCCAATATGTGCTGCCGATATTTTTGACCAATTTTTAGGGCCGATATCTAGAAGTTTTCTGCTAAAATGTCACAATAGTAATAATAAGTAGGTGCACAACATTTCTGAACTTAACATTTATCAAATACTGACTTAGCAAGAAAAAATTAAATATTATCTGCCCCTCCCCAAAAATACAGTGTGACCACATTACTGCTGAAAGAGTGTAACATACATCTCTTTATACCATAACAAACAAGTTATTAAGAAGTGCATTGAAAGATTCTTCCACAGAGCAGACATGTTTGCATAATGGTTGTTAACACAGTGGCTCTGTTCTGTTTTCTTTAGTTCTGTTAGTCTCGAGTGCTGGAAGCTGAGTAATATCTGGGAAGCTCTGGCTGCTCCGGAGAGACTTACTGTGTAACAGTAACATGTTAATGTGTGTATTACACTAGAGCAGTTAGCTTTAGCCCTGGAGCTAAGCAGTAAAACATCCGCTCTGGTTCACGTCTACAACTAGAAACACGAAACCGACTCATTAAAAATGTTGTTGTTCGCTATAAATTATTCATTTTCACTTACTGGCTGAACAGTTCCAAAGGTTTCGGCCTGGGGTCTTTAACATGCGGCAGCAGCACGTTCCCCCGCACCAATAACACGCGGCTGCCCGCAGATGTGCCTGACTTTTAAATCGCTGCTGCAAAATGCTGATATCGGCCGTTGCCAATATATAAAAATAAGGCAAATATCGGCCTGATATATCGGCAGACCGATATATCGGTCGATCTCTAATCTGAACAAGTGTTCTCACTGCCCCCTAATGTGTCTATGTGGGTGCAGGTATTTCACTGCACGGATGGGTCAAATTTCACTGCGTGCAAACACAAGTGGCAAACATCTTGCCTAACAGCAACCTATAAAAACCATCTCATTAGTGATGCATTTATTATGTTTGTTTCCTTTATTTAACTGATTGTATTTACTCCCAGTGTAGCTGGTGGGTGTAAATGTCCTTGTTCATCAGTAAAATGGATCAGCGTGTAGAACTGCAGCTTTTTGTGAGCTACCATGTTTCCTATCACTGTATAAAAGAAGCTACATGCTGCCTTTACTGTTGGTTACGCTGCAATACACACATTTAGATTGCAATTCATATCCTTATGGAACAGGGGTGTAGATATAGACCTTTTACTCCAGAGCCAAAATATTACAATTTGTAAGGTCAACAAGACCAACAGCTTAAGCATAAGCCAACAAATTAGCTATGAAGAAGCTCGTTGGTGTTCCTCACTATAGCAATGTCTCTGGGCTCGTGTTTGCTAGCGCCTTTTTTATGACCCTAGAGCAGAGGTATTTAATTAGAATTCAGTAAGGTCCAGTTGGAGGAAATTTCCTCAGGACAAGGTCTGGACCATCATCATTTCTAGAGTGGGTTATGATTCAGTGGCGTGTCCTGTATTCTGAAGTAGCCTAGTACTAGCATCTTATACCATCATCAACTGAAATACAGACAGATCGGTTCACATACCGTTCAGTATAGTTTAGCTATATTTATTGTTTTAAATGCTGAACTGAATTAATTATTACTTCAAATTAATGTCTTTTTCCTCACTTCAAGTAACAAAAGGGCTACATAAAAAAACAGAATGCTTTTGAAAGTCTTTAAAGTGTTTATTTATAGAAAAAGTAAATGAAACGTGCAGTCTTTTTGTTAACTAATTGTTCATTTCACAATTAATGTAAGTGTATCAGATGATTTTTAAAGAATAAAAATGTTTGTATTAAAGTCTATATTTGTATAGAGGCTTATTTTGCATATAGTCCTATTATCAGCAATTCTCAGTCCTCCGTCTAAATCTCCTGGTACGGCCACCAATCCAAGTTAAGGATGTTATTGGGCTAATTGGTTGTTAGGGCACTCTTGCTCAATTGTGATGCACAGCTGAAAAACCTTCTACTAATAAGTGAGTATAAAAGGGAGAACAACATTCTAGGTTAGTTTAGTATCTGAAGCATCAGCAGTTGATGGCTTGCTGACCGACTCAAAATGGCCAGACAGAAACAACGTTCTTTAGAAACCTGTCAGTCCATTGTTGTGTTAAAGAAGGAAGATACTCCATTGAAAACAAAAACATTTCACTGTGATCCCAAACTTTTGAGTGGTAGTGTGTACGTCTCCATTCGTTTTTTAGACCATGTAATTCTTTCTCTGACTCACTCACTTCACTATCTGACTGCTGCTTCCCGCTTCCTACCTTGCCTTTGTGTGCGCCACACGCTCAAACATGCACAGATCTGATTGGCTGAGAATCCTTTGGTGATCTTACAGTGCACACGATTGGTCTGTGAGGTTGCTGTGTCGTGAAGCCCATATACCGTAAAGACTAGAAAAGTTCTGCCGCTTAAAATAAACACTGTCTAATTTAAATCGTTCTCAATAGTTTATAAGCTTTAGTTCGCATTGGACAACGACAGGGTCTGGATCCAGACCGCGGTCCACCTATTAGTGACCTCTGCCCTAAAAGATTCATGAGAGAAATTACAGTAAAACCGGTTGAACCCAAATATATCCAGTTGAGATCAGCTCTGTGGTCAGAAACTGGTCATTGATTTGAAGCTACGGCAACCAATGGCTAACACAAACCGATTGCTAACACAAACCAATGGCTGACACAAACCGATGGCTGACACAAACCAGTGGCTGACACAAACCAGTGGCTGACATAAACCAGTGGCTAACAAAAACCAGTGGCTAACACAAACCAATGGCTAACACAAACCAGTGGCTGACACAAACCAATGGCTAACACAAACCAGTGGCTGACACAAACCAGTGGCTGACACAAACCAATGGCTGACACAAACCGATGGCTAACACAAACCAGTGGCTGACACAAACCAGTGGCTGACACAAACCAATGGCTGACACAAACCGATGGATAACACAAACCAATGGCTGACACAAACCAATGGCTAACACAAACCGATGGATAACACAAACCGATGGCTGACGCAAACTGCGCATCAACAGCTACGCTACAGTCTGTAACTGTATGCCAGCAGGGAGGAGCCGTGGGAGAGGGGTTTCTGATAAAGAGGCCGGAGAGCGCGTGAGGATTTGCACATTTGAGCACATTCTCCAGCCTGCTGAAACCGGTCAGAAAGCCTGATGTAATGGTGAAAATAAGCCGTCCATCCGGAGATGAGATTAGTAGCAGGGGCAGACAGGCGGAGAGGAGGCGAGAGGAGCTGGGACGTTAATACTGCGAGACTGAAGCACTGAGCACCGGGAGGAGGAGGACAGGACCATAATTCTTGAGCCAAATGAAAGCCGGCTATTCTAAAAGCTGACGTGAAGCCCCTGACGTAGGGAATTCACATGAAGCCAGAGAAAGTCGGCACGCTTAGAAGGGCGGTTTATGATGGATTTAACTCGCAGCGCAAGAAGAGAGGATGAAGTGATCAAGAAAAAAAAAAGAAGAGGCTAATAAGAAGACTGCCTTAGCCATTAGCATTAGGCTGGGAGCTAGTTGTGGGATCACACGCTACCATTCAAAAACCACACTGGAATTTGACTGAAATCAATGCATGATGGGTAAATCTGACTGGATGTGATTATGTACATCATTTCCTCATGAATATAATATATTATATTAATATAGTTACTACCAAATTTTACTGATATATTATTTTTTTTGGACATGGTGGTTACATTTGCTTAACCTGGGATTTGATCAGATAAAGACAAATATGATACTATAGC
The DNA here is from genome assembly GCA_021613375.1 of Megaleporinus macrocephalus. Taxonomy (NCBI): domain Eukaryota; kingdom Metazoa; phylum Chordata; class Actinopteri; order Characiformes; family Anostomidae; genus Megaleporinus; species Megaleporinus macrocephalus. The sequence goes on along the minus strand of CM038719.1, from coordinate 33,842,459 downwards.
AGTAGTGAACCGTGACCCTTAAGCCTCACTCGAGTTTTCAGAGGGGGTGGTCTTGACAGTTTGGGGGCGAGACATGGGCTTCCATCGTGACTCAGCAAACTAGGTAGCGGTGGTAGCCTAGCGCTAGCTAGCTATTTCTCCAGCTAGCGTCACCACAGCGGGCGGAACTGATCATACAGTTAAGCCCGCCCACTTAGAGGGAAGATATCATTGGTCAATTTAATTGTTATTTGAAATTGGTATCAGGCTGAATTATAACTGCCTGGCCCCCTCTGTACATGAACAGCGGGACCACCAATCACCAACATTCTGCAGAGGCATCACAGTCCTTATAGGGGGAGACACAGGCTCACAGGCTTCCACTTAACCCCTCACGCTCCAACACTGATTGAATAGACACATTAGAATAATTTATTTATCTATATTTTTGTAATTGTTTAGATGTTGATTGTCAAACTGTAAGTAGATAAAAGTAAACTCTATGTGTGTGTGTGTGTGTGTGTGTGTGTGTGTGTGCTATGAATATTTTAGGCCCTTTGAGAGGGCATAGAGGGCCATGACGGTTTCCCACTGTACTGTAGTGACCCACTACTGAGACTGTGAATGAGAAGAACCTCATAGAAAGCAGTAAGAAAGATTTTAACCCCTTGATGCACAAGCTAAGCAAACCTCTTCAAACTTGACCCTGTTACAGGATGGGGTGAGATAGGAGCCAGAGATGGAAAGCCAAAAATAAAAGATTCTAGTAATAAAAAAATTATGTGCTCGCCACTACGGCGTGAAAATGGGACATTTGCGGTGCAAAAGCTTTAATGACAATGTAGAATTTAAAGGAGGGAAGGGAGAACGATGGACAGCTATGTAGCCCTAACACAGATTCGAACCTGCAATCTCTGTGTTTAGAAACCAGTGCTTTACACGAGGTGTAGAGAATATGACTCTCTCTTTTCCTCTTTGTTTTGGGATGTTTTAATCCTCTTTTCTTTGGCATTTTTTCCTTTTATTTTGTTGGGACTTTTTCCTCTTTTGTTGGGATTTATAATCCTCTTTTCTTTGGGATTCTTCCCTTTTTTGTTGGAACTTTTACTTTTTTCTTTAAGGTTTTCTTTCCCCTTTTTCTTTCTTTGTTTTTCTGGTTTTCTTTGGCTCCATAGAGATACCTTTACTGGTCGGTACGCATGAGGGTGCGACAATGAGCTGCAGGAGCTTCCTGTCTTTTATAGGGGGTTTCACAGGTGAAGCTAATCGTAGCTAATTGTCAGACTCCCGCCTTACCTCCCTGGTGGGTTTTTAGCACCCTATGGTGGCCGTGGCGGGAACCGACTGACCCCTTACTGATTCATTTCCTATGTTATTGTGTGCATTGCTGAGTATCTCTTTTGGTATATCTATTGGTATAGTGGTTTAGTTCATCATTAAATTACTTTGACTTAATCTTACTTGTTCCAAATTTTTTTATGTCTTGCTTTAGCTTTATTTTTCTTTATTTTTTATTATTTGTTATTTTATTTTATTTTATTAATGTTATTTTATTTTTATTACTATTATTTTTTATCATTATTTTATTATTATTATAGCTTGTTTTTCCTCTTAAATTTCTTTTGAACTATTTTACTTTTTTATTATTCCTAATCTCTTACCCTCTTTTATCTTAATTTCTTACTAATTAAATCTTAACTTCTTAATTTATTTTTAGTATTATTATTATTTCTATTTTTATATTCACTGTTATTTATGTTATTTAATTTTCGTTTAATGTTTTAGCTACTTTCTTCTCAGTTGTTTTAATTTATAATGATTTTGTTTTATTTTCTTTGTCATGTCAATCTCTTTTTATGTAAATGCTCAGCTACATTGAAATGAGGGTTGCCCTCAATGTACTTTTAAGCAAAAATAATGGTTAATTGATTGATTGATTGATTGATAAATGCTCATTAAAGTCTTGTTTTTCACTGTAAATCGTTATTTTAATGCTTATTTATTTACTTCACTTTTATTAAAAAGACTTTTAACAAAAAAATAAAATAAAATAAGTAGATAGACTGAGGAATTCATGGATGATGAATGATGACTTGAATGATGAAATTAATTTATTGCCAAGATATATAATATAAAATCTCAGTCTGTTGATCTACATTGACTTCCCTTGTAAAGTAGCCATTTTGGAGATGTTTATTTTTCTTTGTGTTTATTAGGCTTTTGCTGGGCTGGCCTGGGGGGCAGGATGTTGGGTCACCATGTACAAGAGGTATGTAGCTATTGATGACCTCCCTGCCATCACTTCTGTTTCAGTGGCAGTTATTCCAATGCTGTCATGTTCAACAAAAGAGCATTCACATAATTTCACTTAAGCATTTCACTTTGTATCGCCGATGATGTCGGGATGGAATAGCGACTCCCAACAGACGGGTGTGGAATGGCGCTACCTTGTACTCAAAAGGGTCATGACGAAGAGGACCAGGACAGTGACGAAGGAGCAGTGCAGTAAAGATGGGCGGCAAAAATTGCTGAGGTAGCGGCACTATGAGCCTGGTCAGTGAAGCCCAGCTGCAAGACAGTGAATGAGACATCAGTGAGAATGCCAAGAGGATAGCTGGCTAGGACAACGGCCTGGCAGTGTAGCAGCATGGTAGACTGGAAGCACTGACCACAACAGAAACAATTCAAGCAGGCAGCGTAATTGGCTGAGAGTAGGTACTCCAACATACATGTGGCCTCTATGGAGCAGAGGACAGAGGAGGAAGCAGATAGTGGCCAGCTGGACTGATTACGTTGGGGCAGTTGTGAGTGGGAGGCTAGGGATCTGATCTTGTGAGTATAAGGTTGTTGGTTCACTCCCCTGGACCAAAGTGCTGAAGTGCCCTTATGAAGTACCCCTGAGCAAGACTCCTAACCCCCAACAGCTCAGTATTTTAGAGTCAGAATTTATGGATGCTACCTCCTTGCTTTACCCTGTGTGAGTGTAGGCCGAGGCTTAGTGAACTGGGGGTGGAGGTGTGCGTCACTGTCTCACTCACACTCTCTCACTATATGTCACTGTCTAAATGTGTTACAGAGACCAAAGACACAGATCATGCTGCTGAGGTCAAATGGCTGGGGTGTGTCAGGTGAGACAGAATTGGTGGGTTTCAATGTAATGTGCCAAACAGCCCCCCACCCAAGTGATAAATGGGACCAAGAGAGATGGGTGTGAAGCTGGCAGGCTACCAACAGAGTGGGCCACGGGAGACAGTTTATTAACCGTCATCGACGTTAGGGGTCACCTCGCTGACCTCAGAGAAGGCCCGCTCAGTGGTAGGCTGGAGAGATTGATGGTCATTGCACTTGGCCGTCAATTTCTTGAAAATTCCCCCCTCTATCACTGCTGCAGTCACAGCTCTGGCTGGTAGCTACTTCTCAAAAGCGTATCAGTGTAAATCGCACAGCGGCGCCAATAAATAAACCCTACATTTGTTCTAATAACACCAGGTGAAATTAATAGCCCAATTAGCAGCCATTCAGATTCAAGTGCAAATTCTGTGGTAAAAAATATCATCAATTAGAGCCTTTGAAGAACAACATAACAGGCTTTTAATGTGCAAGGTGTGACTGAAGTTAAACTAAAGCAGGGTGAATGCAGGGTAAAATGTGTTGAAGGAGTTAAACTAGAGCAGGGTAAAATGCATTGAAGGGGTTAAACTAAAGCAGGGTGAATGCAAGGTAAAATGCATTGAAGGGGTTAAACTAAAGCAGGGTGAATGCAGGGTAAAATGCATTGAAGGGTTTAAACTAAAGCAGGGTGAATGCAGGGTAAAATGCCTTGAAGGGGTTAAACTAAAGCAGGGTGAATGCAGGGTAAAATGCGTTGAAGAAGTTAAACTACAGCAGGGTAAAATACATTGAAGGGGTTAAACTAAAGCAGGGTGAATGCAAAGTAATATGCATAAAAGGGTTTAAACTAAAGCAGGGTGAATGCAGGGTAAATGTGTTGAAGGGGTTAAACTAGAGCAGGAGGAATGCAGGGTAAAATGTGTTGAAGGAGTTAAACTAAAGCAGGGTGAATACAGGGTAAATGTGTTGAAGGGGTTAAACTAGAGCAGGATGAATGCAGGGTAAAATGTGTTGAAGGGGTTAAACTAAAGCAGGGTAAATGCATGGTAAAATGCATAAAAGGGGTTAAACTAAAGCAGAGTAAATGCAGGGTAAAATGCGTTGAAGGGGTTAAACTAAAGCAGGGTAAATGCATGGTAAAATGCATAAAAGGGGTTAAACTAAAGCAGAGTGAATGCAGGGTAAAATGCGTTGAAGGGGTTAAACTAAAGCAGGGTAAATGCATGGTAAAATGCATAAAAGGGGTTAAACTAAAGCAGAGTGAATGCAGGGTAAAATGCATAAAAGGGGTTAAACTAAAGCAGGGTGAATACAGGATCCAATGCATTATAGGAGTGAAACTAAATCAGGGAATAGTGGGGTCCCATCACACTGGAGCAAATATTTAAAAGGGAATAAGCAGGTGGTGCTGCTGGGATGCAGACAGAGGCCTCAACACACCTGGCTCTGCGTCTCTGTGGCACTCTGCTGGAGCTCTGCAGCCGCCCAGCCTCACACGGGGCTTGTATGGGGTTGGACATGCAGCAGAGCGTGCCTCCCTCCCTCTCCAGCTGCTGCCTCTGAGACTGTCTCCGGCTCAGCTGGGAGGATCGTTGGTGTGGAGGTGTATGTGTGTGTGTGTGTGTGCATGGAGTGAGGGAGGAGTGGAATAAAATGGAAAAATAACAGAGTAGAGAGAGGAAAGTATGTGTGTGAGTCTCTGTGAACATTGTGTAGATGTGCTCCCATCCATGTTATCTCCTAATTCAGAGGGTCCAGTAACATAGTTGCATAGTTGGAACATTATGGAACCACCTTATTCTTCTTCTATGAGCAAGACACAGACTACAGATTGGTGCATATAATCATTATAATTAATAATAATAATAACCATTTTAAACATTATACATAATTAATAACTATTATTATACATACATATTATACATATCATTATTATACATATTATTATACATACTATTAATAATAATAATATTACATTATTATGTATATTAAATTATATTCTATACAATATTATTATACTATTATTATATCGTATACATAATTAATAATTATATTATACATAATTGTAAACAAGGCTGTGGTGGTCAAGCTGAATTGCATGCTAGTCTTTCAGAGGTCAGTCCACTTATCTCAAGCTCTTTCCAGTTTAGACAATTATTTCCAGTCCGCTGCTCATCCACTATTGTTATTGTTTATTATGGTTGGGCATTGCAAAGCCACTATATTGTTATTCGTTTTTTGCTTTAATATGAGATATGTGCCACGTAACTTGTCCTGCAGTTTTCGAAATATCAACTTGTATATATACAACTTTTTGATCAGATGCACGAATTCTGGAAAACAACAGATTTTTCAGGATTTTTTCCCCATATAGAATCAATAGAGTGTAACGCCAATCCTCGCCAGCTTCTATAGATGCACTATAGAGAGCATCCTAATGGGCTGCATCACTGTCTGGTACCGCAGCTGCACTGCCTACGACCGCAAGGCCCTAAAAGGAGTGGTGAGGACAGCAGAATACATCGTAGGCAACAAACTACCAGCCTTACAGGACATCTACCAGTCCCGCTGCCTGAGGAATAAACTACCAGCCTTACAGGACATCCACCAGTCCCGCTGCCTGAGGAATAAACTACCAGCCTTACAGGACATCCACCAGTCCGGCTGCCTGAGGAACAAACTACCAGCCTTACAGGACATCTACCAGTACCGCTGCCTGAGGAATAAACTACCAGCCTTACAGGACATCTACCAGTACCGCTACCTGAGGAATAAACTACCAGCCTTACAGGACATCTACCAGTCCCGCTGCCTGAGGAACAAACTACCAGCCTTACAGGACATCTACCAGTCCCGCTGCCTGAGGAACATCCAGAAGATCAGGTTAGACAGCGGTCACCCAGTTCACTATACTGCCATCAGGCAGGAGATTCCGCAGCATCCAGGCCAGAACAACCTGCTACTGAACAACTTCTACCCAGTGCTATATAACATTATGTTACGTTATTATATTATTTATTCTGATATCACTACTATATTATATTACATTATATTATAATATTATATTATTTATTCTGATATCACTACTATATTATAATATTACATTATTTATTCTGATATCACTACTATATTATATTATATTATATTATATTATATTATATTATATTATATTATATTATGTTATATTATATTATAATATTATATTATTTATTCTGATATGGCTGCTATGGACAAAGTCACTTTAAATAGATATATCTTCTTAGATAACCTGCCTATGCTTCTGTATATCTTATGTATATATTCTGTGTATGTTTTGTATAGTCCTTTATATATTTCAGTTATAACTATATGTATATTTTCTAGCTTATCTTTACTTTAATATTCTCTGTTTATTGTATGTTTGCACTGTTTTCCATATATAATGCTGCCCTTCTGCTTGCTGAGTTGTATCTGAGCCTCACCCCAAGCATTTTAATGCATGTTATGTCCTGACATGATGTGCAAACGGCAAATAAACTTGAAACTTGAAACGTCTGCTCGACCAACCAGACCAACCATCAGCTCTCACATTAACACATCTCCCATCTCAGATTAAAGGGAACATAAACATGATGGACTGCATAGTGCACTCGCTGCAAAGTTAGAACTACCTGAAATACAGGGGTGTGCAGGGAGGGACATCCAGACCTGATGGTCATCCGATATAAACAAATCATTTGCATATCAGCATGAAAAAAGTAACAGAAGCATTTCTGCATTTGCAAAAATTATATTTTGACAAGTAAATTGATTATAAATCTAGTTAATATATCTTATATCCTATATACTAAGCCAGCAACATCCAGCCAGCTGATGAAGGACTAGACCAACTCAAACTATGCAGCAACAGATGAGCTATCGTCTTTAGACTTTACGTCCACACAGTGGACCCACAAGGTAGGCGTGTCTATTAAAGTGGACAGAGAGTGGACACAGTGTTTAAACACTCCAGCAGCACTACTGTGTCTGATCCACTCGTAATGGCACGACACACATTAACACACCACCACCACGTCAGTGTCAATGCAGTGCTAAGAATGACCCACCACCCAAATAATACCTGCTCTGTGATGGTCTTCTTGGGGTCCTGAAATGAAGGGGGTTAACAAAGTAAGAAAAAAGGAAGAAACATATGAACTGCAGTCTGTAAGTGTAGAACTACAAAGTGCTCCTATATGGTCAGTACAGCTGATAAAATGGAAAATGTGTGTAGATACATGTAATGTTATGGCTGATCGGTGTATAAAAACTAGATTAAAGGTATTTTACTTGTCTTTTTCTGCAGTGCAGCATCTCTCTTTATCCTGGTGGTCCGCTGCCACAGGTGTCTGGGGTACCTGGAGGTCAATTGAACAACAAGCCACGATCAGATTCTCATCTTTCATAAGATGTACAGCTTGGTACTCAGCAATATGCCACTCTAGCATCATCACTTCAACTCATCTTTCTGCTTCACTGAAGCAATGTTCTGCCTATAACTCTCTCAGTGATCTCTCAACCAATCACATTATCATCAATAATTACCATAAGTATGCTCATCATTCAGCATTTGCTTTCATTGGCCTGGGCTCATCATTGTGGGCACGATCATAACCTTGATTCCTGTGGCGCTGACCAAAAAGAGCCCCCCAAAGCACTCCCACCTGTGTATCCATACAAACCCGCCTCAGATCCATTCGTTAATAAAATGGCTTTTGGCACCAAAGCTCATCACAGTAATAGCATTCATCATGATCTGGCTATGCTTCCTCTGCCTCGCTGTTCCAACACCAATCACATTCCAGCTTACTGGAGAGTGTCCAATCAGTGCGTATTACCTTAGGGGGCAGAGGCAATCACAGTTCCAATCCATCAGGAAAGCAAAACAGGGAACGAGCTGGGAACGAGAGCAATTTGGAGAAATAATGATGCATGAAGGGAACAAATCAAACCGAGGACAGATAAATGTTTATTCCAGCTGAACCAAAGTAAATACGTTCTGATATACTGATATACAGGTGGGCCCAAGAAGTCTGAACCCACTAGTGAGAATTCTTCTTACATAGTTTTCTAATTTCATTTAAATGAGTTTGTTATAAACTGTCAGCATAACACTATGAGTGAAAAGCAGAATCTCTCAGGCCACCACTGAGCTCCACAAGTCCACTAAATAGTAGATCAAATCCATCTAAGCTATTACCATCTCATGCTACCCTTTCTCTTCAGAGTTGATCACCCCCCCTCCTTTGTTTGTATTTAAATGAGCATTTGCTTCCAGCCTTTAAGGCGATACCAATCACCCCCAAAGGTGGCAACATACCAACCCCCCTTAATGTTGACAACCCAAACTCCCCCTTCCCATTTGACCCTTTTCTGAGTTCTACTTAAAGCATTGAGCCAGTTGTACATGCATACAGTGCAAACAGACAGACAGAGAGACAGACAGACACACTGACAGAAACTGGAAGACAGACTGATACACAATCAGACAGACAGACAGACAGGTACCCAAACACAGACATTGAGACAAACACAGACAGACCGACATATAGAAATACAGACAAATGAAAAGTCAGACACACAGACAGGAAAACACACAGACGTGGGAAACATAGACAGACAGACGAACAGAGAGATAGACAAATAGACACACAGACAGAGAGATAGAAAGACAGATGCTCACACAGACAAAGAAACAGAAAGACACACAGACAGAGACAGGCACAGAGAGACAGATAGAGAGACCAAGATAGACACACAGACAGAGACAGACACACAGACAGACACACATGCAGGTAGAAAGACAGACAGACGTAGACAAGAAGACAGACAGACATATTGGCACATAGACAAATAGACAGACACTCACACAGACAGAAGCAGACACAGAGAGAGAGATAGAGATAGAGACCAAGATAGACACAGAGACAGAGAGAGAGAGAGAGAGAGAGAGAGAGAGACAGACAGACAGACAGACAGACAGACAAGGACACTGTTCAGTTGCAGTTGTGTGTCTGGCTGCATACAGAGGGAGCAGATGCTGAGCACACACACACGCACTGCACTGCATTAAACTATACACACAGATAATGATCATTAATACAGTTACACAGCACAACAAACACTACCTGCAACTCAACACATACACACACACACATACACACACACACACACACACACACACACACACACACACTGCACTGCATTAAACTATACACACAGATAATGATCATTAATACAATTACACAGCACAACAAACACTACCTGCAACTCAACACACACACACACACACACACACACACACTGCACTAAACTATACACACAGATAATGATCATTAATACAGTTACACAGCACAACAAACACTACCTGCAACTCAACACATACACACACACACACACACACACACACACACACACACACACACACACACACACTGCACTGCATTAAACTATACACACAGATAATGTTCATTAATACACTTACACAGCACAACAAACACTACCTGCAACTCAACACATACACACACACACACACACACACACACACACACACTGCACTACATTAAACTATACACACACATAATGATTAGTATTACAGTTACACAGCACAACAAACAATAGCTGCAACTCAACACACACACACACACACACACACACTGCACTGCATTAAACTATACACACAGATAATGTTCATTAATACACTTACACAGCACAACAAACACTACCTGCAACTCAACACACACACACAAACACAGACACACACACACACACACACACACACACACTGCACTGCATTAAACTATACACACAGATAATATTCATTAATACAGTTACACAGCACAACAAACACTACCTGCAACTCAACACACACACACACACACACACACACACACACACACACACACACACACACACACACACACACACTGCACTGCATTAAACTATACACACAGATAATGCATTACAGTTACACAGCATTATTCTTTATGTATGTACGTCTTTATCCTGTACGGCATTTTTTTCTCCTGAATGTTCTCTTAATTCCCAAAGACAACAAGACGAAATATAGGGGGTCCCATAGGGGGAACCTTTATTTAGATCTCTTGGACCCCTTGAATGTCTTAAAATGTAGGTGTCCCTGAAAGTAAAGCAATGACGTTCTGATGTGCATAAATAGTTAATAGTGAAAAATAGTGAGCTTCTGTATTTGATATTAATAACTAACTACAGATGCAGCAGTGGTGGCGCTGTAACTAACTGGTTCACCCGACTGATCCTTCATAGTCTGGCACCTGTACAAGCAAGCCGACATGAGCATTTCCAGAGGCAGAACTGTTACTGCTATTGTGAGAGAGTTAGCAGCCAGCCAACCAATAGGAGACCCCCTGAATACCAGGAGGTGTTTTGCACACTGATGCAAGCTAGCACTGCACTGCACTTCACTGTTAAATCAAAATACCCCAAACCAACCTGCATGCTTTCTCATTTTTCTGGGGTAGGGTAAAGGCTTTGACAGTTGGGATGGGCTAAAGTTTCAAAAGCTGGTATATAACACCCTGTGATGGACTTCCTGCCCAATAAGTGCTGGGATAGGCTCGCCAGAAGGACAGGCAGCTAAGAAGACAAATGAATGAACGAACAAATGAATGAATGAATTAATGAATTAATGGTTATATAACAGTGTTTAGGTTTAATAGCTGATTTGCATTGTATGTAACTTCAGTGCACAGGAGTATTAGGTCAGCTCGCTTTTGTAACGACTTCGCCAGTCATAGGATCCAGTAAGTAATAAACTACAGATGGGAACAAATCTATTAGAATGTCATAGGAGAGCAGGATCAGTAGAATCAGAATGCCAGCAAGGAGCTGCTGTTATATGGAGGCAAAGCAGTAACGATGACAAAATCTCTGCAGGTATTTCCCCTCAAAGAGCACTAAACAAAGCCATCATGGCTAAATGAGCTCTAATCGTGATGGAAGTCAGGGGAAATTAACTGCTGGATGTGATTCAAGAGCAGCAGGTAAACAAAACTAGAGAATGATGACTGTACATGCGATGAGAGCAGCGCTTCATATACTGTATGCGTATTACATAAACACTGTGGGAATATATTATGATTATACAGCAGACTGACGTGTTTTAATGGATTCATCTGTGTACAGGTACTTACGTTATACATATTTCATGCATGTAATATAAGTGTACACCTCACATTTGTATGCATACACTTTCCAGGGCTGGACTGGGACAAGAAATCAGTCAACCAGTTATTTATGTATGTGTTCCGCGAAGGAATGTATTTTACTATTATCATATAATGATTACCAAATAAAAACAGCATCATATAAAAAATATTTTTTTGCCTAATTAGAAATTTACAGTGAATCATTACTTTAGAAGCCTATAAATAACCATTGTGGAAAGCAAATAAGTAAATTTGCACATATTGTAGTTCCGGCACTTTTGTCTACTCATATGTATTTACTGAATTTCCCTGATTTAGCAGCTCAATTCTAATTCTTCAGGTTAAAAAATGCTCACTTAAAAAGCTATAACATTCATTTGGATCAGGCTAAAAACAGACAGGGCTGCTTTGTGAACTCATGCAACACATCAGCATTTGACACTGTATTACTGTGGGCATACCTTTTACTTATAATATTTTATACACTTTAATAAAGCTTAAATTGCAAAGCTTTCATTTATCAGTTTTAAGATCTGTTATTTCACTTGTTTAAGTGTTTTTAAAACATGTTGAACCGCAGCTTAGAGGCTACAAATTCAAACTACTATGCAGCCCTTCAACACACCTTTAGCCTAAATATCTAAAACACTATGATGTAGCCTAAAATGGTCACTTGCTGCTCATCCAGCACTTCTCAGGCTTGCCAGAATTTGGGAAGTATGCAAATACCAATAAATACTGATACCAATCAATCGCCATTACTCATCATTCTCATGTAACAGAACTAACGTTACCGCTATCATCTCAAAAGCCTGTATCTCTGGCTGCTTGGCTGCCTGCCAGCTGCTGCTGTCTTCACCTACAACCTGCTGTTGCTGGAGCTCTGCTGTCACAGAGGACATGGAGGCTACAGCAGAGAACATGTCTGTGATCTTAGCACATTTTGCAGCATCTACAGAGACACTCTTCAATCTCTTCACACGTAACTTCTCCACACCCCCTTTCTGCCGCTTCGGTTTCTCCATGTTGCCCCTCCTTTAACAAACGCTCAACAATGAAACTAGTGTGAGTTCCAGCGGACCACGCGAGAAAGGCTGGGGGCACTTTCGTCCTATATCCTGATTGGTTCAGTCCACTGTCTTTATTGAAGCTGGGCCAATGGGCAGCCCCCTCTAAATTGTGGGCCGGTCTCTTAAAAACAAAAAGGGAAGAAAAAAAATCCAACAACTGTCAGCCCACCAGGCCACCTAATATTCAACGTCTTTATTGGTTAAAGTATTCAAATTCCTAGTTTCAGGAACAGATGTGACCCCAATTGAGCTTCAACCAAAGACTTTAACCAAACAGTTCCCCAGCATCTGCTGATCAGCCCTGACTTGAAGGAATCTTGGCCAGTTCCTCCTCACACTGTGCTATGTTGGTGGACTTTCTAACATGAAATTAAGTTCTGCCTCAACATTTCAATTGGATTGAGGGTTGCCCTTTGACTTCCAAAACTTAATATTTTTTAGTGCTTCGACCAATCTTGGTAGACTAATTAGTGTTTTCTGCACCTTCTATTGAGGTCCAGATTGATGCCCCAACATTTTACTGTAAAATTTCTTGATGCAATCCAGAATTTAGCTCAGTTAAATGTCCTGGTTCCAATAGCAGCTAAATAGCCCCAAACTGTGATACAACCACATTCATGTTTCACTGTTGGAATGAGGTTCATACGAAATATCATGTCAAACGAAATATTTCTCATTTAAGCCAAAACTTTGAACTTTGAAAGTTAGCATTTACATACCTAACAACGGCATATCTGAGTGGCTCAGGGACTCCTGAATATATATGCTATATGGCAACAATATGTGGCATGTGCATCACTCATATGGAAATACTTTATAATTATTATTCTATTGTTCTAAGAGGTAGGCAAGTTTAATTTAGTATTTATATGCAGTAATTATGTAATAAACACTACTGTGCAAAAGTCTTAAGCACCTAAGCTCAGTGTTTAAAAGCCTTTATCTGAGCAATTAGTTTATTTCCACCAGTAAGAGCACCAGATATCATTAGAACAGATGTAAATAAGCATAAATAGAATACAAAGTAGCATAAATACCTTATTGTGAAAGAAGTAGATCATATCTTGAGCTCCAGTTTGAAGAACAAAGTGTAGTTCCAGATTTCTCCTGGACGCCCCAGACATTGTATGAATGTATTCAGTCCCTTTAGCAGCAATCTTGATTTAGCTTAATGAAGCACTGAGCAGTCAAAGCAGGTATTAGATGAGAACTGTAAATAATACTGGGTTGTTTCCACAAGGAGAAGCTTGGAAAGGGTTAAATAAACACACAGACGTATGTAAAAGTACTACTTACTGTACTAATAATACTTAAAAGTAAAAGCTTCCTAGATATAATAATGTCCCCCAAGTGTCTAAAACTTTCACACAGTACTATGTTCGTTCGAATCATGTCAGTGATATAAAAAATAAACACTCAGGATGCTGTGTTTTTCATAAAGTCTCAATATCGTAAATTTTATTTCATACAATACATTGTACAATGAAATCTGATCCGGGGCCTGTGGTGAATGTACAAAGGACAGAGAGTGTGACGGAGAAAGCCTCACGCGGTCCGCTCCTCTCCGCTCCGAACACGAGTTTCTGTTTGGAAGTCACTGCCTCTTTATTGCCACCAGGCTAAATATGTACACTAGATTACAAGATGGGTTTTTATTTTTCTCCACTGTTCATTATTGCACAACGTTTGTTTGGTTTCTTATATGAACAGAATTGATCCCTTTTTGACAATATAGTACAAAGAAAGCAAAAATAAACTGTTATGTATATATGCATGTATTTATATATAGTATATGTATATTTATAGACTCTGGAAACAAAAAAAAATCTTTAAAAAAAAGAAGAAAAGAAAAGAAGTTTGGAACACCTTCAATCACAGGTGTCTGAAACGAGCATTTTAATTCAAGATATTTTTTGTATAGAATTATGTACCAAAATACAATTTAAAGTAAATCTGAAATACTCAAATTCTGACTTATTTCAGCATTTTAACCACAAACAGGCAAAAAAAAAAAAAAAAGAACATGGACTGACGGTCAAAGAGGGATACAGTCTTGTTTTTTTGAGGATTACACTTACACTTGGGTGCAGGACCCTATGGGTCACTATATAAGGGAGCCACTGGGAAAGTTTATGACGGGTTAAAACTAACACATCATAGCGTGCTGTCGACTGGAGCAAGGCGTTTATGGGTCGGAATCAGCCTACAGGCCATAGTAGTGCACACGGTTCAACCCCAACACTTCTAAAAGTGCCCAGTGTTTTGCACTGCATCCGTTTCAACAGTGTGTTTAAAGCTCAAAGGGGTCTTTTTTGCAATAAGGTGACTTTCTGAATATACATCTCACACATTTACACGTTTATTGAAAATAAAATAGTTTTACGGTCACCAGTATTTCATGCCAGCATCTGAAATTTGGAACACTGTTCATTTAGTTACCCTTCGCCACAAATTCAGTATAGCGTACAGCTGAAAGTACAGGTACTGGGTCAAAATGATTCAATAAGTGGAAGAGTGGAACCAAAACTATGAACTTGAGCTAACGTAAAGTTTAAAAAATTATAAATATTTCCAGTTAAAGTAAAAGTAGACGCTTTACCATATAAATGAAAAGTTTTCTTTGTTATTAGCGGTGCTAGCAGAAGCACTGAGCCCCGTACGATCCAGTTTAAGCTTGGTTTTGGGCTGATCAGACATGCCAGTGAACTCGAGCGATTAGTAACATAGCAAAGCACTGACATACAGTATCTGTGATAATCTCAGTTAGTTCATATGAGTGCGTTCAGGCTGAGCTCAGGTTGGTTTTTCAATTCGGCGGTAACAGTCAGCCTGGGTTTCAAAGGGTGTCTCAAAGCCTAGTGAGCTCCTACATAGACAGCATTTAACGTCATAGTATGTGCTCCCAACATGTAGACCTTAAACATGCTGTCTACTAAGAAACCTTATTTTGGTCTGATTTTAGGGAAGCATCGATTGTGGTTTTAAAATGTAAGTTATTTAGATTTTCTCTGGAGTTTTAATGTGTTTCTGGTCATATAATCACACAAAACAGTATTTTATTATCAACTCTGTAACAAGTCATTCACCATTTTGCAGTTTTATACTCGAGCCATTAGCATTTATGCTAGCGGATTTTTAAGCCTCGGGCTATTGTTTTGGATGCCAGTTGGTAGCTTAGCAACCAGCTATACCACCGGTCCATTCTGCAGTAGGCGGGAACAAGTCGTGACGCAGTCGCTCTCTAACTAGAGCGTCTCAGTAATCTGTTTTATGAGGAGAGATGAGGAGAGAAAGCTGCTACTTACACAGCTGCCAAACTAGACAGCCTACTTAGACACAAAGTCACGAGTACAGGTTTCAATTTCATACCTTTGGAGACCTCTGGTCTTCGCACAAAGACAAGTTAGCATAATAATGAGTAGTTTCGGCTTGAAGTCATATCAATGGTAGATAAACCTCACCTATCCTACCCTGTTTCCCAATGGGACGTGCTCAAGCTGTCAGCAGATCCAAATGAACATTTCACTGGTTAAACTTTCATACGTCCTTGCTGTGGATGAGTTTAAAAATGGTGTTGAAATGCTTCGCACATCACTGCATTTTTGTTTCTATGTCCATTTTGCACAGCAGCCCAACTTTTTGGCAAACATGGTCATGCTTGGACCATCTAAACAAAAACATAAGGAGTGAAATGTCTTTTGGAAACGTAGCTGAGTGAATGCACGAGTAGTTAATTTCAATGATACTACATACGTAAGCGACAAAGCACACATACACTGGAAACCTAGCACTGACTGAAGCGTGGTGTTCTTAATGCTGCGTTTACATGTTAGCAGTAGATGGACAACGGTCATTCGGACATTCCCTGGCTAACCACAGCGACAAGTGGAACATTCCCAACTTTTGCCATCGACTGTGGATAAAGGAGCAACTCAGGAGAATAATACACTTCAGCATCTGTTGAAAACAGACAGTAGCAGAAGCGACATGTAAACGTAGCACAAGGCTACATATCATTTGCCCTATAGTATGATACATTACCATATGACTCCTTAGCAGTGCGGCTTGAAATTGGCTTCACAAAGACACGTATCCCTTATAGACACACATCACCAAATCACAAATGGTTCCTAACCAGAGATTTTCAGTATGCTAATAGCTAATGTGCTAGTTTTTCTAATCCTCGCCTTCACTCTCCATAAAATTGGAGTGCTTCTTTTGTCTGTACGCCAGTGAGCCCGCTAGTTTCTTTCCGCCCAAAGATCCCTCTCTTAGTTCTTATTTCATTCAATTTGCCACTCGGCTGGCCGCTCCGTAAACACTCCGCCGCGGAGCAAAAGCCGCAGAAGCCCAGATTCTGGCAGGGAGGAAAGTTAGCATATCACTCGCTCTCTCTCTCTCTTCTTCCTCACATCCTGTTTGGACCCCTTATCTGAAGCACACAAGCGCGGTTCACTTTATCACTGTGCTGCATAGAAAGGCTGGCACGCAGGGCTCTGTGTGAAGCGGAAAAACGATAATGATAGCAGCGCCGCCTTTGTGGAAGTCCTTATGAACTGCGGCAGTGAGAACCCAAACGCTCTGTGCACACATCACTGCCTTCGCGTATCACAAACTTTGCACACGAGGACTTCTGAGAATGTTGCAATAGTCAGATTCAGGAACCGCAGCGACATTATCACCAGCATGAGGGGAATATAACTGAATTTCAATTAAACAAGCAAGTGGAAAGTGCAGATTCTACATTATAATATGATGTGAACTTGATGAAAAGTTAGCGTTTTCGCCACTGTCTTCTTTACTGGTGGGGAAAGAAAGTTCTTTACATTTGTGCTCCATCAGAGTTTGATATCTTGGCATGAATGTTTGAAGGTGCAGATCTGAACGTGCGACACAGAATGTAAACTAACTGGAAGTGCAATTTATTCTAACAGTGAAGTATGTAATTATATACCATTCATTTATCCATCTATCCATCCATCCATTAGCTCTCACTTTATCCAGCTAGTCAAGGTCACAAGGGGGCTGGAGCCAATCCCAGCATCATCATGCGAAGTCGCAAGTCCATCGCATGGCCAACACACACTCATACCCATCAACCTAACATGTGTTTGGACTGTGGGAGGAAAATGAAGTACCTGGAGGAAACCCATTCAAGCACAGGGAGAACATACACACTCCACACAGAACCTCCCAGACTAGTAATCCAACCCGGATCATCTTGCTGTGAGATGATAGTACTAACCACTACACCACTATGCTGCCTGGTAATTACATAGCCTGATTGCATTTTAGCTCTCCAGCAAAAACACAGTAATCACCAAGATCTCCCCCAAAGACCCCCTTTACAGCAGCTCAATTCATGCATCACAAGTATCAGGATTATATCTGGATAAGGCCAAACTCGCACACTCATGACACCCAACCACTCAAACCACTTCAATCCCGTTCACACCTGTAACTATGACTAGTATCCAGATTTTATTCTGATTGGACTTCGGAGCTTAAATGTGTTTCAGGTTGGTTGGACTGAAATCTGGTTGCTGTGTGGGATGAAACATGCTTATCCACATGTTACATGGCAAGACAATTATAAATAATAAATAATTATTTATTCATTCAGCTATTGTCTCCAGTTTGTTTTTCACTGTAGTGTCTGCCCATATTGTTAATAAGCATTTCACCTTATCTGAATCCCAACCATGTGTGAGGAGTTTGGGTTGTACCGGGCAAAGTTTGGGTTGTACCGGAAGGAGTTTAGGTTGTACTGGGAGGAGTTTAGGTTTTATTGGGAGGGGTTTGGGTTGTACTGGACAGAGTTTTGGTTGTACTGGAACGAGTTTGGGTTACACTAGGAGGAGTTTGAGTTTTATTGGGAGGGGTTTGGGTTGTACTGGGAGGGGTTTGGGTTTTATTGGGAGGGGTTTGGGTTGTACTGGGTGGAGTTTGGGTTGTACAGGGAAAATTTTTGGTAGTATTGGGAGGAGTTTGGGCTGTGCTGGATGGAGTTTGGTTTGTACTGGGAGATGTTTGTTCTGATGTACTGGGAGGTGTTTGTTGTTGTGTACCAGAAGGAGTTTGGTTTGTACTGGGAGGTGTTTGTTCTGATGTACTGGGAGGTGTTTGTTGTGATGTACTGGGAGGTATTTGTTGTTGTGCACTGGAAGGAGTTTGGTTTGTACTGGGAGGTGTTTGTTGTGATGTACTGGGAGGTGTTTGTTGTGATGTACTGGGAGGTGTTTGTTGTGATATACTGGGAGGTGTTTGTTGTGATGTACTGGGAGGTGTCTGTTGTGATGTACTGGGAGGTGTTTGTTTTGATGTACTGGGAGGGGTTTTAATTGATTGCAATGTCATTTGTTGTCTTAAAATTATATATATTAGATATCATAGTGCCCTATGATGAGCTTAAATTATTATTATTATTATTATTATTATTATTATTATTATTACAGATGCATAAAAAATTCAAAAGTAGCTCTTTTTAATAAATAAATATAAAACTACCAAAATGTAACAAAATGTAAAGAAATATCATAATAAAAATGAGACTCTATGTGGTTGAGGACGCTGGCTATTGTAGGCATACATTGTACATACAGTAATCAAATGTCATGCAAGTGTTTTTTTATTCATTATCAAGTCAGTTTTGTCAAACGGAAATATAATATATAATTTGTATATAATAATATGTATATAATAAGTATACATATAATGTATAATATATAATCTTGTAGTTTTTATGTTTATTATGTTTATTTGGAATCTAAGGAATGGGATATATAAAAAAATAAAATAAATAATAAAATTTCTTTTCAGTTTCTCTCAAGAATTTACATTTCAGTACATTAATTATTATTTCTTTTATACTGAGTACTGTGTACTGAGCACCAAATGGACCACTTATAACACATAGACCAGCAGAATATAGAAAATGATATATTATTGACTTATATATAAATTTTTTGCATAAATTCAAAGATTTATAATTTTTTTTACTGGTGAACCATGACAGCTTAATCCTAGCAAATGTATAATTTCCACTATAGCAGTCTTCAGCCTTGCATAACATCAAGACAGCAATTACATTTGCACTAAAGCTTCTGGCACCACCATAGACTCCCAGTTCTCGTTCCCTCTATCCTCTTTCCTTCCTTTACTTGACAGTTTTCCCTCCTTTATCACCATGTCACATTTTTACCTCTCCTTTTTCTCCCCTCCATACCTTCCCCCCCAGCCTGTCCATCCTCCTAAACATCAAAGCGGCCGAGCCACGAGAAGGCTTAGACGGAGAGATGCTAATGCAGTTAGCCGTTCGTTCATGCGTGCTGAAGGCATGGCTGCTTAAAGCCCACCGGGACGTCCCTCCATAAGCCAACACAGCCTCACATGCATACAACTCTCAGAAGAGCACTTACAATAATGAAAGCATGCTGTCATTTTCCTATGAATTCCTTCGTAGCTATTTAAAAAAAAAAAAAGAAGAACATGCAGAAGCAGAAGATGAGATACACTACACTACTGAAAGTATTCACTCGTCTGTCTTTACACGCATGTGAACCTGTGCGACGTCCCATTCTTAATCCATAGGGTTTAATATGATGTCGGCCCAACCTTTGCAGCTATAACAGCTTCAACTCTTCTGGGTTTAGGAACGTTTATTTATTATAAAGGAGTTTATTGTGATTGAGGATTTAATGGAAAGTTGAGGAGTACTGGTGCAATGTTGTTCGATGTATATTCATTTCTAAACAAAACACTTCACTTTACTTTCAGTTAGCGCCTGTTAAATGCCGTCTTTCTATCTGTAATTAACTGATTTTCAAGATATCTTGGTTACATTTCAATCTAAATCTCTACTGATGTTGGAGATTTACTGCTCACTTAACAGTTTGCTGTACTATATTGTTGATGTCCAACGTTTTAGAACAATCTCTTTCAGTATCATTGATTTCAAAGGAACCATCCAGACTTTTATCATTGAGAAGTGCTAAAGCCACCATCTTGGCATAGGGGGCATCAGTGTCCATGGCATTGGTGGGTTAAACATAGGTTCAAGAAACTGAATGAATTGCTGAATTTTCAAAACGTCATTTTCTGTAAATGGGGTTTATAGAATTTTGCTTTCTGTTGTGGGTTGAAACTAAATTCTCAGGTGATTTTCACTTCCAAACTGTTTAATATTTATGTCTTTATTGCGTATATACTTCCTCCAATCCTACTTGTGCTTTTCTGAAATAGATATGAATCTTAAAGTACCGACACATCAAAAAAATCAATTGAATGCAGTAATAAGTAAAGTAACTACAATGTGTTACCAATAGAGTTGTAACCTCTTTCTAAGTTTATTACATCCTAAGGGATATTATTCAGGTACTATATGCACTACAATACAAACATTGTTAAGTCAAGCTGTGGGGCTTGAAAGGCTGGACCTGCTGGCAGTTCCTGGCCATTTCAAGGGTTATAGAACCACTGGGTTTCTGTCTTGGTTCATTCCCAGGGGTCATTTTGAGCAGGTATAAGGAAATGCTGCGAGAGGGGACTGGGCCGTCCAGGCTTTCTTGGCGTGTTTATCCAATCAGGCTGGGTTTGGACAGGGTCGTGCCGAGGAGTCTCATGGGGCTGGAGGAAATGCACTGCAGTGTATCATATAAAAAGCCCTGTGCTGTTTGATGGGATTGCGCCAGTATGAATCAAGGGATCAGGAGCTTGTCCAGGATTGGATGGTTCACTAAAGACCTTATATTGCAAAGGGACCTGAGTCTATATTGCATCTCAGGGATGTTTGTTTATGACTATAGAAGGTAAAATGAGCTTTGGGCATCAAAGTGCTGGACTTAGTCCCGAGGGTGGCACTAGTCAATCGAATTGGTGTGGAGGCTAAAAGCTTCATGCTTGAATACCTAGAGAGCTGGATGGGAAACATGCATGATAGTTACATCCTGTTCTGGAGCTTCTGGCTTCAGAGGGGCTTCCTGGAACCTGCGGTTCAACAGCATATGCCACCCAGACAAAACAGGGCAATGCTTTCAGCCTCAGTGTGGAAGCGAGTGCATTTGCAAAGAACATCTACTCATAGAAACACATTCTTACTGTGTAGTAGAATAACAGTAAAAACATTCAATCTGAAACATTTTGAAGCCAAATAAAGTTTATTATATATTTAATGTGTCTGTATCTCCTTTTCTCAGTGAGGAGCTTCTTGAACAGCTAAACATCCTTTCGGACCGAACTGTATCCTCACAGTCTGTTATGCAAGTGAGTTATCTTTTATATGATCTCCTCAAAAATATCTCAGGAGAAATGAATAATTTGTAGGTTTGCCATTTTGACTGGAAATTAAATAAATGATTTGGTGGTCTCGGAGAGCAAACAGTGAGCTGGCCACCTCCACACTGCGGCACATAGACACTTTCTAACAGCCGTAGTATAAATATGTATATTGATATTGGGAGATATATTAAGTTTAAAGATAAATAATAAAAAGAAGTAGAAATCTTGGCCTTATTCACATATTCACACTGTATTTAGTAAATAGCATCCAAATAAACTGTCAATTCTTCCCCCAAGCCCTCCCAAAAGCTGCTCTTTACATCATTTAACATATCATGAAAATAGAATGAATAGAAATGCTCCAAATGAGCTTCAAATATATATGAGTACATACTATATATACTGTATATAAATGATTAACTATACAGATTCCAATAGAAATATTGCATTTAAGGAAATGTTCTACTACAGCAGCATCATGTATCACAGAGTACAGTCAGTATGTACACATATACATACAGTAGCATGCAAAAGTTTGGGCACCCTGGCCAATATTTCCTTTTACTGTGACAAGCCAAGCCAGAAAAAGATGTCCTCATTCCTAAACACCTTAAAGAAGATTTAGTTTAATAAACTTTAGTTTAATAAACTGTAAATACTGTTCGACCAGAGGAGGATGGGTCTCTGCTTGGGAGTCTGGTTCCTCCCAAGGTTTCTCCCTCCAGTTGAGGGAGTTTTTTTTTTTTTGTCACTGTCACCTCTGGCGTGAATAAAGTGTTGTGATTTCATGTTTTCATGCTTTTAAATTCCTGTAAAGCTGCTTTGTGACAACATTGTTGTAAAAAGTGCTGTACAAATAAACTTGACTTGACTAATACTTATAGCAAGGTTACTTGTTTATGTTCATATTTTACTGTTTCAAAAAGTTAGAAACCCACCCTATGGCAAGTATCACAACTTATAGCCAGATAAGACCTTTTTTTGGGAGGGGGCGGATTCTTGAGCTGTCCAGCATGCACTAGTCTATTTTCCATGATGGCTAGGTAAAGGCACTGTTAGCTGTGTTTTGTGGTGTGTTTAGGATCATTATCCTCTTTCCATCAGCTTTTCTTTTTACAGAGTGTAATGTTTGCTTCCAGAATTTTCTGATATTTGATTTTATGCATTCTACCCTCTGTGAGTAAAATGTTCACTGTGCCATTGTAGCTACAAGACAAGCTCAAAACATTATTGATCTACCTCCATGCCAAACAGTTATAAACGAAAATAAACAATTCTATTTAACTCCATCAGTTCACGGGTTTTGCTTCCAAAATGCGTGCGACTTGCTTATATGCTCCTTTGCAAACTTCTGATGCTGAATTTTGAGGTGAGGACGCAGGAAAGGTTTTTATTTCATAACTCTTACATAAATGTCACAGTCAGACCTCAACTTAACCTCCACTCTTTCTGTGAACTTCCACTTTGTAATTATATCACCAAACAAACGGCTACCTGAAAATGCTTTGCTATCTGTTTTGTAGGCATCGATTATGTCAGTGAGTGCCGGACAGCTGCTTAGAGGAGCCCATGCTGCTGACTGTGGATGTCTAATAAGAATATTTAGGATGTTTTGAAATTTGCCTGGTCTTTCCTAACAGTGACTGGGAAACAAGCCAAAGTCCTAACAAGGTGCTGGCAAGAGCTAGCTGAAATCCCATGGGGTGCCCAAACTATTGCATTGCTTTTTCTTTTTTATTCTTCTCTGAATCTTCTACTCACTTAACTACTCACAGGGGTGCCCAAGCTTTTTGCATGCCACTGTAGATATGATCTTGTTTGACCTTCCCTGTAAAGCTGTATCTTAATAATTGTGGGCTAATACAAGGCCTCCCTATATGAATAGGTCTGTGTAAGGTTTAAAATGAGTTTATTACTGGTGAACAGTTGGGACTTAAGCACCTTATGACATACTAACAAGCAGTTATAACACATTATTCATACTTAATAACCACACCCACTCACCCAG
Organism: Megaleporinus macrocephalus; assembly: GCA_021613375.1. Classification (NCBI taxonomy): domain Eukaryota; kingdom Metazoa; phylum Chordata; class Actinopteri; order Characiformes; family Anostomidae; genus Megaleporinus; species Megaleporinus macrocephalus. Next base: position 33,818,811 of record CM038719.1, on the reverse strand, counting down.
CCTTCATACTGAATAACCACACCCACTCACTCAGCCTTCATACAAAATAGCCACACCCACTCACCCAGCCTTCATACTGAATAACCACACCCACTCACCCAGCCTTCATACAGAATAACCACACCCACTCACCCAGCCTTCATACTGAATAACCACACACACTCACCCAGCCTTCATACTAAATAACCACACCCACTCACCAAGTCTTCATACTGAATAACCACACCCATTCACTCAGCCTTCATACTAAATAGCCACACACACTCACCCAGCCTTCATACTGAATAACCACACACACTCACCCAGCCTTCATACTGAATAACCACACACACTCACCCAGCCTTCATACTGAACAACCACACACACTCACCCAGCCTTCATATGAATAACCACACCCACTCACCCAGCCTTCATACTGAATAACCACACACACTCACCCAGTCTTCATATGAATAACCACACCCACTCACCCAGCCTTCATACTGAATAACCACACCCACTCACCCAGCCTTCATACTGAATAACCACATCCACTCACCCAGCCTTCATACTGAATAACCACACTCACTCACCCAGCCTTCATACTCAATAACCACACCCACTCACCCAGCCTTCATACTGAATAACCACACCCACTCACCCAGCCTTCATACTGAATAACCACACGCACTCACCCAGCCTTTATACTGAATAACCCCACCCACTCACACAGCCTTCATACTGAATAACCACACCCACTAACCCAGCTTTCATACTAAATAACCACACTCACTCACCCAGCCTTCATACTGAATGACCACACCCGTCACCCATGAACTAACTAATTAATAACCATGAATAAGGTACAGTATTTGTATTTCTCTCTCTGTGCTGGTTGCAAACTAAGCGGTTATCAGAAATTCCTCTTGTCTGTAGGAAAAAACACTTCACTGCATGTGTCTGCATGAATAGATGCATATGCGCCGAGATGCACGGGCATGATGACTTTGAAATGTATTTCATTAATTCTCCCGTAGTCCCAGCCAGAACAAGGCGTCTTTTTTAACAGGTCATAGTTTTTAAGAAATCGCAGCATGCCTTCTCTTTCTAATGCCAACGAGACTCAAATAATTCAAACAATTTAATATTCTGTTTCATTTGATGAAGGTCAGTGTATATCATTTGCGGCGACTCCAGTGCTTAAACGAGCTGAAGGACACCGACGGCTCCTTTCGCATGCTTTTCTCTTGTATGTGTGCTACTAGTGGGGACTGATAGGGTGCTAGGTGGGTTACTATCTCATGTACTTGTCTTATATAGCTGCTGTGATGTTCTAGGTGCTTGCAAGGGCGGGCGTTGCATGAGTACTTGGTATCATGGTCCCATAGGATGGGTGTATAGCCCTTTGGGCACATGACTGTGGTGACTGGAACGATTGAACTTTCAGCCAATTGCTTCAAGGCAACGTCCAAACAAAAGGATGTTAGGTTCCATAGGGTTAAGGTACATAGAAATTGAGCAGTCAGCTGGATCTGAAGGACAAATGGGGCTGATTCAAATCTCCTGCATCTCCTGAGATAACATCCACTGAGCTCCGAGATAAAACTGCACAGCCATTCCAGCAGAGAGCCCAGAGAGAGAAAGCAAGAGAGCGAGGCCTCTGCAGCTTTGCGTTTCCGAGCTTGGAGTGCTGATTCATATTTTAAGCGTTAAGCTCTGAGAAGGAATCCGCATCGGTTTGAGCGTTAAATGAAACATTATCACAGCCCTGAGCAGTCAATTAAACATACATTAATCTGTATGAATAATGGGCCAACGCTGAGATAAACAGAAAGCTAAACAGCTTGACAACAGATGAACTCATATGAGCTCACATTCGGAGCAGAATTTAGGAATTGAATAATGATGGGTATTATCACCTATACACTGATATTCATAAGGGTTATGAAGTCATGAATGAAGATTTCAATTTAGTAAATGCGGCGAAGGGGCCATTTTTTTAGTCTGTGTGATATTTAAATTCTGTGGAGCAAAAACATATTTTGACTCATTTTAAACTCTTTTGCTTACGTTTTCAGTCGACTGGCTGACTCCAGTGATCGAAGCTTGTTTTGCTGTCAATTATATAACCAGCAGAAATAAAGTCTGGAAATTTCTAAACTGCAAAGCTACAAATTCAACCCACAAGTGTTAAAGGACATCACACTAACTTACCAGCCTTCGTACTGAATGACCACACCCACCCAGCCAGCCTTCATACTGAATAACCACACCCACTCACCCAGCCTTCATACTGACTAACCACATCCACTCACCCAGCCTTCATACTGAATAATCACCCACTCACTAAGTCTTCATACTGAATAACCACACTCACTCACCCAGCTTTCATACTGAATAACCACATCCACTCACCCAGCCTTCATACTGAATAACCACACCCACTCACCCAGCCTTCATACTGAATAACCACATCCACTCACCCAGCCTTCATACTGAATAATCACCCACTCACTAAGTCTTCATACTGAATAACCACACCCACTCACCCAGCTTTCATACTGAATAACCACCCACTCACCCAGCCTTCATACTGAATAACCACCCACTCACCCAGCCTTCATACTGAATAACCACCCACTCACCCAGCCTTCATACTGAATAACCACCCACTCACCCAGCCTTCATACTGAATAACCACACCCACTCACCCAGCCTTCATACAGAATAACCACACCCACTCACCCAGCCTTCATACTGACTAACCACACCCACTCACCCAGCCTTCATACAGAATAACCACACCCACTAACCCAGCCTTCATACAGAATAACCACACCCACTCACCCAGCCTTCATACAGAATAACCACACCCACTAACCCAGCCTTCATACTGAATAACCACCCACTCACCCAGCCTTCATACTGAATAACCACCCACTCACCCAGCCTTCATACTGAATAACCACCCACTCACCCAGCCTTCATACAGAATAACCACACCCACTAACCCAGCCTTCATACTGAATAACCACACCCACTCACCCAGCCTTCATACTGAATAACCACACCCACTCACCCAGCCTTCATACTGAATAACCACACCCACTCACCCAGCCTTCATACTGAATAACAACACCCACTCACCCAGCCTTCATACAGAATAACCACACCCACTCACCCAACCTTCATACTGAATAACCACACCCACTCACCCAGCCTTCATACTGAATAACCACACCCACTCACCCAGCCTTCATACTGAATAACCACACCCACTCACCCAGCCTTCATACTGAATAACCACACCCACTCACCCAGCCTTCATACTGAATAACCACATCCACTCACCCAGCCTTCATACTGAATAACCACACCCACTCACCCAGCCTTAATACTAAATAACCACACCTACTCACCCAGCCTTCATACTGAATAACCACACCCACTCACCCAGCCTTTATACTGAATAACCACACACACTCACCCAGCCTTCATACTTAATAACCACACCTACTAACCCAGCCTTTATACTGTCTCTGAATAACCACACCCACTAACCCAGCCTTTATACATTATGACCACACCCACTCACCCAGCCTTCATACTGAATAACCACACCCACTCACCCAGCCTTCATACTGAATAACCACACCCACTCACCCAGCCTTCATACTGAATAACCACACCCACTCACCCACTCACTTTCTGGTACGAGGCGCCTTATCCTCACTTTAACTAGATGTTACATATTTTTAACAGAGGGGTGCTGGAAAATTCTGCCACTGCCAGTGGCATAGGTAGTGGCATAGTGACGCAGTGCTCAGCAGAACATTCTGTCAAGAGTTCAATTTCCCTCAACTCCCTCTGTCAAATGCAGTGGCAAAATAAATCCATGGTGGATTTTTCAGGATTGTATGTCTTTCTGTTGAAGTTCAAGGAAACCCAGCCTAATACAACACCAGCAAGAAGAGCACAGAGTACAGAGCATCCTCCTGCCTTTTCCACCTTAAATAAACAATAGACTCCTTAGATAATCAACCAATTTTGCCAAATTAGCTGTTACCATGATGGCACACGGCAGGACATGTACCACTGGAGCACAGAACAACTCCTTTTTTTACATGCCACCATGTAAATGCAGTGATCAGTTTCAAAGCTTAAAGGAAATCGTCAAATTCAAATTCAAATCACAATAAATCATCTCTTCTACCTACAAAGCCAGATGTGGGCTGAAGGTATAGAATAAGCACTTTCCACACTACTTCTCCACTTGTTTCCATGAGCTACCAGTGAGAAATGATTCATATAAATATAGAAGATTAGTTGATTATATTATCGATGAAACAACAATGACTTTGAGGGGTGATTGAAACAGCCAGCAGGGGGCGCATCACTTAAGCTACCTACGTTTTTGCCTGCGTCTGAAAGTTCTGTCTGATGGGAGCTGATTCTGATGACTACAAAAAGCCCACTTAGACTGCGGCACGACTTTCCGAACACCAGAAAAGCCGGAGCTGCTTTAACTGGGCTGTTTCCCGCGGCTGCTCTGCCGTTGCCAGTGGAGACGTTTCATTTTTGCTGGGCTTCTTTTATCTGCTGACTTTCCTGATCCTGAGATAAATGTAGCAGAGCTTAAATAACTGTGCCCTGGCAGCAACCGCTCACCTTCCACAACCTGAGAGGGAGGGAGAGAGAGAGAGAGAGAGAAAGAGAGAGAGAGAGAGAGAGAGAGAGAGAGAGAGAGAGAGAGAGGATGGAAAAAGGTAGATGAAGAGAAGAGAATACACAGGAGAAGTAGAAAGAGAGAGTGAGACAATAGACAGAGAGTGGGGATAGAGGAAGGAAGATGGGAAAAAAGAAAGAGAGTGCAGAGAAAAGCAGAGAGAGTGAGGAAATTACAAGAAACAGAGAGAGAAAGAGAGAGGGAGATACGTGAAAGAGCGATGAAAAAAAAGTAAGAAAGACAGGCAGTAGAGAGAGAAATAGAAAGCGATATATGGGCTGAAAAAGAGACATGAGAGACATGGAGAGAGAGAGAAAGAGAGGATGGAAAAAGGTACATGAAGAGGCAGAAAAAATAGAGAGGGGAGGATAGAGAAAGAGATGAAAAAAGAAAGCAAGTGTGAGAGACAAAAATAAAACAAAAGCAGAGAAAAGCAGGATGAGAAAGTGAGAGAAAACAGAAAGAAAGAGAAAGAGCTACAAATTGAGGAATGAAAGGAGAAAGTGAATGAGCGATGGAGAGGAAGTAAGAAAAAGAAAACAGTCAGTAGAAAGAGAAATACAAAGTGAGAGATGAATAGAAAAGAAGATAAAACAGAAAGAGGGAGATGGAGAGAGAGAATAGAAAATGAGACAGACTGAGGTAATAAAAAGTGTGTGATGGAGAGACAATTAAAGGCAGATAAAGATAGAGAAAAAGAGAGTGAAGAGACAGAGAGGGACTGTAGAGAGAAAGAGGAAGGGGACAGAACAAGGTAGATGAAGAGAGACAATTGGAAGAGAGAAAAGAATGTAGAAAGAGAGAGAACTTAGAAAGAAAGAGTATATGATATAAACAAAAGAAAGAAGAACAGAGAAGGTGAAAGATAATGAGAGTGAGAGAGGGCGAGAGAGATAGAGAGTGAGAGAGAGCAAGAGAGATAGACAGAGAGTGAGAGAGGAAGAGAGAGAGAGAGAGAGAGAGAATACTGTCCAGTACTAGTTCTTTCTTCACTGGAGTAAAACTATAACACTATAAAGGTTCTGAATGATTTCAGTCCAGCTTCTCCTTTACAGGTGCTTCCAGGCTGCTCACAATCAGTAATGGAGATCACTGCCAGCCCTTGAGTGGGCTGCTGATTCACCTTTTGTTTTATTTGAAAGCATCCCTCAGCGATTAGCTCCCACTTTGACCCCCGGCGGCACAGGAACGGCATAATTATGTATGAGTCTGTAGATACAACTGTAACACCACTAGTGATGTCATGAGCCCTCTATACAACACAGTGATCCAATAGCGTGAGTAATTAGATCTTCATACTCAACAACAAAGGAAGGAAAGAAAGATGAAACACTGCCTGAAGGAAAAGAACACTGTTAACTCTGTTAACTCTCACTTACGCAAAACCTGGTTGCACATAGAAAGAATATCTTATTATGAAAGAAGTAGCTTCAGTTTAGTTCAGTTCCAGATTTTGCCTGGACGCCCCAGACATTGTATGAATTGATGATTAAGCTAAGTACCGAGCAGTCAAAGCTATCAGGTATTAGATGAGAACTGTAAATATTACTGGGTTGTTTCCACAAGCAAAAGCTGGGAAAGGGTTAAATAAACACACTGACGTGTGGAATAGCACTGATGGTGGATGTAGATGTGGCTCCTGGTTGAATTCGAGGGATCTGCACTGCGAGTCTCATGTTGATTATCTCCCTCGGCTTGTGTGAAAGAGGATTAGTGTCTCTTGCATGTAAATCTAATGGCAAATTTGGGCCGCGAGGCACCACGCTCGAGCGGCCGAGCGGACGACCTGCTGACATTTAGAGAAGGAGGGATGGCAGGAAGCAGAGAGGAAGTTCGAGGTTCGGGGAAGAAACACCTCTTAAATGTGCTTTCACTTCAGTGCCTCGTAAAGCCAAGCATCTCTGACTCATTCCTAAGCTCGCCCCTGCCCTTAACCTGCTCTTGCGGTTGCCGGAGGGGCCAAGCTACACAGTGGCTACGAAAGGTTGAGTCCGAATTTAAGATCTGAGCGCCACCAGAGAGCAGCACCAACACTGTTAGGGTAAATTGCAAACTCTGATCAAAAAAAAAACTCTTAGTAATCCAGGATCAGGCTTTTTTGCCATTGCTTTTTAGGGCAGCTGTATTGCACCCAAGTACCTGTACTGAATACTGAATTTGTGGGTACCAAATGTGGTGGACCAGAACATAAGGGCGGAGCTAGAAATAGGTGGGGACATGTCTTATGCATTCTCATTTCAAAGCAAACCACCAAACGAAAGTTCCCTCTATAGTGCAACTATCCATGGCTGGCTTTGTCCAATCACAGATCAGTTTAGAACTTGGAGAGTACTCAAATAACGTCCGGACAATTCAACTAACAGTTCGGCCACCCCTAGTGGCTACTGCTGGCATGCATGAGTTAGTATTAAAGCATAGATGAAGAGTTTCAAGGCCTAATTGGACAGTCTACGTGTAACCTTAGTCGCCTCGCAGGACGTAGTAGTCTTATAGAAAGAAAGAACAAAAGAAAAAAGAAAAGGAAATACACAGTCGATTGTGCTGAGAAACGTAGGCCACGCGTCGACACCGTCGCTCCGAGGAAAAACAAGGAAGACTTCAAGGGTGTGAAAATAAACAGACCGCTCGGTCCAAAACAGATTCAAGAGAAACCTTTCTTGCCGTCAGACTCTCGAAAATGCAGGAAGGTCTCATTGTCATTGGTAGCATAGCACACATGCAGTTCAAATATACAAAGTTATGTACATACGGTCACCTCATGATACAGTGGTCAGTCCGTCCTAGAGTGCCTGATAAAACCTCGTCTAATACTCTACGCCTCTAGTTGCTAACCTTACATAAGCCTTTCATTAACATGACATGACACCCAGTACGGCCCACGGTGTCTTGGAATTTCAGATCACGACAGCGACATTTCGGGCTACTGCTAAGAAAATAGCAATGGCTACCATGCAATCAGTTATCAGACCACCTGTTCAGGAGGTTCTCACAATTGCAAGATAGTAGGAATTAGCATAAACATACCCGTACAAGACAAGATTACAAACAGTTAGGGTTAGGGCTTGGGGGCAGAGTTCCTCGCTCTTTGGAGGTCCAAAGAAAATAGCCCTAGGTCGTTACAACTATGCTACAGGTCTGTCGCTTGATTGGGCCAATGTGTTGGACGGTCAGTGCCAGTGTTGTGCCATATTCACGACAAGCTTATGAGCTCAGGGCATTAAAGGAGGTGTTAAAACACAAGCGCTCACAATTTACCCCACAGCCCTCCCTTCTTTCCCCAACTCTGAAAAAAAAAACAGAGCGTTCGTTAGTGGTATGTTCCAAGGCCCTGAGTTCGAAATGACCTCATTTATTCATCGGAACTGGCCATAATTCGTGTGGTAGGACAAGTTCTGATTGGCCCCTCCCCCCCATTACCAGGCAGACACGCCTGTTTTAGATGATGTGGGCAGCTCAATTCTGTGATTATGAAATTCTATTAAAACATTACTCAGGGCATACAAAGCTTCAACTTATTGCTGTATCATCCGACTAGCCGTCATGTTCTTGTCCACAGATAAGCAGAATTGTCTTAAAATATCCAAGAGAGTCTCGGAAAGTGAGAAAGCCCTTCATGTTTGTGTCTTTGTTTTTTTTTTGTTTTCTTTTTTTAAATAAACCCTAGTTTAACTTTAACGATCTCCAACATAAATGCATCACCGATGCTGTGTGAAATATGTCCGAGCACTGTGAATAGCACTAGTGTAGTCTGGATTATATACTACTTAACACCATTGATATATTGTATAGCGGTCACTCGATGATTTCTCCACATTATGGACAGACAACCACTACCGATCAAATGAAGTTCAACAGGTCAAGCCAAATTTGGAAACCCTGAATTCTAGCAAAAAAAAAGAAAGAAAGCAAGAAAGAAAGAAACAAACCAAAACAGACATCAGGGACGCTAAATGCTACAAGAGACTACGCTAAAACATGATTTCTGCGTCGAAATGCTTTGAGTGTCATACTTATAGGTTTAATAGATGCTCTATTTGTACACAAACCAAACAGCTGGTCAATCTAAACTAACTAGTGATGGAGTATAGACAGAATCAGAGTGCAATTCATGAAATTCAAGGAGTAATAACATCCTACTCAGTCCAGTAACCATGCCAAAGAACAGTAACGTGTTAAGTAATTGCTCCTGTTGCAAATCTAATAAACCTAGTAACGGCATATGACACTCAAATTAAAGCTTTCAGAATGTTGTCAAAGTTTTGTTCTCAATCGGTACCACAAAGCCCAGGTGGACCGCGGAGGCTTGGGTTTTCCACCACGACGAGGCAGCGAGCATCCGACCAATGCTCCTTCGCATCTTGTAGATGTTGCCTTCGAAATCCACAAGCAATCCCCAACCTTTTAAAATCGACCTTTTTTTTGTTGTTGTTGTTTTGCATGGTTGTTTTTCTCCCCATGTACAAAAGCCCCCCCCATCCCGTTAACCAAAGTTATAAAACTGGAAGTCACTTGCAGGAAACAACTTCAGATAAGACGGAGAAACATTAGGGCCGGGGTGAAGACAAGGCAATCACGACATATCCGATTCCCTCTCTGAACCAGTTTATAAAAAATATCTACGTAAAAATTGGACTGCTATCATCCAGCATTGACATCTTCACGTGGGTTAAAACTTCAGCTCGTCTGCAGAAAGATGCCTTCATGCAGAGGATTGTGGGAGGTTGTTTTTTTTTCTTTTTCCTTTTTTGCAGCTGGCGTTTTCTTTTTTCTGAGGCAGGGAGTCATCCTTGAGCAAAGACTCTTGTGTCTCTCCTCTAGCCAAGACTAAAGTATCTCATCTCACTCCTCCGGCTCCGCTCGGTAACGTTTGACCTTGAAGCATGATCTCCGATGGAGAAAGGAACCAGCTGTCTGAGGCCACCCCCTTCACGCAACAGAACCTTCAAAAGCCCACAAATGTGTGGGGAGGCTTAAAGTGGGGCACTTCGTTTCCTTCAAGCACACACATACACACACGGACATGGATACACACACAGATGCATGCAAGCACACAATAACGTTCTACAATTTACTTCATGTGCACGATGTTGCTGAATATAGCTGGGATTCTACAACCTTCCACCGCAAGATGCTTGGATTCCTAATTGCATGTGCATGCCCTTTCTACAAGAAGCAAAGAAGTCCTTTACCGCAGTCCTCTTTGAATGTCAGCTACGTCCTTGTATGTGTTGTTTATTTTTTGTTGATTTAATCCGTGTGAGCATAAAACCCCCTTAATCCATTAGCCACTGCCGCACCTCTTGCGCTTGCACTCATACTCCCTGATTTGACTCATCAGCCATTGGGATCCATAGGCAGCGTTTTGAAGACTTGCGTCCCTTTACGCCGTTGTTCCCATTGGAAGGATGTCTCTCCTCTCCCTGACCTTGCTCACCCACAGTGCTCTCAACCACAGGTGGGAGCCACTCCCATGAAGGAATACAAAATGGGAGCAGGCCACAGATGAAAAGAGAGAACAAAGCGACATCAGGTTTTCGTCTTCAGAAATATCACGTTGAATGTCTCCGTGCCGAAAAGAAAAGCAAAAAAGAAAACACGGAGAGGTAGAGAGTCGGACCTTGGAGTGGAATAACAACAATGACAACGAAAGAATGTTTCATCTGTTTTTCCTAGAACCTGCCACCCTTATTTGACTTGCATTGTCTCCTTCGTATCCCGATGGTTCTTTCCTAGCCCCTTTTCTCCCCTCCACCCACGGAGTGGCGAGATGGCCCTGGGGGTCCATCACAAACAGTTGCCTAGACTCCTTTCCCCGGGCCGAACTGGCACCCTGCTCCAGATCACCGGTGCTGTTGCACTTCTTCACCGAAGGGGGCGCTAGAGAGCTGGGCAAAAGCAGCGACGTTAAAGACAGGCTGCTCATTGTCTCTGACAACTGTTCACTGTTGCAGGCCTGGCTGGAGCCCTGCCGGGTCTCTCCGGGGGTGCTGCTGCTCTGGCTACGCTGGTGTCCCCTGTTGAGCTGGAGGTTAAGTTCAGCCGAACTCGTCGGCCTCAGGGTCTCTGTGGAAAGGCCGCTGGGGCTCCTGTCGGGCAGCGGCTCCAGCAGAGGCAAGGGAAACTCAGGGTCCTGCGGAGATGAGACGCTAAAGCTCAACCCTTCCTCCATGGTGGTCTGCAGGCTTCCCTCTGAGCTACCCGTGGCCAGGGATGAGTCACTGTGAGATGCATACTGAGGAAACAGAGACACACAGAGTGAAACCATTAATCCTCATTCATTTCCTTTCAGTGTCTAAATAAGTAAAAACTAGCAAAATATATATTTTAATTAATTATTCTGGTATTGTCCCTTGTTTGTGACTCGGTATATGCTTGGCCAGAAACCCCCTAAGATGAGTATAAAAGGTTAGTGAAACATGCATTTAAGGGTTAACTCTGTCTTAGCCCAAATCTGCTCATGTCACCTTGATTCAGTTAAGCAGCACTTGTAAGAAAAACCTAATACACAACACTGAACACCGCACTATAGTGGTTTGTTGGAGTTCAAGATCATGCCATTTGGGTAACTAAATGCACCCACCTGCGCAGCAAGCAGTTTGCAGGCTCCAGGGGAACGCAGGGAGGCCCAGGATGCTGGAGAGGTCATTCTGAGGCCTCGGGGCTTGTGGCCCAAATGGCTCCTGGGGGGTGCTGGCAGGACGGCCGCTGCCGGATGGAAGAACTCTGCAGGGAGATGGAAAAGAGCGGAGGAGTCACTCGCACCTCCAGGAATGCCCCTATCTCCTCTGCTACTGCTGCTACAAGGAGCACCACCTGCAGAAAGACAAAGACAGTGACACTTTCTCTACTTTTTTATTTATTCATTAGTTTTATCAGCGTTGTATAAAGAAAAACAAGTTTACAGGAGAGGCCAAAGTATTCATAACTTTCGATGTAAGTCAATGGAACCACATTTCTTTCCAAGTGATTTCGGAGAATTTCTATTGGTCCATTCATCATGAAATTTTCATACAATGTAAATGACAGCTGCTATGTTCAGACAATGTAGAAGAATTAAAATAAATAAAAAAATTATATATAGTTTTCACACATACACAGCGACATTATTTAATAACATTTCAAACTTTAAATTTCTTCCTATCCCTAAATGTTGTCAAGGCTGATATATGCACTCTATATTTTATAGACTACTCAGGGAAGCAAATGCATTACTGGCAGCAAGGCATATTCTTTAATAACAATAAACACAAACAGGCAATCGGCACACACTTCAAGATTCCAGGACCAGGATGAATAACAGGGAAATAAGACATTGGGCAGATCACAAAAACAAGAAATAGAATCTCAGACCTTATAAAGAGGCTGACCAAACATGGCACACATAGCAGGCGGGATACAGTAACGTGTATCAGGGTGCAGCCAAAATGCCCCTGATGGTTTTTAAACAGGTACAAGGGTCATGCGTATGCAAATGCCTAAAAATTGAGTCTAGTTTACCAATACTATGGCGCGTTGGCGTATGAGGATGCTGAAACTGTCTCTCAGCTCCATCCTCAGCACCAGTGCTGTTGACCCGAGACGACCGTCGCATCAATTCCTTCCCGCCTCCTGCTGCTTCCTCCCCACTGCCCCGCTCTTCCTGTGCAGAGAGAACACAAGAGGACTGTTAGCTTTAGCACATTAGCACTTTCATGACCCTGTAACAGCTGTTAGCTCTCTCCAATCTCGACACTTATCGCCTCCGGGGTTTGGGGCAAAACGAACTCATCTAGCTGACATCAACCACCAACAGCGTCTAATGTTATCCCTTTAAGCCATGACTGTGGATACTGTATGTAGGCTATAGCAGCTAGAAAACTGCTGGAAAAGTTTCTTTTCCTTTCTCTTTTTCTTCTTCAAGATGGCATGCATGGAGGAAAAGCATACAAGCAGTGCAGTTTTTGAACCTTTTACACCCCAGTTACCCTCATTCAGACGCCTGCAAGTTATGCTTAAGTAAGTCTTTTTAGAAAAGAAATGTGTTTAAATCCTAAAAAACCAAAGATGATAGAACTAAACTAAAAAGATCACACACCAAATTAGCTTATTTTGCTATAGTAGCTTTGAGTCATAGTTGAAAAAGTGGAATAAAAACAACATATATACAAGCCAGAGCAATCCACAATGACGTTAATAACAACACCTAATTAAAAGAACACCTTGCCATCTGGTAAGCATGGGGCTGGATTGGGGTTATGTGATGAACAGTGGCACAGGAACAGAGGTGGTAAGTAACGAAGTACAAGTACTTTATTACTGTACTTAAGTACTTTTTTTGGTATCTGTACTTGAGTATTTCTGTCACCTAATACTTTTTTCTTTTACTCACTACATTTCAAAAGACAAATCTGTACTTTTTACTCACTACCTTTTGAAAACAGACTTATTACTTCAGTTTCAACGATCTTTTATCTCCTTATTTATGTATTTTTTATTCAGGCAATTCTATTTAGGGTCCCAATAAAGTATCTATCTATCTATCTATCTATCTATCTATCTATCTATCTATCTATCTATCTATCTATCTATCAAAGAAGCAAGAGCTCATGGCAAAGATACCCTGTTAAAGAAATTTGAGTTTCTCAAGAGAATTATGTTTAAAGAAATACTTTTACTTTTATACTTTAAGTACATTTGGGAGCATGTGCCTTTATACTTTTACTTGTGTAAATTTAGTCATACTTCAAATTTTACTTGAGTATTTCTTTACTAGATTACTAGTACTAGTACTAGTAAGGAACTCATGTCTGTCACCTCTGCACAGGAAACACTGGGTAGATGAATGAAAGGATTCCATTTGGTTTTTATCCTAGAAGCAAATGTGCCTGAATCCAAAACAATCCTTGCAATTCACCAATAACTACTTCAAGAAACTAGAAGAAGAAGAAGCTCTTGGTATGGCAGACCTTACAGACTTGAAGATGATTGAAAACCTATGAGTAGATCTTAAACAACAGTACCTAGCAAAGGTTTTAGTCACTTGAACTCTTTATCTAAGCCATATGTGTATATTCACCAATAAGAGCCCCAGATATCATTAGAACTGATGAATAAACATAAAAACAAAACAAAGTGACATGGATAACTTAATATGAAAGAAATAGATCATATTTTGAGCTCCAGTTTAAAGAACAAAGTTGAGTTCCAGATTTCTACTGGACGCCCCAGACATTGTATGAGCTTATTCAGTTTCTTCAGCAGCAATCTTGATTTAGCCTAATGAAGTACTGAGCAGTCAAAGCAGGTGTTAGATGACTTGTTCACTGCTCTACCTTAGATGATCAGACCCCATTTCATGTGGAAATCCAGATAATTCTAAACTCCTCCTCATACTCAAAAGCTCAGGTGTTCTAGGAATGCTTAAATGAGCCAAAGTAAGCAAGGATAAGGGAGTACATCTAAAACCAGGCTTTCCTTAGTCCGGCAATTAAACAAGATTAAGCTGCATCTGCTGCGGGAAGACATTTTCCTTCACCCTTCGCGTTCTCCCGTTCCTCAAGCTGTGCCTGTTAAATGCCGGAAGAGGGGGTTTAATAAAGTCGAGAGAAATGACGCCTCCCCTCTGCAGGATTTATTTATTTGATTTCAAGGTTCTAATTAGCAGGAGTTCATGGCCATTTTCACTGATTAGGCCTCATTAAGAGCTGATGCTGGGAGAGACTTAAGAGATTATGGCAGTGGATAAAACAGCAGCAGGTAGCACTCGGCACACGCTTGCTCAGTAGGCTCCTTACTGGAGTGGATTATGCCGCCCTGGGTGACGATTTTTCTCTTGTGTTGGGTGACACAGTCTCAAGACCATGTACAATAGAACTTGCTTAAAAGATCCTCGGTAGTTTCAGGAAAATCTGAATGCGCTGAAAGAGTACATAACCATTATAGACAGCTTTAAATGTAATACGAACTGATGGGCTGGCTTAGAAAAGGATGCTGTGAAGGAGTGACCTCTATTCCACTAAGTGAGCCCCATCTATCTTTAGTTGCACTATATATGTGTACAGTTACAGACTGCAGAATATATAGGCCCCGTTCATCACTGGCCAATCCATAGGCATTAATATAGGTTTGCAGCTATCATAGCTTCCACTTTTCTGGAGTTTCATTGGGAATCTTTGGTCATTCATGCAGAAGAGTATTTGTGAGGTCAGATTCTGATGTTGGTCGAGAGGGCCTGGCTTTGCTGGGGTTGAGATCAGGACTCTGTGCAGAATATTCCATGTTCTTTCATGCCAAATTCACCCAACCAGTTTTATGGTTTATAAAGATCCAGATTATGGATCTTTATGGAGCTTTGTGCACTGGGACACATTCAGTCATGCTGGAACAGAAAAGGTTCTTCCCCAAATCTGTTCCAACAAAGTTGAAAGCATAAAAATGTCTTGTTCTGCTAAAGCATTAAGATTTATCTTCACTGGAAATAAAAGACTTAAAAACAATCCCATAGCATTATCCCTCCTCTACCAAACTTTACAGTCAGCACAGTGCAGTCTGGCAGGTAACGTTCTCCTGGCATTCGCCAAACTCCACTTGTCAATCCACACAACATGTTTCCACTGCTCCAGATTCCTGTGGTGGCTATTTACACTAGTCCATTCAAAGCTTGGTATTAGGCTTGGTGATGTAAGGCTTGCATGCAGATGATTGGTCACGGAAAAGCCATACCATTAAGCTTCTTTTAGTGTCTTTTACACACAGCAGTGTCACAGCTCTGTAACTTTATATGGTCTGCCACTTTGTAGCGGAGATGCTCTGGTTCCTACATGCTTCCACTTTTAAATAATACAGTCGCAGCTGTGGATTATCTAGCATATCTAAATTTCATCCTTATATGACCAAGCTTACCTTGACCAGCTGATACATGCTCTGTTCGTCCAGGCTGAGGTCATCAGGCAACGCCGGAGAGGAGGATTTGTCTGAGAGTTGCTCAGATCTCAGAGACGCTTGCTCAAGCTCGGCCATATGGATCTGCTGTCGGTACAAGCAACACAACACATGGGCATTATTATCCACTCAGAATTCCTAAAGCATGATGGTCTGACTTTCCACAGATCCTACCAACCCAGTAATGATATGTTTAAAAACAACATATAATATTACTAAGAAATAATTGGAATCAGTGTTTTCAAGAACATAGCATAGCATAATTAGTATGAACTAATTAGTATAAAGTATGAAAACATGTTAAATAGGTCCAGAATGATGGTCAGAGCTGTAGATGACCCCAAAATAGAGCACCCAGAATGAAGTAATGAAGAGTATACCTAGGTCTCAGACTTTAGCACAGTACTGTGAACTAACAGCAATCAATATGTCCAGTGTTTCCAAACTTTCGCACAGTAGCAGACTGCTAGCTCTGCTTCTCGCCCCTGATCTGGCAGCTGATTGGAGGCTTTCAGTCAGAAATCCTGAACTGGGTTAGAGCTTCAGGGGCAGATAGACAGAGTGGTTTGTGCTTCAGATAGAGTGAGCGGGTGAGAAAAAGAGCCTATCTCTGAAATCTGAGTAATGAGAGCAACTCTGAGAGTCAAAGGAAGAGAGAGAGAGAGAGAGAGAGAGGGAAGAGACTTCATAAATCAGTGCTGGATGGAGAGCAGGAAGAGGAGAGAAAGAGCAGATTGATGGGTTGACAGTGTCTGCAGACAAGCAGAAAGAAGGAGTGACAGGTGAGGAGGTTATTGCTTGAATTACTTATTTCCCCAACCGTCCCTGTCCTGTCTGTCACAGTGACGGACGCAATTCCGGGGGACTCATTGTGTGCGTTGTGGTTGGTGGCGGGAGGGCTATCGCTGTACATCTACGTGTATATAGATTTACACATCTGTATAGATTTTTCCATAATCAAGTCCTTATGGTGTAAACAAAGCCACTCAGAGTAGAGAAAGCTGCCGGAATACGTCAGAGTATGTTTACAGTGGTGGTGATAGGAACCAGACATCCGAAGTGTTTAATGTCTATAAATGTCTTTCACAGAAAGTTATTTATGGTTATAAACATGCTATAAATGTGTTGACCATAGCTTCAAATATTGTTTTAATATTGTTAGGAAAAGGTTTTATGGTGGAGGGGTACATGCCAGGCGCTGTGGGGCAAAATAGTTCCCAAAGAAAAGAGATCTTTTCAGATTTTCCAGATTTTCCCATTGTCAACATTCCATATAAACATATTTAGTGGTGACTGTTGGCTCCCATCACCACAACTCTAAAGACAAAGATAAGTTTCTTTTTTATTAAACATTTTCCAGCAAATTCTTCTGCAGGATTTTATTTTTAACATTGAATTACGCAGAAAATTTGAAAATTTGTGTAAGTCCTTTGTTTAAGTTGTAAAGAACTGCAGTGGAACTTCCAGCATCTGCCAGCATGGGCCCAAGTTTAGGCTCCTTGTTCTTTGTTTCTTTATCATTTTGGTCTATATTAAATGTTAAAGCTCTAAAGTTAGAGAAGTGAAGCCATCCAGCCCATCAGAATGAAATGTAACTATAAAAAAAGAGTTATAACAACATTAATAAAACAAAATGTAAGATATTGCCAACTACAAATCCATCTAATTTACCCCTAACCTTAATAATAAACATCAATCTCCAGCATTACAACTTTGTAAAAGAAGAAAAAAGATGCAAGGTGTTATTCTGATATTGACAACATGGTACTGTCCAGTATCTAGACCACAAAAGTGGTTACTGAAAACTGACCAGTAGTATATAATTGCTTTCCAAAGAAAAACAAATATCTCCAAAAAGTCAACTTTACAGGAGAGGGTAAAAACTTACTTTACGTCTCATGTAAGTCAGTGGAACTAGAATTTCCATTGGTCCAATCATCATGAAATTAATTCTTACACAAGGTAACTGGCAAATCAACAAAATTGTAGATATATGTTTTTCTTTGGACAGTGATGTTATAACAAATCTAACTGTAGTGACTGTATGCACATTGTACACAAGTCCTGGAATAAAACTGAGCACTTCACTAAAAACCCTGAGACTGCAGTCCATCTGCTTATGCATGTCAATAAACCTACAGGCACTAATCAGAGGTCTTTTACAGATTACTGAGCTGCTCTCGACATGCCACTACCATGTCACTGTCACTGCTGTGCCCAGAATGGATCACCCCCCAACTAATATCTAGACAAGGGAGGTTAATGGCAACTAAGCAGTAGTATATCGCCACTGTCTAAAGAAAAGCATGTGTCTCCATTTATATACTTGGAAATAAATTCTGGTTCCATTGACTTACATTAAAAGTAGAGTATGGTTTTGTCCTCTCCTGTAAAGTTGCCATTTTGGAGATGATATGAGATTGTGGGAGCTATGTTACAACAGATGTGCTACAGCAGTGGTCACCAACCCTAGTCCTGGAAATCTGCCTTCCCGTAGAGCCTTCCTGCATTTCCTAAGTAGCTAGACCAGATGGATTTATCTCAGGAAAGGGGGAGTGGCTTGTTAGATGCAGGATAAAACTAAACTCTTCATGCGAGTAGAGTTCCAGGAGAAGTGCTGGTGACCACTGCATGACAGTCTGTAAATTACCCCCCATGCAGTGGACCTACAGTGGACCTATGTGATATAGATAGGTGGAGCTCATACATTGGCCAGTGAGTGGCAGCACAATGGCGGCACTGTGTGTACATCAATTTCCTGGTCTGTACCTCTTGCGGATGACTCTTGCAGTCCTTGCACACCGGAGGGGAGGAGTAGTGGTGGAAGACGGAGCCCGACAGGTTGTCAATCAACAGCATCTCTCCTTCAAAAGAGTCTTTGATGAGCAGAGAGACGCTGTCCAGCCACAGGTTCTCCTGGGACAAAATCATATATCATGCTGCAATCAATAACAGTCATGTCACTTCGCTGGGGGACAGACCGGCAGTCGCTGGGGGTGACACCTGAGCATGAACTGAGCATGTTTCATGTTCAAGGGCACAGACTACCCATGAAAGGTGTGTCTCGATATTTGTTTAAATCAAATCTGATTGGCTGAGCCTCTGTAAGGAATTGTTGAGTATAGGCTGGATATGCATGTGCGAAGATGCTTCAATGGGGCAACAGACATAGACATTACATGCCAATACCATAAAACCAAGCAAGGGTCAAAGGGGCAGTAGGTATTTCACACAGTCCAGTCGGAATATTATGACCACCCTGGTATCTACACTCCTTGTAAATGTTATCAGTTCCACAGATGATACAGATGGACTTGGTAGTTCTACAATACTAAACTGTAGTCTGTGTCTTTCTCTGGATACTTAATTAGCCCCATTTTACTGCAGCGACCCTGACGCAGTGCTGGCATATTAGAGTGTGTTGTGCTGGTGTGAGTGGATCAGACACAGCAGCGCTGCCAAATTTTTTTAAACACTGAGTTTTACTATTGAGCTCAGAAAAGTAAACTAACCACTGATGAAGGACTGACTAACACAACCCGTGCAGCAACAGATCAGGTTGACTGACTAGGTAGCGGTACCTAGTAGAGTGGACTGTGAGTGGACACAGTGTTTGAAAACTTCAGCAGCACTGCTGTGTCTGATCCAATTGTATCAGCAGAACCCACTAACACATCACCACCGCACCAGGGTCACTGCAGTGCCGACAATGATTCAACACCCAAATAATACCTGCTCTGTGGTGGCCCTCTGGGGGTCCTGACCAAGCGAAGTACACAGAGAAAACACAGACTACAGCCTGAACTACAAAGTCAATCTGTATCATCTGGGGAACTGAGAACATCTACAAACAGTGTATATACAAGGGTGATGATAATATTCTGCCTGGACTCCAAGCACAAGTAGGCAAGGAAAACGATTTAGAAACAAAAAGCTGATGTATTTTGTGTTATTGCATCAAATCATTCCTTGTTTGGACTGTACAACACAATACTGATCAAATAACTTTTCATCTCTGAGTTCAAAAAATATTGTCCTACTTTTGATGGCTTCATATATAGAATGTGTGTGTTTTATAATGTCCAACCACCAATGAATTACTGAAAGTTCTATGTTGTAAAATTTTGAAATTATGTTTATTACTAGTAGTAGCAGCAGTTTGCACCGTTGCCTCACAGCAAGACGATCTGGGTTGGATTCCCAGTCCGGGCCGTTCTGTGTGGAGTGAGCATGTTCTCCCCGTGATTGAGTGGGTGATTGAGTGAGTACTCCGGTTTCCTCCCAAAGTCCAAAAGACATGCATGATAGGTTGATCAGTCACTCTAAACGGCCTGTGTGCATGAGTGTGTGTTGGCCATGCGATGGACACGCAACCTGTCTATGGTGTACACCACCTTAGCCTGATGACGCTGGGATTGGCTCCAGACCCACCCCCTGTGACCTCGACTAGCGGGATAAAAAGGGAAGATAATAGATAGATGGATGGATGGATGGTTTATTGCTAGCCAGGGAAGGAATGCAAAATCCATGACCTAGGGTAACTTTAGCTCAATATCCCTCAGAAGCTCTTAAAAAGCGGCATCATCCTCTCATTCCTTCTTCTAGGCAACTACACTGGAATAGAAAGTATATCCATATACTCCACTGGACAGCAAACATACCATCCACTTACCACATACATATACACACTCACTTTATGGAGTCTGAATACTCTAATACACACTGTAGTTTTAATGTCTGCTAATAGATCCACCAGGAAAATGACTGTCACCCTAAAATAGAGGTCACTAATAGGCGGACTGCGGTCCGGACCCAGACATTGTCCAATCAGAGCGAAAGGCTCATTCAAACCGCAAGCCCAAAAAAAGAAAAGAAGACTTCGACCAATCATAACACTAGTTTTAAACTCTTCAAATAGGGTACAAGCGGAGAGCTGGGAGGCCGTCAAAACTAAAGTAACGATATTGGTTTTCATCCCTCTCGACCCACAGCTTTATAAAATAGCAATTTGTAATAGGTAGTCCATAAAGTCAACAGATATCAGTTCGGAGTCTATAATACTATGTACATAGAAATTATGAAGTGATTCTTCTGTACAGTTTTTAAGTAAATGGCATCCAAAAACTGTGAAATATCCAAAAACTGAAATATATTGCCTTTTCATTTAAGAGTTTTGGCGGGTCTGTAAACGGTATTCGTAATTTGTTTTGACTTTCAGTTGCTGATTATATGAAATGCTGATACTAGGCTACTTTAGTATACAGGTTAAAAATGATGATGGTCCGGACCTTGATCTGGACCTTTCTGAACTCTATTTAAATACCCCTGCCCTAAACATTGCTGGAGGAGCCCGTTAGCATGTGTTCTTGTGTGTGCTCGGTTGGTGTAAGTGGATCAGACACAGCAGTGATGCCAAAGCTTTTTAAACACTCACTTTCACTGCTGCACTAGTCAAGTGATGAAAAAGTAGCATCCGATAGCATCGTATGGGCTGTGTCCTATGACCACTGATGAAGGACTGACTAACACAACCCGTGCAGCAACAAATCAAGTTGATCAATGAAGTAAGAGTGTTTATTAAAAAAAAAAAAAAAAAAAAATTTGTGTGTGTGTGTATATATATATATATATATATATATATATATATATATATATATATATATATATATATATATATATATATATACACACACAAATGGAGACATGTGCATTCTTTATTCTCTACTACTCTATGGTCAAAGATGCTTTTAGTTTTTTGATTAACAAGATTATGCAGAACTTGGTACAGAGAGTTATATAGTCAAATGAAGGAGCCACAGAGTTACATCTCTATTATTTAATATGTTCATATATTAATATAAAATTCTATAGAGTTACAATGTAAGTCATATTTGCAGTGGTGCGTGTTGGCCATGCGATAGACTCGCAACCTGTACATGGTGTACACCGTAATATATCACCACTGGAATAGAAAATATATATACAGCACTTGACAGCAAACAGACTCAATGCAAAGTGTCAGATGCAGTGGTGTAAAGCACGCTGCCATTGGACTCTAGAGTGATGGAGGCGTGTTCTTTAGATTGACAAATCACGCTTCTTTTAAAGGACAATCTGTAATCATTAAATGTAGATCTTGAATTGTTGCTGCTGTTCTGTTCGTACCGGTCAGATCTGGTCTGTACGGTGTTCTGGGTTATTAGTTTTGTGTTAGCTGTGTGTGCTAGCTCTGCTGTTTGCTGATACTCATATACTGTATTCAGTGCTGTATCAGATTAGTAGTGTTAAATTTTCTCGCGACGCCGCTGCTTCAGTCAGTCTGTGAAAAAAAGGGTACGTATTTTACGGTTCAGAGAGGAATTGCAGGGAGGGGTTTCTCCTCTTCCTGGATAAAACGCTAGCTGGAAATACAGAAATTAGGCTCATTTCTTTAACCCCATCGATCGGCTCTCGGTATCGGCTAAATTGGAGAAATATCGACCGATCACCGATCACCGATCACATATTTTGATTAAAAATCGGCCGATACCGATACATAGCCTAGAATATCAATTCTTCCATCTCTATCTATAACCGTATGTAAAATATCGTCAGACTCAGTACTTCAGAAGGAGCCATTTGTAATATTATGTAACCTGCAAATTTCTACTCCAAACAGTAGGGGGCAGAAAGAGTACAGTCCCTCCTCCCTCTTCACTCCTCATCAGTCCAGAGGAAACCTTACAAGCTGAGCCTCAAACTTCTTCCCTTGTTTGCCGAAAGCACCCCTAGTGGTGGAAAACTAAGCCAGTGTTAACACATTTTCTATTTCTAGCATTTCTTTTGTTTTCTGCCGAAAACGATACACAAGTCAGGGTTTGGCAGTTGCCAGCAGAACGGTACTTCTCTGACTGCATTGTGCGTGTTTCATTGACATTCTATTGTTATTCCATTAGATGGGAACCAATAAATCCATAGTATTAATAACTACATAATCACTGAAGTTAAATGTGATGGAGTATCTTTAGCTTTAACTCAGTATAGCTATCAGAAAGGGAAAAAGTGGTGCCATCTGTGGGCTGTATAGATTGTTTTTGACAAGCATGCATACATTTACTTACTTATACATGCAGCCTGCAGGATTTATTTACATACTGTACGACATGATCCCCTTTTAAAATGCACCGGTTAGACACGTAAAGCCAGTGCATATTCACATAGCGCCAGAAAAAAACAATACAAATGCCACTGTTGTGTAACTGGGCAATTTCCAGTACTCAGAAATCAATTTAACTCACAATCTGGTGTTGTTTAATGGCAGTTTTTATTTCCCCAGGTAGATGTGTTTATTGTGTCAGTGGCGCCTCATTAAGGAAACACAGCAGACTGCTCTTGATTCCTTTATGCCAATAAACCATTACATGGAAATGAGTCATTTAAACAGGAATGTAATGTGATGGGGCTAACTGCATTATTTAAGGGCAACATTCAACACAAACTTTTACTGTCCATTAGGGAGTTTACAGGCCAGTTATTGCCACTTTATAGGTGTAATAACAACACTTCGAATGGCGTGTTTCTTAAGACTGGGTTCACTGCTGGTCAAATGCCTTGTCGCAACAAAATATGACATGGCGTATGCCTGGTACTGAGTTTGTGTGAGTCCAATAAATATTATCCTATTTTTATAGGATAAAAATTCTCATTTCTATAAGCAGACATTAATTAAGCTACAAGGCCCAATATCAGCTCCTTACTCACAGTGATTGGACCCCATGGATTGCCAATTAATGCTATATTTGGTGGCTCTTAACAGCAAATGAACATTAAGTTTATTCAAATATTTATACTGATATAGTAATATTAAGCTGTTCTTCATTGTATGGGTAACATATACTATATATAATACATATGACTAGCTTAACACTCCCACTATATTAAAACAAATTCCATTCATAATGTTATGGGTTAATAACCCGAGCAGTTAAATAAAAAAAAAAAGATCTAGTCTAGTTTTAGACCATTTGATAAAATATGAGAACATATGTTTTATATATACCTATTTAAAAAACACATATAAACATATTCAGGGAGGGTAACCAGTATTTCAGATAGCTCAACATGGAAATGGGTCAAATTAACCCATAACATAATAGGAGGGTTAAGAAAATCTAGTGTTTGAAGTGGGTGTTGAAGCCCACCCAGGAATTTTGACTCCCCCATCTACGAGCCGGGATTTCTCTGAGATATGATTTGAGCGCAACTGCCGCATCAGCTTGGAATCAGGCCTCTTGACAGCAAATGAATATTAAGTTATACTATATTAAATGATTTATACTGTTACAGTAATATTAAGCCGATTTCCATTACATGGGTAACATATAGTATATATAATACATAGGGCTGGCATAACACTCCCCTTATGTTAAAACAAATTATTATATAATGTTATGGGTCAAATAACCCAAACAGTATAAATGCACTCAGAAATAAACAAAGCATCTAGTCTAGTTATCAAAAGATTTGGACAAAAGAAATATGAGAACATATGGTATATATACCAATTTAAATACTATATACAAACATCTTCAGGGAGGGTAACCAGTATTCCAGACAGCTCAAAGAGGAAACACAGTAGGAGGGATAAGCAAATCTAGGGTCTGTACTCAACATCATGTTGGCAAAATTGTTAGTTTCTTGAAAAACAGGAGTGGGCACTATAAAGGACAAAGAAGTTTAATATGTGCATCTTCCCACTAAACCAGTCTAACTAAGCTTACAAAGCGATGGACTTAAGTAGTCATCTATGTAGACCACACCTTGTAGTCACTTTGTCTAAACAACCCAGAAACCCCCTTAGTTGATAGTTGATAGTAACTAATTAAAACTCTATTAAAACAGAGGTGTTGAGGCCCAACCAGAAGTTTACAGTCCCCCCCCATCTAAGAGTTGGGATTTCTCAGAGATATGCCTACAACATTGGCATTGCTAGATTGGGGGCGAGTATGACTGGGTATGACTGACTAGCTAATATTAAAGTCTCATTCATGAAAGCTGGGCTTTGATTTAAGCGCAACTGCCACATCAGCTTGGAATCAGGTCATATACACATATTGTTTGCAAAAGCAATGCTTATATACATGCGATGTGCGCCCGAATTCATATAATACAGATTTTGACAGTCAATAAGAAGATTCTGCCAGCTCATTAGCCAACGGCTGGCTTAATAGGCAGAGATTGGGGTTAAGGATGAAATGTACTGCTCCCCCTAGTGGTCAGAGCTTAAGTAGCTTCATAGTATTAGAATTATAGCAATTGGAAAAGATTTGTTATACATTATAGGAACTATACATATACATATTGTGCTATAGTGAAATAATAGTGTTGTTTGTTGAAGACGTCTATACTCAACATTACTGGTGATTTGACTAATGACTTATGACTTATGACTGTTATTCATTTTGTTTTCCTGTTTATTGTCTACTGGTTTAATAAAAACCAGCTAACACTGTGTTAATGGGAGTTACTGGCTTTATAGACTAGCTGGCTAACCCAGTCTGTAGTGAAACAGTAACTGTTAACCGTTTGGGGGATGGCTTTCATGCTTCATGTATGATATTAAGTCTGAAAATATTAAAACACTCCTAATGTATTACTAATATTATTAATATTATTCAGTTATTCTTATTTAACATGCACTGGAATATTACGGAATTGTTTGGAATTGGACTTGGGGTCCACGTAAGCAGCGTAGCATATGGTTAGCGTGGTTTAACTCGTCCTCGGGGCACAGGTGGCGGTGTAGTCCACCGGGCTCCATTACTCTAAGCTAGGCAGTGTGTGTCGACTCTCAGCCGCGCTCTCTTAATGAGGCCTCCTGCCTGTTGCCCTGCGGCAAATCACAGCCCAACACGTGGTGCCGACAGATGCACCCCGGCACACGACACGCTCCCACCTTTTCCTCTCTTCTGTCTCCCTTTGAGACAAGTACAGCTGCGCACGCTGAGGACGTGGGAAGATCAATTGCTTCCATCATTCACAATGACCCATATGCGTGATAGTGAACTGCAAACATAAAACGCTGCATTTGCATCTTAAAACCAATCAATAACCTTTATTCATCAAAGCTGCATGAAATTGAGCACAGATTTGGCCCTCAGTGACGTCTGAGAGAGGCTCATTCACGCAAGCTGGGCTTTGATTTGAGCGCGACTGATGAATCAGCTCAGAAGCAGGTCATATTTACATACGGCTCGCAGAAAGAAGTGCCCCATTTTGTGCTTATATACATGGGATGTGTGCCCAAGTTCATATATATTAAGATACAAAGATTCTGCCATCTCATTAGCCAATGGCGGGACATAGAGGCAGAACTTGGGGTTGAGTATGAAGTTTAATGCTCCCCCTACTGCCCAGAAGTAAAATAGCTTCATAGTCTTAAAATTAGAGCAGTAGATTCACTCTAATTCATTGCAAAGATGTTCTATCTCTGTCTTTATGAACCTTGCATCGTGCACTGGTGCGCAATCATGTTGGAACAGGAAGCCATCCCCAAACTGTTCCCACAAAGTTGGGAGCATGAAATTGCCTAAAATCTCTTGGTCTGCTGAAGCATTAAGAGTTCCTTTCACTGGAACTAAGGGGCCGAGCCCAACTCCTGAAAAACCACCCCACACCATAATCCCCCCTCCACCAAACTTGACCCAATGCAGTTAAACAAGTACTGTTCTCCTGGCAACCGCGAAACCCAGACTCATCTATCAGCGTGATTCGTCACTCCAGAGAACATGTCTCCACTGCTCTAGAGTCCAGTGGCGGCATGCTTTACACCACTGCGTCCAAAGTTTGCATTGCGTTTGGTGATGTAAGGCGCAGGATGCAGGTGCTCGGCCATGACAACCCATTCAATGAAGTTCTTCATGCTCTGTTCTTGAGCTGATCTAAAGGCCACCTGAAGTTTGGAGGTCTGTAGTGATTGGCTTGCGATTTGCTGTTCTCAATCGCTTCCACTTTGTTAGAATACCACTGACAGTTCACTGTGAAATATAGAGTAGTGAGGAAATTTCTGTCCTATCTTGATACCATGCTGGAATTCACTGAGCTCCTGAAAGAAACCCATTCTTTCTCTAATGTGTGTAGAAGCAATCTGCATGTCTCACTGCTTGGTTTTATACACCTATGGCCATGCAAGTGATTGGTACACCTGAATTCAATGATTTGGATGGGTAAATACGTGCAGGTGGAGCTTGGGTTAGGTAAGGAATGCATTGCCCCCCTACTGACCAGAGCTTAAATAGCTTTATATTGGTCAAATGTAAAAAGCTGCAGTCTTGACTTGTTCATAACAACTAAGTGTCTTTTAAGTGTTTTAAAAAAGTGGTAAATGCTTTTCTGTCCCAACCTTTGAAATATGCTGCAAGAATCCAAAAGTAAAAAGTAAAACATCTAAAATGTGCTGCAATATCGGTTAACAATAACTTACAAATCAGTTTAGTTTTGATTTTACATAAACATGATACATAAATTTCACTATCTGATCTGACTGTATGCAGCTGTGAGGAATAAAAGAGGAATAGTTTAAAGACGTTTAAGAATCTTAGAATATTATTTTATCTCTTTCTAGACTTGCTTTAGGAAATTGTACTATATTATAGTACTTTCTATGAGTACTGTGTTCATGATAAATGATGAATGTATTAATAATAATAATAATAATAATAATAATAATAATAATAATAATAATAATAATAATAATAATCATAAATATTATAATTATAACAATATAATTATAACATGAATTCTAATTCCTTACAAGGCCCAGCATTAATAAAGCTATAACTCACTATACATGACGTTATTAAGAATATATATATGTTGTTAGTTATTATATATATATATATATATATATATATATATATATATATATATATATATATATATATATATATATATATATATAACACTGGTAGTGTGTTAAAACTTTTGTCTGGTAGTGCTTTAAAACTTTTGTCTGGTAGTGCTTTAAAACTTTTGTCTGGTAGTGTTTTAAAACTTTTGACTGGTAGTGTTTTAAAACTTTTGGCTGGTAGTGTTTTAAAACTTTTGACTGGTAGTGTTTTAAAACTTTTGACTGGTAGTGTTTTAAAACTTTTGACTGGTAGTGCTTTAAAACTTTTGGCTGGTAGTGTTTTAAAACTTTTGGCTGGTAATGTTTTAAAACTTTTGGCTGGTAGTGTTTTAAAACTTTTGTCTGGTGGTGCTTTAAAACTTTTGACTGGTGGTGTTTTAAAACTTTTGTCTGGTAGTGCTTTAAAACTTTTGTCTGGTAGTGTTTTAAAACTTTTGGCTGGTGGTGTTTTAAAACTTTTGTCTGGTGGTGTTTTAAAACTTTTGACTGGTGGTGTTTTAAAACTTTTGGCTGGTAATGTTTTAAAACTTTTGACTGGTAGTGCTTTAAAACTTTTGGCTGGTAGTGTTTTAAAACTTTTGGCTGGTAATGTTTTAAAACTTTTGGCTGGTAGTGTTTTAAAACTTTTGTCTGGTGGTGCTTTAAAACTTTTGACTGGTGGTGTTTTAAAACTTTTGTCTGGTAGTGCTTTAAAACTTTTGGCTGGTAGTGCTTTAAAACTTTTGACTGGTAGTGTTTTAAAACTTTTGACTGGTAGTGTTTTAAAACTTTTGGCTGGTAGTGCTTTAAAACTTTTGACTGGTAGTGTTTTAAAACTTTTGACTGGTAGTGTTTTAAAACTTTTGGCTGGTAGTGCTTTAAAACTTTTGACTGGTAGTGCTTTAAAACTTTTGACTGGTGGTGTTTTAAAACTTTTGGCTGGTGGTGTTTTAAAATTTTTGGCTGGTAGTGTTTTAAAACTTTTGGCTGGTAATGTTTTAAAACTTTTGGCTGGTAGTGTTTTAAAACTTTTGTCTGGTGGTGCTTTAAAACTTTTGACTGGTGGTGTTTTAAAACTTTTGTCTGGTAGTGCTTTAAAACTTTTGTCTGGTAGTGTTTTAAAACTTTTGGCTGGTGGTGTTTTAAAACTTTTGTCTGGTGGTGTTTTAAAACTTTTGACTGGTGGTGTTTTAAAACTTTTGGCTGGTAATGTTTTAAAACTTTTGACTGGTAGTGCTTTAAAACTTTTGGCTGGTAGTGTTTTAAAACTTTTGGCTGGTAATGTTTTAAAACTTTTGGCTGGTAGTGTTTTAAAACTTTTGTCTGGTGGTGCTTTAAAACTTTTGACTGGTGGTGTTTTAAAACTTTTGTCTGGTAGTGCTTTAAAACTTTTGTCTGGTAGTGTTTTAAAACTTTTGTCTGGTGGTGTTTTAAAACTTTTGTCTGGTGGTGTTTTAAAACTTTTGACTGGTAGTGTTTTAAAACTTTTGTCTGGTAGTGTTTTAAAACTTTTGGCTGGTAATGTTTTAAAACTTTTGGCTGGTAATGTTTTAAAACTTTTGGCTGGTAGTGTTTTAAAACTTTTGTCTGGTGGTGCTTTAAAACTTTTGACTGGTGGTGTTTTAAAACTTTTGTCTGGTAGTGCTTTAAAACTTTTGTCTGGTAGTGTTTTAAAACTTTTGGCTGGTGGTGTTTTAAAACTTTTGACTGGTGGTGTTTTAAAACTTTTGACTGGTGGTGCTTTAAAACTTTTGACTGGTAGTGTTTTAAAACTTTTGACTGGTAGTGTTTTAAAACTTTTGGCTGGTAGTGCTTTAAAACTTTTGACTGGTAGTGTTTTAAAACTTTTGACTGGTAGTGTTTTAAAACTTTTGGCTGGTAGTGCTTTAAAACTTTTGACTGGTAGTGTTTTAAAACTTTTGACTGGTAGTGTTTTAAAACTTTTGGCTGGTAGTGCTTTAAAACTTTTGACTGGTAGTGCTTTAAAACTTTTGACTGGTGGTGTTTTAAAACTTTTGGCTGGTGGTGTTTTAAAATTTTTGGCTGGTAGTGTTTTAAAACTTTTGTCTGGTAGTAGTGTTTTAAAACTTTTGACTGGTAGTGTTTTAAAACTTTTGACTGGTAGTGTTTTAAAACTTTTGACTGGTGGTGTTTTAAAACTTTTGTCTGGTAGTAGTGTTTTAAAACTTTTGTCTGGTAGTGTTTTAAAACTTTTGACTGGTAGTGTTTTAAAACTTTTGACTGGTAGTGTTTTAAAACTTTTGACTGGTGGTGTTTTAAAACTTTTGACTGGTAGTGTTTTAAAACTTTTGACTGGTAGTGTTTTAAAACTTTTGACTGGTAGTGCTTTAAAACTTTTGGCTGGTAGTGTTTTAAAACTTTTGGCTGGTAATGTTTTAAAACTTTTGGCTGGTAGTGTTTTAAAACTTTTGTCTGGTGGTGCTTTAAAACTTTTGACTGGTGGTGTTTTAAAACTTTTGTCTGGTAGTGCTTTAAAACTTTTGTCTGGTAGTGTTTTAAAACTTTTGGCTGGTGGTGTTTTAAAACTTTTGTCTGGTGGTGTTTTAAAACTTTTGACTGGTGGTGTTTTAAAACTTTTGGCTGGTAATGTTTTAAAACTTTTGACTGGTAGTGCTTTAAAACTTTTGGCTGGTAGTGTTTTAAAACTTTTGGCTGGTAATGTTTTAAAACTTTTGGCTGGTAGTGTTTTAAAACTTTTGTCTGGTGGTGCTTTAAAACTTTTGACTGGTGGTGTTTTAAAACTTTTGTCTGGTAGTGCTTTAAAACTTTTGTCTGGTAGTGTTTTAAAACTTTTGTCTGGTGGTGTTTTAAAACTTTTGTCTGGTGGTGTTTTAAAACTTTTGACTGGTAGTGTTTTAAAACTTTTGTCTGGTAGTGTTTTAAAACTTTTGGCTGGTAATGTTTTAAAACTTTTGGCTGGTAATGTTTTAAAACTTTTGGCTGGTAGTGTTTTAAAACTTTTGTCTGGTGGTGCTTTAAAACTTTTGACTGGTGGTGTTTTAAAACTTTTGTCTGGTAGTGCTTTAAAACTTTTGTCTGGTAGTGTTTTAAAACTTTTGGCTGGTGGTGTTTTAAAACTTTTGTCTGGTGGTGTTTTAAAACTTTTGACTGGTAGTGTTTTAAAACTTTTGTCTGGTAGTGCTTTAAAACTTTTGGCTGGTAGTTTTTTAAAACTTTTGGCTGGTAATGTTTTAAAACTTTTGGCTGGTAGTGCTTTAAAACTTTTGACTGGTAGTGTTTTAAAACTTTTGACTGGTAGTGTTTTAAAACTTTTGACTGGTAGTGCTTTAAAACTTTTGGCTGGTAGTGTTTTAAAACTTTTGGCTGGTAATGTTTTAAAACTTTTGACTGGTGGTGTTTTAAAACTTTTGACTGGTGGTGCTTTAAAACTTTTGACTGGTAGTGTTTTAAAACTTTTGACTGGTAGTGTTTTAAAACTTTTGGCTGGTAGTGCTTTAAAACTTTTGACTGGTAGTGTTTTAAAACTTTTGACTGGTAGTGTTTTAAAACTTTTGGCTGGTAGTGCTTTAAAACTTTTGACTGGTAGTGTTTTAAAACTTTTGACTGGTAGTGTTTTAAAACTTTTGGCTGGTAGTGCTTTAAAACTTTTGACTGGTAGTGCTTTAAAACTTTTGACTGGTGGTGTTTTAAAACTTTTGGCTGGTGGTGTTTTAAAATTTTTGGCTGGTAGTGTTTTAAAACTTTTGTCTGGTAGTAGTGTTTTAAAACTTTTGACTGGTAGTGTTTTAAAACTTTTGACTGGTAGTGTTTTAAAACTTTTGACTGGTGGTGTTTTAAAACTTTTGTCTGGTAGTAGTGTTTTAAAACTTTTGTCTGGTAGTGTTTTAAAACTTTTGACTGGTAGTGTTTTAAAACTTTTGACTGGTAGTGTTTTAAAACTTTTGACTGGTAGTGTTTTAAAACTTTTGGCTGGTAGTGCTTTAAAACTTTTGACTGGTAGTGTTTTAAAACTTTTGACTGGTAGTGTTTTAAAACTTTTGGCTGGTAGTGCTTTAAAACTTTTGACTGGTAGTGTTTTAAAACTTTTGACTGGTAGTGTTTTAAAACTTTTGGCTGGTAGTGCTTTAAAACTTTTGACTGGTAGTGCTTTAAAACTTTTGACTGGTGGTGTTTTAAAACTTTTGGCTGGTGGTGTTTTAAAATTTTTGGCTGGTAGTGTTTTAAAACTTTTGTCTGGTAGTAGTGTTTTAAAACTTTTGACTGGTAGTGTTTTAAAACTTTTGACTGGTAGTGTTTTAAAACTTTTGACTGGTGGTGTTTTAAAACTTTTGTCTGGTAGTAGTGTTTTAAAACTTTTGTCTGGTAGTGTTTTAAAACTTTTGACTGGTAGTGTTTTAAAACTTTTGACTGGTAGTGTTTTAAAACTTTTGACTGGTGGTGTTTTAAAACTTTTGACTGGTAGTGTTTTAAAACTTTTGACTGGTGGTGTTTTAAAACTTTTGACTGGTAGTGTTTTAAAACTTTTGACTGGTGGTGTTTTAAAACTTTTGACTGGTAGTAGTAATCTAAAACTTTAACCGGTACTGAGAATTTGATGCAGAGTCAGGTGCACCAATCAAGTTCTCTCTCACCATATATACCCAAACCTTGTTACAGTAGTGCATTACAACCTTTTTTTTAAACCATGTTTTATAAACTGTTATGATAAAGCATCATGAAGCCTGAAATTCATTCCTGGGTCATGGGGGTGCTGGAGTCAGATGAACAGCCCATCAGCTGACAGTCCATCACAGGGCAGACACAGAGGCATACACTTTCACACCTAGTGTAGATTTTAGTGGCTCCAACTGAGGAAACCTTGAGGTAGAACTTACAGTCTCCATATAGAGAGCAACCTGGCCAGGAACTCGAACCCAGGCCATTCTTTCTGTGAGATGACAGTGCTTAAAAAAGTTTCTGGGCATAAAACAAAACAAACAAACTCTTGTTCTGTTAACTTACTATTTGAAATCCAGTTAACTAAAAAAAATATTATTAAACATCATGTGGACTCATGAACAGGGCCTGAGTGAGGGAATCACAAGCCATCCATCGACAAAGGAATGGATGAAATATACTGCATCAGCCTCTCAGATCAGATTCACAGCATTTAGCAAATCGGTTTACTCTCCATTAACACCACCCATAGCACAGCCAGCAGAGAGTAAGGCAACAGCTACTGAAAGGAAGTGTGCTGGTACAGTCAGTGTGTCAGCAGAGGGGGCGGAAGCTCGCTTTCCTCTGCATGCTAAATACATGCTCTTATAAATATACATTGAACTGCAGCTGAACCCTGACTATAAATCTTTCTCAGTTTCTCTACACCTTACACTCCTTCTCTCTCTCTCTCTCTCTCTCTCTCTCTCTCTCTCTCTCTCTCTCTCTCTCTCTCTCTCTCTCTCTCTCTCTCTCTCTCTCTCTCTCTCTCTCTCTCTCTCTCTCTCTCTCTCTCTCTCTCTCTCTCTCTCGCTCTCTCTCATACAGTTAAATATAACTACTACCCTGCTACCTGGACAGGAGGGCTGGTCTCCTCCCGGTTCTATTAATAAACATTCATTTACAACATTAGTACTCCAGTGTTTTATGACCTCAGCTCTACCTGCCACTCGTCTGTAGCCTGTGAAGAGCTTCCTTTAGTACCAGACCGCTACACATCCTTTCAGACCCTGAGTTCTCTTCTCAGCTCCTTTCCTCAGCTAGCTCTCCTGCACTCCTCTTTCTCCTCCTTTTCTCTTTATATCACTCTTCTTTACCTCAGCTAGCTCTCCTGCACTCGTCTTTCTCCTCTTTCTCCTCTTATTCCATCCGTATTTACCTCAGTTAGCTCTTATGCACTCCTCTTTCTCCTCTTTTTCTCTTTATATCATCCTTCTTTTCCTCAGCTAGCCCTCATGTACTCATCTTTCTCCTCTTATTCCATCCATATTTACCTCAGTTAGCTCTTATGCACTCATCTTTCTCCTCTTTTTCTCTTTATATCATCCTTCTTTTCCTCAGCTAGCTCTCATGTACTAATCTTTCTCCTCTTTCTCTCCTTATTCCATACTTATTTGCCTCAGTTAGCTCTCATGCACTCCTCTTTCTCTCTTTATTTCACCCTTCTTTTCCTCAGTTAGCTCTCCTGCACTCCTTTTTCTCCTCTTTTTCTCTTTATATCACCCTTCTTTTTTCTCAGCTAGCTCTCATGCACTCCTCTTTCTCTCCTTATTCCACCCTTCTTTTCCTCAGCTAGCTCTCATGCACTCCTTTCTCTCCTTATTCCACCCTTCTTTTCCTCAGTTAGCTCTCCTGCGCTTCTCTTTCTTTCCTTATTCCATCCTTATTTTCCTTAGCTAGCTCTCTTGCACTTCTCTTTCTCTCTTTATATCACCCTTCTTTTCCTCAGCTAGCTCTCCTGCACTACTCTTTCTCCTTTTTTTTCTCTTTATATCACCCTTCTTTTCCTCAGCTAGCTCTCATGCACTCCTCTTTCTCCTTCTTTTCTCCTAATTGCATCCTTATTTTTCTCAGTTAGCTCTCCTGCACTCCTCTTTCTCTCTTTATTTCACTCTATCACACTCATTTCCTCTGCTGGCTCTCCTGCATTCCTCCATGTCTCTCTTTGACGCTCTTATACTCGTCCTCATCTCTGCCAGCTCTATTTCTCTTTCTATCTCTCTGTTCTCCTTATTATCTCTTATGCTCTTTCTCTCCTCTGCTGACTCTTTCTCTCTCTCTCTCTCTCTCTGCTCCTCAGCATAGTAAAAAAACAGCCTCCCTCGCTCGTGTGCTGACTCGGCTGCTGTTGCAAGTCAAACCTCCACCGAGAGGCTGCTATCGATGCCGTTCTTTCACTTTTTTTTCTTTTCTGCTGACTCCCCAGCTCGTTCCGTCCCTCAAAGCCTTGCCTCATCCACTCTTTCCAAGAAAGCCTGTCTCTCACACTTTTTTCACACCTGTCCCTCATTCACGCGCTCTGTTCCAGCTCCGATCCCCACAGAGCCTGCAGCTACTGATAAGCCTCACGCTGTCTAGTGAGCGGAGCTATTCCTGTTTCTCTCTGCCTGTTCGTCTGCCTGAGCCCCCAAACTAGTGCGGAACATTTCTTTCTGTGGGATCTGATCTTTTCTGGAGCAGCGACAGGTTGAAGGCCATCTGTGTCGTTCCGCCTGCGTTGGGCGCTTCACGCTGTTTGCTTTGCAGGTTAACAGATTAGGTGTGTTAGGGGGGAAATGCTGTACACAGCAATGAATGAATGTAATGACAGTTTAAATGATTGCAATCACACTACACTGACTGACTAAACAAGAAATACAGATTTTAGAGTGAGGCTGGTGACTCTGGCAGATCTAACTATAACAGGCTAAACTAAAAGGAGAGAACCAGAAGGTAACATGGACATGAGAGCACCCTGAGACACTGGGATCCCCCCACTCCACCGTCAACAAACCTGTGTGATCGCGTGAAGTGGTGGAACAACAGCACCAACATCTCAGTTTACCATAAACCTCTGTGTCCAAGAACCCCCAGATCTCCTGCCTTTATCTAAAAGGGAAGATTAATTACCAAAAGCTAAACTAAACAAGTATGTTTTCAGTCTAGACTTAAAAGTTGAGACTGTGTCAGAGTCCCGAACATTAACTGAGAGATTATTCCACCATTTACGGGCTTTGTAGGAAAAGCTCTTCCCCCCATTGAAGTCTAATGAATTTTTGAAACTATTAGAAAACCAGCATCCTGTGATCTGAGTAAGTGTGGCGGTTCATAATAGGAAATAAGACCTTGCAGGTACTTTGGGCAGGGCTTTATACGTCAGTAAAAGAATTTTGTAGTTGATATGGGATATAACAGGAAGCCAGTGTAGCACTGATAAAACTGGACTGATGTGATGGAATTTCCTGGTTTTAGTTAGTACTCTAGCTGCAGCATTCTGAACAAACTGAAGTTTATTCAGGTTCCTGCTGGAGCATCCTGACAATAATGCATTACAGTAATCTAGCCTTGAGGTTATAAAGGCATGCACTAACTTTTCAGCATACAAAAAACAAAAAAATTAATGCACCCAGATTTGGGATTGCTTCCACACTGGCCTATAAAAAGGTTCTCGGCTACTTTTGGGTTGGTCATTGGCTGCTATAGATATGCTGCCTCTACAATGCATTGAAATACAGTTTGCCAGTAATGCTATTTTACATTGACTTAAGTTGTTAAACATGGTTGTTATTACTAATTACATGGCATCATATTCATATAAATATCAAAATATCGAATATCGGAATATTATGTTTGGTGATACTGTATCGATTCTCAAAAACACAGTATCGATACACAGATTTCTGGCAGACAGCGAATCAGTGTGTGTTGTATTTCAACCTCTCTCCACTAGACGGCAGTGTTGTAGTCCATTCTTTTAGCTCCACTCCAACATTAACAAGCAGCACAAGGGCGCAATACTATTGTAAGCATTGATAAACCTGTTCATATAGTGGTGTGTTTTAATAGTAGGATTTTAAAAATAGCAATATGTTACTTTGCTTGCAATATCGCAGTATATCATGATATACTGAATCGTGACCACTGTATCACGATACATATTGTATCGCCGGGTTCTTGCCAGTACACAGCCCTAATATTCATATATACTAAATATAATTTGTGTTAATCATGACCCAGATATAATTGTATAAACATTAGGACTTATAGGTTGTTTATTTTGAATAGATAGTTAGTATTGGTACTTGGTATTAGTACATTTTTTTATTATCTACTATGAATTATTTAGTAACTGTATCTATTCAACATCTAGTGTTGAATATATTTTTCTATCCATCCACCTGCCGTAACTTCGTTTTTGCTGTCAGAATGAAGCGGGAGACCAGTTCAGAGAATAAACTTTTATTCTTAGGACTGCAGTACTGATGTTCTCTGAGCTTTCAAACCCTGGTCTCAATTGTGTCTCTGACTGCATTGTCTTAGTCCCGCCTTCCTGCTCCTTCTGGCCCATGTGTTACACCATGCCATGTCGTAACTCTCTGGGTGGACAGTGGTTCTCAAATAGAAGTTCCCTAAAATAAGTCCAGGGTTTGTGTGAATCCCTATATGGTGGGGGTCCCAAAAGCCCTTACCTTCCGGCAAGCTTCGAACACACGCTATGGTATATTACATACACACCCATCCATCCATTATCTTCTGCTTTATCCCGCAGGTCGGGGTCACAAGAGGGTTGGAGTCAACCCCAGCATCATCGGGCAAAGGATGCACCATGGACAGGTCGCCAGTCCATTGTATGGCCAACACACACACTCACACCTACGACCAATTTAGAGTGAGCGATCAACCTAACATGCATGTGTTTGGACTGTGGGAGGAAACCAGAGTACCAGGAGGAAACCCACTCGAGCATGGGTAGAACATTCATAGAACAGCCTGGATGGTCTTGCCGTGAGGTGACAGTGCTAACCACTACACCACCGTGTCGCCTTGAATGTTTTTTAATGGCTACTATAAATTATAGATCAATGCATTTTTAGATTCTACTTATTCACTTACTAATCAGAAGGCTTGTCTTTCAGAACTCTACTCTACTTTAGTATCTACTATAAATGATTCTGTATCTATTACATTTTTTTATTTATCTACATTTGCAACCTTGCATTACATTAAATCAAGTCCATAAACAGTTTCTATCCACTGCATATCAGCATCTCTACTTTTTCTATATTCTCTGATCTTGACTTTTCCAGGCCGGTCCACACGTACATACACAGGTGGTAAGTAAACGTAGAGCCAGCTTCACTGCGGGCCCATCCGCTCTGCACTCTGCAGAATTCCTGCGCATCAGATCAGCGTTCCAACCCCCGCCTTTCTTCAGTTCTCACTTACATAACCTGCCTGCACCAGCTAAAAATGGACGAGTAAAAACAATTATAGCTCCAGTTACGCTGAGCCTGCCTGACAGTGACTCATCGCATGTGTGCGCGCCGCAATATTTGTGATCAGTCCTGTTTTTAGCCTCGCAGTAATCTATGGGTGTGGGTGTGGAGGCTTTCCGTTCCCGGGTTCCTACTGATGCCTTCAATTTGGCGGGTCAGCGCGCCATTCCTGAACTTAATTAAAAAGGTGATTAATGGCGGCTCGGCATGTTTGCGCGTCTCTGTGCCACACCAGCTGACTCAAACGTGTTGCCATGGTGACAGAAGTCAAGCCCAAGCAGGACCCGAGGCATCGTAATGAAAATGTCTCGCTCGTTCGCCGACAAATGACGCCGCTTTTGTCCTTTTAACAGACCTAATTCACTCTTTAGTAGCGGAAACAAAGGTCACCAGGAAAATCAGCAGGTCTCCACAAACTGCTGCCAGCGGAGACCATCCATCCACCCATCTGTTCACACGTTCATCTATTCATCCAGCCATCTCTCCATCTAGCATTCTCTATTTACTCACTGGTCTATATTCAGTTTACTTATGCACCAATCTATCCACCCACCCATTCATCCAAGGGCCGCTATTAATCCATAAGACCATTCATCCAGCCATCTTTCCATCTAGCATTATCTATTCATCCACCAGTCTACATCTATGCATCTATGCATACATCTATGCACCCACCCACTCACCCAAAAGTATGCATTCATCCATTAGACCATTCATCCAGCCATCTCTCCATCTAGCATTATCTATTCATCCACCTCTCTATATTCATACTTTCACTCATGCACCAATCTATCCACCCACCCACTCACCCAAAGGCCTCTATTCATTCATTAGACTATTCATCCAGCTATCTCTTCATCTAGCATTATCTATTCATCCACCAGTCTACATTCATCCTTTCACTCATGCACCAATCTATTCACCTACCCACTCAAATGCATGTATTCATCCATTAGACCATTCATCCAGCCATCTCTCCATCTAGCATTATCTATTCATCCACCTGTCTACATTCATATTTTCACTCATGCACCAATCTATTCACCTACCCACTCAAACGCATGTATTTATCCATTAGACCATTTATTCAGCCATCTCTCCATCTAGCATTATCTATTCATCCACCAGTCTACATTCATCCTTTCACTCATGCACCAATCTATCCACCCACCCACTCAAACGCATGTATTCATCCATTAGACCATTTATTCAGCCATCTCTCCATCTAGCATTATCTATTCATCCACCAGTCTACATTCATCCTTTCACTCATGCACCAATCTACCCACCCACCCATTCACCCAAAGGCATGTATTCATCCATTAGACCATTTATTCAGCCATCTCTCCATCAAGCATTATCTATTCATCCACCTCTCTATATTCATACTTTTACTCATGCACCAATCTATCCACCCACCCACTCACCCAAAGGCCTCTATTTATCCATTAGACTATTCATCCAGCTATTTCTCCATCTAGCATTATCTATTCATCCACCAGTCTACATTCATCCTTTCACTCATGCACCAATCTATCCACCCATCCACTCACCCAAAGGCCTCTATTCATCCATTAGACTATTCATCCAGCTATTTCTCCATCCAGCATTATCTATTCATCCACCTCTCTATATTCATACTTTCACTCGTGCACCAATCTATCCACCCACCCACTCACCCAAAGGCATGTATTCATCCATTAGACTATTCATCCAGCCATCTCTCCATCTAGCATTATCTATTCATCCACCAGTCTACATTCATACTTTCACTCATGCACCAATCTATCCACCCACCCATTCACCCAAAGGCATGTATTCATCCATTAGACCATTCATTCAGCTATCTCTCCATCTAGCATTATCTGTTCATCCACCAGTCTACATTCATCCTTTCACTCATGCGCCAATCTACCTGCCCACCCACCCACCAGCTCAAAGGCCTCTATTCATCCATTGAACTATTCATCCAGCCATCTATTTACTATTAATTCATCGTTCCATCTAGTGAACTCAACAATCCCTGTATATTCATTCACTGATTCATTATTTAGCCACCATTTCATTTCACCTGTTCCTATTTACTCATCACATCCACCCGTCCATCTATTGGTCTATCCATCCATCAATCTCTTTTTATTTATTAATGTACTCCTGTGCCTAGTCCAGCCATCCATTTATCCTTTACCAATTACTCAATTAGTAAATCCCCATTCATCCATCCATTCATCTAATCATCCATCAATTTACCTGCTAGCTTACTATAAATACATACTTTCATACTTTACATACTTTTCTACAATTTTAACAATCCCTATTCATTAATCAACATTTCATTAATTAATCCACCATTAATCATTTCATACTAAGTTTCTATTTATCAACCTGACCATCATTCATTCATCCATCTATCAGCCAACCATCCATGCCTTATTTTGAGCAGTTCCTAATAAATAATCCATTCATCCAATCATCCATAAATCCATATTTTGTCTGCTCTGTGCATTCAACTGTACCTATTAATGCATGCATCCATCCATCTGTCAATCTATCCAGGCAACTCATCAATGTCTGCCCTTTCCATTTAACAGTACCTATTCATCCATTCATTTTAGCCATCTATAATCATCTCTTCATTGTTCAATTTCAGCAGTTGTTGTTCATTCTTTCATTCATCTGCTAGCACATCTTCATTCATACCTGTATAGTGTTTATGTGCTCTACCTGGGCGGGGGAGTATAATTTCCGGGAGCCATTGACCTCCTGTCCCGGCTGGGGGTTCGGGGAGTGGGGCTGAACTCCAGAACAGACAGGTCTTCCTTGCTTTTCTCCTTTTTCTCCTGCTCCTGCAGCTCTTCCTCCTAATCCTGCTGCTCCTCCTCCACTAATGCCACCCATGCAACAGAGTGTGCCCTGGGCAAGCTCCAGCTCGATCTCAGCATCCATCTCTGCCTCCTCCTGTGCCTCCTTGTTGGAGTCGTCCAGGTGCTTCATCAGGACGGCCACCACCACGTTGATCAGGACGAACTGGGCCGTCAGCACGAAGCTTACGAAGTAGAGCGGCGAGATGAACTGCAGGCTGGGGTTGCAGTTGTACTCGCCTGGTGGGCACTCACGCAGGGTGTCCTAAAGGAGAGAATTTCAGGTTAAATATCTGCTTTGCAAATGCATAACATTACGAGAAGTTTGTGGTTCAGCAAATCCCATCATACTTCGAACCCCCAATGAAGCCTGCCCCAAACCCTGGAGATAATGACTTGGCCCGAGGGGTCACATGGACCACATGAAACATGGAGACAAGCCTATAAGACTGTACAGTTGCCATATACTCTGAACAAATCTCCCTTTCCATGGCAAGTAAAGAAGTTCCAACACCCTTCACCTAACTTTTATGTGCTCTACCTGCATGATATGACGATTATTGGCCCGCACCAGATATCATTTAGTTGGTGTACCATTCTCAGCACTCATACTGTAGCTGCATGGTAGATGGAAAGTGGTCCTCCAACCAAAAAAACACCAAGCCAAGAGTGGCTCTGTGGTCAGAAACTAAACATTGATGAAGGATTCTCAGAAAGCTAACCCAACAGATGGCCCAAAGTCTGGTGGAGGAAGGGGTTTGTAATAAAGTGAGGCTAATATTAGTAGCATTTACATATATCTTCTTATTCAGCCTACAACTTCCACCCATTCACAGTGAAGTTATAAGGTCTTTTAGCTCAGACTGCAGATGTGAACAAAACAGCCAGTAAGAAAAGAGTTTTTAATTTAATTTACATACACAGCTGTGCAAAACCCACCTAGGCTCATGTTTAAAAGCCTTTATCTAAGTGTAGTTTTATCGGCAAAAACATGTCATATCATTGGAACAGGTTTAAATAAGCATGAATAGAATACAAAGTAGCATTAATATCTTATTATAAAAGAAGTAGATCATATCTTGAGCTCCAGTTTGAGGAATAAAGTGTAGTTCCAGATTTCTCCTGGATGTCACAGACACTGTATGAATTTTAGTTTCTTCAGCAGCAATCTTGATGTAGCTTAATGAAGTACTGAGCAGTCAAAGACTGGGAGGTTTCCACAGGGAGAAACTTGGAAAGGGTTAAATAAACACAGTGATGTATGTAAAAGCACTACTTACTGTATGAATACTATTAAAATATTTAGAAAATAAAGTGTTTTGCTGAACAAATAAAGGTTTTGTGTCTGGAAAAATAGTTTTTTTAAATATAATTGTGTCCCCAAGTGACTAAAACATGTGCACAGTATAGAATGGACATGTTCATTTCATTAGAGAATTTTATATATATCTTACATATGGAGAGGCCTGTTTGAAGACCTGGCAGTTGGCTGGCTGGGGGGCTCCTCCTACCTTCCCTGTTGCTTCTCCCTGCCAGATTAAGCTACTGCTCCAAGAGGCTGCAGCTCATGTTTGTGTGTTCTTACCAGAAATTACTTAAAATTTGGGACTTACTTGAAATTTGGGACTTGTTCTGGCAGGGTTGAAGTAGGAGGGTTTGGTGGATATATATATATATATATATATATATATATATATATATATATATATATATATATATATATATATATATATATATAGCGCAATTTTTAAATCCATATACATTAATGTTCATTCATTACTTGATTTAGCTTAATGAAGTATTGAATAATGAAAGCAGGTATTAGATGATAACTGTAAATCATACAGTTTTCACAAAGAAAAGCTTGGAATATTGGGCGATACGGCCCTACAATAATATCACGATATTTTATGGTATTTTCGCGATAACGATACTCTTGGCGATATGACAAAACATTGAATAAAAAAAAAATAAGGAATACACTACTGCAACAAAATGAAAATTACATGTTATTATTGCATATGATATAATAATATGGCACACCCCTAACTGAGATATTTAAAAAATCCAAGAAATTTCATCAGATTGCAGCAGAAGTCAATGATCCAGAATGTCACAACACTAAATAATGCACTCCAAATATCTCCATATATCCAGGACTGAAGTAAAGTGAATGATACTGGACAGATAAAATCTGTCTCTAGTAGATATATAATGGGAAATGAAAAAAGTGCGAATTTTTCTTTTGCTAAAACAGTAAAAAAGTAGTACCCTGATGTGATAATTCACGATATTCAAAAATGTTGGCGATATTATTGTGTACGATACGATATGGCACACCCCTAGCTTGGAAATGGTTAAATAAACACTCAGACGTATGTAAAAGCACTATTAAAAATATCCATCCAACACAGTGACATTTGGAACCCCATGCTGAAGAGCAAATAAAATTATTCACTCAAAATGACGCAGGATGTGGGTTTAAGAACCTCAGGTTTTAGACACAAAGACAAAGCGGCATGGGGCCGTGTCCGTGTGTGTCGGGTGGACTGTGTCCAGCCTCTGCTCATTAAAATAAGAGAATACACACCTTCGCTCTCATTAGCATGCATTCCGCCGCTCCCCACAACAGGACAGAGATCTGGTTCTAATTCTGAGAGAACATAAACACCCAACCCTACCTCTCTCTGTCTCTCATTAGGAGCCGAGCAGGGCGGACACGTCTATGCTGACCTATCCAGGCCCCGCCCACATGCATTCTTTCTTACCTACAGCTATGAGGTTGGGCGAGCTTTACAGGACACTGGAAAATCTCCCGTTCAACCTCACTTTATGTGGGTTCACATGCATGCTCCACTCAACAACCTGAGGAACATCTCTGTTTACATATACCATTTATTATTTATTTACTTTTACGGCATTTAGCAGACACTCTTATTCAGAGCGACTTACAAAAGTCCTTAGTATTCAGTCAGAGTATATATCTCTATCTAGTACAAACAGGTTTAAGTCCAAACTATTCTTATACTCAAACACTGCCATAAACAAGTGTCAGT
Source organism: Megaleporinus macrocephalus (assembly GCA_021613375.1). Taxonomy (NCBI): domain Eukaryota; kingdom Metazoa; phylum Chordata; class Actinopteri; order Characiformes; family Anostomidae; genus Megaleporinus; species Megaleporinus macrocephalus. The sequence continues at coordinate 33,775,471 of CM038719.1, read as the reverse complement.
GCTGATACCTTAAAAGAAGACAACAAAATATAAGATTAGACACAGAGCAATACCTAGCAAGACTGAAATACTTACAGAGAAGAGAATAAATACAAGACTACATACAGTATAACTGCAATACTTAGCCAGTGTTCCTAGAAGATCAAGTGCAATTATTGTTTACATCAATGCTTCAGTAGATCAGTGCTTATAAGTGCTTTACAATGAGATAGGTCTTCAGTCTGCGTTTGAAGACCGCAAGAGAGAGTTTGCTGTTCGGACAGCCAGTGGAAGTTCGTTCCACCATCTGGGTGCCAGGACAGAGAAGTGTCTTGTTGCGTGTCTTCCATGAATCTTGAGAGATGGCGAGTCAAGCCGAGCCGCATTTGAAGCGCAAAGGGCTCGAGGTGCGGATCGACTATTGACCATTGCCAGGTAAGGAGGAGCTGGTCCATTCTTGGCTTTGTAGGCCTCAGAACTTTAAACTGAATGCGAGCAGCGACAGGAAGCCAGTGAAGGGAGCGCAGCAGTGGAGTGACATGAGTGAACTTGGAAAGATTGAAGACGGGCCGTGCTGCTGCATTCTGGATCAGTTAAAGGGGCCTGATGGCCTACAGAGGAAGACCAGCTAGGAGCGAGTTGCAGTAGTCAAGCCTTGAAATGACAAGAGACTGGACGAGCACCTGGGAGGCCTCCTGAGAGAGGAAGGGTCGGATGCGTCTGATGTTGTGGAGAATGTACCTGCATGACCGAGTTTGGTTTGTAATATGGGCTGAGAAGGATAACTGGTCATCCAGAGTCACCCCAAGATTTCTTGCATCTTAAGACAGAACAATCAAAGAGTTCTCGAATGAGATGGCAAGATCCTGCTGAGGACCTGTAGCACAAGTAATCAGTTCCAAAATGATGCACACGTACCACTTAGTGAGGATGTTACCATGACAGCAAGGATCACGTGATTTCAATTTGAGGTCGACGAGCAGCGGTCACAAGTTAACTGAGCTCTCAGCTAGTGCACTTTTAAATGCTTTTAAATTATGGCAGACTCAAGAAAGTGCATATGTCCACATTAAAGAAGGGGCAGAGGTCTATCGCTCATTAATTCATCTATAATTTCCTAAAACAGAAGAATGCATAGACCAGAGCTGCTTTTACAATCCTGGATCTGAGCATTGGAATTCACCTGTTTGTCAGGAGCTCTATAGCTGGTGCAAAGCTACTGTCAATCATTTGTTCACGTACTCATCTGAACCGCTCATGATTGCAGGCTTTAGGTCTTGTAAAGTTCCAAGCATAAGCTTCATGTCCTCTGCAGACCAGTTCGACTCCCGCCATGTTGAACATTATATCAAAGGTGCAAGTTAGCATGGACAGAGGTGACCAATAATTTGATCCCCTCCAAAAAAAAAAACCAAAAACCTGTCTGTCAACATTTCATTAACCTAGAGGTGCAGAAAGGGTTAAATCACATCTCTAAAGCATACAGCCAGTGCTGTTTTTCAAAGAAACGTGTAAGTCGAATAAAATGAGTCCATCATGAGAACGTTAATGGCGATGCTAGGCTTTGGTGCACAGCATACAGCAGGCTAACATGGTCTGTAGCTATGAAGAACATGGTTTGAAAATTAACTGTACAACGAACTGCCAGCTGTCAGTCTCCCAGAGTAGCATATCTAACTCCAGTTGAAGCTCTCTCTGCCAAAGACCTGTTTCAGTTACACTATGGCTGGAGTAAAGTTAATAAGTCTTTAGATGTAAACTCACAGCTTATTGGTTTGAAAGTGGCGACACTATCTGGATGAAGATACGTCTTGCACGTTCATTGTTGTGGAGATTATGCAGCTCCATCTACTTTTATTACTGCTGATGTATGAGACCTGTTTCAGTTACACTATGGCTGAAGTAAACTGAAGTCCTAGTAAACTAGTTCTTTGTCAGTCAGTAGTTGAACATTAATTTAACATTATATAATTCATGAAATAACATTAATTGTTATTCAGAATAGTTTAAAATATCATAGAATATCATAAGTAGAATATCAGTCCTTTATAGGTTCATCACAGAGCAAAGAGAAAACAACAACAAAAAAACACCCCGGGGGTAGATTCACAGGTCCCCACCAATGTCAAGAGCAAATCTGCTCCCTTGCATTACATACTTCCGCAAATGCACAAGTGTAGTATGTAGTATGTAATAACTGTATGATATGATGTTTTTATATATCTTCGATGTCCAATGATTTGGAATCTCCAAAATGGAAACTTTACAGGAGAGGCCAAAAACTGTCTTCTCGTTCAATGGAAGTCAATAGAACCAGAATTCTTTCCAAGCTATTTTGGAGCATTTCTATTGGTCCATTGATCATGAAATTCCATCACAATGTAAATTGCTGTATTTAATTGGTGTAGAAATATAGAAATCAACAAAAATGGGGAAACATGTTTTTTCATTGGACAGCGATGATATATTGTACAGCTTTACCAAAGATCTATATGGACAGTCTAGAGCCTGCTTGAGTCCAGAGATCAGTGACTGCAGAGCTGTTATTCTAAACCTCTTTACATACCTTTAAATCTGTGTCTGGAAAACAGACCTACAGAGAGATAATATTGCAGAAAGTCTCAAGTGGTAATGGGGTGGTTTGTTGTGTAGCCAACACTAAAGATTGCTTATTCATACAATAACACATAACACTGACATAACCATGGCATAAGCATGCCATAGCAGATGTTTTACGCTCTCATGAGTTATATTACCATTAGCAGTAAATGTCAGAAACCATAAAGTCATGATGTCATGACGGCTTGTGACACATGCTTAATGCACTCTTGACATCAGACATTATGACATCTGCCATGACATGGTTCGGGCAATTTAATGTGACAGTGTTCAAGTACAGCGTTGCCCATTTAGTGCCTATTTAGTTTTGTTTGCAAAAGCGATGCTGAGCTACTGGGCTAAACTATCTGAATTATAAATAATTCATCTATATTACTGCACTTTAACGAACCTTAACCAAATACATTCTTCATAATACTAATCCCATTAAATTAAGTCCCACACAGTGTTTATATACCAGTATTGGCAGATACGCACATAAACAAAGTGTTGGATATCAGCATTGGCCGCCTATTCCCTTATCAGTGCAACCCTCTGTGCTATTTTCCAACTACTAGTCATGTAGTTATGAGAGTGAGGAGTCAACAGTATGTGCTCAGTTGGAGCTAGTGCGCTCTGCCTGCACGTTAAAGCAGTGTGCAGTATCCACATAACCTTGGACGCACTGCGTCTGCCATCTTCCCAACATCCTGTGATGCAAGACGTCAGACCACCACCGCTATTCATTTAAAAGCCCTGTTTACTGATGCATTTAGGTACTGTTTGTTACACTGTTCTGCATGTTTGTCTGAATATGTCACACTGTGTCTCTGAGAAGATGAAACAGGAGGAATTTAATCATTGTTTACCTCAGCAGTAGCGCTAACTTCTATAGCGGCAGTTCACTAGCCGTAGGTACATACACACAGCTGACGTTCCGCTTTTCACCGTGCTTTTTCCTCCGCGACTCCGATGGAATCATGAGAAAAGACATCTGCCGGTGCAGTACATCATCTGGAGACTCATTTCAAGTACTGCTCAACGAGCAGTACCTATTCGGACATCCTAGTAATTCTCGTATACTGCTTTTGCGTACTGTTCAGTATGGAAGTACGTGTATTCGGTGGACCAATGTATGGGTCAAGTCATGTAGCTTTGGCCTACAGAGTCTAGAGCCAACTCAGGCTTTACAGTTCAAAGAACAGATCAGCCAAACATATGTGTTTTTTGCACATGTGTATGTAGATGTGTAATCATATACAGGTTTTAATGGCCATTATTCATCTATTTAACAAAGACTGCCCACCTTGTTCATCTGGACAGAAATGGCATTGGGCCAATCAGTCTAGTCTGTATGCATGGACGTCTTCATACTTGGATTGAACCATTATTTGCATCATCAACAGACCATCAGACTGCAGGTAAATGTAGCTGCTGTGTTCCAGCCGAAAGTATAAGGTGAAATATGATGTGGTAAGCTAATAATGTTAGCCGAGGTAACATCTTGGTGTAATTTTAGTACACGTGATTAACTCTCCACGATCTTCTCCAACATTTAGAAGGTGTCATCAATTATTCATGTTGTAAGGTCAATATATGTTAAGATCACCACCCTCTTCACACCACCTACAATTGTTTTTTATTAGTCTTTAATGAATTATTGATATGATTATGATTTTAGATGCATGCTAAACAATCTGGTAACGAGGACTAAGAGTAATAATGCACCCTTAACTGAACTGAAGTTGGAATTATTGCTCCTAAAATAACCAAGAGTTTTAACTGTGTAACTTCTCTACACTGAAAAACTCAAAAGCTTAGATGAAGGTAAGAACAACGAAGGAGTTTGAGGCTTTGTGGAAGGTCAGTTGCAACTTCTCGCCACCTAATGTGGCCAAGAACCACCTACTAGAAAATGAAAAGGAATGCAAAATGACATTACCTGTCTGTGGCTATGGTTTACTACGCCAAACATAGTTGGATCAACAAAACTTTAAATCATAACAACTCAAAGCAATACATGGAAGTGTGTATACGTGGAATCCAATCAGAAGGCTCTCCCCTATTCATTTAAACCACTTCTCTCTTCTGGGTTGCAGGAGGTGTTGGCGTTTATCCATCACAGTGCCAGTCCATCGCAGAACACCAATCAGAAAGCTCACTCTCACTCATTCATCTAAACTGCTTATCCTTCTGGGTTGCGGCTGGGTGCTGGCGCTTATCCCAGCGCTCAACGGGCAGAAGGACATACTGCCAGTCCATCGCAGAGCACCAATCAGAAAGCAAGCAGTAGTGTCCTAACAGTGTGGTCAAGTTAACACACTACAGATCTCCCTCTACATGTGGGTTGAGCATCTGTGGCTAAGACTAGTTCCAATAAAAAGATATATACACTGTATATATATATATATATATATATATATATATATATATATATATATATATATATATATATATATATATATATATATATATATTATATACCCTACCGGTTTGGGATCACAGTGAAATGTTCTTGTTTTCAATGGAGTATCTTCTTCCTTAACACAACAATGGACTGACGGGTCTCTAAAGAACGTTGTTTCTTTCTGGTCATTTTGAGTCGGTCAGCAAGCCATCAACTGCTGATGCTGCAGATACTAAACTAATCTAGAATGTTGTTCTCCCTTTTATTCTCACTTATTAGTAGAATGATTTTTAGCTGGGCATCACAATTGAGCAAGAGTGTCCTAACAACCAATTAGCCCAATAACATCCTTAACTTGGATTGGCGGCTGTATCAGGAGATTTAGACAGAGGACTGAGAATTGCTGATAATAGGACTATATGCAAAATAAGCCTCTATATAAAAATAGGCTTTAATACAAACATGTTTATTCTTTAAAAATAATCTAATACACTTACATTGTTATGTTGTTTGTGAATTGCATGAAAATTGCATGAAAATTGCATGAAAATTGCATAAAATGAAATTCTAAAGTGATCCTAAACTTTTGAGCGGTAGTGTATCTATACTAGTGATGAAAAGTTTTAGTACAGCTCCAGCCAAAAGTTTTAGAACTGTTCTAAAACTTTTGATTGGTAGTGTATATTGGATTAGAGACATTCACCAGAGGGTTTGTAGTAGAGGCTTGTATTTTCTATTTATTTTTTTAGATATTTGCATCACCGTTCATATGTTACATCATATATTAACTAAAACCTGATGATTCTGTAAAGTGTAAGAGTAGAGGGTTCTACAACCCACAATAAGCAATAGGTATAAACAGATTTCTATAGAACTAGAGCACTAGGAAACTAAATAGGGTAAGAAGCAGTGTTGAAAAACCTCCCATTTTCAATGGGAGGCGTCACTCGCCTGGAAAATCACGGACATGTGGATCCAGACAGGACTAAAATTAGACCATCACCGAGCTCTGCGAAAAACAGTAGATAATTCAGCCTGTAATTTTCTCAGAGGATGAGGGAGATACAGAAATACAATCACTGAGTGGCACCTGTCGGGATAATCTAGGCACTGCCTCGGTGATCACCAGCACAGCCTCGCTACCAAAAAGCTACTTGATTTCGAAAATGGACTTAAACTTACACCTTGGCTTCATGCAGTGAGGACACTGCTCACTCCTGTCCGTTCCAGCCTCGCACATCCTTCTCACCTCACTCCCTCTCCCTGCACCTGCCCTCGGCTCCCTCTGTGTGTCTTATCATTCGGAGTAAGAGAAGAGGAAAGAACAGCTGGCTTCAAACTCTCTGGCCATTTCTGTCCTCTTCCCTCTCCTTTAATTTGACGGCCGTATGAGGGAGGAGGTGCTAGCTCAGCATCTCCTCGGCGGAGTAAAGAACACTGTGGTTAAATGAGGGAGGTAAGAGCCACAGAGGCTTCCAACAGAGAGCCGATCCTGATGGAGGATGACACAGTATTCTATTAGGCGCACGCACTCAGTGCTTTATTGGTGACACAGGCCATGCCGCAGCCTCCTTGTGGCTAAAGTACCGTCATCACATCTGCAGATCACAAGCCACGGAGACCGGCGGCCGCTCCGGCCTACTAGATTTACGGCAGTTTGTTCATACCATGCCCTGTAAAATGACTGGGTACATTACTTTCACAGTCATATGCTGTATCATATTCTTAATAAACCATTCTTTACCATTCATTACAATATTCCATAGAGATCCATATGTGGTTCTACTACGGCTCTACTACAGCTTTTTTGTTTTATGTGTCATCATTATTTTTAAGAGTGTATATAGGAAACCATAGTAAACAAACCTTATTTGGTTTCCCTAAAAAAAACTTTCAATAGATTAAATGTTCTTTGGTCAACAGATGGTTCATATAATGTAAAGGTTCTAGGAAGCACCTTTGAAACCTTTACCTCACGTGATGGGTCGCCAAACCTTTTACCAGATCTTCACACTCACCAATGTCTATACAAGAGCTTAGATTTTCAATATTGGTAGGAACACAACAACCACCCCTAACATTCAGTAGTAGGTTTCCATTCACCCCGTACTGGACGAGCTTATTCGAAATTTTCGGTTGACCTTAAAACGTTGGCAGTAGCAACCAATCTGCAAAATCCAGACGTGCAATAATGAGAGTGATGGCTTGTTAAGTAGGTGGGCAGGATGTAGTAGAACGGATATCCAAAATTATGAAAATTATGTGGCTTATAGTTTACAACCTATGATATCTAGAATTAAATGTGTTGTCATGACACAGGAAAACTGTAAGTCATCTGAAAGACTATATTTTCACCAATGCTTGAGTTCTGTGGACCGAGAAAATTTGCACATCATGATGTCTTTGGAGAGCGGTTTGCCTTTCAGCCAATCAAATGCTTGCATGATGAAACAGGTCTGGTATGCCCAATCAAAATGATCCACTCCAAAAATAGTTTAAACAAGTTTGCTCAAATATTGGTAGAGATAATTCTTTAAACCTCAAATATTGGTAGGGATAATTCTTTAAACCCCAAATATTGGTAGGGATAATTCTTTAAACCACAAATATTGGTAGGGACAATTCTTTAAACATCAAATATTGGTAGAGATAATTCTTTAAACATCAAATATTGGTAGAAATAATTCTTTAAACCCCAAATATTGGTAGGGATAATTCTTTAAACCTCAAATATTGGTAGGGACAATTCTTTAAACATCAAATATTGGTAGGGATAATTCTTTAAACCACAAATATTGGTAGGGACAATTCTTTAAACATCAAATATTGGTAGAGATAATTCTTTAAACATCAAATATTGGTAGGGACAATTCTTTAAACCCCAAATATTGGTAGAGATAATTCTTTAAACATCAAATATTGGTAGGGATAATTCTTTAAACCCCAAATATTGGTAGGGACAATTCTTTAAACATCAAATATTGGTAGGGATAATTCTTTAAACTTCAAATATTGGTAAGGACAATTCTTTAAACCCCAAATATTGGTAGGGACAATTCTTTAAACCTCAAATATTGGTAGGGATAATTCTTTAAACCCCAAATATTGGTAGGGACAATTCTTTAAAAATCAAATATTGGTAGGGATCATTCTTTAAACCCAAAATATTGGTAGGGACAATTCTTTAAACCTCAAATATTGGTAGGGACAATTCTTTAAACCTCAAATATTGGTAGGGACAATTCTTTAAACCTCAAATATTGGTAGGGATAATTCTTTAAACTTCAAATATTGGTAAGGACAATTCTTTAAACCCCAAATATTGGTAGGGACAGTTCTTTAAAAATCAAATATTGGTAGGGATCATTCTTTAATCCACAAACATTGGTAGGGACAATTCTTTAAACCCTAAATATTGGTAGAGATAATTCATTAAACCCCAAATATTGGTAGGAATAATTCTTTAAACCTCAATTATTGGTAGGAATAATTCTTTAAACCTCAAATATTGGTAGGAATAATTCGTTAAACCTCAAATATTCGTAGGAATAATTCTTTAAACCACAAATATTGGTAGGAATAATTCTTTAAACCTCAAATATTGGTAGGAATAATTCTTTAAACCACAAATATTGGTAGGGATAATTCTTGAAACCACAAATATTGGTAGGAATAATTCTTTAAACCTCAAATATTGGTAGGAATAATTCTTTAAACCACAAATATTGGTAGGAATATGTCCCTACCGTCCATGTGCAAACCTATGCTGCTGTGTCCATACATGGCTGGGATTACATATTTCAGACTGCAATCTCATTCCAGACTGAAACCTGTGGATGCTCTTTTTCTTTCAGAAGCATTGATTCTTGATTAATGTTAAAGACCAAGTGACTGTACCTTCATGATGCCGTTCCAGTTGTCGCCAGTGGACACCTGGAAGAGAGTGAGGAAGGCCATGCCGAAGTTCTCGAAAGTAGCGTGCCGGCTCATGCCCTCACATGGATAATCCTCATTACAAACTGCCAGGCAGAGCAAAGAGATGAGGACTCTTATTGTATGTGTAGAAAAAGTGCACTTTAAATGTATTAGCATTTGAGCTTTACTGTAAAAGACACCCTGAAGAAGCAATGTCTTCATTTATTAACTGTTCTTTCATTAGTTTTTATTATTTACAATGATCTCATTCTACAATAAATTCTTAAATACTATAAAGAGAATGGAAATCAGTAGATGATTAAAACAGTAGGGTTTGAAAAAATGAGAATAATTCAATTAAATTAAGTGTCAAATTAAACATTTAATTAGGATAACAAAGTGCCGTTACAGGAGGGAAGTGCAGTTGAGCCAACAGTGTTTTAAACTGTCTATTGTTGGGGTTCTGCTTAAGTTCTCTGTCAACTGCTTCCATTTAAAAGCAGTATAGTAGCTAAACACTGTTATACAGCTGTTATACTCTATACAGCACTGACTGACTAGTTCCATTATAATCTGAGAGCTCATATCGCAGCAGCATATCAGAAAACTATACGCTGGTTCTACACCATTGAGTCAATTAGAAGAGTGCAAACGAACCAGAATCAGTTTTAACCGGACTAACTAGGGCTGGTGTGAAAACGCCCCTAGTGTGAAGTTTGAGTCAAGTCATTTCAAACCCTTCCTTTGTTCAGTCCTTGTGTACGTGTAAGGATATTGTACCTAGTTCCCCAAACAGCTCCACTCCAAGGGCAGCATAGATGAAGAAGAGCAACATGAAGAGGAGGCCCAAGTTCCCCACCTGGAAAGTAATACATTAAACAGATCCTTGTAAATATATTTGCTGGCCAATTTATCAGAAACCAATTTATCCATTCTCTAGTAGCCCATTCTCAGGTCCAGGGGTGTCCAATGCAGAAGGTCTTCATTACTTGGACCAGATGTTTCTGATGTGAGATGGCCCTACATTCTGCAGGGTGGAAGATATCCAGAACTAGGATTAGTCACTGGTCAGTTTCTGACCACAGATTTGTTCTTGGTTGTAAACGTTTAGACAGTGGACCACCTTCAACTACACACTCCATGACATGCCTGTCCAGAGAATGGTTCCCTTAATCCAAGTGATATCTCAAAATCAGTCATGTGGTCAGAAACAAACCAATGAGGAACAGGCTACACTGAGGCTGAAAATGGACTACAGTTGTGTAGAAGATCTGTACATTAGATAGAACTCATAAAGGTGGAGGTTTCCAAGGCAGCACAGAAGCAGAGTGTTTGTGGACTGTACCTGAGGCAGAGCCTGAACCACAGTGTCCAGCAAAGCTCGCATCCCAGTAGCCATCTTCAACAGCTTCAGCACTGCAGGACAGAAAGCGGTCAAGTGAGCGGTGAAGCTGCAGCTGATGAGAACAGACAGGTGTGCGTGCTCATGCACATGAGCCGAGCGTGTATACGTGTGACGCGCGGGGATTGTGCATGCTTGGAAGGAGTTGATGGAGTAAAAAGAGAACAGAGAGACAGATTACAGATAGAGATGTAGAAGATCCACCCCCCACCCTCACCCCCTTTTACCGAGCTAGTTTGATTCCAGCCCCGCCAGCTAATGAGCAGTGCAGGAAAAGGTCAGGGCTAAATTTAAACCCACACTAATGCTAACGCTATCGGTGGATGCGCGGGATGCTGTTAGATCAAGATCAAGATCGAGGAGAACCTAATTGTCATCCCATCCTTATAGGCCAACAGAGTGATTCCCAGCCCTTCTCCTCGAGGTTCACTGCACATGTGGGCCAGTCGTGGGCTGGAGGGTAGGGAACCGGCCTTGATCCCCTCTAACTGACAGGTCATGCCTGAAGTGCCCTTGAGCAAGACTCCTAACCTCCAGCTGTTCCCCCGGGTGCTGCAGATAGGGCTGTCCACCGCTCTGGGCAAGTGTGTTCACTGTGTTTGTTCACTAGTGTGTGTGTATGTGGGTGTTGTCCTGCCCCCAACCCAACTGATCCAAGTAATCGACTGTGTTCAGGTGATGGGGCATTTTAACTTGCCCTGTGGTTAGCACTGTTTGCATTAGTGTATGTACCTCATACACACACTCACTCACTTACTCATGTTTAGCAGGTTAAAGATTCTTCACAAGGGGGCGCTATTATTATCGTTTGATCAGTTTTTGTGTGAAAGAGAGAAAAGAACTAGGAACCCACACGAGCTGTATCTGGCAACTGCATTAATGTTTTCACCCAAAGCTAGAAACCTATGAAATATGCAGCGGAACATGAACTTTGCTACTGTACCGAACTTGGCCCCCTAGTGGCCAGTCATCCAACAGAGTGGATATTAATATTGAATAATTCGAATATAGTTAAACACTTGTTCTTGTAACTGTGATACATATTATGGCTACTGGGAAAAGAAGATAAGTACTTAGGCATCTGTGCTTTCACCTTCACCACATTTCAAACTACTTTATGGTCCAATGTTTTCTAAAAAAGCTAGTACTTTACATCACGTTCCCTCGAACCGAGTACTCATACTCCATACGTCATTACTTCATATAGTACTAGAGGCTGTGTGCTAATGTGTTCAGCGCAATGGGGCGGGTTGTGGCCCTTTAGCACACCCGTTCAGCTCTAACACACACCACTCTAATCTTACATCCCCTCTAAAGACCCCATAAACAGCTCAATCAGTGACCCGCAGCTGGGTGGGAATCTGCCCGGGCTGATATCTAGCCCGCTTTTATTGGGTAATGGGGCAGATGTGAGATTTAACAGCTGTGGTACTTAGGAGCTTATTAATGCGCAGAGTGATGATTATCCAATGGAGGGGAGAAAATGGGGTAAATTCAGTAAGAGAGAGAGAGAGAGAGAGAGAGAGAGAATGAGAGCGAGAGAGAGACATTTGAAAACTGGCTGTAAAAACATTTTCCCAGCAGAGTTGAAGTGTTAAGTGATGGGGTTTTAGAGACGGTGGGTTATGGGGGGTGGGGTTTCTAGGTAGTTAGATCATGTGGTTGGGGATTGTATGTGCATGCGAGCGTGTCACTAACCGCGGGCAATGCGCAGCACCCTCATGATGCGGATGATGGTGGGGTTTATGGGTAGAGCAGCGCTGATTTCTATCTCCTCCAGAGTGATGCCCATCACTGACAGCAGCACGATGGCCAGGTCCAGCTGATTCCACCTACACACAAACACACACATACACACACACACAAAAGATGCAATAGTCATCATTCTATTACTTACCTCTGATATAGACAACACTACTAAAGACATACACCGAGCAGCCATAACATTAAAACCACCTCCTTCTACATACAGTGTCTATTTTATCATTTCCTGTTACCAAATAGAAGCACTTTGTAGTTCTACACTTACAGACTGTAGTCCATCTACTTCTCTACATACACTGTTTATCCCCTTTGACACTGTTTCTTAATGGTCAGGACCACCACAGAGCAGATACTCATAGGGAGGTGGATCCCTCTCAGCACTGCAGTGACACTGACATAATGGTGGTATGTAAGTGTGTGTTGTGCTGGTATGCGTGGATCAGGTGTTTAAACACAGTGTCACTGCTGGACTGAGAACAGTCCACCAACCAGCAACATCCAGCCAACAGTGTCCTGTGGACAGTGTCCTGTGACCACTGATGAAGGACTAGAGGAACATAAACTGTGTAGCAGCGGATGAGCTATCTATCATCTCTGACTTTACATCTAGTGAGTGTTGCTGCATTGCTAAGAATGACCCACCTCTCATAAGCTGCTCTGTGGTGGTCCTGTGGAGGTCCTGATCATTAGATAAACAGATGGCCTACAGTCTGTACATGTAGAAGTATAAAGTGCACCTGTTTTGTAAATTAAGCTGATGAAATGAACAATGTGTGTAGATGCAAGGAGGTGGTTTTAATGTTATGGCTGGCTAGTGTACATAATTTAGCTTGGAGTGACCTTAAACCTTAATTAGTAAAACTCAATTTCAGCACATACAGTCATAGCATTCACCCAAACTTCATCAAATGATTCAGCAGTGATTGTTTCGATGATGATAATTTTAACTAGTGATAATGTAAATTGAACGTATACATAACCTTGTACTTAAAAAATGTGTAACTAATAGGTCCACCTAAAGTAGTGTTGCTCCAAAACGTGTGTTCTCACCGTATACAGTTATAGTGTTAATGTATAGCTCGCTACATCACATCTCAATTCAAGCGCTTGAGAGATTTCATCTTTGCTTGATTCCAGGTTGGGGAGCCAGCTGGGGACTGTGCTTGTGGCTCGGGACCAATTAATCTCACCCAATTACAGCAAAGACAATTAAGAAGGAACTTCATCTCGGATGGCCTCGATAAGCTAATTCCGGAAGGGAAGAAGAGTCACAGTCTCTAATGACAGATCTCCATCACAGGTGCCTCATTCTCTGTGTAGTGCACTTGGAGAGCGTGCAGTAGCATCCAAATGCTAGTGTAAATTATTCTGTGCACGCATACAATCCCACGAAGCACTGCAATAGGTAGTGCACAAACAGTGCATATTAATGAAAATGGAATACTCATTAGGCACTGTGCTGTATGAGGGGACCGAGGAGCAAACTTCCTTAACGTAACTGTGTAAAACAGTGGAATAGTGTTTCATTATAGTGCTGCAATGTAGGCAATAGTGACCAGGGCCCTATACTAGTCTTCTATATGCTACACCAATAAAGAGAATAGTGATTAGAGACAATTTCAGTTCACTATAATAGTGGTCTATATGGTCCAATGTAGGTAATAGTGACCAGGGCTCTATAAAAGTGTTGTTCTTTTTGCTGCACCAATATAGAGCCTAGTGATTAGAGACAATTTCAGTTCACTATAATAGTGGTCTATATGGTCCAATGTAGGTAATAGTGACCAGGGCTCTGTAAAAGTGTTGTTCTTTTTGCTGCACCAATATAGAGCCTAGTGATTGGAGACAATTTCAGTTCACTATAATAGTGGTCTATATGGTCCAATGTAGGCAAAAGTGACCAGGGCTCTATAATAGTGTTCTATATGCTGCAACAATATAGAACATAGTGATTCGAGACAATTTCAGTTCACTATAATAGTGGTCTATAAGGTCCAATGTAGGCAATAGTGACCAGGGCTCTATAATAGTCTTCTATATGCTGCACCAATATACAGAATAGTGATTAGAGACTTTTTCAATTCACTATAATAGTGGTCTATATGGTCCAATGTAGGCAATAGTGACCAGGGCTCTATAATAGTGTTCTATATGCTGCACCAACATAGAGCATAGTGATTAGAGACTACTTCAATTCACTATAATAGTGGTCTATATGGTCCAATGTAGGCAATAGTGACCAGGGCCTTTTGTGTTCCTTATAATAGAGTTTAATAGTACTCCAGCATGGAAAATTGTAGGGAACCAAAAAACCCTTTTGGTTCCCTATAATAGTTTTCTACAGTAGTGTCCCAATGTAAGGAATAGTCATTAGGGACAATTTTATGTTTTCAACAATAGTGTTCTATAGTACTCCAGTGTAGAGAATAGTGATTTGGGACCATGTCAAATCCTTATAATGGTGTTGTATAGTGCTACAATGTCGAGAACGGCAGTTAAGGGACCCTATTTTCTTCCTTATAATTGTGTTGTATACAGTGTTGTAGGGAATAAGTGATTAGGGCCCAATAATGTTTTCTATAACAGTGTGTGTATGTAGTGTTCTAGTGTAGAGACTAGTAATTAGGGATCATTGTTTTCCTATAACATAATGTAGTGATTACTCCAAAACAGTGATTGGGGGCCATTAATGTTTTATGTAGTAGTATTTTTATATAATGATGTAATGTAGAGAACTGTAATTAGGGACCATCTTTGTCCCCTATAATAATAATGTATATAGTTCTTCCACATAGGGAATATTGATTAAATATCAATTCTTTTTACTATAAAAATAGTATATATAGTGCTCCAATGTTTCCTGTAGTAGTGTTCCATAGCGTTCCAATGTAGAGAATAGTGATTAGGGACCCTTTTGGTTCCCTATAATAGTTTTCTACAGTAGTATCCCAATGTAAGGAATAGTGATTAGGGACCATTTTATGTTTTCAATAATAGTGTTCTATAGTACTCCAGTGTAGAGAGTAGTGATTTGGGACCATGTCAAATCCTTATAATGGTGTTGTATACAGTGTTGTAGGGAATAAGTGATTAGGGCCGAATAATGTTTTCTATAACAGTGCGTGTATGTAGTGTTCTAGTGTAGAGACTAGTAATTAGGGATCATTGTTTTCCTATAACATAATGTAGTGATTGCTCCAAAACAGTGATTGGGGGCCATTAATGTTGTATGTAGTAGTATTTTTATATAATGATGTAATGTAGAGAACTGTAATTAGGGACCATCTTTGTCCCCTATAATAATAATGTATATAATTCTGCCGCGTAGGGAATATTGATTAAATATCAATTCTTTTTACTATAAAAATAGTATATATAGTGCTCCAATGTTTCCTGTAGTAGTGCGATATATAGTTCCCTATTCTACTAAAGTGTGCAATGTAAAAGCTAATGATTAGATACTATTTCCTTTCACTATAAAAATAGTCTATGTAGTGCTCCAGTGTAGGGAATAGTGATTAAGGGACCATGTCTGTTTCCTATAGTAGTTCTACAATTTGGGCAATCATAACTAAAGATCATGTTGGTTCCTAATAATAGTGTTCTATAGTGCTGCAAAGTATAAATTAATAATTAGATACCATTTATTTTCACTGTAATGATAATCAATGTAGTGCTCCAATGTTGGGAATAGTGAATAAGGGACCATGTCTGATTGCTATAGTAGTTCTACAATTTGGGCAATCATAAAGATCATGTTGGTTCACAATAATAGTGTTCTATAATTAATAATTAGATTCATTTTCACTGTAATGATAGTCTATGTAGTGATCCAATGAATAGTGAATGAATAGGGAATAGTGAATAAGGGACCATGTCTGTTTCTTATAATAAATTTATAATTCATGCATGGTAGGGAACAGTGTTCAGAGAAATATTTTCTTACCTATAATAATGGTCTAGTCTTATTATAACTATATATAATTTTACTTCTCTAGTATAAAACTGAAGTTTTATTCCAGAGGCTTATTTCTTTCGAAATAGCAAGTAGAACTCATGAGAGAATAAATCTACTAAATATGAGAACTGTGTTTGATATTAGATTGATGCTTTAGAAACTTTTGATGATGTAAAAACTCCAAACCAACAGCAAAATAGCAAAACAACAGCAAAAAAGTGACATGGCACAGTGCAGCACATCACACCTGGCGGTGTGACCCAGTTAAGAGGCGTGGAGAATTACGCTGGTAAACAAGAAAGTGCGTGAAAGCGGCCGGCTGTCAGGCCTGACTGAGTCTGTGTAAAGAAGACAAAGTGTCGGGCAGTAACAGCCTGCTCGTTTTCCTTTTAAATGGGTCAGCGCTGCCCCTTCTCATAAAGATGCCCAGTGCAGAGCTCAAGATATTCAGCTGTTCAGATATGAGTTCGTTTTAAAGGATGTCGAGGCTGAAAGTAAATGTATCAGCAACCTGGAGTGCGTTTTTCAAAATGTTCGTAACGCTAAGTACTTCGTAACTTCATACTTAAGAACAATCTTAAAATTACGAATGTTTCCTGAAAGCCTTCGTAACTAACTTAGTTCATAAAGTCGCTCGTAAATGTAAAAGTAATCCGAGCCACTCGTAACTCTGTAAATTCTTCTTAACGCGAAGTCTCAAAAACAAAAGAGGGCGTTAATCAACGTTTTAAAAACGCATTGACAAACGCATTCTCATTCCATGACAGAGGCACATACACACACGGTATATATGTATATGCATATGTATAGCTATGTAAATATGTGTATGTATGTATGTATGTATATGTATATATGTGTATATATATATGTGTATGTGTATATATATATATATTCTTTTTTTCTTCTTTTTCTCTTTCATATGTTTGTTTATTTAGTTGTTTGTTTATTTTTTCATATCATTATTATTATTATTATTATTATTATTATTATTATTATTATTATTATTATTATTATTATTATTGTTTATTTATTCTATTTCCATCTTATTTTTTTTTCTTTCTTCTTTCTTTTTTCTCTCTCTCCTCTTTTACCTCTCCTTTATTGCCTGTCAGGCCTGGCTGAATAAATAAATAAATTAAATAAAAATACAAACATTATCAAGAATAGGCTATAGAAACCTATAGAGCTGTTCTTGTAAAAGCAAGTATGTTTGGTACATCAGTGCAGTCGGATTACAAATCCAATTGCGAAAATTGCCAGACATGACAGGGTTAAAAAAAAAAAAACAGAACATTGTTCTGTGCATGGCAACTACACGCATTTATACAAACATGAACTCATGAAGATTTAAAATCACTTTTGAAAGCATAATTTAATCACAGAAATGACATCCAACCTCAACAAACATCATATCCAACAGCTTGAATTATGTAAACAGTAAACTTCTAGAATAAACAGGTCTTCGCTTGTATCATGGTGTAGTGGGAAGCAAATTGTCTACCACTCTGAAGGTCAATACTGACCATAAATGTATATTTTACTTTTTTTATTTCAAGATTAGAATCATCGTAATCTCGTGAAACAAAAAAATATAACCTGCTTAAAGTACAATACATTATTTGTTGATATACACATATAATTGTACATATTTTTAATTAATTTTCTTCTAGTGTTACAGTCATAGTAGTAAATTACTTGCGTTTGCGTGGCCGGTGCTAGGAAGCTTAATCGTGTGCCTATTTATTGGCTTGGCGTGCTATAGACAACAATAGCAAGCGAAATGTTTTCTTTTTTTTTTTACATAGAAGTTATGTAAATCCTTATTTGTTGTTCTTTCTTATTCTATTTATTCACATAACTATACATTTGTGGCATAATAATGAGGAAACCTATGTAGTGCCAATTCAGCGCTGACGCGGGGGGCGGAGTCAACGAAGAGCTACTTGAAACTAGTTTGTAAGTTTGGAGACTAAGAGGGTTTTTGGGAAACACTGGGGTTCTTAATATTGGGGTTCTTAAAGTTACGTCGTTCTTAAAGTTGTTCGTAAATCACTAAGATCAATCGTTATCGGGAAAAGCACCCCCATGGTCACCTTTAACTCTTTAAAGCCCGTCCCCAAAGTTAGTTAGTTAGTTAGTTAGTTAGTTAGTAAGTTAGTTAGTTAGTTAGTTAGTTAGTTAGTTAGTTAGTGAGCATGTGTATGTCAGTTATGGTGAAATGGATCAGCATGTGGAAGAAGAGCTTTCTGTGAGCTACTGTGTTTCCTCTCACTGTGTTAGAGGAGCTCAGTGCTGCCTTTACTGTTGGATGCACTGCGACAGTTCACATCACTTACTATTCAATCAGAGCGACTGTAAAAGACAGTGGGGTGTGAGAAGTGTGTTCCCCTTGCTTTGCTAATCCTAAACATTTCCACGTCTCGATCTCAACGCAGGAAAGTGGGTTAATGGCGGAAATAGCCGAGTTTGTAAAGAGTTAATGATACGAAGGAGCTCTATTAGACAAACCGAACAGCAGTAAGGCTCCACAGATAAATAAGTCCTTCTCTCTCTCTCTCTTTCTCTCTCTCTCTTGAGCTACTCAGGTGCGTTCCATTAAAAGCATGCCACAGATAATGTTTCTTCATAAATGTGAGAGCAGAACAAACATTTCACCAATAATCCACAGAGCAGAGTCAGCAGAGAGAGAAATAAGGAAAGAAAGGGAGAGAAGAGATAAAGCAAGAGAGAAAGAGAGACAGAGCAGAGAGAGAGAAAATAAGAGAGAGGAAAAAGAAAGTAAACCATCAGAGAGGAGGGAGAGGGCAGGAAAAAGAGGAAGATAGAACAGATAGAGTGCAACTAATAGGAAAGAGATGGAAATAACAAAATAGGGAATGGAGATAAAGGAATCAGAGAAAAAGAGAAAAGGCTTGATGGAGAGAGAGAGAGAGAGAGAGAGAGACAAATGAGAAGAAAAGGAGGGAAAAAGAAAGAGTGAGAGACAACGAAGCAGACACAGAGAGAGAAATAGAAAAAGAAGAGAGAGTAGAAAAGAGATGAAAAGGGAAAAGAGAAGGAGAGACTAAGAGAGAGAGAGAGATAGAGAGAGGGAGAGATACAGAAGGGGTTCAGTGTGTGTTACCTGTCTTTGAAGAAGCGACGGAAGCCGAACGCGATGAGCTTCAGAACAGCCTCGAGCACAAAGGTGCTGGTGAAGAAATAATTACAGTACTTGAGAGTGATCTCCAGGGACTGAGAGGAAGACGAGGGGGAGAGAGAGAGAGAGAGAGAGAGAGGACAGATATGTGAGCGAATAAGAGTATAAAACATATGCTGCAGTAAGACTACATTTCATTTAAACATCTGCCTCATAAGAATTTATGGGACTTCTTTAAGTTAAAGTCAAAGCTTATGGAGACCCATGGGTCTATAAGGAACTGACTCTAATGAATGTGTACAGTAGAGGCTGCCTGATTCTTAGTTACATAGAAGCGACAGTTATGTAATGACGGGTTGATTTCAAATAATCGCTGATGACGTCATGAATAAACCACAGGAGAACGGAATACTTTGCAGTAAGTGATGAAGACTGAAGACTAAATCTAAGGTTTGTTATTTGGTATATTTGGTAATTGTGCTGCTCTAAATCTCTCTGGCTCTCTAGACATCCAGTTGAACTTCTCGGCAAGGCTGCCTAGGGTGCACCTAAGTTGGATGCAACTTTTTCAAGGTTCTGTATCTGCAGTTCCTTAAAGGCTGACAATACAACCCAGGACGTGTTGGAAAGGGCATGTCTCTCTTGAACCCTTTGGCTTCATTCTAACATTTCTCTGGCAGTCTACAGAGCTTAAAATATCAGATATTAACCATTCTTATCTCTGGTTCTCTGAGAACTACCCAAGACCTGAAGTCATGTGAGGTTGGAGAGAGAGCATAACGGCCTATAATCTTGTTAAGCTTGAGCTCAGTTACTATAATGTTGGCCAAATTATGAAATTTCTCTGGAATTTCTTTTCTCTAGATCTTTGCTACAGGCAAGCATTTCAGCAAGCATGACTACGGACTATGGAAGTGGCTTGTTGCAAAGCATTCCCTTCTCCTTTGGCTTTATTCATGATGTCATCAACAATTAGTCAATACGAACCCTCATGTTGGAATGATGTTTTTATGCTGATGTACCTAGAGCTGTGCGTTATTCTCAACCTTACACAACCTTAATTTTTACAGAACATTTTCCACAAGTGATTTGGAGTGCCATTGTCCTTTCTAGCAAACTTTTTGGCTATTTTTTATAGAACAGCAGCTTCCTCTGTGGTGTCCCACCATAGAGATCATGTCTCTGTAGTGCAATTTGTATCATAGGCTCATGTCTAGAGATGTTAACCAGTTTCAAGGTTCTTCAATGTCTGGGGCCTATGCAGAGGTCTTGGCTGGGCACCCACTTCCAGAGTAAGCAGACTTAGTATTATATAGACAGCTTGTCTAAATGCACACTGAAGAACATCTAAACTCATTGAGAAGACTCTGCAACCCGTTCATACTTTCTGAAATCAGTGGATCTTCTGGGATCTCTTTTCTGTGAGGTTTGGTCCACATCAGCAAATGCTTTTTGTAAAGAGCAAGCTCAAAATGTTTGGTGAAAATAGCTACGACCCCCACCTCCCATATCATGTCATTGACTAGACTTCAGGCTTGCTAACACAATGGTCTGTAGGTTTATACATTCCAAAGAGTTCACATGGCTTTTCTTGTATAATGTAGATGAAAAGTTATCACTTAGTCCAGGATGGGCAAAGAGAGGGCTTACATGAGGCTGGCTGTAGTGTTCCAGGGACATGGTCACCACATTAACACAGATGATGAAGGTGATAAAGAGGTCCAGGTAGTGACTGGTGCACAGGGTGTGGATCATCAGGCGGGCGTGACTGTAGCTGGCATAATATGGCAGCTTATGGGCTTCTGGGAGACGTTAGAGAAACCAAGAGCAGGATTAGGAATACACACATTCATATACACTACTGTCACACCGTTCCTTAATATTTCATTTCCAGTGAAATGCATTCATTTTTCAGGAGATATTTCTCAGAAGATTAAAAAGAGAACTATGTAGAGGAAATGGAACCCAACATCAAAAACCTGATAGTTGAGATGGAA
The DNA here is from genome assembly GCA_021613375.1 of Megaleporinus macrocephalus. NCBI lineage: Eukaryota > Metazoa > Chordata > Actinopteri > Characiformes > Anostomidae > Megaleporinus > Megaleporinus macrocephalus. Next base: position 33,754,312 of record CM038719.1, on the reverse strand, counting down.
GGGTGCACTGACAATGTATCAGCCCAACTTAGCTGATCCTGGGATCTGGTCAGTGACATAAAAAACATATAAGCCACATTTGGCGAGATGAGGATGGCTGCAGCCCTGCACGAGGACCCTGTGGTACCTTGTTTAAACTGTGATGTGATGTACAGAGCAGTGTGGTGTCACATAGCTGAGAACTGATTTACCATGTCAGCAGAGAGTGCTGATTAAAACCAGGTTGAAGTTCATTTTACAAATGATTGAATGAAATTAAAAACAATGGGTTTGAATTTTTTTAACGCTTAATGAGTAAGCACAATCAGTGTGCAGTGGTTTTTAACAGTCCGGCCCCAACCTTGATTCGTATTGACTGCATCAAATGGTCCTAAAATGGTCCCAAGCAGCCAGTATAAGGTAAAAATACCTTTAAAGATTTGATTTCTAACAAAGTAATAGCAGCATTGTACAAACACAGTAATCTTTGTAGGCCATCAGACCTCCATAATTCAACATTTCACAGACAGTCTGATTCTTGACTATATGCTATATAACAGCTATGAAAGGAAGCATTAAGCTCCTGCTGCCACTGGGTTGTTTACATTGACATGGCTATGCCACGGTGTCTGAAACACCAGCACAACATTAATCAAGTGCAGAAGCTGGGTTTTTCTGTTTTTTTTACACCACTGCATTTAGAATTTTTCCAGATCTGATACTGGGAGGTTTACAGTCAAGGTGACACTGTAAAAGAACTGAGCTCAGCATATTCTGACATCTCAGCCCTACAATTTAATGATAAATTAAGGTTAACAAGGGCATATTTTCTTAAATTTATCTTTCGACATCATTTAACTTGATGCCTATTTGTTTTTAGGACAGTCTCAGGCTTCTTTGATAAACATTTTGAAGTTGACTGAATGAAGGGGTTTCTATTTAACAGTTGAGTCCTTAATGATTTCATGAGTATCTAATGGTCATTTTCACACAAAATGCAGATGGACACACAAATCCACCAATTACACACGGTGAGAGGGAGATCACGTGTCCTCTATGCTACAGGCTGGGGTCCCACTCCCCCCTGGAAACCACCTTACACTTTACCAATAAGAGTCCTTGAGTAAGACTGTTAACACTACCTTCACCTACCTGTGTACAGATAAACTGTAACACTACCTTCACCTACCTGTGTACAGATAAACTGTAACACTACCTTCACCTACCTGTGTACAGATAAACTGTAAAACACTACCTTCACCTACCTATGTACAGGTAAACTGTAACACTACCTTCACCTACCTATGTACAGGTAAACTGTAACACTACCTTCACCTACCTATGTACAGATAAACTGTAACACTACCTTCACCTACCTGTGTACAGGTAAACTGTAACACTACCTTCACCTACCTATGTACAGATAAACTGTAACACTACCTTCACCTACCTGTGTACAGGTAAACTGTAACACTACCTTCACCTACCTATGTACAGGTAAACTGTAACACTACCTTCACCTACCTATGTACAGATAAACTGTAACACTACCTTCACCTACCTGTGTACAGATAAACTGTAACACTACCTTCACCTACCTATGTACAGGTAAACTGTAACACTACCTTCACCTACCTATGTACAGGTAAACTGTAACACTACCTTCACCTACCTATGTACAGATAAACTTTAACACTACCTTCACCTACCTATGTACAGGTAAACTGTAACACTACCTTCACCTACCTATGTACAGATAAACTGTAACACTACCTTCACCTACCTGTGTACAGATAAACTGTAACACTACCTTCACCTACCTATGTACAGGTAAACTGTAACACTACCTTCACCTACCTATGTACAGGTAAACTGTAACACTACCTTCACCTACCTATGTACAGATAAACTTTAACACTACCTTCACCTACCTGTGTACAGGTAAACTGTAACACTACCTTCACCTACCTATGTACAGATAAACTGTAACACTACCTTCACCTACCTGTGTGCAGATAAACTGTAACACTACCTTCACCTAACTGTGAACAGGTAAACTGTAATACTACCTTCAACTACCTGTGTACAGATAAACTGTAACACTACCTTTACCTACCTGTGTACAGATAAACTGTAACACTACCTTTACCTACCTGTGTACAGATAAACTGTAACACTACCTTCACCTACCTGTGTACAGGTAAACTGTAACACTACCTTCACCTACCTGTGTACAGGTAAACTGTAACACTACCTTCACCTACCTATGTACAGGTAAACTGTAACACTACCTTCACCTACCTATGTACAGGTAAACTGTAACACTACCTTCACCTACCTATGTACAGGTAAACTGTAACACTACCTTCACCTACCTATGTACAGATAAACTGTAACACTACCTTCACCTATCTGTGTACAGATAAACTGTAACACTACCTTCACCTACCTATGTACAGGTAAACTGTAACACTACATTCACCTACCTGTGTACAGATAAACGGTAACACTACCTTCACCTACCTGTGTACAGGTAAACTGTAACACTACCTTCACCTACCTATGTACAGGTAAACTGTAACACTACCTTCACCTACCTGTGTACAGATAAACTGTAACACTACCTTCACCTACCTGTGTACAGATAAACTGTAACACTACCTTCACCTACCTATGTACAGGTAAACTGTAACACTACCTTCACCTACCTATGTACAGGTAAACTGTAACACTACCTTCACCTACCTATGTACAGATAAACTGTAACACTACCTTCACCTACCTGTGTACAGGTAAACTGTAACACTACCTTCACCTACCTGTGTACAGGTAAACTGTAACACTACCTTCACCTACCTATGTACAGGTAAACTGTAACACTACCTTCACCTACCTATGTACAGGTAAACTGTAACACTACCTTCACCTACCTGTGTACAGATAAACTGTAACACTACCTTCACCTACCTGTGTACAGGTAAACTGTAGCACTACCTTCACCTACCTGTGTACAGGTAAACTGTAACACTACCTTCACCTACCTATGTACAGATAAACTGTAACACTACCTTCACCAACCTTTGTACAGGTAAACTGTAACACTACCTTCACCTACCTATGTACAGATAAACTGTAACACTACCTTCACCTACCTGTGTGCAGATAAACTGTAACACTACCTTCACCTAACTGTGAACAGGTAAACTGTAATACTACCTTCAACTACCTGTGTACAGATAAACTGTAACACTACCTTTACCTACCTGTGTACAGATAAACTGTAACACTACCTTTACCTACCTGTGTACAGATAAACTGTAACACTACCTTCACCTACCTGTGTACAGGTAAACTGTAACATTACCTTCACCTACCTGTGTACAGATAAACTGTAACACTACCTTCACCTACCTGTGTACAGGTAAACTGTAACACTACCTTCACCTACCCGTGTACAGGTAAACTGTAACACTACCTTCACCTACCTGTGTACAGGTAAACTGTAACACTACCTTCACCTACCTATGTACAAGTAAACTGTAACACTACCTTCACCTACCTGTGTACAGGTAAACTGTAACACTACCTCCACCTACCTGTGTACAGGTAAACTGTAACACTACCTTCACCTACCTGTGTACAGGTAAACTGTAACACTACCTCCACCTACCTGTGTACAGGTAAACTGTAACACTACCTTCACCTACCTGTGTACAGATAAACTGTAACACTACCTTTACCTACCTGTGAACAGGTAAACTGTAACACTACCTTTACCTACCTGTGTACAGGTAAACTGTAACACTACTTAGTACTTAGACAAAGATAATGAGGCAGCAGTTAATGAGCCCAGATGTACATCATTCCTAAGACTCTGACAGCATTGGAAGACGAGCCTTAATTGCCTAACGTCCTCTAATTACTGTCTCTAATTTCTCTTCCCTGAATCCCTCTCCATCTACACCCCCCCCCCCCCCCCCCCCAACCCCCCAAACCCCCTTACTCCGTCTTTTCTTCTCCATTCGCCGGAGTCGCTTCTCCTCTCTCCTCTTGGCCTCCTCCACCTCCTGGTGTTGCCGGCACTTGTGGAAGTTCTCCACCACCACGCCTACGAACATGTTCAGCACGAAGAAACTGACGATGAGGAGGAAAGAGATGAAGTACAGCAGCATCCACGGGTTGTTGTTGATGACGGGCTAATGGAGGAACCAAGGGAGGAGAGAGCGGGTGAAGGCAGAGGTGATGAAGAAGAAGGGGGAGAGAAAACAGAGGAGAGATTACTGTAGAGCAGTGGACAACTGAGGTCGGGAGAGCAGGTTTCTCCAAAAAACGAACTGATGATGGCGGAAATTGGTTGAATTACAGCAAAATGAATTCGGGCCCCTGTTATTCTGCTTGTTACCAGCGCGGAGTGAAGAGGAGTGAAAAAAAGAAGGGGGTCTAAATCACCTCATTGTAAAACATGGACGTGTTTAGCACGGGCTGCTGGACGCCTGCTTCATTACCTTTAGGATGTGCTGTGACCGCAGGAGAGGCAGCTCGGTGGAGGAGAATTACACACAGTGTTTAGTGAGGCTCTGGGGCATAGCAATGGTCACCCCACCCCCGTAATGTTCTAATATTTTGTTTTGGTTCATGGTCTCTTGTTTTCGTCTCTGGTAATGCAGTGGTCATGCACTATGGTTAACTGCAGTGTTTTGCCGGATGAATTGCCAGGTACAAGAAATGTACGAGGCTTAAGCAGGCATTTAGGCATGAGGTCCAGATAAGAGGTCCTTTACAGGCAAATACATCATATGGACTATGATTAATTGATGAATTTGGGTACTATATGATTATGTAGTGGCTAATTGTTGCAGGTGCAAGAATTTGACCGCTTAAATCATGTTTCAGGTGACTATATAGAAAGTCTAGAGTCAGTGACGTTTGAGTTCAAGTCAGTTTTAGAGTCAGGGGAGTCCAACTTCAGTCCTGAGGGACTGGGATTCAAGCCTGAGTTGAGTCTTTAGCCACTGGGGTTTGAGTCAAACAAAGTCAAGTCTCAAGATGCTGGGTTTCGAGTTCATGGCAAGTTTTCATGGCCGAGACTAAGGCCCTTGTTTGGGATTTTCACGGACTTGTTGTTTTCTGTCAATGCCTTTGGATAATTTACGCTACAGACAAAACAAGTGGTCATCATATGAACTATAATCAATTGATGAATTTGGGTACTATATGATTATGTAGTGGCTAATTGTTGCAGGTGCCAGAATTTGACTACTTAAATCATGTTTCAGGTGTCTGTATACAAAGTCTAGAGTCAGTGACATTTGAGTTTAAGTCAGTTTTAGAGTCAGTGGAGTCCAACTTGAGTCCTGAGTGACTGGGATTCAAGCCTGAGTCGAGTCTTCAGCCACTGGGGTTTGAGTCAAACAAAGTCAATCCTCAAAACGATGGGTTTCGAGTTCATGGCAAGTTTAGAGTGGCAGATATTTGAGTCCCAGTTTAATCTTGTGTTTCTTAGGTGGAAGCCACGTATAGTCTGAGCCTCGTAGGTGCGGGTCTGAATCAAGGTTTGACCTTCTGGGGTGAATGTCTAGTCTTCATTGTCTGGAGTTTATCAGGAATAAGTGTATGTCCACTCTTGTGTCTTTGGGGTTTGGGTTCAAGTTGTGTCAGTTAAAGTGTAGGGCAAGTCTCAAATCTCTGGAGTGACAATCCAAGCCTACTTTTGTGTCACTGGGATTTTTGATTTGAGTCTCAAGTATCTGATGTGTGAGACCAAGCCAAGACCTGAGTTTCTGGGCTTTGAGTCTAGTTCAAGTGTCTCTTAAGTCTATGTGGTGCAGGTTCAAGTCACTGTAGTTTGAGTCCAAGTCAAGTCTCAAGTCTTGGGGTTTGAGTCCAAGACAAGTCTGGAGTTTCTGTGGTGTAGGTCCAAGGCACGTCTCCAGTCACTGAGGTTTTAGTCCAAGGTAGGTCTCAAGTCTCTAGGGTTAGAGTCCTAGTTGAGACTTGATTCACTGTAGTTTGAGTCCAAGTCATGTCTTGAGTCTCTGGGGTGTGAGTCTGAGTCTGGAATGAAGAGTTCAGTCCTTTAATAAATCTAACCCTCTGTCTCTCCCCCACCTTCCCATTGAAATATACAATAATAATTAAGCTAATACAGCAACAAAACACAACATCCATACTGTGAATGCGTTTCCTGGGACTGTGATTACGGCATAACTGGCCTAATGCTTATTAGATTCATATTTATGTATTAATACATATTTATCTAATAAATGTTTTATATAGTGGTGCACTAGTGAAAGTTCTTTAAAAAAAAATAACAGGCCAGGGCAGAGCTCTAGGCTAAAGACCCCTCATGCTTTATTGCTCTTTTCATGGCCGAGACTAAGCCCCTTGTTTGGGATGTTCACAGACTTGTTGTTTTTTTGTCAATGCCTTTGGATAATTTACGCTACAGAGAAAACAAATGGTTTATTAATGGAATTCATGAGACATGGTCCACATTTGGAACCCCATGTGTTGGGACTGGAGGTTGGATTGTGGTAGAATTTTCTGCATTTGTTACTGAACACAGTTCTTTGAAATTATACTATAAAATTATGGTCATCCTTAATTAACAACTGATAATTTTTCACCTCGTTAGGTTATGTCCTTCGTCATGATTCACCATATGGTTTATTATATGATTTTGCAAATTCCCATTGAATGGTCTTAGGCCCACCTCTGTAACATCTTCTGTTTCTATCACTGTGTAAGGTTTTCTATATGACTGTAAAAGGTTTTCTATATGACTGTATAAGGTTTTATATATCACTGTGTAAGGTTTTATATCACTGTGTAAGGTTTTATATCACTGTGCAAGGTTTTATATCACTGTGTAAGGTTTTTATATCACTGTGTAAGGTTTAATATCACTGTGTAAGGTTTTCTATATGACTGTATAAGGTTTTATATATCACTGTGTAAGGTTCAATATCACTGTGCAAGGTTTTATATCACTGTGTAAGGTTTTTATATCACTGTGTAAGGTTTTATATCACTGTGTAAGGTTTCATATCACTGTGTAAGGTTTTTATATCACTGTGTAAGGTTTTATATCACTGTGTAAGGTTTTTCTATCACTGTGTAAGGTTTTTATATGACTGTGTAAGGTTTTTATATCACTGTGTAAGGTTTTTATATCACTGTGTAAGGTTATATATATCACTGTGTAAGGTTTTATATCACTGTGTAAGGTTTTTATATGACTGTGTAAGGTTTTTATATCGCTGTGTAAAGTTTTATATCACTGTGTAAGGTTTTATATCACTGTGTAAGGTTTTTATATGACTGTGTAAGGTTTTTATGTCACTGTGGAAGGTTTTTATATGACTGTGGAAGGTTTTCTATATCACTGTGTAAAGTTTTTATATCACTGTGTAAGGTTTTATATATCACTGTGTAAGGTTTTTATATCACTGTGTAAGGTTTTTATATCACTGTGTAAGGTTTTTATTTGACTGTGTAAGGTTTTTACATCACTGTATAAGGTTTTCTATATCACTGTGTAAGGTTTTTACATCACTGTATAAGGTTTTCTATATCACTGTGTAAGGTTTTCTATATTACTGTGTAAGGTTTTATATCACTGTGTAAGGTTTTTATATCACTGTGTAAGGTTTTATATCACTGTGTAAGGTTTTTATATGACTGTGTAAGGTTTTGTATATCACATTGTAAGGTTTTATATCACTGTGTAAGGTTTTATATCACTGTGTATGGTTTTATATCACTGTGTAAGGTTTTTTATCATGGTGTAAGGTTTTATATCACTGTGTAAGGTTTCATATCACTGTGTAAGGTTTTATATCACTGTGTAAGGTTTTTATATCACTTGTGTAAGGTTATTTATATCACTGTGTAAGGTTATATATATCACTGTGTAAGGTTTTATATCACTGTGTAAGGTTTTTATATCACTGTGTAAGGTTTTTGTGTGACTGTAAAGTTTTTATATCACTGTGTAAGGTTTTTATGTGACTGTGTAAAGTTTTTATATCACTGTGTAAGGTTTTTATGTGACTGTGTAAGGTTTTTATGTCACTGTGTAAGGTTTTTATATGACTGTGGAAGGTTTTATATATCACTGTGGAAGGTTATATATATCACTGTGTAAGGTTATATATATCACTGTGTAAGGTTTTTATACCACTGTGTAAGGTTTTTTATATCACTGTGTAAGGTTTTATATCACTGTGTAAGGTTTTTATATCACTGTGTAAGGTTTTTATTTGACTGTGTAAGGTTTTTATATCACTGTATAAGGTTTCATATCACTGTGTAAGGTTTTTATATCACTGTGTAAGGTTTTATATCACTGTGTCAGGTTTTATGTCACTGTGTAAGGTTTTTATATCACTGTGTAAGGTTTTATATCACTGTGTAAGGTGTTTATATCACTGTGTCAGGTTTAATATCACTGTGTAAGGTTTTATATCACTGTGTAAGGTGTTTATATCACTGTGTCAGGTTTTATATCACTGTGTAAGGTTTTATATCACTGTGTAAGGTGTTTATATCACTGTGTCAGGTTTTATATCACTGTGTAAGGTTTTATATCACTGTGTAAGGTTTTATATCACTGTGTCAGGTTTTATATCACTGTGTAAGGTTTTATATCACTGTGTAAGGTTATATATATCACTGTGTAAGGTTTTTATATCACTGTGTAAGGTTATATATATCACTGTGTAAGGTTTTTATATCACTGTGTAAGGTTTTTATATCACTGTGTAAGGTTTTAATGTCACTGTGTGTGGTTTTTATATCACTGTGTAAGGTTTGTGTGAGAGGTGGGCTGTAACAGGACAAACTATACCTGTTGGTCCACTCCAACTGCATCTAGGCCATGGTACATTATGTTAACCCAGCCGTCCTTTGAAGCCAGCACAAAGAGGGACATCAGTGCCTGTGGTAGATGAAATGCACACGTAATGTATTAAATAGACTAAAAAAAACTGAATTCATATTTAGTTCACATGGAAATTATGTTGCAGGATAGCTTTTGTGTAATAACTTGAAAAGTATTTAAGCAAGATGCATCTTTTGTTGTTTTCATGCATCTAATTGGTGCTACAATTCTGTGATATTCGTTGATAATTTAGTTATTTATATTAACAATTCAGTAATCAGAAAATAACAACAAAAAAGTGTAGGGTAGGGGTTTCACAACTTTAGTTACTCATTAGTTATGCAATTAAAGTCGACATTGGCTAATTGTGGATAAGGTCATGAATAACACCAAAAGAGAAAGAACGACTTGAAAAACCTGACTTTAAAAATCTGAGACAAAGCCAAACTTCACAGGTCTTCAGAATGTGATGTGCCACGGATTGCATTCTTAGCTTTTAGTGAAGCAGCGATACGGACCCTGGGATCTCGTAAACTTGCATCTGACTTAGGCGCACCCTCGGCAGCCTTAAAGCTGTGAAGATGCTCAACTGCTGTGAAGCACCGTAACTGAGAGACAATAAGAGTAGCTGACTTTACAAGTTTTTAGAGTGTTATGCTCCCTTTTCAGTCACATGATAAAACCACAGGAGAAGAGAATGCTTTGCAACAAGCAACTCGACTTTCAAAATTTGTGGCAAAGCCAAACTTCACAGGTCAGTGTAGCATAACATCAACGTCCAAAGAAATCTCCAAAATAGCAGCTTTCCAGGAGAGACCAAAAAATTTCTTTACTTTCAATGTAAGTCTATGGAACCAGAATTTTTTTCTATTGGTCCACTTATCATGAAATTTTTGTACCATGTAAACGCCAGCTGCTGCCTTGAAAATGATAATAACATGGTATTTATGCAATAATAATAACAAGCCCTGGATGTCATTAACCTTCAGGTAAGTGGAGAAACAGAGTATATACTGTGTATTTTAGTATTAAAATCAACTGATCAGCAACTAGTCAACATCACACTTAGGCCGTTAGTAAAATTGTGTTGTTATAATCAATCTTAAAAATGTCCTTTAGATAGCTGTCAAAATTCTAAATTCTTAGATAATACTGTTGTGAAAATATGATAAGATGCCTGAGAGCTTGTTCTACTACAGCATGTTCTGCTCCTACAGCAGCTTTGTATTCCAGTTGACTTGATGCTACATGAAAGGCCAGCTGTGATGAAAGCATAAATAACAAGCCAACCTGGCCCAGATTGTCAAAGTTGTACTTGTGATGGACCCATTTGTAATTGGCGAGCAGGCAGTCGGACTTGTTGGTGATGTTTTTGACGTCCAGGCCCAGGCAGTAGAAGAACTTGCCTTTGAAAAGCTGCCGGGGTGAAACAAACACACGTCCACATGTCATTCACAATCATACGTCACATTTCTCCCCGCCCCCAAACATCCCACGGCTGGTTCACTGGGTGCGCTGGTAAAATGAAACCAATAAAATACGAGAGCTACAGATGAGTAAGAGCAAGAAACGCAGGCAAGTGATGACGAACGAGAGGAATAATGAATAAAAGAGCTATAGGTAAAAAAAACAACAACCCAAAAGCATAAGCAACACTACAGAGAAGGAAAGCAGAGTCTGTTTGGGAGAGAAAGATGGAGAGATAAAGGGAATGGCCTGAGAGGAGGAGGTCCACTGGAATACCTGAACTCCGAGGATGCCGAAGATGATGAAGAAAGCGCAGCAGATCAGCACGATGTTGCCGATGGGCTTCAGAGAGGTGATCAGAGTCTCCACCACCAGCTTCAGGCCTGGAGCCCGACTGATAACCCTGAGGAAAAATAAAAGAAAAACAAAAACTATTCTCAGCCTGGCCGAGCTGAGAGAAACCAAACTGACCCCTGCACTGAAACTGCAAACCAAGAAACAACCAAGAAAAAACTACAGAACTGAATATAATTTGAATGTATTAAATTTGTCTCTATTACATGGTATGTGTTCTATAATAACAGAACTGAATAGAAATGGAATGTATCCAATTTGTATCTATTACATTGTATATGTCTATGTTAACAGACATAAATAGAAATTAAATGTATACAGTTTGTATTTATTACATTGTTTATATTCTACAATACCAGACATAGATAGAAATTGAATGTGTACAGTTTGTATCTATTACATAGTATATGTTCTACATTAACGGGCCAGAATAGAATGTAACATATTCAATTTGTATCTATTTGTGTTCTATATTAACAGAACGGAATAGAAGTTGAATGTAAAAGTTTGTATCTATTACATGGTATGCGTTCTATATTAACATGCCTAATTAGAAATTGAATGTAGACAATTTGTATCTATTACATGGTATGTGTTCTATATTAACAGAACTGAATAGAAGTTGAACGTATACAGTTTGTATCTATTACATGGTATGTGTTCTATATTAACAGAACGGAATAGAAGTTGAATGTATACAGTTTGTATCTATTACATGGTATGTGTTCTATATTAACAGAACTGAATAGAAGTTGAACGTATACAGTTTGTATCTATTACATGGTATGTGTTCTATATTAACAGAGCGGAATAGAAGTTGAACGTATACAGTTTGTATCTATTACATGGTATGTGTTCTATATTAACAGAACGGAATAGAAGTTGAACGTATACAGTTTGTATCTATTACATGGTATGTGTTCTATATTAACAGAACTGAATAGAAGTTGAACGTATACAGTTTGTATCTATTACATGGTATGTGTTCTATATTAACAGAACTGAATAGAAGTTGAATGTATACTGTTTGTATCTATTACATGGTATGTGTTCTATATTAACAGAACGGAATAGAAGTTGAATGTATACAGTTTGTATATATTACATGGTATGTGTTCTATATTAACAGAACGGAATAGAAGTTGAATGTATACAGTTTGTATCTATTACATGGTATGTGTTCTATATTAACAGAACTGAATAGAAGTTGAACGTATACAGTTTGTATCTATTACATGGTATGTGTTCTATATTAACAGAACTGAATAGAAGTTGAACGTATACAGTTTGTATCTATTACATGGTATGTGTTCTATATTAACAGAACTGAATAGAAGTTGAACGTATACAGTTTGTATCTATTACATGGTATGTGTTCTATATTAACAGAACTGAATAGAAGTTGAACGTATACAGTTTGTATCTATTACATGGTATGTGTTCTATATTAACAGAACGGAATAGAAGTTGAATGTATACAGTTTGTATATATTACATGGTATGTGTTCTATATTAACAGAACGGAATAGAAGTTGAATGTATACAGTTTGTATCTATTACATGGTATGTGTTCTATATTAACAGAACAGAATAGAAGTTGAATGTATACAGTTTGTATCTATTACATGGTATGTGTTCTATATTAACAGAACTGAATAGAAATTGAATGTATACAGTTTGTATCTATTACATGGTATGTGTTCTTTATTAACAGAACTGAATAGAAATTGAATGTATACAGTTTGTACCTATTACATGGTATGTGTTCTATATTAACATGCCAAATTAGAAATTGAATGTAGACAGTTTGTATCTATTACATGGTATGTGTTCTATATTAACATGCCTGAATAGAAATTGAATGTATACAGTTTGTATCAATTACATGGTATGTGTTCTATATTAACAGAACTGAATAGAAGTTGAATGTATACAGTTTTTGTCTATTACATGGGATGTGTTCTATATTAACAGAACGGAATAGAAGTTGAATGTATACAGTTTGTATCTATTACATGGTATGTGTTCTATATTAACAGAACTGAATAGAAGTTGAACGTATACAGTTTGTATCTATTACATGGTATGTGTTCTATATTAACAGAACGGAATAGAAGTTGAACGTATACAGTTTGTATCTATTACATGGTATGTGTTCTATATTAACAGAACGGAATAGAAGTTGAATGTATACAGTTCGTATATATTACATGGTATGTGTTCTATATTAACAGAACGGAATAGAAGTTGAATGTATACAGTTTGTATCTATTACATGGTATGTGTTCTATATTAACAGAACGGAATAGAAGTTGAATGTATACAGTTTGTATCTATTACATGGTATGTGTTCTATATTAACAGAACGGAATAGAAGTTGAATGTATACAGTTCGTATATATTACATGGTATGTGTTTTATATTAACAGAACGGAATAGAAGTTGAATGTATACAGTTTGTATCTATTACATGGTATGTGTTCTATATTAACAGAACGGAATAGAAGTTGAATGTATACAGTTTGTATCTATTACATGGTATGTGTTCTATATTAACAGAACTGAATAGAAATTGAATGTATACAGTTTGTATCTATTACATGGTATGTGTTCTATATTAGCAGAACTGAATAGAAATTGAATGTATACAGTTTGTATCTATTACATGGTATGTGTTCTATATTAGCAGAACTGAATAGAAGCTGAATGTATACAGTTTGTATCTATTACATGGTATGTGTTCTATATTAACAGAACTGAATAGAAGTTGAACGTATACAGTTTGTATCTATTACATGGTATGTGTTCTATATTAACAGAACTGAATAGAAGTTGAACGTATACAGTTTGTATCTATTACATGGTATGTGTTCTATATTAACAGAACGGAATAGAAGTTGAATGTATACAGTTTGTACCTATTACATGGTATGTGTTCTATATTAACAGAACTGAATAGAAGTTGAATGTATACAGTTTGTATCTATTACATGGTATGTGTTCTATATTAACAGAACTGAATAGAAGTTGAAAGTATACAGTTTTTATCTATTACATGGTATGTATTCTATATTAACAGAACTTAATATAAGTTGAATGTATACAGTTTGTATCTATTACATGGTATGTGTTCTATATTAACAGAACTGAATAGAAGTTGAATGTATACAGTTTGTATCTATTATATGGTATGTATTCTATATTAACAGAACTTAATAGAAGTTGAATGTATACAGTTTGTATCTATTACATGGTATGTGTTCTATATTAACAGAACTGAATAGAAGTCGAATGTATATAGTTTGTATCTATTACATGATATGTATTCTATATTAACAGACCTGAATAGAATTTGAATGTATGCAGTTTGTATCTATTAAAGTGTGTATGTTCTATATTAACAGAACTGAATAGAAGTTGAATGTATACAGTTTGTATCTTTTACATTGTATATGTTCTACTGCCTCTGTTCTGAGGGTGTGTGAAGTATCTTAATCCTTATTATCATTTTGTTTCATCAGAGACACAATCAAACGCCACGGGAGTGTAAAGACCCATGCACACCCCACTTCCCTACCTGAGGGGGCGCAATGTGCGCAGAAGCCTGAGGACCCTGAGCACCCCCAGGATCTTGGCGCCACCTGCCATTGACACCACAATGTCAATCAGCGAGACAAACACCAGGAAGCCGTCCAGAACGTTCCAGCTGCTCCGCAGGTACGCCTGCTCTCCGAGATATAAACCCATAGACACCACCTGGACGAACAGATACAGGTTTGTGAGCTCAGTGTGTGCTTCTTATGTACATGTACATTCAGCCAGTAGCCCATTAGATTAATAGTTTCTATTGAAAGTGCAGATTCTAAACTTTCAATTCATACCACATTTGTGTTTATGAACCTGCTTCCAAAAATTCAGTCATGTTTTGGCATTTGACTCAAACCTGATGAATCAAACTGAATGTAAAGTGAATCCATAATGTAACTAACTATCCCGTCCCTTATAATGCATCTCTGTAATCATATTCAAACAGCAAAACGAAAGTAATAAACTGTTTCATCCAAAGAAAACTTGGCTTAGAGTCAGGTTCTTGAAAGGCATTTGCAATTCCACATACTGTACAACATCCTGCTTTCCATATGAAACTTGTTTGAAGCTCAGTTTTGGGGAACAGGCTTTACAAAATGGTCAACTAAAATGCAGATAATAGACCGTGCGGTCGGGCCAAGGCATAGACTTTCAATCGAATCAGCGTATCAATGAAAAGACTTAACTTTTTGTATTGTGGCTTGGTGTGGTAACCTAAGCATGGTCAATAGAAACAGATTCAAAGGTAAAATCATTGATGTCCATCTTAACCAGCTCAGTGACAAATACAAAAAACAGGCCTTGAGAAAAAAAAGCCAAATCTACTTTGTCCCAGACCGTCCCATTAGGTTGGAGGTTTAGAGCACAGGTTGGAAGAACTAAACAAAGTAAGGTGTTCTTTGTCTTCACAGCCATCAGCCTGCTGAGGACAAATAAGCATGTGTACATTGTTTTTAATCTTATGTTATGGACAATAAATAAATAAATACATTAAAAACAAGAGGTCGTTCTTGAAATTTGAATTATTTCTTGTGGGAACAACCTGTAAACATCCTGTGCAGACACTGTTCAATGTCAATTCATACCACATTTGAAATATGTTATCATGATTTTGATTCAATTAACCCATATTCTTGTCTCCACTGCTTCCAACATCATTCACATTTTGAATGAACATAGTGTTTATCTCTTTACACTGAAATCAATGGAAATGTCTGTCACAGATACATAATCCAGATTAATGGTAATTCATTATGTAACTAACTATGTTATTATGTAAATACCTTTAAATCGTACAGCGAAATGAGGCTAATAACTTTCAGCCTAACTACACCCGTTCCATAAACCCCTAATTAGCCCGTTCAGTTGATACAGCACAACCCGGATCCGTATCACTTATCACTACAACAAGACAATTGACCCCGGAATGCATGTCAGCTGGACAGTACAATGTCATTACGGAAGCAAATCACAGATAACATCTCGAGTGATGAATAAATCATGGCTACGTGAGGGCGGACAAACAGCTCGCGCTCGGGACGAAGCGAGCGAACGTCTGAAGGTGAGCGAGTAATCCGAGGAGAAGTGGTATTACTCTCTGTATGTAAGGTCTGACAGACCCGTCCCTCATCTGCCCCGCTGCTTAATAATTGATCAGTTTGCATAATGGGCGGCCTACATGTGCCAAGGGCCCTCAGCGGAATGGGTGCAGCCTGCTGACTGCGCCTCAGAGAGGACACTGCCTTTAATTAATATCGTTGCTTAATTGCTCGTCCTGATGGAGATGGAGAGAGCCAATGCGGGGGCAACCCGAGCCCTGACATGAAGTGGAGAGAGTATATGTGAAAATGAAATCGCATTTAGGTGGTGAAACTTTGGCGCAATTAGTTGGGAGTTGCATGCAACAGTTACATAAAGCAGTTAAAAAGAAGTCAAAGCTGCACGAAACGCATTCCGCTGCTGCACTAGTGGACAAGAACGTTCTTCTTGCATTCCAACCAAAATATAACGTTCCTACAACAGAAGGTCTACATTTACATTCATGTATGTAGGCTTCCTATGCTATAAATTGCTTTTTGGTGTATTTGAAAGATAACATACCCCTTTTCCACGGTTTGGGGTCTTATCGACATTCAATCTTATAGGTATTCAACTACCAAACTAAAAGTGTTATTCCAAATCCTGTAGCTATTAACATCAAGAACTTTTTAGAACATCACATTTTTGTTAATATATCCTATTAATATGCTAAACGGCCAAAGAAACACAGAGCATACTTTCCCATATCTAAAGTTTTGCCATGAAGAGTTAGTGTTATATATTAGACAGACAAGGCTGCTTGTTATTTAGCAATTTCCTGCTCAGATTTTTCTGTTCCACCTTAAATGGTGCAGCAGTTACCTGAATGTTTCTGCTGCACCACTTAAAGTTGAATGAGAAGATTCAAATCGGTGGACAGGTAGACTGAGGCTCTAGAATGGAATTGTTGGGAGGCCGGCCAATAAGTAGCTGAGAAGCTTTGTGTCACATACCTACACATACCTACAGGTTCTTGTTGATCATAGATGGACGCCTTCTTTGAATATGTTCTAAAAACTTTATCCACTCACAGTTTTTCTACTATTTTTCTTTGTTCCTTTGACTCCTACTTTAGGTATCAAGTATCTCATATCTCATCAACTGCCTATAAACCCTGTATCTCCATTTTTGAAAATGAAAGTCAAGTTGATTTGGACTAGTTGCTGATGACATCAGGAATAAAGTCACCAGCGTAGAAAATGCTTCACACCAAGCAACTTGAAAAATTCATGATGAAGTCAAACTGCACAGGCGCCCTTTCCAATGTGTCTTGGACCTCGTTGCTAGCTTTGAAAGAGCCAGATATATGGACCCTGGAATGTAGTACATTTGTGTCCACCCTAGGCGGACTTGCCAAGGCACTCTACTGTGGAGGTCCAGAGAGAATTCAAAGCACCGTAACCTGGACAAAATAGGTGTGACTGACTTTAACTGTACAGGATTATAGGGCATTATGCTCACTCTTCAACCACATGTGACTTTTTACTATAGTCTTCTGGAAACTGGAGATAACAACATTGAACATCTGATCTCTGAAGCTCTGTAGATAGACAGAGAAATGATAGAATGAAGCCAAACTCGACAGGACAGTAGAGCATGACCTTCCATTTCCCATGTTGTCCAGTGCTGGTCTTCAGTAAACCAGAGATATGCAACCTGAAGTCACCTGGCTCCTCATATTGTGTCTTCTCTAAAGCACATAACTAATTGACATATTATAGGGTCATCGGAGATTAGCTCTTTAACTTTTAATAACATTTTATTTGCATCAACAGGTTTGAATCTGCACGTTGTGGCATTTCTGTTGGCTTCAATGTCAAAAACATTGAATATGGCAACAAAAAAAAAAATTTCTTTCTGCAACACAAGTGCAACAATAACTTAATTAAAAAGATGTACGATCACAAATAAGGTACGGTTTTAATATCTGCACTTTCCACATGATTTCTCCACTTTGAGAGTCAGAAAGCTATCACAATCAACAGCGCTAACTGCCATGTGCAAAGGGTCAAAGACAGAGGATACAGAATGTATTCACCATAGCTTCCTCCAAAGACTCCTTTAAAACAGTGTCCATATAAACAGATTAGCTGTTCTCTGCACTGTTAGCCAGACATAATAATAACCCCAAATTATGAAAACAAATATGATTCCAAAGCAATGCCAATGGGTTCTACTGTTGTAGAGCCGACACAAAATGAGCAATAACAACATTGATTTTATGACTAAAAGCCTGGCTACACAGTAAAAACCACAGAGACCCTGCCAAGACCATCGACACTCAGAGACCAGAGTTTTATGACAGTGTTGAAATTAACAGCATCATGGGACACGCTGGAAGTACATGAACATCTGAAATATCATAAACATCACATTTACCTTCAGCGTCATCTCACCCACAAAGATAGCAGTGAAGATGTAATTGGAGATGGTGAGGAAAAGCCTCTCCTACACACACACAGAGAGAGAGAGAGAGAGAGAGAGAGAGAGAGAGAGAGAGAGAGAGGAGAGAGAGAGTAAAATTATTTGAGAACAGAGATGGGAGAGATAAACAGGGAGGGAAAGGAAAACAGAGTAAACAAGATAAAGAAAGAGATGGGTAGAAAAGAGATGGGTAGAAAAGAGATGGATTGAAAAATGAAAGAAAGAAAAAAGATAAAAAGAGAGAAAAGAGAGAGAGAGGGGAAGGGGAAAGTAAATGAGAAAAAGAGAGAAAATAAGAAAATGAGACAGAGAGAGAGAAAGAACACAAGATAGAGTAATAATGAGAGAGAGAAAGGAAAAATAAAGACAGAGATAGAGAGAAAATGAAAGAACAAAGGAGAGAAGAGTGAGAGAAAAAAAGAAAGATAAAAAAGAGAGAGAAAGAATGACAATTTATGAGCAACAAAGAGAATAGGTAAAAGATGTGTTAAAAAATAAGATTATTATTATTATTATTAATATTATTATTATTACTGCAGTTAAAAGGTCTGTTGGTAGAGGATAGCAAAAAAAACATTCTCTATTCATGTCATATAATATATATATATATATATATATATATATATATATATATATATATATATATATATATATATATATATATATATATATATATTGACTTGCTGTTACTGCACTGCATATGTATTAACACGTCATAGCTCAGTTCAACCATGTGTGTGAAAATCAATCACTGTGTCTCACTGGTTTAAACCAGTACCAGTCGGATCTGGTCGGGTCTCAAATTTGACCTCTGACTGTCTTTCCTGAAGGTAGGTGTGAAGTGGTCGTCAATGGTCTGACTCACCAAACTGCCCTGGAGGATTTTGGGTCTCTCCAGAGCCACAGTAATGCAGTTGGAGAAGATGAAGGCTAGCACCACATAGTCAAAGAGCTTATGGGCTATGATAGACTGACACATCTGCCGGAACCTAAAAGAAAGAAAGAAAGAAAGAATTCAAGTTATAAGAGCAATTTTGCTATAATCCATCCATTTATTGTCTGCCGCTTAATCCCGCTAGTCAGGGTCACGGGGGGGCTGAAGCAAATCCCAGCGTCATCAGGCGAAGGTGGGGTACACCATGGACAGTTCACCAGTCCGTCGCATGGCCAATACTCACTCACGCACTCACACCTACAGGCAATTTAGAGTGACCAATCAACCTGATTGTATGTCTTTGGACGTGTGGGAGGAAACCGGAGTACCCAGAGGAAACCATGAACAGGAAGCCTCTTGTAGTGGTAAGTGGTAGTGTGTTCACATCATGACTTAACAATTTATAGACCAACATGAGTCAGCATCATGGGCTTTTAACTGCTCACATGTTGCCACCCGGGATATACAGGATAGAAAACATAGCTTAACCCAGTTTTTGCCCAAGGTTTTGCTTTTCAGAATTTATAAGGTCATTTCTCATTAAGGTAGCTATACAAATATAACATACCTGTTTGTTATCTACAAGATTTTCTCAATATGATAGAGCATAATGCTAATCACCACTAGTTAATCTATGGGAATCACTATATTATGTTAGTACCAAGCTAAGTGAGGTTAACATTTTCTTCTCCACACTGGATTTCCTACTAACTTCTGTACAGCAGCCCTACATAAGTGAACTCCTGTAAGATATACCTATAATTTATACTTAAAATAAGATATGTGAACACTTAGATGAGTCAGGACGACTATACAATTAAAGAGCTACATGTTTCATACTCCTCTATGAAATAATGGCTGGTCTACAACATTAGATTAGTAAAGAATCAACATAAATACAATACAATATAACTAAATATCTTACTGTTAAAAAGTAGATCATATCTTGAGCTCTAGTTTCAGGAACAGAGTTTAGTTCCAGATTTCTCTTGGACGCCCCAGTCACTGAATTTATCAATACATGTCCTGGCACCCAGATGGTTGTTTCTGGTGGCATCTAGTCCACAACAAAGCAATTCTGTACAACGTTCTGGATAAGGCTGTTTGTTAAATGCCATAAACATAAGAGCAATTGGTTAAAGACCTTTGTTTCCAAGGCCCTATGTTCCCAAAGCCTTAATTTCTAGGACTCTATTTCTAAGACATATGTTCCCAGGATCCTGTTTTCTAAGATCCTAGTTTCTCTTATGCTCCAAGGGCCCCATATTCAGGACTTCTGTTTCTGGTGGCATCTGGTCGACACTGAATTTATCAATACATTCATTTATTCAATTTCTTGCCAAAGTATCTCTTTAAACTGTAGTTAATTCTGCAGTCCACACTTGAAGTTGACCTTAAAAGGACATCTCACATGCACACGCCGCATGTTTAAGGCACTGCCTCGGTTATTGACCCGGACACTGTTTTCAAAAACAGCAGGCCGACACACAGAGGGGAGGAATTACTGGCTACTATCTCACTAACACCAATCAATATCCTAATCAAACCAGTCTCTAAAGGACTGGCAGACCATCACGACTATTGATCTGCTGTGTGTGAGAGATCAGAAGATGTTCCTATACCTGCGGCACAACCTGAGCCCTAAAAGGAAGCTTTCCTGTGTGTTACAGTCGAACTAAAATGCTTAACTTAGCCAGGACAGCCTGTCTGGATCCAGCAAGACTGTATTGAGTGAACATAAATAGCATCCTGTATTGTTAAGTGAGTTCGATACCGAGTAAAACCAAATCTATGAGAGAAAATCACAGCAGCAAGTTTATATATAGCTATTTTCGGTACGTAAGGTCAGTCTATCAGCTTTCTTTCTTGTTTTGTGCTTTTTAAACCCATATTAAGTCATTTACAATTTAACTTGGCCCTATATTCCATTTCATCTATTTTCCATAGTCTTTTACTTTGTCCTCATGTTCTATAAGGGTCCTACATTCTCAGAGAGATAAACAGGGAGGGAAAGGAAAACAGAGTAAACAAGATAAAGAAAGAGATGGGTAGAAAAGAGATGGATTGAAAAATGAAAGAAAGAAAAAAGATAAAAAGAGAGAAAAGAGAGAGAGAGGGGAAGGGGAAAGTAAATGAGAAAAAGAGAGAAAATAAGAAAATGAGACAGAGAGAGAGAAAGAACACAAGACAGAGTAATAACGAGAGAGAGAAAGGAAAAATAAAGACAGAGATAGAGAGAAAATGAAAGAACAAAGGAGAGAAGAGTGAGAGAAAAAAAGAAAGATAAAAAGAGACAGAGATGAAAAAGAGAGTGAGAGAGAAAGAATGAGAATTTATGAGCAACAAAGAGAATAGGTAAAAGATGTGTTAAAAAATAAGATTATTATTATTATTATTAATATTATTATTATTATTACTGCAGTTAAAAGGTCTGTTGGTAGAGGATAGCAAAAAAACCTTCTCTATTCATGTCAAATAATATATATATATATATATATATATATATATATATATATATATATATATATATATATATATATATATATATATATATATAGACTTGCTGTTACTGCACTGCATATGTATTAACACATCATAGCTCAGTTCAACTATGTGTGTGAAAATCAATCACTGTGTCTCACTGGTTTAAACCAGTACCAGTTTGATCTGCTGTGTGTGAGAGATCAGAAGATGTTCCTATACCTGCGGCACAACCTGAGCCCTAAAAGGAAGCTTTCCTGTGTGTTACAGTCGAACTAAAAGGCTTAACTTAGCCAGGACAGCCTGTCTGGATCCAGCAAGACTGTATTGAGTGAATATAAATAGCATCCTGTATTGTTAAGTGAGTTCAATACCGAGTAAAACCAAATCTATGAGAGAAAATCACAGCAGCAAGTTTATATATAGCTATTTTCGGTACGTAAGGTCAGTCTATCAGCTTTCTTTCTTGTTTTGTGCTCTTTTAACCCATATTAAGTCATTTACAATTTAACTTGGCCCTATATTCCATTTCCTCTCTTTTCCATAGTCTTTTACTTTGTCCTCATGTTCTATAAGGGTCCTACATTCTCAGGGATGTATATAGCCAAATCCATGTGTTCCTAGTGCCATGTGCTCCTTAGACACTATGATACCAGGCCCCTAAACTCTTTGGGACTTGTGATCCCAGAGTTCTACTTTCAAAGCCTTATGTTTCCCAGGGCCCTATGTTCCTGGAGCTCTTTATTCCCAACCTATGTTCCCAATTCTAAGTTCTACAAGGTTCTACATTCCCAAAGTCCTATATTCCTAAGACCTGATGTTCTCAATGCCATGTGTTTCCAGTTCCCTATATTCCCAATCCCAGGACTCTAGTTCATTTGGTAGTTTATGTGGCAGAGTCAGTTTTCCTGTGCAGACCACCACACTCTTGCAACTTATCTAGAATGCAGCAGCACAGATTGACTTCAATCTTCCTAAGTTCTGTTATATCACTCCACTGCTGTGTTCTATTCCCTGGCTTCCTGTAGCTGCCCATATCAGATTCAAAACTCTGATGCTTGTCTACAGTGACAAAACTGGACCAGCTGCTCCCTGAAGGCAATGGTCAAAAGTCGATCTGTACCTTGAGCCCTTTGAGCTTCAAGTACAGCATTGCCTGACCTGCCATCCTTCAAGCTACATGCAGAACAAGCAACAAGACTTTTCTCTGTCCTGGCACGATGGTGGAATTAACTTAGTTTGTGAGACTTTATAAACATAAACATAAGAGCAGTTGGTTAAAGACTTTTCTTTCCAAGGCCCTATGTTTCCAAAGCCTTCATTTCTAGGGCTCTATTTTTATGACGTATGTTCCCAGGATGCTGTTTTCTAAGATCCTAGTTTCCAAAGGGCTCCCAGGGCCCCATATTCAGGACCTCTGGTTCTGGTGGCATCTGGTCGACAACAAAGCAATTCTGTACATAGTTCTGGATACGGCTGTTTGTTAAATACCATAAAAGTAAGAGCAGTTGGTTTAAGACCTTTGTTTCCAAGGCTCTATGTTCCCAAAGCCTTCATTTCTAGGGCTTTATTTTTTCAAGACCTGCCATCGTTCAAGATATATGCAAAACAAGAAACAAGACTCTTTTCTGTCCTGGACCCAGATGGTGGAATGAACTTCTACTGTCTGTCCAAACAGCAGACTGTCTTAGAGCCTTCATTTGCAAACAGAAGAACATTGTTTGTGGGGCTTTTAAGTGAGTCCTAATTCAAATAATTCATTCTGCAACCTTTTTTTATCAGGACTTTTGTTTCTGAAGGTATCTAGTCAACAACAAAGGAGGTCTGTACAACGTTCTGGATAAGGCTGTCTGTTAAATGCCATAAACTTAGGAGCAGTTGGCTAAAGACTTTTGTTTCTAAGGTCCTATGTTCCCAAAGCCTTCTTTTCTGGGGCTCTATTTTTCCAAGACTCTACATTTTTAAGGTCCTGCATTCCCAGTGTTCTATATTTCTAAGACATGTGTTCCCAGGATCCTGTTTTCTAAGATCCTAGTTTCCCAAGGACTTATGCTCCCAGGGCCCCATTTTCAGGACTTCTGTTTCTGGTGGCATCTGGTCGACAACAAAGCACTTTTGTACATAGATTTGGATAAGGCTGTTTGTTAAATATAAGCAGTTGGTTAAAGACTTTTGTTTCCAAGGGCCTATTTTCCCAAAGACCTAATTTCTAGGGCTTTATTTTTTCAGGACTCTACGTTGACAAGGTCCTGCATTCCCAATGTCCTAAGACATACGTTCCCAGGATCCTGTTTTCTAAGATCCTAGTTTCCCAAGGACTTATGCTCCCAGGGCCCCATATTCAGGACTTCTGTTTCTGGTGGCATCTAGTCGGCAACAAAGCACTTCTGTACCACATTCTGGATACGGCTGTTTGTTAAATCCCATAAACATAAGAGCAGTTGTTTAAGGACTTTTGTTTGCAAAAAAACATTTGAACTGACCTGTTCTGAGGGGAGAAGAGGAAGACGGACCAATCCTCCCGCGTCTCGCACCAGTCAGGTCGGTACACCTCGATCATCTTCTGTATTCGGAAGCACAAACTCTGTACGGGGACAATGACTGTGTGTAAACTTCTACTGCATTAATGTATCTTTCAGCTAACTATTTTTCCCCTTGTTGTTAATTAGTGACTGGTTCAGTTCAGGTCTATGCATTTGGGAAGATGTGGGATCGAATGTCTTTGTAAACAAGGGTTAGGATTAATTCTGGAGCAATTAACGAAGGAGCAAATGCACAGGAATGCATTTGAATAGCAAGCCAGTTAGGAAACAATACCATCATATGATTCTTGTCCCTCTGGAGACGCCATAATGTTGTTCTTAATTGCTTACAAAACAAGCGAGTGGCTGTAAATTAAAATGTGGGAGCCTGCTGCCATCTGTTAGTGCCTCTCCTCTTTGCTGCCATTAATTGGGCCAGCTTCATTGTTTGGTTTGATTATTCATTGTGTGCAAATTGGTTGGGGTTCAGCAGCATTCCCAAAGAAAGGGATCGGAGGCTCCACTTGACTTGCTAGCAGCGTCTTTGGGACAACTTCACTCCATCTGCATTACATTGCACTCTGCTCTGATAGGAATAGAACTGAAATATTTATTGATTAATATAATCCAATACAATATTTTCTCTGGAATCAGAGGAACTAGGACACTGTTGGCTGTCTTTGGATGAGAGCTGCTAGCAAGCAATAAGGGGATGAAGGGGAAAATAATTCACTCTCCTCCACTAAGAGGGCCATGCTGAGATAAAACGAACAACATAACTTCAGCTTTTAGCACTCAAAACACAAAAATAAACACTTGTTGACTTGCTTAACTACAATATACAGTCACAAACGTACATAATCGATTTCGTCCTCCAGGTCCTCTCTGTCTTTGCGCGTGTTGACCTGCGGGTAGACGTCGCTCAGGATTTGCTGCTGGACTGACGGAGTTTTCCCATTGCAGTCCTGATGCTCTCCCACGTTCCCCAGTGCCCCTGAGAAGCTTTTCTTGCGCTGGCAAGGGTGCAGGGGGGGCAGGGGTGGTCCCGGCACCTGCAGCAGCTCTGGCAGTTCCAGCGAAAGAGCTCGGCGGTCCCTCCGCGGGACAAAGTGTCTGGATAAAAGAGGCGGGGGAAGGTGTGCAGGAGGAGGGGACAGAAGGGACTCCTGTTCATGTGACTTGGGGCCACGGACCCTAAGGCTGCCTCCACCACCGACGGCAAGACTCCTGGAGGGCCGGGCTAGGCTGTTCCAGCTGGACCTGCGGCTCCATGGTCCCTGGAGACCCGGGCGACCCCAGTTGTTGTACAGAGAGGCTCGGCCCGGACACTGAAAAAACACAAGAGGGCACTGATTAAGACTCAATTCTCAGGCAAGAATGTTGCTTTATTAATAACTGGCATGAAAGTACTGAACTTAATGTACTTAATGTACTTAATGTACACCAGTTTGAAATGACTTTTCTATATGACATCTTCATCTGCATGCTGGAAGTGACCATTAGGGGATGGCTAATTGAGGTCAAGCACATGATCATACTCATACATGCTGTGACTTTCAAGTAATGATTGATGTTCCAGACACCATTACACCACCTCCACTAGCCTAGACTGTTTATACAAAGCAGGTTGGGTCCATGGATACATACTATTGGGCTAAAATCTATGCTCACTGTCTGTTCTGGTGAGCCTGTGTCCACTTCTGTCCCAGGTTTCTGTTTCTGGCTCTGTGAGAACAGAACCCTACTTAGTCTTCTGCTGATGTTCTGTAAGTTCCAACCAGTCTAGCCATTCTCCACTGATCTCCCTCATCAGAAAGGTCAACAGTACTGAACTCACTGAATGTTTTTTACTGTATTGCACCAGTTATCAGCAGTTGTAGAAATCCTCAAATCAGTAAGATCACATTGTTCCCCATTCTGATGGTTGATGTGAACATCAGCTGAAGCAGCTGGACTACACCTGCAGGATTATATGCACTGCACCGCAGCCACATAAGTGGCTGATTAGATTTCTACATGAATGAGTGAGTAGACATGTGTTGTTAATATAGTGCCTGATGTTAATAATGTTATTATTTAGTCAAATTACACCAAGTGATATTGTCTGCATAGCACAAATGTTGTTTTTGTTTGAAAATGAATGCATATTATTATAAAAGCCACAAGAATATCAATAGTACAGATTCTCACAGATAGAAAAGCATATCTGTGCATGCAACGTTGAACATTTTAAAAGCCTCCTTCATCATTGACTCTATTACAGTGGATAAGAATTGATTCTATCATTCCAAAGTGTGCTGATGCTATTGAACTGCTACGCTAAACCCATAATTATTGTACGATTATAACTGTTGGGCTTATTGTAATAAACTGTTCTCAGTTTAGCCTTTGGCTACTCAACAACCTTGTGTTCGGGCCAATTCTACTTGCATCAACCCCATTCAACTCTAGATGTATTACTCAATATTGTTTACCGCAAGATTCATTATTTAGTACTTACTATAAATTACTCAGCAACTGCGATGTAAATTACACAGGTATGAGAGTGAGGGTCTGAACTGTGGGCCAACATATGAGCCCTTCCTATTAAGAGGTTAAAAAAAGCCTTCCTAGGCGAAACATCCCGATTCATTAATTATAACACTTTTAAAACAGAAAAAAATGGTTGTTGAGCTTATCATAATAAGTTGCTCTCAGCTTTTTGAGTGCATGCTCGACGACCTTCTGTGCGAATGCTAATGCTGTGCTTGGTTGATGGCTAGTTATAGCCCTCTAAGTGCTACGTAAGTGTCCTATTAATGGTGCGCTAAATGCTAATACATGCAGAGCTGATGGCTAATTATTGGGTTCTTTTGTGCTGGTTTAAGCGATTTGCGGAGCTGGAGTGCCGTGAGATACCCTCCTTGTTCTCGGAGAGAGGAGGCATTTGTTCCACCGAGTACGAGCACTTACCAGCGCTCTCTGCTCCAGATTAGCCCTCCCCAGGGAGCTAACACTGCTCTTGCGCGAGCCTAGAGCGAAGCTTAGCCTTTCAGCCGGGTACACGCCCAAGGCGTTAGGCGTAGGAGCCAGGTCCAGATGTCCGTTAGGGGTGAGGGTGCAGATTTTGGGATCTGGGTGAGGAGCGAAAACAAGCAAGTTACTGGATGTCCATGTCTGTTAGTGTTAGCACACAAACTCATTTACCATAGCCGCCTTGGGCTAAGGATGCAAAAGCAGGCCTGGCACACAGAGGAAAAATAAAAAAAGAATGTTTGGGCAGAAGAAACCAGAAACAGGCCAAGATTAAGTCTGTCATGGAGGGAAACAATGTGAGCTAAAGAAACAGCAGGCCCAGATCAAGCTTACTCTTGCGCTTAAGAAACAAAACCACTGCCAGATAAAGGCTGCATTTGCATGTCGGTGTTAATGAAAACAGCCATGGTACATTGCTACCCAATAGACAGCTGTGTGCAGCCACTGCATCACTACATGGTGCCAAGACCAAAGGTTATAACAGTGCTGACTATCCCAAAGAGCACAGAGTAAAATATTAAAAATGCTTGTATGATATTGAATTTCAGGGCAGCACGGCGGTGTAGTGGTTAGCACAGTGGTGTATTGGTTAGCACTGTCGCCTCACAGCAAGATGATCCAGTTTCGATTTGCGGTCCGGGCTGCTCTGTGTGGAGTGGGTACTCTGGGTACCCTGGTTTCCTCCCACAGTCCAAACACATGCATGTTAGGTTGATCGGTCACTCTAAACTGCATGTAGGTGTGAGTGTGCGTATGAGTGTGTGTTTGCAATGCAATGGCCAGGCAACCTGTCCATGGTGTACCCTGCCTTGAAAACTACCGTGGCTGTCCAAGGAAAAGCAATTATCTCCAAATGGTTGCTTTACAGAAGAGGCCAAAATCTGTCTTTACTTTTAATGTAAGTCAATGGAACCAGAATTTTGGGCTGTTCATCTTGAAAGTTTCACACAAAGTAATTGACCGCGGTTGTGTTCAAATAATGTAGAAAAATGTAAATAAACTAAAATGAAGATACATGTTGTTTTGCTTTGGACAGCGATGGTATAGATATAAATATGAAAAGATATAAACATAAAAAACATGGTTTATAATCTAAGCTCACTGAAGCATTGAACTGAGCGTTCTGTTGATTTGCCTTGCCAGTGTTTTGGTTTGTTTTTATAATTTTTCTCCATTGCCTTGCCTATTTGGATTGGTCTACCTATTTTGGACTTTTGGTTTTTGAGCCGTATCTGGTTTCTGACCCCGTCTTAGCCTAACCCATGTACCTGTTTATGCTGCTCTTGGTTTTGACCTGGTCTGGCTTTGGGACTGTGCTCTTAGATGGGATTGGCCCAGAGGAACCTAAATTTAATTGGGGCTGCAGAAACTCAGGAGGAAACTCTTTACTGTTTGGTTTTATGATGCTAGGTATTTTTGGCATCCATGTCTTATAAATGTAATTGAGGGCAAAAGTAAAGTAAGCATAGTACATTGTCTCTGGATCCATTGAAAACAATGGAATATCACAGGAGTACCACAGTAATGTAAATGCTGCATAAGTCTGTTGAAGATAAAAGAAGTATTGGTTACCAAATGACCCAGAATCTGATCATCACATGACTTCCAGACAGCCCCATCAACTTTGATGGGAAATGGGAGCACAATCAGGCCCAGCTCTGGGTATTGATTAGTAACCACCATGTGCCGTATCTCAATGCCCATTGGGAAAAATGTCTAGCACAGGGAAAACCTTATCTTGGTCCAGAGAACACAGAAATAGACTGACACTAAGCCAAGCATGGAAAAAGAAAGTATTGCTGGGCTAGCATGGCGGAATAAGTACCAGAAGAAACCAGAAGTAGAAGCTCACACTAGGAAACCCAAAATAACGAGAAAGAGAGTTTCCTGTTTGTGAAGTGGAGACAAAAACCAGGTGCTTTCCGCCAAGTCTGTTAAAATTTAATGCTTTTCTGGAACAGCCGAACTCTCCTCCCATGCCAGGCTACAATGTTGGAGCATGTAAGTTTGCCTTTCGTCAGCCGGGAGTCAGTAAGGAGGTCTGTGTACGCATGTATCATTTATCGTGTATCTCATACGGTACCAAGTTGACTTCTGCAACTGTCCTGTGTTTAAAGTAATGCCAGTACTAGTTCTACACGCTTCAAACAGTGGAAACTGTATACACGCCCCTCAACAGCTAATCGCTGACGGATACGATACAAAGATATGTTTAATTCATTTGGCGCAACAAAAAAAAAGTAAAGAAAAGAGATTAAGGCAGCTCGGAGAGAAACGCTAGGCTAAGGTTTCCGCTCTGACAGATGGAGAACTCGTTGCTGAGGATGCAGCTAAGCTCGGCGGCAGCCGCAGCATGTGTTTGAGACTCCGCGTTATCAGGGTACACGCTCAGAGCGGCAGGAGAAAATCTCCGGCCGATCTGCTGCTCCGCACCTGACAGCTGGAGAGGATCCTTCTCCTTTTCGGTTTCGTCAAAGTTGCAGGAGGACCTGTCGTCATCCGAGTAGGACCGGTTAGCGTCTCCCTGTTTTGAGGGACAGAGAAGGGGGGGGGAGAAGGAGCCAGAAAGAGAGAGATGGCATATATATTAGGGAAGGCATTTTAAGTTGTAAACAGCTTTTGAGCACTAAATGCTACTGCGGCACAATTATCCACATTTCTCGTGTCATTGTGATAGATCTTCCACACCACACATACTGTGAGGGGCTGCGATGACACAATGGACCCAATTTAATTACATTGCTGCATAACAATGTCTAATAGAACATGAAGCATGGGCAGATATTTCA
This sequence comes from Megaleporinus macrocephalus, assembly GCA_021613375.1. Taxonomy (NCBI): domain Eukaryota; kingdom Metazoa; phylum Chordata; class Actinopteri; order Characiformes; family Anostomidae; genus Megaleporinus; species Megaleporinus macrocephalus. The sequence continues at coordinate 33,724,300 of CM038719.1, read as the reverse complement.
TTTAAATACAGGCATAAATATACACTACTGTCTTAGGCACATAAGCTCAGTATTTAAAAGCCTTTATCTTATAAATAAGTGTATCTTCACCAATAAGAACATCAGATATCATTAGAATAGATGTAAATAATTATAAATAAAATAGAATAAAATCTATCTAAATATCTAGAATAAATATCTTATTGTGAAAGAAGTAGATCATATCTTGAGCTCCAGTTTGAAGAACAAAGTGTAGTTCCAGATTTCTCCTGGACGCCCCGGACATTGTATAAATGTATTCAGTGCCTTCAGCAGCAATCTTGGTTTAGCTTCATGAAGTACTGAGCAGTCAAAGCAGGTATTAGATGAGAACTGTAAATAATACTAGGATTCTACAAGGAAAAGCTTGGAAAGGGTTAAATAAACACACTAATGCAGGGATCACTAATAGGCAGACCGCAGTGCGGATCCGGACCCAGATGTTGTCCAATGCGGAACCAAACCGATAAACTATTGAGAATTATTTCATTGTGACTGTGTTTATTTTAAGAGGCGGAGCTTTTCTTGTGTTTATGGTATACAGACTTTACGGTGCAGTGAGCAATCACGTGTGCTCACAGAAGGCCAATCAGATCTGTGCACATTGGGGAGTGCGGCGCATGCACACAGGTGAGGTACAGAGCGAGGAGCAGCAGTCAGAGACTAAAGCGAGTCAGAAAGAATAACGAGCTCTAAAAACAGAAAGGTCAACAGCGATAACTGACTGTTTAACCAGGAACGGTTAGTTTTGGAGAATACTGCTATTTAAAACTCAACATGTCAATTTGTGAAGCTGAGTTAACAAGAAGACAGATGTTTTATTTACTTTCTCTATGAATAAAAACTTTAAGATGCTCTTTGTTCAAAAGCATTCTGTTTTTAATGTAGCCCTTGTTTCAGTTCAGAATTTACGTGTGATGTGTTCGTGTTTCAGTAGCTGATGGTATAAAACGCTGATACTAGGCTACTTCAGAATACAGAAAATGGCACTGAATCATAACAGAAGTTAGAAATGATGACAGTTCGGACCTTTGGATTGATGAGATCTCCTCTCACTGGACCTTACTGAATTACACTACATACACACACACACACACACACACACACACACACACACACACACACACACACACACACACATACACACACACACAATATATATCTATATATATATTAAGGAATTTTGAGAAATTTTGAAGATATCAAAAATTCTGTTATCATCTACAGTATAAATCTGAGTAACCCAGGGTCTCCTGAAAACAATAACATACGGCATGCATGGCTGTCTCATGTAAATACTTTGTAATTGTAATTGTACTTGAGCGAAACACCAAACTAGTTGCACAGAATTACCCTAAGGGTTAATTCTGCAGTCCATAGTCGACATTTGGGCATTACTGTACATACATAGATTCCATCTGAGGTTGCACACCCTCCGTGTTTGAGCAGTCAAGAATCGCTTGGAAACAAACACACATGTACTGAGGTGATGAGTTGTCATAATTAAAGCGGCCTTAACTTCCTCATTACACATCTGGCTTCCACTGAATGTATTTGTTTTGTTGGTTATAATCTTTAGACACAGATAACAATTCATACCCGTGACTGCGCTAGGTTAGCTGTCTGGAGCAGCAGGAAGAGTATTTGCTCTGTCCCTGGGGTTAGTACCAGAGTTTAGTGTAGAGCTCTGGTAGAAACACAATCATACACACATCAGCAAACCCATAAATGTGTGAGTCACTTGTAATCTTCTGATCTTGGTGGGTTCATAAAAACACAATGAAGCCACCAAAACACTAATCTAATGCGAACATAACGACTTACATCAAGTTAAGATTCTCTGTGAAGGTTATTAAATGAAATGAGCTGAATATAAAAGCAGAGGAAAAACAACTACACCAACGAGTTCTCTGCTTTACCAATCACACATCACATCTACACATAAACATCACACAAACATTATTATTAACTGCTTTATAATCACTGTTATATACAGTACTGTGCTAAGGTTTTAGGCACTTGGGGACATTATTATATTTAAAAAGGTATATATTTCATATATTCAAACAGTATTAATACAGTAAGTAATGCTTTTACATATGTCAGTGTGTTTATTTAACTCTTTCCAAGCTTCTCCTTGTAGAACCCAGTATTATTTACAGTTCTCATCTAATACCTGCTTTGACTGCTCAGTACTTCATTAAGCTAAATCAAGATTGATGCTGAAGGAGCTGAATACATTCATACAATGTCTGGGGCATCCAGGAGAAATCTGGAACTACACTTTGTTCTTCAAACTGGAGCTCAAGATATGATCTACTTCTTTCAGAATAAGATATTTATGCTACTTTGTATTATATGTATGCTTATTTACATCTGTTCTTATGATATCTGGTGTTCTTACTGGCGAGATAAAGGTTTTTGCACAGTAGTGTACATTACCCCACTTTCTGAGTGTTGTGTTCCTGAAATAGTATTCCCTGCAATGGTACTGAATGCAGTAGGGAAGTGATGTTGCCCCAGAACCTGCTTAGCTGAACCCAACGCAGGATCTACGCATGTATATCTATGGTTCAGGGATGACAGGGCAGTGAACCAAACAACTATGAGGCACATGCAGGACCTCTGGAAAACCTCCACAGCTTTCACAGGACTAGTTGATTAGTAACCACCATGTGCCATGCCCAGTGGATAAGCTGTCATCGTTTTTATAGAAATCCTGTAATGAATACAGTGTAAGGGGCTGCGATGACAGGATGGATCAAATTACATTACACACACAGCATGAGAATATCTACTATATGTCTTATCTTAGATGAATGATGCTCTCCTGGGCCTCGAACCCTGGTCTCCTACATGAAGCTCCAGTTATATGTCTGTCCTGCTAAGATGTTTTAAACATGATCATTCTTACTCTTAGTGTTGTCTGTCAAATGCATGAGGTAGTGGGCTACGACTAACCCACGTCAGTATAAGAAGTTTAACATGTATTCTATTGCTTTTATGACCATATAGGAACAAAACAGTCTTGGGTGATGGGTCATTCTCAGCACTGCAGTGACACTAACATGGTATTAGCTCTAAAAACAGAAAAGTCAATAACCGACTGTTTAACCAGGAACAGTTCTGGAATGGACCTGCTCGTCTAGTTTTGAAGAATACCGCTCTGTAAAACCAACATGTCAATCTGTGAAGCCGAGTTAACAAGAAGATGCACATTTTATTTACTTTCTCTATAAATAAACACCTTAAGATACTCTTTTGTTCAAAAGAATTCTCTTTTTTTAATGTAGCCCTTGTTTTTACTTGAAGTGAGTAAAAACATTTATTTGGAGTTTTATAAATAATTCATTCAGTTCAGCATTTAAACAGTAAATATACTGAAATATACTGAACGGTATGTGTGATGTGTTGGTGTTTCAGTAGCTGATGGTATAAGATGCTGATACTAGGCTACTTCAGTAAACGGGATATGGCACTGAATCATAACACACGTTAGAAATAATGATGGTCCAGACCTTGGCCTGAGGAAATCTCCTTTAACTGACCTTAATGAACTCTAATTAAATACCCCTGCTATAACCATTGCACCGTCTAATGTCACTTAATTTGTTGATTGATAAACCATAGGACCACATTGATTTGTACATATCTATATATATATATATATATATATATATATATATATATATATATATATATATATATATATATATATATATATATATATATTTTTTTTTTTTTTTTTTTTTTTTTTTTTTAAATAATTTTTTTTTTAGTATTTCTTTTTTGTTATCTTTATCTATTGGTTAATAGAGGAACAGCAAGCAAAGTAAGAATTTCATTGTACAGTGAAATTGTCTGTTTCACTATGCTGTGCATATGACAATAAAACTCTTTAATCTTGAATCTTATTATTATTATTAGTTTCTCAGTTGTACTGTGCCCACCAATGGCAGTGAACCCTCTCTTGTCTCAAAATGCACCAAAATTTCTCATACAAACATTTGGCTTGTGTTTAAAGGAGGAAGTTGTGTGCTAGAGGTTAGGGAACCCGCCTTGTGACCAGTAGGTTGCCAGTTTGATTCCCTGAATCGACAAGACACTACCGCAGGTCCCTAGAGCAATTCAACTCCAACTCCAAACTGCTCCCTGGGTGCTGTGTATGGGTTAAATGCTAGTGCCGTTTCATCAATAAGGCCAGAAAACATTTGGCTAGCAAGGCTAACATTCTCAAACTGCTTGGAATTTTTAAACACTGTGTCCAGTGCTCACAGGATTCTACCCACAGAACACTTGTTGGCTGGATATTTTGAATTGGTGGACAATTCTTAGTCCAGCCACACTGCTGGACACACCAACACCATGTCAGTGGTCACTGCAGTTCTCAGAATTATTCACGACCCAATATATTCACCAATAATATCTGCCCTGTGGTGGTCCAGACCATTAACGAATAAGGTAACAAAGCATACAGAGAATCAGATGATCTACAGTTTTTAAGTGTGGAACTACAAAGTGCTCCTATATGGAGCTGCTAAAAAGAACGAGTGTAATAACAAACTCCAATGAAACAGTTCTGAACATAGAGGGCGCTGCAGCACCCCCAGCGCCCCAACGCCTGGCATACATTCAAGAAAAGTCACTAAACAGCCATGAGCGATCTTTAATGGGCGTGTCGCTCGCCGTGACCTTCTCACGGAGATCAGTCTCGCCTTTCAGCCCAGTTCCCCACTCTCCACGTCTCAGATATAGACCACAACCTGGAAGCCCACTTTCCTGCTCCCTCTGGGGAGATAACCTACTACTGGAGTCTGCCTACCTGCCTGGATATCCCAATTTAGAGGCCCGTGCGTGTGTGTGTGTGTATGTGTGTCGAAAAATAAATCCCGCCATCAGACACCTCCTGGGAGCTCACGGGAAAGAGCTCAGCCAGTACAAGGAGGAGATAAAAGCTAATGACCCTGGCTTTAACCTTCTTGGCTTGCTGTGCAACAATGCAAGGGATCAAACGCATGGCAATGGATGTGAATGAATCACAAGCGTTCTGAAAAGTTTTCAGCAATGAAGAAAACAAACAACTCCATTCAGAAAGCTATCTTCAGAGCCTTTTTCGAGTTCTGTTTATTACACTACCCCAAAAGTGGTGTCGGTATCACTCAAAGCACAGTTTAGTGTCGACAGTAAAGTGAGATCGTCTGACTCACTTCGCAGTCGTCCCGAGGCGTTCTCCTTTTTTGTGAGAATTCCCAGGAAAGTGAGAACGCTCGCTCTCTCTCTCATCTCATCAGTAAAGCCTCAATACCGCCTGTTTGACTCCTCCAAGTACACAATACAGGTTCAAAAGCACCCAGACACCTGTTCGTCCAGCATTATTTAATTCCAGAGCTGAGGCTACAGGTAGCTGGAATCCCTCTACTGCCTCTATTCTTCAGTGAAAGCTAGATCAGGGATGGAAAGCAAATTTCCCTATTTAGTCCAGTTTAATGTTTATATATCTGGTCACAGGCCACAGACTGCAGCCAGGGAGCATATCATCACTGTCCAAAGAAAAACATGTATCTGAATTATTGTGGATATTCTTTTATTATCATTCAAACATGAACTTGAGTGACATCCCATTCCTAATCCATAGAGTTTAATATGATGTCAGCCCAAACTTTGCAGCTTCAACTCATCAACTCTGGGAAGTTTGGGAAGTGTGTTGATGGGAATGTTCGCCCGTTCTTCCAGAAGGGCATTTGTGAGGTTAGACACTAATGTTGGATGAGAAAGCTTGGCTCACAGTCTCCACTCTGATTCATCCCAAAGGTGTTCTATCAGGTTGGGGTCAGGACTCTGTGCAGGCCAGTCAAGTTCTTCCACACCAAACTCGCTCCTACATGTTTTTATGGAGCTGCTTTGTGCACTGTGCATAGTCATGTTGGAACAGTACCCAAACTGTACCCCATAATCCCCCCTCCACCAAACTCCATAGCTGTATCTCTCCTGGTAACCACCAAACCCAGACTCGTGCATCTGATTGCCAGATGTGATTTGTCACTCCAGAGAACATGTCTTCACTGCTCTCCACTGTTCCACTGCTCCGCTGGTGGCATGCTTTACACCACTGCTGACACTTTGCATTGCGCTTGGTGATGCAAGGCTTAGATGTAGCTGCTTGGCTATGGAAAGCCATTCCATGAATCTCTCTATGGACTGTTCTTGAGCTAATCTGAAGGCCACATGAAGTTTGGAAGTCCGTAGTGATTTATTCTGCAGAAAGTTGGCTGCACACTCGGCGCCCTTAACATTTCAGGACTAGATTTGTTGCACAGGTGGAGTCCTATCACGTTGAGAGCGACCCATTCTTTTACTAATGTGTGTAGAAGCAGTCTGCATGTCTAGGTGTTTGGTTTTATATACCTGTGACCATGGAAGTGATTGGAACACCTGAATTCAATGGTTTGGATTTGGATGGGCAAGTGAATACATTTGGCAATATTGTGTATATACTAATATAGGCACAATATATGCACAGGGATAATAGTTGTTACATAGTTAATAGTTGCTCTTCAATACTTCTATGTTGACCCTTTTAAGTTGAAACCGAATCTCTATAGTCTATGTTTCCAGGCTTTTCCTCAAACTGCCAGTTAACAGTTGCTATATACACAGACTCTGAGCAAAGGAATTTAGTGACATTTAACTGAACTGCTTGGATCCAGACCAACACATGCCATTTCCTTTTACACCACTGGTTAGTGTATTCATATTATAACCATTGCACCATCCAATGTCACTTAATTTGTTGATTGATAACCCATAGGACTACATTGATATTATTAGTTTCACAGGATATCTCCAGTTGAATTGTAGTAAATCTTCTCTACTCTATAAATGCACTAAAATATTTGGCTTGTGTTTGAAGGGGTTTGCTAAAGTTGTGTGCTAGAGGTTAGGGAACCGGCTTTGTGACCGGAAGGTTGCCTGTTTGATCCCCTGTATCGACAAGACACTACGAAATGCCTTGGAGCAAGACAACTCCAACCCCTAACTGCTCCCAGGGTGCTGTAAATAGGGCTGCCCACTGCTTTGGGCAAGTGTGCTCACTGCTACCAAGTGTGTGTTTCAAGGATGGGTTAAATGCTTGTGCCATGTCATCAATAAAGTCCGAAAAGGTCTGGCAAGCAAGGCTAATGTTCTCAATTCACTTGCCACACATTTTGCCTTGGTCACACCATGCAGATCCTTTTTGGGTTGCTGGAGAAAAGCTTGCGGAACAATCAAATTATTCCTGAGCTCTTTAATTGTCATTCCTTGCAGTGTGAAACAATTTGCTGGGTAGTCATTCAATATTGCGGACTTCTCCACAAATTAAGCGTACTGGCTTTCCTTTCACTTCAATGTCAGAAGACGCAGCTAATTGGAAGAACCTACAGTCACGGTTCCCGCAGCCGGTGTGTTATATAAAAAGAGGTTAATTATAAGTTACAGAGCAATTGCCCAAACATGTAGCCAATAAAATCTAGGAAATATCTGGCAGGCCATAAACAGTTGAGCAGAAAGGAGGTTCCCCACCCCCCTTAGATAATCAAATGTATCTCAACCCAAAAGTGCTGAATGGAGCTTAACCTTTATTTGAATACTGAGTTAGAGTCCTAAATCTCAAGTCTTAGTTAAGTAGTGAGTCATTTAAGAGTCCAAGTTGAGTAAGTAGTCAGTCAGTGACCTGGCATGAGGTCTTTCTGCCTCTAGCCAGCACTAGCTATTGTACATAAGGGATCTTAGTTTTGTGGATGTGGTCCAGAGCATCACAATCTATGTTTTCTATGTTTGTGTGCATGCACTGTTAAGCCAATGTCTGGCCACTTTTGGGTATACAGTGTACGTGTCAAAAAACTTTATATTGCCCAAACTATATAATAGATCATTATATGAATCATAGAGTCCTGAAGGTACCTCGGCCTGGAAGCCCTCCACCAAAATGGCCACCAGCAGGTTGAACAGGACGTAGTTCCCGAAGGTCATAAGGGCCACGAAATAGAGAGCAGCTAGGGGGGATGTTGAGGCCATGCCATTGTACAGCACCATGTTCCAGTCCTCCTGAGTCAGGATCTAAACAAGCAAAAATGATATACTCTCATCAGTACATATACACTTATATACACTATGCACTACATTTATACACTACATATACACTGATCAGCCATCACATTAAAACCACCATATATCTACACACACTGTCCATTTTATCATCTCCATTTACCACTTACAAACCATGTAATTCACTGCATATATTGTTTATCCCTTTCACCCTGTTCTTCAATGGTCAGGACCCCCACAGGAGGTGGATCAGCACTGCAGTGACTGCAGTGACCATAGTGGTGGTGTGTTAGTGTGTGTTGCGCTGGTGTAAGGTAACCAGGCACAGCAGTGCTGCTAGAGTGTTTATACACCTCAGTGTCACTGCTGGACTGAGAATAGTCCACCAACCAGCAACATCCAGCCTACAGTGTCCTGTGGACAGCATCCTGTGACCACTGATGATGGACTAGAGAACACAAACTGCAGCAAAAGATGAGCTAAACTCTCTGACTTTACATCTACATGGTGGACCCGCATCTGTAGAGTGGACAGTGAGTGGACACAGTGTTTAAAAACACCAGCAACACTGCTGTGTCTGATCCACTCACACCAGCACAACACACATTAACACACCACCACTATGTCAGTATCACTGCAGTGCTGAAAATGACCCACCACCAAATAATATCTGCTCTGTGGTGGTACTTGGGTCCTGACCATTGACGAAAAGGGCAACAAAGTATACAGAGAAGCAGATAAACTACAGTCTGTAAGTGTAGCTCCTATATGGTAAGTGATGTAGATATAAGGAGGTGGTTTTAATGTTATGGGTGATCAGTGTATATGCATACACACACCAAAAACACCCAAACAATTGCATATGCACCATAAACACATTGACTGATGGTAGTCTCTATCATTACATTGAATGATAGAGGCTTATTAGAGCCAAAGCTATTTGCTATGAAAGAATGCTTTGTGCATAGAGGGCAGTCGAGTCAGTTAGTCTTCTCTTTGACACTTATACAATTATTGTAAGGTACTCATACCTGAAACACGGTCACGATAGCCCAGAGCAGAGAGTCAAAGTTCTTCCGGTCTGGTACTGTATCTCCAGCCTCGGTCTTCAGACTGAACTTGCAGCCAAATATGTGCATCCCCAGGATACTGTTCAAACAAACAATGGAGCATTATTTGGTTCATACTCCCCCATAGATTTCCATACACTTGAGTTTTATTTGTATGGCACTTCTGACAACAGCCATTGTCTCAAAGCAGCTTTCAAGAAATGTGGGTGCAGCCACCTAATGAGCAACACAGATGGAGAGCATGTCAGAAAAAAAACAAAAAAATCTTTCCAACAGCATGAGGAAGAAACACTGGCGCATATTTTTCAAGCGTCTCGTGGTGTCGCATTTAGTAAACTGAGCCCAAACTGGCATTTGTACTCTAGGAGGCTTGATAAACATGGGCCACTGAGAGGATCCAAGAATCAAAGAAAAGCTATGTAAGAAAATGAGGTAGAACCATTGAGAGTAACCAAAAGAAACCAAAAGAAAAAATACTAAAAGGAACCAATACTAAAAAAAAGTTTAAGGTTATGGAAAAAGAACATTGATTGGAACCGAGACTTAAAAGAAAAAACACTAAAACAATTTACAAAGAACATCAGAAACAATTAACAAAGAAATATTAATCACATGAAGAAAGTCTCTGGCGGCATCAGAAAGAAAATCTAATCTGAGATCACGACACAGGAACACATAGAGGAACTCAAAAGAAAAAAAATAATCCAAAGTGAAAGGAAGAAGCACTGAGAAGAACCAGGACTCCAAAGGGAAAACACTCCATAAGAGCATGAAGAAGAAATTGTGAGCCAATACTCAAAAGGAAAAGCCCCCAACACCATGAGCAAATAACCGACAAGAGGAAGAACCACAGAGTGAAAATTAGACTCAAAAGGAAAGACTCGAGACAAGAACACTGAGAAGAACCAGAACTTGAAATAAAAACCACCTAAGAGCATAAGGTAGGAACACATGGAGGAACCAAACGTCAAGGGACTCATTCAGAATGTAAGGAAGAAGCACTGAGAGGAACTGAGAGGACTCAAAAAGAGAAGACTCCCTGAATGCACGAGACAAGAACACTGAGAAGAACCAGAACTTGAAAGAAAAACTACCTGAGAGCATAAGGCAGGAACACATAGAGGAACCAAAAGTTAAGGGACTCATTCAGAATGTAAGGAAGAAGCACTGAGAGGAACTGAGAAGACTCAAAAAGAGAAGACTCCCTAAAAGCATGAAGAGGAAATATTGAAATCAACGAATAAAGTCATGGCATAGGAGCATAAATATCAGAAAAAAAGGACTCTAATTTAAAAAAAATGTGGAACCAAGAGACAAGAGAGCTTCCTGAGAGCCAGAGGAACAACCACTGAGTGGAAATGAGACTTGAAAGGAAAAAAACTCCCCAAGAGCATAAAGAAGAAACACTGAAATGAACAAATACTCTAAAGGCAAAGCTCCTAACACCATGAGCAGATCACCCAAAACATACAAATTAAAAAAAGAGGATCAGAACAAAAACTATAAAAATAAATCCTTAAAAGCATGAGGACGATCCATTGAGCGAAATGAAGAGACAACAGGAGAAGCTTCCTAAGAGCAAGTGGACGAAGCACTAAGTGAGAATGAGAAAAGCATGACACATTGAAGAACATTCAGAGGAACCAAGACTCAAAGAGAGAAAAACACTGCCAGAATCCTGAACCAGAACCAGTCAGAGGAACCAAGCGTCAAACTGAAAAACAGCCCTACAAACCACAGAGAGACCTAAAATGGGAACCCAACCTTCTATGATCCGCACAAGATACAAGCTAGTTACCTTCCAAGTCGGAAAAAGACTGATCTGAAGGATCTCCTGATTGTGTGGGACACAGAGGATGGATTGATATAAAACTCCAAAGGAATCAGGAGTTCACACGAAAGTCAGCAGTTAACTATTGGTTAGAACCTTTACAGCATCTAAGCCAGCCTTTTTGGCTCCATAAGCATTGTGGGTAATGAGATCTGCATTTACATTTCAACAGATTTACTGCGGAATTGAGGACAGCCAAATGTTAATTGGTCATGATGTGTGAAGGAAGGCGACAGTAAAGGCTCAAGGCTTTGTGGTTATTCGATTTGCCGGAAAGGAAAATGATTGGCTTGTATTTGAAACATCCCTAAAGGGGAAGACTCCACAGCCATAGCTTCAACAGTCGAGTCAGTATCATCTCTTCCTCTGAGTCATGGAGCTTTTCTGACCTTCCCCTTCCTTCACCGATAAGCCACAGAGAGAGAGAGAGAGAGAAGGATGACTGTGGCAGAGATATGCAGATAAAAGTGACATGTGTCCTCGAGAAAAAGACGAGATCCCCGTGGGACGTCAGCGAGAGACACAGTTAGATAGACAAGCGGAGATGAAATGCCTGGAGGCTGGTGGACGGAGGACAGAAGCTGTTTAACAGTGAGGAATCTTAATGAGAGAGATGGGAATAGCTTCAGTGTCCAAATGCTGCTATTGCATACTGTGTGAAAGTGACTGAAGGTGAAAGAAGGATTAAATGTAACTCTACGGGACCCGCTGTCCCGAAACCGTCAGAACACAGCAGCTCATCATTAGCTGGTGCAGCGAGCATGACTTGAAGCACTCTACCATTTAAGGCAGGACACTTGCCCCACGCAAACACAAATCAATTTTTCACCCACTTCAGTTTTTCTCCCCATTTTAGACAACAGGGCTGTGGGTGAACTTACTGAACAGGCAGCACTGGTACTAGCACAGTGCTGTAGTACAAATACCAATGTTGTAGCCCTGAGTTATAGTACTGAAGCATATGTGTAAGCTACAATTCTTTTTTAGGGGTCCAATTTGCATGCAAGTAATAATAATGTGTTTGCGAACTAACAGCATCTCTTGTAAATGGTAAATTCCAATATCCTACTCAAGGGAACCAGTGAAACATAGGATCTGGGAAACATAAGACCATTGGAACATAAGAACTTTGGAAGCCTGGGAATCGTTTGGATAATGTGGACCCTGGGAACATAGGACCTTGAGAGCATGCAGTCTATGGATTGTAGTATCAACGAAGCATCCGACCCTGGGAACACAGAGGTCTCCAGGAACACAGAGTTCAGGGAATAATGGACCATGGGAACACAGGGTCCTGAGAGCTTAAGGTCCAGGGAACATGAGACCCTTGGAACATAAGGTCCAGGTAACATAGGACTGTAAGAACACTGAAATCTGGAAAAATAGGGGTCCAATGATCATAGGACCATTGGAATATAGGTTTCTGATGTCATAGGAACCTTTGAACTAATGGCCCTAGGAATGTAGGACCCTTTTAACATTAAAAACATAGAGTATAAGACCCTTAAAATATAGAAACCTGGGACTATAGGACCCAAGGGACCTAGGACTTGCAGCCCTGGAACACAGGATCCTGGGAATATGGGACCAATGGGACATAGGATCCTTGGAACGTAACACTCTTGAACATAGGACCCTTGGAACATAGGATCCTTGGCCATAGGATCCTGGGTACGTTCACAGCTCCCAGACATCCAGGACTGGCTAACAGTCTAACAATAGCTTTCCAGGTTAGCCTCCTAGACTCCCAGCCACAGAAGGCTATGGCTGGTGCTTGTATGAAAACCATATCTGCTGTTGTCCAGCCTACTGCGGGCTAATGCAAGCTATAGAGTCAGAAAGCTTTAAAATGAAGTGACAGGCTAAAATCAATTAAGTATAGCTTGAAGGATTTGCACTTAGGTACCTGTGTGGCATATGATTCTGTCCAAGCAGTGAACTGTTTAAAGGCTCAAGTCTTGGATCAATAATTTCAAGTCGCTTTCAAATGATTCTGTTGATGCATATTGCTCATTCATAATAAAGCGTAGCCATCTGTTCCACCAACACCAGTACAAGATCCAGAGGCAGAGATGAGGACAGGCGCTAAGTGTATTCATTTAGGAGTTGTAAATCAGACCATTGTTTGGAGCTGACAGGCCGTAAATTCAGCTGGACAGGGGGAAGGAGCTGGGTGAAGAGGAATGGAAGGCGGAGGTTAATGCACTCAGTCCGGCATTACCCCTCGTCTGTGTGTAGCACTCAGTAGGAATTGCAGTGCTGTGGCGGAGGGGGGCGGGGGGTTACTAAGGGGGGTTTTGTGTTATTGCACCACCTGCAATACATCTACCTCTGATCCTCATGGGCCTCTCAGGCTGGAGAAGGCTAATGCTGGTACTCACACACAAAGCCAGGCAGGTAAAGGTTGCAATTCCAAGACCACAAGGGTATCATATCAACAGGAGGTATTGGTTGCAGTTATGAGAAATAAAAACCCATAAATTTATTAATTTTCTGTAGAATTAAACAGTTAAGAAGCTCACACTGGTGGTGATTAGATGTCCACCTCTAAAACTAACCACCTCTAACCCTAACCCTAACTCTAACCCTAACTCTAACCCTAACCCTACAGTAAGGTATTACATGAAATGGTTATGGGAATGCTGTCTGATGTTGGAGGCATTGTTTTAGGATTGGCCTTAAATAAATTCATGTTGGAGGGATACGTGCAGCTCTGAGACAAAATAGTTCCCAATAACAGTGTATCATTCCAGATTTTCTACTATTTTACTATCATCGTTTCTATAGATATTTATATAGTATTGTATATCAATACAGGCATAGAGTTACGATTGAAGTTTTTGGTAAGTACCATTTAGGAGGACACGCACAAGCACACAGCTTCTTACCTGAAGATGAAGATGAAGAGCATGAGCAGCATGCAGAAAGTGGCCACGTTGTCCATGGTCTTCATGAGGACCACCAATTGCCTGCGCAGAGCCGGCATGAAACGCACCAGCTTTATCACCCGCAACAGCCTGAACGTCCTCAGCACGGACAGACCACCGTCGGACTGACCGATGATCTCACACACACTGCAGACACAGACACAGATATTGAACAAAAGTAATCAAATTAAATAAAAGTCCACCATTTGAACTAAACAGAATCCAGTACCATATAGTTTTAAATAGAAAATATAATATAGATTAAAAATACTTGCTATATTATCTTATTTCAAGTCAATATTATGACATGCTAAGTGATTACTTTAAGATACTAAGTCATTATTTTTACACACTTAGTCATTATTTTAAAATAATAAGTCACTATGTCATTATTTTGAGACATTAAAGCTGTATTTTTTAAGATGCTAACTCATTTTGCTAACTCAGATGCTAAGTTATTATTATTAAACACTAACTCATTATTTTATGGGGCTATTACATTATGTCGATATAATAAATCATTATTTTGACATACTATCTATTTATTTTGAGACGGTCATTATTTCAAGATAATTATTGAACATTTTGAGATACTAAGTCATAATCTGGAAGCACCATGTCATTATTTTGAGGTGCCAAGTCATTTTTTGAGATGCCAATTTATTATTTTGAGATACAAAGTCATTTTGAGGTATTAGTTCATAATATTTAAATACTTAATATTTCAATAAATTAAGTCATTAATTTAACATTCAATCTCCTTATTTTGAGGTCATTATTTTGAAATACTGTGCCATTACTTCATGGGGGTAATTCATTATGTCGATATAATAACAATATAATTATTGAATATTTTGAGATACTAAGTCAGAATCTGGAGGTGCCAAGTTTTTTAGTTGCTAATTTATTTAATTTATTTAATATTATTATTTTGAGATACTACGTAATTTTGAGGTATTAGTTCATAATAAGTCATTTGAGGTTGCAAGTCATTTTTTCTGATTTGCAAAATGATTTGATATTTTGATATTTTCTGTTATTATTTTGAGGGTCTACGTCATAATTTTTAGATTTGTTTGAGTTTTAACAGAGGTAGATTTAACGCTTTGAATACAACTTAACTAAATGAACTACACAATATTCTGTAATTGATTATGATTAGTTATTATGATTATTCAGCATACTTTCTTGTGAAAGTGAAATTACATTTGCTAGCCTTTGCTTTCACTTCCTTTCCAATCCCAATCCAGCAGCCGTAATTCTGGCTCCACTGACCTGATAATAACGATAATGCCATCGAAGATGTTGTACGGGTTCCTCAGGTACTCAAAGAAGCCGAAAGCTGTCAGTTTGAGGATCATCTCCAGGGTGAACATGCTGGTGAAGACTATATTGCAAATCTCCAGCACGTTGGTCAGCTCCTCCGGCTGAAGAGAGGGAGAAGAAGAATGGAGACAGAGGTGGAGAAATCATTGAGTTTCTGCAGTGGAACTGGATTGTGGAAGGAGGTAGAGCTCCAAACACTTCCATTTCACCACCGTTATATAAAACAGAGGAACAGAAATGACAGAAGTGGTAGAGCAGGAGGACAGAAAAGGAGCAGATTTTCCATGTGTTTGCAGCAGCTTCACTCAGCAAGTGGCAACCTGTGCCCATGAGTAATCAGTAGCAGATTCAGTGCTGCTGTTTCTTCAGCATTCATCTTCAGACGAACAGTGCTGCTGAGATACAGCAAAGCCCTCACCCAGTCTGCAAAACTGGGAAACTTCAACAAGGTAACGGTGGTTTTCCAAAAATGAATGTTTCTACTGAGAGACGTGGATCAGAAATGATCTCCTAGACTAATTCTCATAGAACACTGTCACACTTTTTCTACACATACTGTAGCTAAAACATTTCACGAGCATTAAATCAGCTTCTTCTTTCAAGACAGACAGAAAACAAGGCTTGGTCCTCAAAACCTTTTTTCCTGTCCTATTATTTCCCTTCCTTTTTCTTTCCCATCCAGTCCCTTCCTGTCCTATTATTTCCCTTCCTTTTTCTTTCCCATCCAGTGCCTTTCTGTCCTATTATTTCCCATCCTTTTTCTTTTCTGTCCAGTCCCTTTCTGTCCTATTATTTCCATTCCTTTTTCTTTTCTGTCCAGTCCCTTTCTGTCCTATTATTTCCCTTCCTTTTTCTTTTCTGTCCAGTCCCTTTCTGTCCTATTATTTCCCTTCCTTTTTTCTTTCTTGTTCAGTCACTTTCTGTCCTATTATTTCCTTTCCTTGTTTCTTTCCCATCCAGTCCCTTCCTGTCCTATTATTTCCCTTCCCTTTTCTTTCCCATCCAGTCCCTTCCTGTCCTATTATTTCCCTTCCCTTTTCTTTCCTGTCCAGTCCCTTTCTGTCCTATTATTTCCTTTCCTTTTTTCTTTCCCATCCAGTCCCTTTCTGTCCTATTATTTTCCCTTCCTTTTTTCTTTCCTGTCCAGTCCCTTTCTGTCCTATTATTTCCTTTCCTTTTTTCTTTCCTGTCCAGTCCCTTTCTGTCCTATTATTTCCCTTCCTTTTTCTTTCCCATCCAGTCCCTTCCTGTCCTATTATTTCCCTTCCTTTTTCTTTCCCATCCAGTGCCTTTCTGTCCTATTATTTCCCATCCTTTTTCTTTTCTGTCCAGTCCCTTTCTGTCCTATTATTTCCCTTCCTTTTTCTTTTCTGTCCAGTCCCTTTCTGTCCTATTATTTCCCTTCCTTTTTCTTTTCTGTCCAGTCCCTTTCTGTCCTATTATTTCCCTTCCTTTTTTCCTTCTTGTTCAGTCCCTTTCTGTCCTATTATTTCCTTTCCTTTTTCTTTCTTGTTCAGTCCCTTTCTGTCCTATTATTTCCTTTAATTTTTTCTTTCCTGTCCAGTCCCTTTCTGTCCTATTATTTCCCTTCCTTTTTTCTTTCTTGTTCAGTCACTTTCTGTCCTATTATTTCCTTTCCTTGTTTCTTTCCCATCCAGTCCCTTCCTGTCCTATTATTTCCCTTCCCTTTTCTTTCCCATCCAGTCCCTTCCTGTCCTATTATTTCCCTTCCTTTTTCTTTCCTGTCCAGTCCCTTTCTGTCCTATTATTTCCTTTCCTTTTTTCTTTCCCATCCAGTCCCTTTCTGTCCTATTATTTTCCCTTCCTTTTTTCTTTCCTGTCCAGTCCCTTTCTGTCCTGTTATTTCCTTTCCTTTTTTCTTTCCTGTCCAGTCCATTTCTGTCCTATTATTTCCTTTCCTTTTTTCTTTCCTGTCCAGTCCCTTCCTGTCCTATTATTTCCTTTCCTTTTTTTTTCCTGTCCAGTCCCTTCCTGTCCTATTATTTCATTTCCTTTTTCTTTCCTGTCCAGTCCCTTTCTGTCCTATTATTTTATTTCCCTTTTCATGTCTAGTCCATTCCTTTCCTATTATTTCCTTTCCTGTCCCATCCTGTCCTATCCTGCCCTTCCTTTTCTGTCCTGTCACATTCTGTCCTGTCACATTCTGTCCTGTCAGTTCCTGTTCTCTTTTCCATCATGCTTTACTTTGCTTTTCTTTAAACACTGCAGCTACAGGTTCCAGAACGCAACTGCAATACCACTTGAGGTGGAACAGAAAACATGCGGGTGAACTCCTGCTCCCACATACTTAACAAGAGTCTGGATGGCTTTAATTCAAAGTTGTTATTTTGGTCTGCACATTTCACTCCAGACAGCTTCTCAAACACAACATGGAGCAGACGAGCATGAAGAGACGAGCAGCTCCACCTTTATTACCATCAAAACCCCAACAGTGACCTGTAAGTAGCAGCCATGCTGTGTGAGTGTATCACTGTTGGCTGGTAGAAGCAAATCATCTTAAACTGAAGGATCACAGTAAGTAACAACTTCAATTTACTGTGTGTTGCTGTTGTGATTGAAAGCGAGCAGCGAGTATAGGTAACGTTAACTGCTAGCAGCTCCAAGTAACTTTCATTGCATTTTGTTATATTTAGTCTATTTCCACATGTTGCCTCTGCATGATCATTGCAGCGTCTCACTGTACACCAGCCAATCAGAGCAGCGCTCATCAAATACCTTATATGGCACTTTTAATCTGATCTAGTACATGGAAGTATTAGTAATTAGAAAACTGCTGAAATCAGATAACAGCTGTAATACTGGATGGACTTGCTTAATGTTGCTTCAAGGAATAAAGTTAGTTTCATGTTTGGAACTAGAAGAGCTAAAGGTGATGCTTTTTCAGTGATTGACACCACAAATGTCACGAAAGGGGGAAAAAAAGACCTGAAAGGATACAGAGCTGTCAGAAGGCAAGAAGCTCACCTTGATTGATCCAAAAGCTCTGCAAGATCCAAAAATCCTGGATTTATCCTGCCCTGAAGCAGGTTAGGCCTACAGCTTAAGACACCACTATAATGTAGTCTGGTAAGGAAGTCGTGGGAGAAAATCCAGAACTAAACTGAAATAGCTGGTTAAACAAGATATCCTGCTCTGTGAGCGAGACATCTAGACAACAATCCATTTGGGGGATAACTCTGGATCTGCTTGTACATCATCATCTTCAGTCCCATCTTCTGTGAACAGTTACTTCAGTCCCATCTTCATTGAACAGCGTTCAACAGACAGTTGGAAGACTGACCATCAGGGCCTCCACCCCACCGATCACCAGCCAGCTCACCTGTCCATTGGTGTCAACTGCTACACTCTCAGTTACATCACTGTGCCATCCAGATGCACCAGCATTGAGATAGGATGGGACTGTTTCAGCTCACGCCCCCTTTACATATAGACTCAGTCAGAGATTGCCTCTACCTGTGCAGCTTCTAAAGCTTTCACCATCCAGATTTCAAACAGAGATTCTTTTCTTTGGTATTTAGTTTATTAAACTGTAAATACTGTTTGACCAGAGGAGTATAGGTTCCTCCCAAGGTTTCTTCCTCCAGTCGGAGGGAGTTTTCCTCGCCACTGTTGCCTCTGGCTTGCTCACTGGAGGATATATGTTGTAACTGTCTGTTTTTAAAACTCTGTAAAGCTGCTTTGAGACAATACAAATAAACTTTACTTGACTTGGCAAATCATGTCCCTCAGATTAAGGAAACTATCCTGACTTGTACTCATCCAGTCAGCGTTAAGGAAACTCGAGTGGAAGCTCTGCAAAAGAATCAGGGTACATAGTTTGTTGTTTTTTATTCAGACTAGAGCCTAAAACGACTGCTGTGTGCAGCACAGAGTAACAGTCTCGCTAATTAGGCTCATTTGTATTGTACTGCAGCAGTGCTGCCAGACCTAGCAGTGCAAAGACAGTTAGCAACGGATGTGCAGTGCTGTGCAAAACTTCCGAGCCTTTATTCTTTTTTCACTCCAAACAGCCATTAAGTACAAGATATTTGATATTTGACAATCCTCCTCAATCCTCTTGCGTGTGGAAGGAGAAAGGCAAAGCGAAATAACTGAAAAATATATGATTAAAAGCTGTAGAGGGGCACTCCAGACAAAACCTGGTAGACCAACAAACTGTTTGATGAACAGAACCTAAAGTTTTTATGTTTTAGAGAGAGGAGAACATCAAGCTCCACCCTTGCTTTCATGTTTCTGTCCATCCTTCCTTCCACTGTGAGAAGACACCTCACCTCCGTGGGTCTGAAATGATGTGTAACTGTATACAAATGATGATGATGACCAATGGACTGACCACCCTAGATTCCAGATCTTAGCATCACTGAAGGTATCTGGGATCATTTGGATCTGTGGTTCTCGGAGAGACTGAAAGCGAGTCTCCTGGAAAGAATGGAAGCTGTGATAAAAGTGAAGAGAGGACACTGTAAATGTCTCAGATTCTATATATTTTTCTGGATATGGACAACATACGGATGAGTTGAACTGAATTAAGGACGCTCTCTGTTCTACTGACGCTAGGTAGAGGTTGAGTGTGAAGAAGGCCTCACCTGCATGATCTATTCTCTGCTTTGAGCTGCTGATCTCCCGCTTCCTCTGTCTCTGCCTCGCTCTAGCTATCAGACACTTCCATCTCTTACTGATCAATATCCCTCCATCAACAGCCTGAGCAGAGAACAGCCAACTGAAGGACAAATGAAAATAAAACTGGTGGCAACACCGAGGAGGTGCCATCTAGAGCGACGGGGTATTGACACCACTATCACAACAGATAACGGCAAACCTAGAGTTGGAAACCTAGAGAGTCACTATCTTCCTTCCATCTATGTGTTGTCTTTTCCTCTCTTCATTTTCTTTCCTCTCCAGTTCTTTTTTTCCTTTCTATTCATTTCCATTCCTTTCTAGTTCTTTCCTTTCAAGCAGTCACAATTTCCTTTTTTTCCTTTCCTGTCCCGTCCTTTTCTATTTTCCTTTCCTTTCCTTTCCTTTCCTTTCCTTTCCTTTCCTTTCTGCAGTAGTGGCCATTCCTATTTTCCTTTCCTTTCCTTTCCTTTCCTTTCTGCAGTAGTGGCCATTCTTATTTTCCTTTCCTTTCCTTTCCTTTCCTTTCCTTTCCTTTCTGCAGTAGTGGCCATTCTTATTTTCCTTTCATTTCCTTTCCTTTCCTTTCCTTTCTGCAGTAGTGGCCATTCTTATTTTCCTTTCATTTCCTTTCCTTTCCTTTCCTTTCTGCAGTAGTGGCAATTCCTATTTACCTGTTTCCCTTCCCTTCTCTTTCCTTTCTGCAGTAGTGGCAATTCCTATTTACCTGTTTCCCTTCCCTTCTCTTTCTTTTCTGCAGTAGTGGCAATTCCTTTTTATCTTTCTCTCCTTTCCTTTCTTTTCCTTTCATTTCATTTTCTTTCCTCTCTGCAGTCATGGTAATTCCTTTTTACCTATCTTTTCCTTTCCTTTCATTTCCTTTCTTTTCTTTTCCTTTCCTTTCCTTTCCTTTCTGCAGAAGTGGCAATTCCTTTTTACCTCCTCTTCCCTTTCCTTCCCTTTCCTTTCCTTTCATTTCCTTTCTTTTCTGCAGTAGTGGCAACTCCTTTGTACCTTTCTTTTCGTTTCCTTCCCTTTCCTTTCCTTTCATTTCCTTTCCTTTCCTTTCCTTTCCTTTCCTTTCCTTTCTGCAGTAGTGGCAACTCCTTTTTACCTCCCTTTTTTTCTTCCCTTCCCTTTCCTTCCCTTCCCTTTCCTTTCCTTTCCTTTCCTTTTCTTTCCTTTCCTCTCTGCAGAAGTGGCAATTCCTTTTTACCTCCTCTTCCCTTTTCTTCCCTTTTCTTTCATTTCCTTTCCTTTCCTTTCCTTTTCTTTCCTTTCCTTTATGCAGTACTGGTAATTCCTTTTTACCTTTCTTTTCTTTTCCTTCCCTTTCATTTCCTTTCATTTCCTTTCTTTTCTGCAGTAGTGGCAACTCCTTTTCACCTTCTCTTCCTTTCCCTTTCCTCCCCTTCCCTTTCCTTTCCTTTCCTTTCCTTTCCTTTTCTTTCATTTCCTTTCTTTTCTGCAGTAGTGGCAACTCCTTTTTATCTTTCTTTTCTTTTCTTTTCTTTCCCTTTCCTTTCCTTTCCTCTCTGCAGTCATGTTAATTCCGTCTTACATATATTTTCCTTTCGTTTCCTTTCCTTCCCTTCCCATCCCTTTCCTTCCCTTTCCTTTCCTTTCAGCAGTAGTGGCAATTCCTTTTTACCTTCTCTTCCCTTTCCTTTCCTCCCCTTTTCTTTCCCTTCCCTTCCCTTCCCTTTCTTTTCCTTTCATTTCCTTTCTTTAGTAGTGGCCATTCTTTCATTTCCTTTTCTTTTCTTTTCCTTTAACAACAGTGATTTTTTCCCTCTCCTTTTTTCCCTGTCCTTTCCTTTCTGCGTCAGTGGCAGCATCAATAGGCTCTGTCATTCTTCCTTGTCTTTCCCTTCCTCCACTCTCCTCATCACAGCTCCGCCTCAATTTACAGCACCTGTTTCTCTAAATGTTTCCCGCATGTTGGCGTGAATGTGTGGGTCTAGCACGCGTATCACATCTCAATCAGCCTGCAGTCCCTCTTACCCACAAAACCAGCAGCTGCTGCTGATGTGTCTGTAAATATTATGATCTTTTTGACATCTGTTCAATATCGCCAGCGTTATGATGATGCGAGCCGCTCAGAGAGTACATCTGAGTCACAGTGGATGATGTCAGCTCTATACAACATGCCCGTGTGCCATGAACTGTATGTACATCATCAACTCAGGAGAAACAAAGCCAGGACTCTTTCAGCACCGCGCATCAGCGCAGGCGTGTTCCATGTAAACAATCTATACCGGTCTACACGTTTAATAAGCTGAAAAAACGCTGCGTAACGGAAGCGCAATATTTATTTGTTCTGCATCTGCCTCCCTCTCTCCCCCCTCTCCACAACACTGTTATTTTTAGATTCCTCAGAGATGAGAGAATAGGGATCTACTGCAGGGAGAGAAGAAGTGAGGGGGTGGATGAGACAGCGAGAGAGAAAAAGAGAGAGAAAAAGAGAGAGAGAGATTGGGGAGAAGAGGGGGAGGAGAACAGCATGCTCTAACATACAGCAGAGCTAAGAGTTTTCAAAAGATGTTAACTCTGCCGAAATGGCAAAACATTCTTTCACGACTCCATTAGTTTGACTGGCACTCTTTATAAAGACGCCTCTACTGGAGACAGCAGCTATTATAGTAACTGACGAACACCAGGAAGTACATAAAAGAGACAGGAATTTCTTCCAAAGCTTCAAAACATTGTAATGGTGAAGTGCCAAACTGTCCTAGGAACAAGCATCCATGTATGTTTATGGACGTGCAGTACCCGTCAAATATTCAGATTCATCTGACTGAACGGAAGGAATACAGTGTCAAATGTTCACAATACTGATTATAACCCAGAAAGCCTTTGTATGATAGCACACGACACCTGAACACCTGAAACAATCCTCGTGCTGTTAAAAAACACTATATCTCTGACTTTAATGCTGGCTGCCTAGACCACCGAGTGTACTGATGAAGTAAGAACTTGGTTCTGTTTATGCTGATGTGCTGATTAGCCCCTTAACTAGAACTAGGCAGGTCAGCAGGCATTACAGGCTAAAACATGTTAATCAGCTCCATCATTAATATCCTTAAAATCAATAATATCACAGGCTTGAATCAAAGCACGTACGATATGATAATAACTGCAGTATGAAACTCTAAAGGACATCAGTTGAACATACATACACTGCAGATTCATACTGGATTAAAATGACTCCACAGTTAGTGTCAGGCTGTAAAACTACACACACTGCAGATTCATACTGGATTAAAATGACTCCACAGTTAGTGTCAGGCTGTAAAACTACGCACACTGCAGATTCATACTGGATTAAAATGACTCCACAGTTAGTGTCAGGCCGTAAAACTACACACACTGCAGATTCATACTGGATTAAACTCACTCCACATGATGGCAGCATGTGTATATCGCTAGTTTGATTCTGGAATGTTATAATCAAATATAAGCAGCTATAATGATAATTAGTATAAAGCAGAGCACTTTTCATTTGTAGATATTATAACTATAATCAATATGAAGACATTCAAGTGACGCTTTTCTAAAACAACCCAACGGTACTCAGTGGGATGAGACTTGGAGCTAATTGGTAAAAAATGTATTAGAATGTAAACAGTATATGATTCTGTGGTATTGGAGTTGATTGGAGGTGACAGCTTTCCTAAATGCCTTTTTTATGGGGCTCTGGAGCTTCAACAGAGGATATCTTAAGGTTTGATCCAATGGCTTTCTATTTTCAAAGGTGCTTACTATTATTAAAATTATTGGCTATTTTCTATCAAAGAAAATCACCAAAACTGTCTATGCAAACAGTGTTGCCAAGAACCAATCTCTAATCTGTTGTTTGCTTCCTCCCTACATTACGTTGCAACCTGAATTCTAGATCTAGATACTGGATTAAACTCACTCCACAGTTATTAATGTCAGCCTGTAAAAACTACACACACTGCAGATTCATACTGGATTAAAGCCACTTCACAATTAGTACTGTCAGACTGTAAAACTACACACACGGCAGATTCATACAGGATTCAATTCACTCCACAATTAGTACTGTCAGGCGGTAAAACTACACATTGCAGATTCATACTGGATTAAACTCACTCCACAATTATTACTGTCAGACTGTAAAAACTACACACACTGCAGATTCATACTGGATTAAACTCACTCCACAGTTATTACTGTCAGACTGTAAAACTACACACACTGCAGATTCATACTGGATTCAATTCACTTCATAATTATTACTATCAGGCTGTAAAACCTACACACACACTGCAGACTCATACTGGATTAAAATTACTTTACAATTATTACTGTCAGACTGTAAAACGACACACACACCCTGCAGATTCATACTGGATTAAAATTACTTTACAATTATTACTGTCAGACTGTAAAACTACACACACTGCAGATTCATACTGGATTAAAATGACTTTACAATTATTACTGTCAGACTATAAAAATACACACACACACTGCAGATTCATACTGGATCAAAATCACTCCATAATTATTACAGTCAGCCTGTTAAACTACACACTGCAGATTCATACTGGATCAAAATCACTCCATAATTATTACAGTCAGCCTGTTAAACTACACACTGCAGATTCATACTGGATCAAAATCACTCCATAATTATTACAGTCAGCCTGTAAAAACAGCAGGTAAAAGCCGCTACGTACTGCAGCTGGCTGTGTATTCACCTGGTTATGGTGCTCGATGCCCATGCTGATGGTATTGATGAGGATAGCGATCATTATCCCTCTGTTAAAGTATTTACTTTCCACGATACTCCACAGTTTTGTCCGCATCTCGTCCCACAAGTCCTTACAGCTCCCCAAACAGGAGCGCTTCTTTTTCTTTTTCTTCTTCTTCTTTTTCTTTTTCTTTCCATCTGCCTCCTCCTCCTCCTCCTCCTCCTCTTCATCTTCGTCTTCCTCTTCCTCCTTATCCTCCAAGTCCTCCTCTGTTCTCTCCTCTAAGTGGTTCTCCTCCCTGTCAGTGTCCTCCAGGGCTCCTTCTTCCTCCCTGTTGGCTGCACATTGCGAGCATTCCTCAGGGTTTGGAGTGACGGGGAGGGATATGACATTGTCCAGATTTTGGGAACTATGCTCCAACTTGCTTTGGTGTGGACACTGAGACGCTAGGAGAGAAGAACAGAGGGACGAGGTGAAATGGTGTCAGAATGAGGATGTGTCATGATGGCAGCATGTGTATATCGCTAGTTTGATTCTGGAATGTTATAATCAAATATAAGCAGCTATAATGATAATTAGTATAAAGCAGAGCACTTTTCATTTGTAGATATTATAACTATAATCAATATGAAGACATTCAAGTGACGCTTTTCTAAAACAACCCAACAGTATATGATTCTGTGGTATTGGAGTTGATTGGAGGTGACAGCTTTCCTAAATGCCTTTTTTTTGGGGCTCTGGAGCTTCAACAGAGGATATCTTAAGGTTTGATCCAATGGCTTTCTATTTTCAAAGGCGCTTACTATTATTAAAATTATTGGCTATTTTCTATCAAAGAAAATCACCAAAACTGTCTATGCAAACAGTGTTGCCAAGAACCAATCTCTAATCTGTTGTTTGCTTCCTCCCTACATTACGTTGCAACCTGAATTCTAGATCAGATCATTAATTTTCATATAGCTTTACTGAATATGTATGTGGTTCGTTTGCTTGATCCTGTAAGAGTGAAGCAACAAGACTGTAAAGGTCTGATACCATCTACTACACTACGTGATGGCATCACAGATATGGAAATTAGAACCTTTTGTCATCATGCGATATTTAGCAGGCTTCAAGCTGGCTTTAGCCACTTTTTTCCTTAGGGAATAGTGGTGTAGTGTGATTACCAGGCCTTCACATAGTATGTGCTAACAAAATGTACCATTTATACAAGGCCTTAAAGGCCTTTTCGCTGTGTTTGGTGCTGGTTTGAGTCATTTGTAAATGAAACGGTTATAGGCCATAACCATAAGTTTCTCCTGAGGATTCAGAACATTACAGCATTTGCCATCAACAAACAAACACCTACTCAATGAATAAATATCTAAATAGTTGTATATTTGGGTCCAGCCCTAGCTGCTGTAGTCTAACAAGTGTTTGTGTTGAGTCTGTTAAGTGGTTGCGAGGCATCCTAGGTGGGTGCTAGGATGATATAAGAGGGGGATATACAAGCATTTGGCCACATGGTGACTGGGATGGAATAGGAGGTTCTGGCCATTTATATATATCCGGCTCAAAATGGCCAGAAAAAAACAACTTTCTTTAGAAAAATAAAAAATAAGCCTCTATACAAAAATAGGCTTTAATACAAACATTTTATTCTTTAAAAATCATCTGATACACTTACATTAATTGAGAAATGGACAATATTGTTTGCGAATTGCATGAAAATGGCATAAATTGCATGAAAATTGCATTAAATGAAATTCTATAGTGATCCTAAACTTTTGAGCAGTAATATATATATATATATATATATATATATATATATATATATATATATATATATATATATATATATATATATACAGAAAAATAGTAGTATAATAATTGAAATCAGCTAAAAAGTTATGCATACTGCACAGTCACAAATAAACAAGTTTCTTACAGACTCAATACCTACATAAGAATTATGTACATCATGATATATGACCTGCAGTGCTCAACATTGTTTGTTTTTTTCTTGAACAAGGGCCTAAAGGCCTAGTTCTAATATACATGGTTCACCACTAGTGTAAGTAATATTGTACTTCCTTTGTGTATTTAGTGTAATTCTGTACTATACCAGGACAACTATGGGGAAGTTTGAGGTTTTCACGATACTTACCATATGAATTGGGTTATATATAAAAGGGTCTTTAATTGTATAATCACTGCAGTGCTTATTATGTTTTTAGCTGGCAACAATTCCTTTAACCCAAACTGATGCAGTGAGTAGCTTTTTATTTCTTAAGCAGCCAAGAGGGAAAGCGTATCCCGAGGTCATGGAAGAGATGTTACCGTGTTTCAGAAGAGTCAGATTGTTGGCCTGCATCAAGCAAAGAAACCAACTCAGTGACTGGAGTTGGATTAAGAACTGAGCAACAAAGCACTGAAAGCTGTAAGGAGAGGAATGAACAAATCAACACCATGGAAGAACATCATGTGGTCGGACAAAAATCTTGAACAAGCTTGATCAGAGAGCAAAGAAATAGAAATCTTATGTCTATGCTTAACCTGTTGATGCACAAGCTAAGCAAACCCCTTCTAATGTACAACAAGGATCAAACTTGTCCTGTATTCATTTCCTGTGTTATTGTATGTACTGCTTGAGTATCTCTTTGGTAAATTTATTGATTTCATTATTTAATGTTCCAAGTGTTCATTAAAAATCTTGTTTTTGACCTTAAATAATTATTTTTATTCTTTTTTTTTACTTCATGAACAAAAACAGTTGTTGTAAATATGTTCCTGACTGCAAATGTTTACAAACAACAGTTCCCATCAAATTAGATCATTCTGACCCATGTTGTGTGTTAGTAGAGATACAAAAAATATTTTTATTAAAAAAAAAAAGGATTTGTGACGATCAAAAAACAAGTAAACTACAGAATTCATGGAAGCTTGAATGATAAAATTCATTTATTGCAAAGATATGAAGAATAAAATCTGGTTGGATCACTTTTGACCCAGGTTGTGCATCAAAGGGTTAATAGTGAAAGTGAGGGGGTTTTGACACCTGTAGTTTGTTTTACTGGTCCGGATCAGTTAATGAGCTTGTTTACTTGGAGCATTTCCTCCTTGGTTAAACGCACCAAAATGAGTCCCAACAAACCACGTGAGCATGTTGTCTCCTCTGATTGGTCAGAGCTGTCTGGCGTGCGAGCAAGAAAGTAAACACAGGGAGAAGATCTGGTTTTCCCAAACTAGTACACATTTCTTGTACAGCAGCAGAGACAGCATCTGTTCATAGCTGTAATAATAATCTGTTAATATATCAAACTAAAGTCCACCTGCAGACCACCCAGCTCACTCCAAACATCAAGTAGACAACGTCCCTCACTGCTAGTCCAAGAGAGACCTCGCTTCACTTTTTCTCGCCATGTTAACTGCTACAGTTCTCCAGTTCTCTGTTTAGGTGATCTGCCGCATCCCATAATGCAAAGCACACCTGGCTGCAGGAGATGTTTAGCTCAAACTTGAGGAGTACATCTAATACTTGGGTCGGATCGAGGACGGATCACTTTCTCACCACAAACGAACCGCTCTGGAGTTTGTTTAGAACCGGATCAAGCCCACCTCCTCTTGAGGGTCTCTGTGCGGTTGTTTTGGTCCGCACCTGAGTGCGATTACTGTTTTCTCACCTGCCAAAACGAACCGCAACAAGAGTGCAAACGAACCAGAATCAGTTTTAACCGGACTAACTAGTGCTGGTGTGAAAACGCCCTGAGACTTATGACAAGAACTCACAGGATTGGGACTAAGCAGCGGGCTGGTCATAAGAAAACCACCTCAGTTTGCTGGGAAGCATATGATGTGGACTCTGGAGCGATGGAGCAAATGCTCATGTGGTCTGATGGGTCCAGACTGACCCTGTTCCAGGGCGATGGGTGCATCAGGGTAAGAAGGGAAGCAATGCACCCATCATGCACAGCACTCATTGCACAAGCGTCTGGAGGCAGTGTTATGATCTGGCAGTGCTTCAGTTGGTCAGGTCAAGCCTCAGCAGCAGTATGTGGCTGAATGTACTGAATGACCAAGTGTTGTAGACAACTAAAACATGTCCAACAAATTTCAGAAAGTCTATGAGAGCATTAACTTCAGTACATCACCTCAGACCTACTTTAGAAGCCCATCTAGCTGAGCATGTTTCAGTTCAATGTATTTTACATGTCTGTCTATGTACGTGTACACTGAGTGCTATGACTTGTTTCATATCTTTGCTTTACATTTAAATTTTTATTGTTTACCACTGCGCTTGGTAGCAGGGTAGCTCCTCCAGATTTCTCTACTCAGGAAAACGGCTTGAGCCGCACCGCGCTGTAGACAGAACGCTATTTGACAGAGAGAGGAAATCAAAGAATACTAAATCATGCATTGATGAAACTCGTTAGAGAAAGTAATGAAGCTCAAAATGCCACATGGCTGAACTAAAAAAGACTGAAGTGCTCTTAGCGAGTGCTTTTAGAGGGAACTTCTCGCTTCCCCTCGCTTCTCAGTCCTCCCGTACATGCTCCTCTCTTAATCACTGCGGCCTCCGTCTCATTATCCTCCACTGATCCGCACCTGACCCACTTCTGGGCTCAATGAGTCCACCAGAAATGACTTGGACTAAAAAACGTGTACACAGGAGTTGATTGAATTCACAGTACATTGATTGATTGTTGGAGGATCATTTTGGAAGCTGGTCAGTCTATTGAGATATTCCTTTTTTTACATGTCAAGAAATTCAGTTTCAGTTATTCTTAATCGACAAACCAGAGTTTACAATTAGGCAGGACAGTTGGACGTCCTGCATTCAATGCTGACTTTGAACATGAGCCGTAGTCAAATCGGTATGGCGTCAGATTCAAGGGTGTGGATTTGCTCTTAACATTGGTGGGCTAAGATGTATCTGCAGACAACCAACCCCCACACCCACCTCAGTTAGTCTCGCATATGACTGGAAAGCTTTCCTTCCAGTTTTGGTGCTGCTAACAACCAAAGGTAGCTACAGAGTCTCACATGACAGCAGGGAAAAGCACAGCCAATCACACTGGCCATATGTGGTACGGGGAGGCAGGACTCCAGCAGAGAACAGGATTTCTGCATCTCTAGGTTAATGAGATGTTGACAAATCTGGGTTTTTTGGAAGAGATTAAATTATTGGTGGGCAAATTTCAATAATCACTGGATATTGGTGTTGGCACCTGCTATTGGCTGTTGGCACCTGGTTTCCTGACTGCTCTTAACAAACAGCCTCTCAAACTACAACTAAACATGGTGGATGCAGGGGAACCGACAGAGGGGATAGATAGATAAAACTAGGTTGGTCAGGTCAAGGCTCAGCAACAGTATATGGCTGAATGTCGTGAATGACCAGGTATTGTAGACAAAGCAGTGTGCAACTAATCAAGTCCACACTACACACATTCAACAAATTTCAGAAACTCTGAGATAGAGTCTTACGTGAGAGCAGGGAAAGTTACAGCCAATCACACTGGCCATATGTGTTACGGGGAGGCAGGACTCCAGTAGAGAATGTGATTTAACCCTTTCTGTACCTCTAGATTAATGAGATGTTGACAAATCTGGGTTTTTTGGAGGAGATAAAATTATTGGGTGGGGACATTTCATCAATCGCTGGATATTGGTGGGGACATATCACCTCCATCCGTGCTAACCCTTGGTCACATCAGTGTCAAAACTAGAAGAACTACTTGTGCAATTTTCATAAACACACGCTCAAACTCTCTTTTTTGTCGATGCTTTAATGTTTTTTTCTTTTGTGATTTGATAGTTTAACTTACACTCAAAGTTTTGCAAGTTTTTAGAGGGGGTGGTTTGGACAGTTTGGGGACGGGACCTGGGCCGAATGCTATTGGCTGTTGGCACTTGCTTTCGTGCCTGACTGCTCACTACGAAAAACTACAACTAACATGGTGTACCAAGAGGAGGCAACAGGTGATGTTGATTAAAACTTTGGTTTATTTCACTTATAATAATGATTTAATAGTCTTATCACTTCTCATCAGCACATATTCACTCGTTCCCGCTGCAGCTTGGTGAGTTAGGCTCATATAGCGATGCCCTACCTCTCTCTATTCGCTTGTCTTCCTCTGTCTCCATGTTTAAATCTCAGCTCAAGTCTTTTCTTTTCTTTCTTTCACACTCTTTAACCTTTGTTTTTTTTTTTGCATGTTCAGCGTCCTTGAGTGAAATGCGCTATATATGTGCAAACTATGATTATTATTGTTATTATTATTATTTTTATTATTTTTATTATTATTATTATATATTCGGCAGATATTCGCATTTCACCGCTGCTGTAGCTCGCAATCCTAAATCTCTGAAATGAAATTTTGTTAGTGGTGGTGAAGCAGAGAACAAACTACAATCACTACATTTCCCACAGTTCCCCATCTTTCCATTTCGCCCAGTAGTTTCTATCAAAGCAGCTCAAATCGCCACGATGCTGAAGCCGGTAAGGGATCGTCTGTAAAGTGCAGTACTGTTCAGTAACGTACAATATGCGTCTTTATGTGTTATTTTTATATACTTCAAACTGAAATACCCAGATTATGTCAAAATCTACCACTTTTACAGAGCTGTAGTAAACAATGCAGATATACATATAAAACCCGAACCTTCTAAAACTTTACTGAGACACACATGAGCCTGCTGTAAAATAAAATTAGTTGTAGGTTATTATTATTATCTTACAAACATACTACAATCTGTGCTTTGGTATGACGTGCTCTGGCTGATATTTAGTTGCTTATTAAAAGTAATGAATTGCTATTATATTATAATATTATATTATATTATATTATAAAGACCTCAAATTGCTTGTCATGTACAGAGACTCATATGATGAATATACTGCAACCTTTAATTTTGTAAGATATGGTTTAGTTAAATTTTAGTTTTTTTTTTCATGAGTATTAAATTACAATTGTTAAGACAGCCATATGATGTATTTTAGATTTTAGATTTTTTTAGATTTTAGTTTTTAGGTGTAGAAAGGTGAACAAAATAACAGCTGGGATGATCTACTGATGATGATCTACTATCAAACCACAACCATGATAAAGAAATAAGGCTCACCTTGAGCTGAATGGCAGTGCCGCCTCTCTCCGTTTACATGAGCCCCTCCTCTGGATCTGCCCCTCCCTCCTCCCGGGGGCGGGGCTTTACCCCGGAGCGTGTAGTACAGTGCGGCAGAGCGGCGGCGGGCCTTTCGCAGGATGTGGCACACCAGCTGGAAGAGCTCCTCATAGCAGTCTCCAGGCTCGGTCATGGAGGCCAGCGTGCTGGAGGACAGGCAGCGAGCGCGCTGCTCCTGCATCAGCTGGTGCTCCCGCTGCTTCGTCTCCGAAAACTGAGTGGCGATGACCACCAGGCACAGGTTAATCATGAAGAAGGAGCCAATCTGAAGGTCAGAGAATGGAAAAGTGGTCAGGATCATGGCCATACGTAGTACAGGGCGGTGGCTAGAGCAACCTAAAGCTATTTTCTATGAAAAATCCTGTTACTGCTGTAAAATCATGTACACCAAACTGTAGTGGAACTTCTGAGTCCACTGTTTTTAGTCTGTTGTGCTCATTTTGGTGGTGACCAACAGTAAAGCAGCCCACCAACAAAACAGACTGAAATGAAATTAAACCCAAAACTTAAAATTAGGACCAAAAATGACCATCTAAAGTGGAATCATGGAAAAGCATAGCATCCTTTCCTGACTTACGTACTTTCTCATTCTTGATATAGGGTAGATGCAAAGTTGTAAATGTACAACAAGCTAGTTTTTGAGTTTGTACACTACCAGTCAAAAGCTTGTAGTGAATGTACACTGTATAATTATAAAGACATTTGATCTTAATGTATTAAAAAAGACTTCACTTTTAGATTTCAATTAAAAGTGACAGTGCTATAAAATGTTTATAATTAATAAATATTATCAAATTTTTAATATTCAATTTTAAAATATTAAACCCTATAATTTTTTTAATATTTAATTTTTAATCATATATTTATTAAAAAATGTAATCAAATATTTTTCTCAGAAACAACAAGATCTCAGCAACAAATGAGGCTTATCTCTAAAAGATGCTTTATTGTGGTCCAGGAATAATTACATAAGTATTATTTTAATAGCTTGGGTGTTTTTACAATTGTCCTTTAATATTATTTTTATTAAAATAGTAAAAGTAAAAAAAAAAACTTAGAAATGTTTTGACTAAGAGTGGTACTTAAAACCTTAAGTTAAAGTTAATCTTATTATCCACCACAAAATCCTAATATCACCCTAAGATCTAAGATCTTCTCCTGTTGAGAATCACAGTGTAATATAGTTGGACTGTCTTAGAACCATTATGTTACCCAAAATAATGATCTAGAACTTTGGAGTTTGTACCTAACACTTGACAAATTAGTAACTAGAACCTGTTAAGCATTTCAGTGAAATGTAGCCAGAGTGTATTGAAACCTGCCATCATGTTACCCAGCATAGTGATTTAGTACTTTAGAGTTTGTACCAAACACTTGCCCAATTAATGACTAGAACCTGTTATGTATGATGGACGAAGGCTGTACTGGGACCTACAGTCATGTATCATGACATAATCGTCTAGTACTTCAGAGACTTTGGCTAACATGGTCTCCAAACCCCTGGTCCTAGAGAGCCACCATCCTGCAGAGCATAGTTGCAATGTGTAATGCAGATAAACCTGAAACTTGTGATCACCAAATAGGATTACCCAGCACTTGGAAGTTTGTTCCAAGCACTTTCCAAGTGGAGTATTTGGGAACTTGGCCTTATGGTCTGTAATCAAGAGCATATGTTTGGTGGCAACATGGGTGGGAATGTTACCACTTACTTACCCCTTGCCCCCTCACTTTCAGCCAATCGAATGCGAGCACGCCAAAACTTGAGGTCAGGGGGACCTGGGTGGGCCCTGGCCCAAAACATTTTGCGATGCCTATCAACATTTATGATACAATATATTTTTATTTCTGAGGGCCCTCCATTTTAAGGATCCTCTGACTTTTAGGGACTTTGACCCCCAGGGCCTCTTGGGGACCCTAGCCATGCTTTTGGGGGCCCTAGCCATGCTTTTGGGCCCCTTATGAAAATGGTCGAGGCGTTGTGGCACTGCTGTGACTTCGACTTCTGGCTATTAGGGGTCCTAGGAAAGAGGGAGGCATAATTTTAGAGGGCCCTGGTTATTAGAGCCCCTACCAGGGGGCCCTAGAGAAGAGGAGAGCATACCATTAGAGGGCCCTTGATCACGAGGGGTGCGGGTTGGGGGGTGTTATCCCTGGGCAATTCTATGCCCAGGGGCCCAGACCCTCCTTAATCCGTCCTTGCTTCGATCCCATGCATACATCTACCTAATTCCAATTGAATGAATTTGATTTGCATAGGAGTTGCATAGGCCTGTATGAGAGCCATCTTATCATACCCTTTCACAGAGAACCCAAGAACCCTGCAACTAAAAATGTTGATGTGCTCGCTTCAGGTTGTCTTCAGGAGTCTTGCGTGACACTGAAAGTGAAAGTTTACCTCCGTGATATGACTTCAATCTCCTACCGTCCATATGCAAACCTATGCCCTTGACTGTAATAGATCAATAATCTTAATTAGTGTATTTTAATACAAATGTTTGAAAATACATGCATGAAATGAAGGATCCAAACGCGAGTGAGTGAAATACAAGCAAAGATCAGGAGATTTTTCACGTGTAAAATGAAGAAAACAAGGTGCTTCTTCCTGGATTTGTGTGGAAACGATCTGTCTGTCCGGGACAATGTAAGCAAATTAGTAAAAAGAACAGAGTTAATCAGTTTTCCTTTCAGTCGTGCACGCAGCAACACGCCTGATTCAACTAATTAAAGTTTGAATAATGACAATAATTGGCTGATCAGCGGAGATCAGATAATGTGTGTTCCTCTTTGGCGGGAACAAAAGCTCACGGCAGACGTTTGTGAATAAGACTAAGGCCACTTTGCTAAATAATTCAAAAAGAGTTTGAGGCTATGAAGAGGTTATCCATTTGTATTCAGCCAGGGAAAGGAGCTGAAGATGAGATGATCGGTATTGAGTTGGGAAATCATTATCCTTCTGAAAACACCTAACAGCAAGGTTAAGACAAAAGGATTAGTTCGCTGATGCTTAGATTATCTACTCGTGATAGATTCTTATTAGCAGGCCTTGAGCAGCACAGGGGAACGTTTTCAATAAAACACACTGGAGCAAGATAAACAAAGTTTTTTACTCTTTGGAATAGACCTTCACATTAAGTTCTACAATTACAGACTGTAGTCCATCTGTATACACTGTTTATCCCCTTTTGCTCTGTTTTTTAATGGTCAGGACCATCACAGGACTAGAGCAGGTACTGTTACGAGGGTAGATCATTCTCAGCCCTGCAGTGACCCTGACGTGGTGGTGGTGTGTTAGTGTGTGTTGTGCTGGTGTGAGTGGATCAGACACAGCAGTGCTGCTGCTGGAGTGTCTAAACACCTCAGTGCCACTGCTGGACTGAGAACAGTCCGCCAACCAGCAACATCCAGCCAACAGTGTCCTGTGGCCAGCGTCTTCTGACCACTGATGAAGGACTAGAGGAACATAAACTGTGCAGCAACAGATGAGATACTGTCTCTACATCTACAGGGTGGACCAGCAAGGTAGGAGCGTCTAATAGAGTGGCACTGCTGTGTCTGATCCACTCGCACCAGCACAACACACACTAACACACCATCTCCACGACAGTGTCACTGCAGTGCCAAGAATGATCCACTATCCAAATAATACCTGCTCTGTGGTGGTCCTGATCATTAAAGAACAGATGAACTACAGTCTGTAGGTGTAGAACTACAAAGTGCTCTCATTTGTAAATGGAGTTGATAAATAATGTATGTAGATACAAAAAGGTGGTCTTAATGGTACGGCTGGTCTGTGTATATCATAATTCAGTTGGTTCTGTAGCAGTTCCCTATCCTGTCAAAGAGCAAATTCTAAAACTTAGACTCAACAGACCCAAACATGACTCAACAGAACATACGGTTCTAGTTCTAGATTATTTACTTGGACTTAAATATAGCTAGGCTAATTAAATAAAAAATCTAATTTGGCTAACTAGTTATCCAGTGGCTTCCGCTACAAGTAGGACTGTGTGAGTGTTAAAAAAAGAATTTAAGTTGATTTTAAAGAAATCATAAAAAAATATACACAAAAAACAACAATAAGCCCTTCTTTATTCACACTATCACACAGGAAGCGGGTTTAAGTGTGAACGCAGGCCAGGATCCAAGTGCCGCTGGGACTGACAAGAGCATTTACCTGCACAAGATTTAGTACAACACTCAAGACATTACCAGAGGGCTCATATGCAGCTGACACATTAGCAGGAAATGCTATGATGTCTTGATGATAGCTGAGAAAACTTGGTAGCATCTTGCTATCGGCTCATGCGACTGTGAGCAGCCACTGAAAACTGCTATGTTGCTATGATGTGTACTTTCCAACTCATGTGCTGGTTTTGTATTTATGATACCGTCTAGTATTAAATGTATTCATTGCACTCTTTTGTCTGCACTCTGTAATGTTTTGCAGCAAGAGCAGCAAGAGAGACTTTAACTGTGTAAATAGTTGTATTGATTAGAGACATGGGCTTCCAGCGTGACTCAGCAAACTAGCTAGCGGTGGTAGCCTAGTGCTAGCTAGCTGTTTCTCCAGCTAGCGTCGCCACAGCGGGCGGAACTGATCATACAGTTAAGCCCGCCCACCTATAGGGAAGATATGATTGGTCAGTTTTACTGTTATTTGAAATTGGTATGGCGCTGAATTATAACTGCCTGGCCCCCTCTGTACATGAACAGCGGGACCACCAATCACCAACATTCTGTGGAGGCATCACAGTCCTTATAGGGGGAGACACAGAATCACAGGCTTCCACTTAACCCTTCACGTTCCAACATAGATTGAATAGACACATTTGAATAGTTTGAATAATTTGTCTGTATTTTTGTAATTGTTTAGATGTTGATTGCCAAACTGTAACTAGATAAAATAAAATTATATATATATAAATATATATATATATATATATATATATATATATATATATATATATATATGCGTGTGTGTATTAAGAATATTTTAGAGGGCCATCACGGTTCCCCATTGATAAATTTGTGTGCCCCAGGGACTCTGCTCAGACTTTGCTCAGAGTTTGTAAGACAGTGTGGTATTCGAGAGGGCAACTGTGTAGCATTGTGTAGCATCTCCTTCTTTACCAAGACATCACATTGGTGTCAGAAGTGGAATCTAGGAGCCTGCTTGCTATTTTGGCCATTTCAGTTAGCACTACTGATGTGCTAAATAAAAAGAATTTGCTTAAAGCGCTTAGTTTAATGATGTTTTCTTTTTTGGGCATTGTAAACAAGTTCAAAGCCCCAGGGACTCTGCTCAGACTTTACCCAGAGTTTGTAAGATTAATGGGACCCTGTGTTATTTGGCAGGGGAGTTTACATTTACATTGTGTAAATGTACATGCTCTCTCCTGTAAAGTTGAAGATCATTTTGAAGATACTTATTTTTCATTGGACAATATGCAGTGGATTATTCTGTAAAGCTTTAGTTCTTACCATAAATATAACAACATATTGATTGTGAGTGTGATTGTAACATATTGATTGCAGAAAAAGAGATGTATCTTTATAAGCTGAAGCCTTTTTCCAGGTGCTTGGACATCCGTATGTGTGTCCAAAATGATTTGGATTCGACTCTCGATTCCCAAAAATCTGGAATGGGAGTATTTTTTTTATTATTACACTTTTTGAGAAAGACTCTGAGCCCTAGCTTCTGTGTTCAGATCCAGCTGAGCTGATACCAAAAGCAAAAACATTGGAACCCACAATTCCAGATCTCTGGCATCAAAGGATCTATTACTAAAAAAGACAAGAAGTTCCAAAAACTGCTGGTTGTGACATGACAACAAGGACTAAACTAAAGGCGATAAGGCGTTACCTGTTACGTTTTTAAGAAATGACTGTGAATGTAAGCGAGTCTCAGACTCATCAGAGCAGAGTGCCTGCTCTCACATCACACTTCATTCATATCAGTGCAGAGCGAGAGCTGTCAAAACACGCACTCACAAAGTCCCAGATCCGCGCTTAATGAAACATACTGCAGCCTGGCTGTGAGACACGAGGATCAAAGCGCACAGAGGGATAGAAGGAGGGAGGGAAAGAGAGAGGGAGGAGAAGAGGAACAGCTGTGGGCCTGTATGTGTGACTCAGTGCAGCTGTGCAGGTGTTTGTCCTGCCCCTTCATCTGCCCAGCTCGTTTGGGATTCAGATGGCCAGACTGTGCTTAATCATCAGATGGAACTCAGCGACGCATTTTTTTTACCAACCTGCAGGAATGAAGTTCAAAATCGCTATCCAGAACAATAATAAAAAATATAGCTCGAATAAAGGTTCTAATAAAATTACTATTCAAAAATAATCTTTTAGTGGACTTAATACCCTAAACAAAGTTCCAATACAGTTATATTCAGGGCAAAAATAAAATAAATATCTTGAATTAAGTCAATTCAAGGAAATGTAGTAATTAAGTAATGTGCAAAATTATTAAATATTCAGAATTAAGTTCTAATAAAATGTGAAAAAGTTTTTTTAAACATTTAAATAAAAGTAACATCAAGAAAAAACACAATATTGTCATTTAAAACCAGAATTAAAATCTAGTCAAATTAATTTAAATAAATTTCTTGTCAAATTAATGCCCAGAATCTGCATGAATTTCTAGTAAAATCATTATTCAGAAGGAAAATAATAAAATGAATATTGAAAAAATTAATTTCTAATGAAATTAATATCCACAATGAATTTCTACTAAACTTATTTTGTCAGAGAAAACATCTAGTGAAATTAATAATTAATATCCATTACATTTCAATAAAATGACTATTTTTGAAAACAAAAAAAAATTATAATGACATTTTAATAACAATAGTGGCCAGACTAGTTCTAGTGAAATTAATGTCTAAAATGAATATATAGTAAAAATAACATCCAGAATATTCGGAATTAAGTTCTAATATAATTAACATCTAGAATAAGGCTCAATTAAAATTAATACCCAGAATAAATTCTTGTAAAGGAGCCAAAAATAATAATATGTTCATCTGTGTTATGTATGTTTTTTTCCCGGTGCCTGAATGAATTCCAAAATGATTTTGAGGCGCTATAGTTCCTCAAAATACACTGATCATTCCTAGTGAACACATCAGATCTGAATATACACCACCGGTCAAACGTTTTAGATCACTACCAGTCAAACGTTTTAGTACACTATCAGTCAAACATTTTAGATCACTACCAGCCAAACATTTTAGATACACTACCAGTAAAACGTTTTAGATCACTACCAGCCAAACATTTTAGATACACTACCAACCAAACGTTTTAGATCACTACCAGTCAAACATTTTAGATACACTACCAACCAAACGTTTTACATCACTACCAGCCAAACATTTTAGATACACTACCAACCAAACGTTTTAGAACACTACCAGCCAAACGTTTTAGTACACTACCAGCCAAACGTTTTAGATCACTTCCAGCCAAACGTTTTAGATACACTACCAGTCAAACGTTTTAGTACACTACCAGTCAAACGTTTTAGTACACTACCAGCCAAACGTTTTAGTACACTACCAGTCAAACATTTTAGATCACTATCAACCAAATGTTTTAGATCACTACCAGCCAAATGTTTTAGATCACTACCAGCCAAACGTTTTAGATACACTACCAGCCAAACGTTTTAGATCACTACCAGCCAAACGTTTTAGATACACTACCAGTCAAACGTTTTAGTACACTACCAGCCAAACGTTTTAGTACACTACCAGTCAAACATTTTAGATCACTATCAGCCAAACGTTTTAGTACACTACCAGCCAAACGTTTTAGTACACTACCAGTCAAACGTTTTAGTACACTACCAGCCAAACGTTTTAGTACACTACCAGTCAAACGTTTTAGATACACTACCAGTCAAATGTTTTAGTACACTACCAGTCAAACATTTTAGATACACTACCAGCCAAACGTTTTAGTACACTACCAGCCAAACGTTTTAGTACACTATCAGCCAAATGTTTTAGTACACTACCAGCCAAATTTTTTAGATCACTACCAGCCAAACGTTTTAGTATACTACCAGCCAAACGTTTTAGTACACTACCAGTCAAACGTTTTAGTACACTACCAGTCAAACCTTTTAGTACACTACCAGTCAAACCTTTTAGATACACTACCAGTCAAACATTTTAGATACACTACCAGCCAAACGTTTTAGTACACTACCAGTCAAATGTTTTAGTACACTACCAGTCAAACGTTTTAGTACACTACCAGCCAAACGTTTTAGATCACTACCAGCCAAACGTTTTAGATACACTACCAGTCAAACGTTTTAGTACACTACCAGTCAAACATTTTAGATCACTATCAACCAAATGTTTTAGATCACTACCAGCCAAACGTTTTAGATACACTACCAGCCAAACGTTTTAGATCACTACCAGCCAAACGTTTTAGATACACTACCAGCCAAACGTTTTAGATTCACTACCAGCCAAACGTTTTAGATACACTACCAGTCAAACGTTTTAGTACACTACCAGTCAAACGTTTTAGTACACTACCAGCCAAACGTTTTAGTACACTACCAGTCAAACATTTTAGATCACTATCAGCCAAACGTTTTAGTACACTACCAGCCAAACGTTTTAGTACACTACCAGTCAAACGTTTTAGTACACTACCAGCCAAACGTTTTAGTACACTACCAGTCAAACGTTTTAGATACACTACCAGCCAAACGTTTTAGATTCACTACCAGCCAAACGTTTTAGATACACTACCAGTCAAACGTTTTAGTACACTACCAGTCAAACGTTTTAGTACACTACCAGCCAAACGTTTTAGTACACTACCAGTCAAACATTTTAGATCACTATCAGCCAAACGTTTTAGTACACTACCAGCCAAACGTTTTAGTACACTACCAGTCAAACGTTTTAGTACACTACCAGCCAAACGTTTTAGTACACTACCAGTCAAACGTTTTAGATACACTACCAGTCAAATGTTTTAGTACACTACCAGTCAAACATTTTAGATACACTACCAGCCAAACGTTTTAGTACACTACCAGCCAAACGTTTTAGTACACTATCAGCCAAATGTTTTGGTACACTACCAGCCAAATTTTTTAGATCACTACCAGCCAAACGTTTTAGTACACTACCAGCCAAACGTTTTAGTACACTACCAGTCAAATGTTTTAGTACACTACCAGTCAAACCTTTTAGTACACTACCAGTCAAACCTTTTAGATACACTACCAGTCAAACATTTTAGATCACTACCAGCCAAACGTTTTAGTACACTACCAGTCAAATGTTTTAGTACACTACCAGTCAAACATTTTAGATCACTACCAGTCAAACGTTTTAGAACACTACCAGCCAAACGTTTTAGTACACTACCAGTCAAACATTTTAGATTACTACCAGCCAAATGCTTTAGATCACTAGCAGTCAAACGTTTTGGTACACTACCAGTCAAACGTTTTAGATACACTACCAGCCAAATGCTTTAGATCACTACCAGCCAAACATTTTAGATACACTACCAGCCAAACGTTTTAGAACACTACCAGTCAAACGTTTTAGTACACTACCAGCCAAACGTTTTATTACACTACCAGTCAAACGTTTTAGTACACTACCAGTCAAACCTTTTAGTACACTACCAGTCAAACCTTTTAGATACACTACCAGTCAAACATTTTAGATCACTACCAGCCAAACGTTTTAGTACACTACCAGTCAAATGTTTTAGTACACTACCAGTCAAACGTTTTAGTACACTACCAGCCAAACGTTTTAGATCACTACCAGCCAAACGTTTTAGATACACTACCAGTCAAACGTTTTAGTACACTACCAGTCAAACATTTTAGATCACTATCAACCAAATGTTTTAGATCACTACCAGTCAAACGTTTTAGATCACTACCAGCCAAACGTTTTAGATA
Organism: Megaleporinus macrocephalus; assembly: GCA_021613375.1. Lineage (NCBI taxonomy): Eukaryota > Metazoa > Chordata > Actinopteri > Characiformes > Anostomidae > Megaleporinus > Megaleporinus macrocephalus. Next base: position 33,682,568 of record CM038719.1, on the reverse strand, counting down.
CACTACCAGCCAAACGTTTTAGATCACTACCAGCCAAACGTTTTAGATACACTACCAGCCAAACGTTTTAGATACACTACCAGCCAAACGTTTTAGATACACTACCAGTCAAACGTTTTAGTACACTACCAGTCAAACGTTTTAGTACACTACCAGCCAAACGTTTTAGTACACTACCAGTCAAACATTTTAGATCACTACCAGCCAAACGTTTTAGATCACTACCAGCCAAACGTTTTAGATACACTACCAGTCAAACGTTTTAGTACACTACCAGTCAAACATTTTAGATCACTATCAACCAAATGTTTTAGATAACTACCAGTCAAACGTTTTAGATCACTACCAGCCAAACGTTTTAGATACACTACCAGCCAAACGTTTTAGATCACTACCAGCCAAACGTTTTAGATACACTACCAGCCAAACGTTTTAGATACACTACCAGCCAAACGTTTTAGATACACTACCAGTCAAACGTTTTAGTACACTACCAGTCAAACGTTTTAGTACACTACCAGCCAAACGTTTTAGTACACTACCAGTCAAACATTTTAGATCACTATCAGCCAAACGTTTTAGTACACTACCAGCCAAACGTTTTAGTACACTACCAGTCAAACGTTTTACTACACTACCAGCCAAACGTTTTAGTACACTACCAGTCAAACGTTTTAGATACACTACCAGTCAAATGTTTTAGTACACTACCAGTCAAACGTTTTAGATACACTACCAGCCAAACGTTTTAGTACACTACCAGCCAAACGTTTTAGTACACTATCAGCCAAATGTTTTAGTACACTACCAGCCAAATTTTTTAGATCACTACCAGCCAAACGTTTTAGTACACTACCAGCCAAACGTTTTAGTACACTACCAGTCAAACGTTTTAGTACACTACCAGTCAAACCTTTTAGTACACTACCAGTCAAACCTTTTAGATACACTACCAGTCAAACATTTTAGATCACTACCAGCCAAACGTTTTAGTACACTACCAGTCAAATGTTTTAGTACACTACCAGTCAAACATTTTAGATCACTACCAGTCAAACGTTTTAGAACACTACCAGCCAAACGTTTTAGTACACTACCAGTCAAACATTTTAGATTACTACCAGCCAAATGCTTTAGATCACTAGCAGTCAAACGTTTTGGTACACTACCAGTCAAACGTTTTAGATACACTACCAGCCAAATGCTTTAGATCACTACCAGCCAAACATTTTAGATACACTACCAGCCAAACGTTTTAGAACACTACCAGTCAAACGTTTTAGTACACTACCAGTCAAACGTTTTAGTACACTACCAGCCAAACGCTTTAGATCACTACCAGCCAAACATTTTAGATACACTACCAGCCAAACGTTTTAGAACACTACCAGCCAAACGTTTTAGTACACTACCAGTCAATCGCTTTAGATGCACTACCAGCCAAATGTTTTAGTACACTACCAGCCAAACATTTTAGATCAATACCAGTCAAACATTTTAGATCACTACCAGTCAAAGGTTTTAGTACACTACCAGTGAAACATTTTAGATCACTACCAGTCAAACGTTTTAGATACAGTACCAGCCAAATGTTTTAGATCACTACCAGTCAAACGTTTTAGATCACTATCAGTCAAACGTTTTAAAACACTACCAGACAAACGCTTTAGATACACTACCATTCAAACGTTTTAGATCACTACCAGTCAAACTTTTTAGTACACTACCAGTCAAATGTTTTAGTACACTACAAGTCTTAAGTCTTGAAACAGTTCTAAAACTTTTGACAGGTATTGTACTAGAACATTTAACAGGTAGTTATTCAAAACTTTTGACCGGTAGTGTAGTAAACTTTTGACTGGTAGTGTTCTTAAACCTTTATCCGGTAGTGTTCTAAAACTTTTGACTGGTAATGTATACCAAAGTGTAATGCAGACCTCTCATTACTGATAAGGAATAGAGGACTATTTGAACCTAATCCAGGAGTTTTCCATGTTTTTACTCCTGTTAGTAAAGTAAAAGTGAAGCATGTAAACAGCAGTAAACAGAGCAGTACGTTCAGAGTTCTAGCGCCAGACTGCTTGTGAGAAGTGTGAAAACCTGGCCCTTCACTGAACGCATGTCTGTAGCATATGCAGTGGAACGTTTCTGTGAAGCTTTGGTATTTACCATAGATATGCGAACATATTGACTGCAAGCGTGATTATAACATACTGATTGCAAACACCAATGTCCTCATAAGCTGAGCTGCTTGGAGTCCATAATGCTTTGGAGTCGACTCCGAGCCCTAGCTTCAGCAGAACATCCTGAGGTACTGTGTCTAGTTCCAGCTGAGCAGGAAGGAGTCCATCGATTCCCATGTTTTTGCTGCTGTTGAGTGAACTAAAAGCCAAGTATGTAAACAGCAGCAAACCGCGCAGTAAAGGATGGAGGGGAGTTCAGGGCGACTGAGCTCAACTGCAGTGAACTGAATGGAGGGAATCAGCAGGATTCAGCACACTGATACTACACTATAGCCTCTCTCTACAGGTAACGGCACCTGCCCGGGCGGTTGCCTGGTTACCGAGAGAGCACGGCGAGCGGGGAGTAAATAAAAATGTGCTGAGGAGAGAGGTGTGTGCGAGTGCTGCGTACTCCAGCCAAAAGAGACATTTTAATCCCCCGAACAGTGTTGATTAGCAGGGATTTGACGGCTGTTGTTTTCAGCAGAGAGGGGGCTGCCGGAGAGCGTCCGGAGAGCCGAGTCGCTACTGTAATGCTCAGCTTAAACACACACAGGAAAGCGCCAGATTACAAACTAATTAAACGGAGCTGGAGCCAAGACAAATTTGATTTCCTTCTGGAGGAAAATCACATATTTACTCGCGTGCGTTTGCAGGGGGGACTAATGGAATGATTCAATTCTGCTCCTTGGCAAACAGACTGTTTATGACATTCAAACACGCCGGCTTTCAAGAGGAGAAAAGATCCTGGAGGTCACAGACGTGAGGACGCTGCTGAAAAGCAGTCACGGTGACCTACAGCCCATATATCAGTAGGCTGGCCAATTTAGGCTTTAGGTTTCATGATTTTCAGACCCTCCATGCCTTCATGGCACTTAAGCTGAGAGTTTAAAAGCCTTTATCTTAGCTATAAGTGTAATTCCACCAATAAGAACACCAGATCTCATTAGAGCAGATATAAATAATCACAAATACAATACAAAGCAGCATAAATATCTTATTATGAAAGAAGTAGATCATATCTTGAGCTCCAGTTTGAAGTGTAGTTCCAGATTTCTCCTGGACGCCCCAGACATTGTATGAATGTGTTCAGTTCCTTCAGCAGCAATCTTGATTTAGCTTAATGAAGTACTGAGCAGTCAAAGCAGAAAGAGTTAAATAAACACACTGACGTACAGTATGTAAAAGCACTACTTACTGTAATAATTAGAGATGGACCGATCAGCGTTTTTGAGGCCGATTCCGATCGACAATCACCTTTCAGCGCAATTGGCCGATAGCCGATCCCGATCGAGGGCGGGGCTATATGCTACAGCAGGACTAAAAACTACGCTTAAACTGTTCTTACAACGTCGCTGCTTTAGTCAGTATGTTGAAAATGAAACGGTATGTATTTCCACCTAGCGGTTCAGATAGGAATTGCAGGAAGCTGGTCAGAGGGCTTCTCTTCCTGAATGAAACGCTAGCTGGAAATATAGAAATTAGGCTCATTTGTTTAACGCCATCAATCAGCTCTCGAGATCGGCTAAATTGGAGAAATATCGGCCGATCACATATTTTGATTAAAAATTGGCCGATACCGATACATAGCCGATTGATCTTTCCATCTCTAGTATTAATACTAACAAAACTCATTTGCAGTATTATTGTGCCAACAGAAAAAAAAAATGGAACACACAGTCTGGGCTTCGCTTTACATTCCAGATGTTTCTACAACAGTTCTTTGGTTGCTTTCAGCAGATGTCACAGTTCATTTTCAGATCTCCAGCAACCTTATGGCAAAACACTTAATGATCATCCTTTGAGATTTAGCCAAGAACATTTACAGTTCTAAAGCATTTATTAGCCTCTTTATCAGTGTGGACGTTTTTACATAACGGGAAATTTAACGTGACTAAGCTGCCAGTTCAATCTGGCTGGTTTGCTTTTCCTCACTAAAGTAGATGTGCTACACAGTGGAGTCACATTGTTATGACCACGAGCTAATTTTCAGATTAAGCACTGTGTGCAGCACGGACAGCAGCCAGACAGGCTGGGAGACTCAGTAAGGTCTTGGCAGGTATCTGGAGCCGTGCTGACTGCAGTGCATGCCACAGCTGCTGGAGAGCAGGTGGAGGAGGATCCATAGGGCCAACACGATGATCCAGGTGGTCCCACAGATGCTCAATGGGGTTCAAGTCTGGGGAATAAGGAGTCCGGGGTAGTACTTGGAAGACTTGGTCAGCTCTTTCAACCAATGTGGACGTCTCTAGTCGTGTGACATGTGGCATTGTCTCGCTGGAAGATCCTATCCACCCCAGTGAAGACAATTTGCATGTATGGTGCACGTGATCTGCAAGGATGGATTCATAACCAAATCGGTTGAGGGAGTCTTCCACATGGACAAGTGGGCCCAAAGAATGCCATTCCCCAGACCAGAACTCTGCCACCTACATGCTGCCAACCAAAGTAGGAAAATGGTCCCCTGTGTTCCCTCCGCTGGTCATTAGCATGATAGGCATGGGGTATAGTGATAAGAGGATGTTATAAGGGTTGAGCTCTCTTTGAACCAGACTAAACTCCTATAGGACCTTCTCAGCCTCAGATCTTGAGTAGCTTGGATCGTGAGGATGGAACATCAGGAGATGATAATTATCTGACCATACAAACTTTATACTCTCTGGGAGAGGTTGTGTTTGTCCTTCTTCTTATCTTTGTTTCAGACCCTGAAGACCTCAGGTGACCTTGGATCAGAAGTGGTGATCTTTATTTGCTTTTAAAGTCGAAAATCTACCCATGTGGTACGCTGCTACATAGCATTGACATAACATCTAGACCGTACTAAACATCACAGATTAGGACATCTAGCAGCTTCATTTACTTCTAGACTGTCATCTAACATGGATGGATCACTGGATGCTTCTTTGGAGAACTCTCACAGAATGTAAAACTCATGTTCCAGCCAAGAACCATTAAGGAATTGATGCTTTTAAACAGGAGTCATAACACATTCTCCTTCAACACTGTGATTTATATCTGAGTAAATGTGGTAGCAGGGAAGGTCTCCAGGATCAAGGTGCCAGAAACTGTTCTTTGATGGTACAATAGAATCCTTGTTGGTTCCTGTGACTAAAAACAAGAACATTAAAAAGTTTTTAGAACCTATAATGTGATCTTTAAAACTATTAAAGGGTTTTTAAAGAAATAATTGCTCCCCAAGCTGTATTCCTCTGCAAGGTTAAAGAGGGAATGTCTCTAAAACGTGCAAAATGCTCAGCTGATTGCTCAGCAAAGCGCCCGGAGCTTTCTATAATCCAACGGAATAACATAAATAACTGGAGGCTGTGTGGTGCACTCGGGGAAACGTCCTCAGATCACAGTTTTTGACAGCCAGGCTCATCGTGCTTGATTCATTTAAACTTTATTATGGCCGGTTTTGCTTGGCATAGGAAAGTGATCTCATTTTAAGTGTGAAACCCTCAGCATTTTGTAGAGTTCATCACTTGCTGGGATGGACAGCAGCCAAGAAATGTTTTTTCTTTCACCTTCCCGATGTTGCGCATGCCACTGGAGTCTTCCACAAAGGTCTGGACAAAACACTGGGGAGGAACGTGACCTTTACACATGGTTCTCTCTACACACAAACGAGTCTCACCTCTAACAGGAGTAAAGTTCACACAGCTCTGATGTGCTCTGGTCAGGAGAAACACTCTCCAGACTCTCTCGAATCCAGGACCAAAGAAAATCAATCAATCAATCAATTAATAAGTCCGTCAGTCACTCACTTGTCGATCCGTCTGTTTGCCCGTCATCTATCTATTTAAACTCTTCATGTTTGTCTATCTATGTATTTATCTCTCTAGAGATCAGGGGCTGCTGATGGAATTGAATAAAACCCATGTGAGTGCAGACGGGAGGATCCAAACCTGTGTTCTTATATCAAATATCAGCAGCTTTCACTGGATTAGTGTTGATTTGTAATATAAAAGTGTTTAGTGTTTAAAAGGCAGAAACATGCTTACGATGATGAGGAAGATGAAGTAGATGAAGTTGTAGAAAGAATGTGCATCCATCACGTAGTACATAATCTCCACCCAGCCCTCCAGAGTGATCACCTGTACAGAACCACATACATCCAATCAGATCACCGACAACACCACAGCTTCATCTGCTCATATCAGCAAAGCATTCCAGACTTCACTTTCTATACACTCTGCACACATCTGCACATCTATCAATCTATCTATCTATCAATCTATCTATCTATCAATCTATCAATCTATCAATCTATCAATCTATCTATCTATCTATCTATCTATCTATCTATCTTTCTAAAGGTATCTGTCTCTGTCTGTCTGTCTATCTATCTGTCTGTCTGTGAAAAGGTATCTATCTTTCTTTCTAAAAGTATCTGTCTGTCTATCTATCTATCTATCTATCTATCTATCTATCTATCTAAAGGTTACTATCTATCTATCTATCTATCTATCTATCTATCTATCTTTTTTTCTAAAGGTATCTGTCTGTCTATCTATCTGTTTGTCTGTCTGTCTGTCTGTCTTTCTTTCTAAAGGTATCTATCTATCTATCTATCTATCTATCTATCTATCTATCTGTCTGTCTGTCTGTCTGTCTGTCTGTCTGTCTGCCTTTCTAAAGGTATCTGTCTGTCTGTCTTTCTAAAGGTATCTATCTATCTTTTTTATAAAGGTATCTGTCTGTCTATCTATCTAAAGGTTACTATCTATCTATCTATCTATCTATCTATCTATCTATCTATCTATCTATCTATCTATCTATCTATCTATCTATCTATCTATCTTTTTTTCTAAAGGTATCTGTCTGTCTATCTATCTGTTTGTCTGTCTGTCTGTCTGTCTTTCTTTCTAAAGGTATCTATCTATCTATCTGTCTGTCTGTCTGTCTTTCTAAAGGTATCTATCTATCTATCTATCTATCTATCTATTTATCTTTTTTCTAAAGGTATCTGTCTGTCTATCTGTCTGTCTGTCTTTCTTTCTTTCTAAAGGTATCTATCTATCTGTCTGTCTGTCTGTCTGTCTGTCTGTCTGTCTTTCTAAAGGTATCTGTCTGTCTGTCTTTCTAAAGGTATCTGTCTGTCTGTCTGTTTGTCTATCTATGTCTCTGTCTATCTATCTATTTATCCATCTGCTTGTCTGGTTATTTGTCTACCTATTTGACTGTTTGTTTGTCTGTATGCCTGCCTACTTGTCTGTTTATCTATCTGTGTCTATCTATCTGTCTGTCTGTCTGCCTGCAATCCAGTGCCTGATGGTGAACTTCTCAATGTTGTGTTAAGTTATCAACGATAGTGTTGTGCTACATACTGTATTTTGTTTATGATATTGACTGCACTATAAAACATAAAAAAGTACAGACTAGAGGAATTGGGGTGTGTTTTAGAGGTACAGGTCTCTGTTAGCAGCAGATTTTGCAATAAAAGTTTAAGAAGTTGTTATAATGTTGATCACTTCTGGCCCTGTGAGAATACCAGGTCCTTTGAGCACTGGAGGCATGTACCTGAAATATGACTATCCAGGCGTAGCCAATGTTGTCGAAGTTGATGGCGCCTTTGTGCGGGTTGCTGTTGCCAGTGAAACAGCGGGTGTAGTACTGGTTCCAGTTCACACAGAGGCCCATGGCAGAGGTGCTGCCATTCACCAGCGGCTCAGCGCTCAGCCCGAGGGCATGCCGGTGCAGGACGTCCTCCTTATCCAGACAGCACTCCCTTCCTCCCTCCCGCCGCGTCGGCACGTCCGAGCATGACATGATGCCGTTATCCTGTGCCAGGGAACAGATAAAGGGCCGCTCGTCGTCCTCCTCTGGCTGGTAGTACGGAGCGGGGAGCGTGATGCCCGAGGGTCTAAGAGAAAACAAAACAAAGAAGAGTTTGGAAACTATTGCATATTTAGCCAAGTTTCTGTTGATGTACAAAAGCTCTCTGGAGATCTATCGCATGCACAATGTTCACCAAAAGTATTAGGACAGTCCTTCTAATAATACATCAAGCAGTCAAATGGGATGCTTTTGCGCAGCCACCCAGGAGCCCAAAGTCACTGCACCCAATCCCAAGTAAGAGCGCTGGAGCTCCACCCAGTACCTTCAGGATCTGTTGGAGTGAGATTAATTCAGGTCCATTCTGCAAGCTTGCAGTGGCCTATATGGAAAACCACAACTACTCTTCCTGCTTCTCTCTCTCTTTCTCTCTCTAGCCCCACAACGCACACTCGTCGCCGGTCCCTGCTCTCAGTAGTGTAAATAAGGAAACCTCTTTCTTCGACCTTAAGGATTCTTTTAAAGCCCAAACAGATCGATAGCTGATCAGACTGCAGCAGAGGGGCTGTTCATTTAGATAAACCCAGATAACTCATAGCTACTTAAACTGACTGAATACAAACTCACACAATGAGGCTGCATGTGGATCCTTACATTTACTTTGCATTAGCATACTTATCAGCTCCACTTACCATATAGGAGCACTCTGTAGTTCTACAATAGTCTACAGACTACAGTCCATCTGTTTCTCTGTATACTCTGTTACCCTGTTCTTCAGTGGTCAGAACCCCCAGAGGTCCACCATAGGGTTAGTAGGCATTATTTGGGAGGTGGATCATGGCATGTTAGTATGTGTTGAAATCTGACTGGACCCCCCAGGTGCCACCCCAGATGACTGACATGCCATGGCACCGCGCATCTTGTTAAAAAGAGCCCAGTGTATTTTGTAATCGGTAATACCTGCTGACTGCTAGGTCCCTCCTGTGCAGTAGTTGGCGCTATGTATCAGAAAGAGTTGTGATCCACCCCACTGTCTATATAAATCCACCAATGTAAAGAGAAGGAGGACAAAAAGAGAGCCAACGCTCGGGAGATATCGCGGCAGGGAGAAGAAAGGCAGCCTACTAGGTGATGGATGGTGAAATAGTCAGAGTGAATAGGCATGTTCGAGATACGGCTGGCCTTGGTGGTCAGCGAGAGCAGCCTAACGCAGTGGGGGGAGGAGATTAGAAAAGAACCTCAACTTGGACAGTCGTCACCTGCAGCCTACGTGGACAACGGCGGCTCTCGCGGTGTTAGCTCTCTTTACAGCTGATGAAGTAGACGCAATAGAAAAATAGTACAAAAAAAAGAAAAGAAAAATAGATTCAAACACAATAGTAATGTAGTGCTTTTAAAGACACTTACAAAGTAAAAATCTACAGCACTTGAGCCTCTTCATGATCTCAAATACTAATTATGAAATAAAAATATGTTGAATACTGTATGAAAATGAACTGTCATGCTAGGAGGCATGGCAGTATTAGTGTAAATATGAGGTCTTTAAAGAGTTGTAGAGGAGATATATATATATTTTACAGTAAAAAGAGTTAAACGTCAGAGGTGTCTGCGGAGCTTCTAACCAATGAGGATTAAGCTCTGTCGTCATCAAGCCGTCTCTCGGCTCGCGCAGTTAGTGGAGAGCAACTGCAGCAACTGTGTGTGAAGCCTGCAGCGCCTCGCACTCGCGAGATGTTACCGTAGTATGTCATCGTGAAGCGGCGGTGGCGCGGACTCAAGTCAGACAAAAAAAACTAACTGGCATGCGACCGGGCTACGCCGCGACGCGTGAGGTTGAACAAGCCTAATGTTTAAAGTGGCTGTTATGTTCAGAGAGGAGATCGTTTACAGTGTGATATGTCAGTTCACCCCCCGAGTATCAAGATAACGTTAACATTACGTTATATCTCATTTCACTTACAGATGACTATCAGCTTCCAGCGTGCACTTCACATTAACATACTGATTTCCCGGGTCCATTTGATCCCGATTCACAAGGTCCCAATTCAATTCGATTTCATTCGGTTCAATTCAATATCGATTCATTTAGGGATATTTCAGTTACAATAATATGTATTGTTTGAATATGAAAAGAGATTTTCAGAGAACTAATGTGGTAAACGTACAAGGAACACTCAACCTACCATTACTAAAAACATTAGTGTTTATATGTTTATATACCGTCCTGGTTTCTGAATCCAAAATATAGCCAGACATCTGCTTTCAAGTTCTGGGGTGCTCTCACTTGCTGTAATGCTAATTTTAAAGGTTGATCTCGGGTTTATACAAATCGATATAGGATTATTCAAATGAAGATCGATTTGAATCGAAAAATCGATTTTTTTAAACACACCCCTAGTCTTAGTCTTGGTGCTTGCTTGATCAAGCTCTGCATTATGTTCATGTCAAGATGGCATGATTAATAGTTTTTATTTAAACAGACAGATTGTGTGGGTGTTTGTTTTGCGTTTCCATATTGTAGCAGAGAGGAGGACACTGCACACTGCACAAACTGCTCTCCATCATGGATGATGATGGTCACCCACTGCACACCATCATCATGGAACAAAGGATCAAGTTCAGTGGCAGGTTCCTGTCACAGAGCTGCTCTACAGACAGACTCAGAAGATCCTTTGTCCCTAGAGCCATCAGACTCTTCAATTCCTCCCAGTGGAGCCGGAAGAGGAAGGAGGACAGATGAGGAACAAATCCCTTAATTCACATTACAGTTTATTTTTATTTGTACTGTAATCACATTACTGTACATCTGCACTCCTGGACACTATTGACACTTTACTGGACATCTTATGTCAGCACTCATAGACACTATTGACACTTTACTGGACATCTTATGTCAGCACTCATAGACACTATTGACACTTTACTGGACATCTTTTGTCAGCACTCATAGACACTATTGACGTTTTACTGGACATCTTATGTCAGCACTCATAGACACTATTGACACTTTACTGGACATCTTATGTCAGCACTCATAGACACTATTGACACTTTACTGGACATCTTATGTCAGCACTCATAGACACTATTGACACTTTACTGGACATCTTATGTCAGCACTCATAGACACTATTGACACTTTACTGGACATCTTATGTCAGCACTCATAGACACTATTGACACTTTACTGGACATCTTATGTCAGCACTCATAGACACTATTGACACTTTACTGGACATCTTATGTCAGCACTCATAGACACTATTGACACTTTACTGGACATCTTATGTCAGCACTCATAGACACTATTGACACTTTACTGGACATCTTATGTCAGCACTCATAGACACTATTGACACTTTACTGGACATCTTATGTCAGTACTCATAGACACTATTGACACTTGCTGTACACCCTGTACATTTGCACTCCTGGACAGTATTTAACACTATTTAACATTTATTTAAATACAATCTTTGCACATTTATTATTTTTTTAATAAATATCCCAGTACTGTCATATATCTACTGATACCCATTTTGTTCTTACACATTACCTAATTTATTACTGCACGACCTTTTTACCTACGGTCAGGTTTTATAGTTTGAATTCATATGTTCTTGTATATATTCTTTTTTACTATTGGAGTTCATTATTCTTCTTTATATACCTTATTGTTTTTTGTCTACCTATCTATCTATCTATCTATCTATCTATCTATCTATCTATCTATCTATCGTACATTTTGTACATTGTTAATAAACTTTAGATCTAATACACAGATGGTATCTCCTGTGTGCTTAAGATGTACTTTATAAAAACATTATTAACATTTACAGATTTTGATTGCAATTGATTGTGTTTCTGAATATTCATTGTCGTAGTCTTTGGACCCCCTACAATAGCTACAATTGGCCACCCACTGGCCACCCCAAGGATAAAACCCCAAGGATATAGCCACTGGAAACTTTTGGGAAAGCACTTGAAGCAAGTGACTTGTACTTGTAAGAATATGTACTGCTGCATCAGTGACTATACCAGCAATATCCTTTCACAATGGAAGAGTGTTACATGACTGATTTCCATAATGCATGCTGGGTATTGTAGTGAGGGAACACTGATGAGGCTGCGGGATCCAATGCTACAGCATAGCAGGACGTATAACTTATTAAATACTGGTTTTAGGCTGCAATTGCCATGCCCCTTCAAAAGCGCATACTGAAATTCATTAGACACATTGGAGGTTTCACTGTTTCCCATTAATTAAGCAGACCATGACGACCCGCCACAGTCTAATTTGTCCTCCATAGTTTCATAATGGACCGCAAATATCTTCACGCTTCTCATAATGACATAAACAATGTTGTGTTTCGGCCCATTGCCTCAGCAAAGCATCTCGCACTACCAGGCAGCCCCTCAAACCTTCCCCCACCATACATGGGCATGCTCACACATACACGCACTGGACTGTCTTGTCACCTGGCTGCATCCAAGATATGATTTTCAGGTTGCATTGCAGTTATCCGCCAGCCCAAACACAATCCTATTAATCAATTAATCAACGCAAGACAGCACATAGACAGATCACATCAATATAGATGGCATCGTTATTAATCAACATTAGTTAATTAGCTTAGTTATCTTTGTGTGACTGTTACGTCCCAGACGTTAATCTAAAAAGGGATGCTGCTGCCCTCTGCTGCCTGTCTTTTTGTTTTGTATCTGTCATCCCTTAGGGTGGAGCTTGTTAATTTCATTTGCTGACTTCATTACCGGATGCTGCTGCTTTTTGCAAAGACGTGGCTACAAAGAGCGACGCCTCTTTCTTGTGGGTGCCTCATGGTGTTTTCACCACGCGGCCCATGGCAGTCATCAGTGTTGTTTTTCTTCATGTTCTCTCTTGTTTAAACATAGGGAGTTAGGTCACTGTAAGGGATCAGAGGCAGTAGGAGACAGACGATCCATTCGCAAGGTTCATTTAATGCGACAGAGCAGTGAAATGTGAACAAAACAGTACAAAAATGGCGAGAGAGTCCAGGAGGCCACATGCCGGGGGGATTGGAGAGCCGCTGGCTGATCTAAGGAGCTGGCTAGATGGAGTGGGGGCTTGCGGGTGTACGCCGCCTTCCCACAAGCTCCTCTGATGGTAGCCCGGTGGAACTGGAGAACCTGAGCCAGTACGTGTGGTCCGGTGATGTGGTGAAACCGGTTCCAGGCCTGTGTGGACTGATTAGGGCAGTGCACCTTCGACCGAAGGCGGGGAAGTTAGTAAACAGCGCAGAGGAACTCAATGTTCTTTCAAGAGACTGGTGGACGCCGGGGAAGAAACCAAAAGTCTTTTAACTTAGCCGGCGGTAGCCGGGGAGACGGACCCGATGACAGTCATGAGTCCGCTGGTCCGTGTGGACACTGACCTCGCTCCTCGGAGGCTGAAGCAGGGAGGCTCAGCCGGGTGGAGGTGAGTGCGGAGGCAGGAGCGTGAGTCTGCGGGCTCGCTTGGGTTCCCGGGAGGTTGACTGGACCCCGCTGTGGAAAAGCCAAGCCATTGAGCCTGGGAAGAGACTCGATGAACACCAGCCTAGAGAATCACGGACAGGTAAGGTGATGCCCGTTAGCACTAATCACCAGCAGGTGTAGGTGATGGTGTGTGAAAGAGTGTGTGCTGAGAGGCGGGGCTTACCGTTACTTTCGTTACCTATTCTTTCTTTTATTGCTAGGTTATTTAGGTTCTTTGGTTTAGTGGTCATTTTGGTTATTATTTTGGCCTCGGCTCACCCCAACGGTTCATGTAATTAGCTCTTTAGTTATTTATTACTTTTCTTTTCCTTAATTATTTGTGAACAGACTGCCATGCTATAGTTTTGTTTTTGGAATTCAACAGACTATTGACGTCAAAAACTTTGTCTGGCTGGCCGTTCTTTGATTTATGTTACAATCCTTAGACATATAGGGTCGTAACAGTGATCCACCAACCATACTCTTGCAAAACCCTGTGGAAAACACACATGAAAGTACTGAGTGCTGATGGTGCTGAAATCACAGCAGGGGGGATCAAATTGGTTAGTGTTTTCCTCTTTATTCCCAATTTAGCACTAACATTTATTATTATTTTTTATTTAAAATAAACCTGATCAGAGATTAATATGGTTAGTTTATTCACACATATGAAAAGCAGGGCGTCCCCAAACATTTGATGGGCTACGTATATCCCACAGTGTGCCGCCTATCAAACACTGCCTGGCTGAATGACTCTGGGGCCCATATGACAAACTAAAGCAAGGCATCAGGTTGTTATGAAGATGAATACATTCTGCCGTGCACTCCAAACACATTCTCTCAGATTTCACTCCTAAATGTCACTCTTTATTAAAACAAAATCAAGCAGCCGATAAGCCAGAGTAAAGGAGCCGAGAGTACCTGTTCTGAGAAAACAAACAGAGCCAAGCGACACACAGAGAAAGAAGAGTGGGGACTGAAGAGAGAGAGAGAGAGAGAGAGAGAGAGAGAGAGAGAGAGAGAGAGAGAGAGAAAAAGAGGGAGAGAAACTGACAGAGGCAAACAAAGGCACTTGGATGAGTGAGACAGGCAGGAAGTGCAATAAATAGAAAGTCAGTGGCCTAATGGGTTATTAGTACCAGCTTATAGTATGTGTGGTCTATCTGTGTCCACTTCAGTGCAATCATTTCCATGTGCTTCTGTTTGTTTTGTCTCACAGCTCAACCCTGTATCCACCCTCTTGGCTCCGCCCCTCTTCCTAGATGCTCCTGGTCTGCCCTTGTGTATTTATACCCCTCTGTTTGCTCCTAGTCTTGGTCTGGCATTGTGATTGTTGGGTAGGGAATGTTAGCTTTGTAATAATTGTAAGTAGACTGTTCTGTTTATGTTCACTGGTTTTGTTTCTCAGCATCCATGTTTTAATTTAGTTTTTTTTGTACCCTAGTCTCAATGTTTTTGTTTAATCACAGACTCTCAACACCTCTGGCTGCACTTTTACTCCATGCAATGCAAAGTTGGGCTCTAATAAATAGACTTTGCATACGAATCCACCTTCCGCGGAATGCTCCATCATCACATTGCAAAAGCGCAGTGTGTAAAGGCCAGTAAGTATAATTAAAAGTTGTACTATTATAAATGATTAAAGCTACACTTGTAGAAAAAGAGTTAGGTGCAGGTACATTAAGGCAGAAATAATATAAATATACCCTCAAAGATACATCTGTGCTTTTAAGGTACAACTATGTACCTTAAATAGTTTTTCCCATGGGCAAATTTTTATAACCACATTTTTTAAAAACCTTAAAAATAAAGTAAAAATGCTAAAGAGAAGCCATGATGTGGCACAATTGGCATAATTATATTCCCTACTAAAGCTGCTAAAGGTACTGAGATGTACCCTTCAAGGTATGACTTCTATGGTGACTAATGACAAGCCAGGTACCACCCAAGTGACAAGTCAGGTACCACCCAAGTGACAAGTCAGGTAAAACCCCAGTGACAAGTCAGTTACCACCTTAGTAACAAGTCAGGTACCACCCATGTGACAAGTCAGGTACCACCCCAGTGACAAGTCAGGTACCACCTAAGTGACACGTCAGGTACCACCTAAGTGACACGTCAGGTACCTCCTAAGTGACAAGTCAGGTACCACCTAAGTGACAAGTCAGGTACCACCTCAGTGACAAGTCAGGTACCACCTCAGTGACAAGTCAGGTACCACCCCAGGGACAAGTCAGTTACCACCTCAGTGACAAGTCAGGTACCACCTCAGTGGCAAGTCAGGTACCACCCCAGTGACAAGTTAGGTACATCCTTAGTGACATGTCAGGTACCACCCCAGTGACAAGTTAGGTACCACCTTAGTGACAAGTCAGGTACACCCTAGTGACAAGTCAGGGATCACTCCAGTGACAAGTCAGGTACCACACCAGTGACAAGTCAAGTACCACCTCAGTGACAAGACATGTACCACCCCAGGGACAAGTCAGGTAAATCCCTGAGTGAAAAGTCAGAAGTCACCCCAGTGACAAGTCAGGTACACCCCAGAGGCAAGTCAGGTACACCCGAGTGACAAGTCAGGTACACCCCAGTGACAAGTCAGGTACCTCCCCTGTGACAAGTCAGGTACCTCCCCTGTGACAAGTCAGGTACCACCCCAGGGACAAGTCAGCTACTACCCCAGGGACAAGTCAGGTACCACACCAGTGACAAGTTAGCTCCCACCCCAGTGACAAGTCAGGTACACCCTAGAGACAAGTCAGGTACACCCTAGAGACAAGTCAGGTACACCCTAGAGACAAGTCAGGTACACCCTAGAGACAAGTCAGGTACCACCCAAGTGACAAGTCAGGTAAAACTCCAGTGACCGTTTCATACAAGTTCCAGTACTGTACATAAAGCTAAAAACATCTGCACCATTAACCATTACTAAAGCTAATAATTGTATTAGGGCAGCAAGAAGCCCAAAATTGTACCAGTACAGAAGCTAAAGCTAATAATTGCATCTGCCCTGCATGTCAAGATAATAAATAATAAATAAATAAATAAATAAATAAATAAATAAATAAATAATAAGGCTAACAATTGTACCAGGGCTGTATATAAAACTACAGAAGCTAAAGTTAATGACTGTATTGTGTTGGATGTAAAGCTAATAGCTGTAAGGCTAAACATTACAGGAGCTAAAGCTAATGATTGCATCTGAGCTGGGTGTATTACTGTACCAATGCTGAGACCAGCATGCAATACCAATATTTTAGCCTGTATGGTGTGCAAAGCCATAAGCCACATAACAGAACCATTAGCCAAAACCTGTACCAGTGAAACCATTGCAAAGCTAAAAATGTGAAGTATCTGTACTGGATGTGAGGCAACTAATTGTTGCCGTGCAGCATGTAAAGCTAATTTAGTGCACATGTCACTCTGCAGTAATACAAGTTAACACGATTGCAGTGCAGTGTGCTTGTATCCGCGCGGCCGGTAAAGCTAATGACTGTATCTGTGTTTGGTGTAAAGCTAATAATTGTACCTGTGTGGCGTGTAGGGAGCATGCAGAGCATAACAGTGCGTAGCAAACCCCAGTGTGACACCTGGCAAACACCCGTCGAGAGCCTGAACGCTACTATGCTCTTAATAACACCCCACACGGCTAGAGATAATTGACCTGTCAGAGTGACTGACAGCGGTTGTATGCGTGCGTGTGCGCGACAAAGAAAGCTGGCGATAAGGATGTGCTGTAGGATGAATAAAACCTCAAACAGGGTGAGGAGTGAGTTATTTTAGAAGAAAAGAGAGAGAGACAATAACAAAAAAGACAAAGAAGAAGTGACTCTCTCCTGGGAGAGCTTGGAGAACAGGCAGGTTTATGAATATGTGAAATAATGGCGAGAGGGAAAAAAATAAAAAAGTGATAAATCAAAACAGCACCTCTCCATACATTTAGGATTCATCTAACCCCTGTAGCACGCTCCCTCATTCACTCCGTAAGTGCTTTCAAATCCAGCCTCTCCGCAGACAGAGGCGGCCAGGCGTCTGTTGGCACGGTAACCCCAGGCTCATGAATACGGACGCCAAACAGTTTTTAATCAACCGTAGCCATCGACTGGGCGGAACTGCATTTGCATTCGAAATGGCAGCTGGAGAGTAAAACCGGAGGGATTGGAAGCAAAGGACGAATGAACGAATGCTTTAATGTATAGACAAATGTTACAGCTCATTATGCAGTAATGACACAGTCGCGCTGCTGAGTACAGGGTCAATAGGAAAAGCTCCTTTACGCAGACAAAGCCAAGAACAAGCAAGACTTCAGGACCCAGGAGCTGAAATCTGTGTGTTCTGTCTAGTGAGGTTAATCTTGTTCTTGAAAGTAAACCCCTACGTGACTCCATATTCCTCCTGGACAATGTAAACTGGTTAACTCTGTAATCATTCCCCTGACCAATCACAAGGCTGGTGTCTATCTGGCTCCGCCTGCTCAAACTACTTTCAGTGTCAAAGAAATGTAGAGAGTTCAAACTAACCAGCATAAACAAAAGATAACAAACTAAACCTCCCACAGCTGCTCCTTCATTCCTTTATCATCTCAACACTGTTCATTCATTCCTTTATCATCTCAACACTGTTCCTTTGTTCCTTTATCATCTCCAACACTGTTCATTCATTCCTTTATCATCTCAACACTGTTCACTCATTCCTTTATCATCTCAACACTGTTCCTTCATTCCTTTATCATCTCCAACACTGCTCCTTCATTCCTTTATCATCTCAACACTGTTCCTTCATTCTATTATCATCACCAACACTGTTCCTTCATTCCTTTATCATCTCAACACTGTTCCTTCATTCTATTATCATCACCAACACTGTTCCTTCATTCCTTTATCATCTCAACACTGTTCCTTCATTCTATTATCATCACCAACACTGTTCCTTCATTCCTTTATCATCTCAACACTGTTCTTTCATTCTATTATCATCACCAACACTGTTCATTCATTCCTTTATCATCACCAACACTGTTCATTCATTCCTTTATCATCTCCAACACTGTTCATTCATTCCTTTATCATCTCAACACTGTTCCTTCATTCTATTATCATCACCAACACTGTTCATTCATTCCTTTATCATCTCAACACTGTTCCTTCATTCTATTATCATCACCAACACTGTTCATTCATTCCTTTATCATCTCCAACACTGTTCCTTCATTCCTTTATCATCTCAACACTGTTCTTTCATTCTATTATCATCACCAACACTGTTCATTCATTCCTTTATTATCACCAACACTGTTCCTTCATTCCTTTATCATCTCAACACTGTTCACTCATTCCTTTATCATCTCAACACTGTTCCTTCATTCCTTTATCATCTCCTACACTGTTCCTTCATTCCTTTATCATCTCAACACTGTTCCTTCATTCTATTATCATCACCAACACTGTTCCTTCATTCCTTTATCATCTCAACACTGTTCCTTCATTCTATTATCATCACCAACACTGTTCCTTCATTCCTTTATCATCTCAACACTGTTCTTTCATTCTATTATCATCACCAACACTGTTCCTTCATTCCTTTATCATCTCAACACTGTTCATTCATTCTATTATCATCACCAACACTGTTCATTCATTCCTTTATCATCTCAACACTGTTCATTCATTCTATTATCATCACCAACACTGTTCATTCATTCCTTTATCATCTCCAACACTGTTCATTCATTCCTTTATCATCTCAACACTGTTCATTCATTCTTTTATCATCTCAACACTGTTCATTCATTCTTTTATCATCTCCAACACTGTTCATTCATTCCTTTATCATCTCAACACTGTTCATTCATTCCTTTATCATCTCCAACACTGTTCATTCATTCTATTATCATCACCAACACTGTTCATTCATTCCTTTATCATCTCCAACACTGTTCCTTCATTCCTTTATCATCTCAACACTGTTCTTTCATTCTATTATCATCACCAACACTGTTCATTCATTCCTTTATCATCTCCAACACTGTTCCTTCATTCTATTATCATCACCAACACTGTTCATTCATTCCTTTATCATCTCCAACACTGCTCCTTCATTCCTTTATCATCTCAACACTGTTCATTCATTCCTTTATCATCTCCAACACTGTTCCTTCATTCCTTTATCATCTCAACACTGTTCATTCATTCCTTTATCATCTCCAACACTGTTCATTCATTCTATTATCATCACCAACACTGTTCATTCATCCCTTTATCATCTCCAACACTGTTCCTTCATTCCTTTATCATCTCAACACTGTTCTTTCATTCTATTATCATCACCAACACTGTTCATTCATTCCTTTATCATCTCCAACACTGTTCCTTCATTCCTTTATCATCTCAACACTGTTCTTTCATTCTATTATCATCACCAACACTGTTCCTTCATTCTATTATCATCACCAACACTGTTCCTTCATTCCTTTATCATCTCAACACTGTTCATTAATTCCTTTATCATCTCCAACACTGTTCATTCATTCCTTTATCATCTCAACACTGTTCCTTCATTCCTTTATCATCTCAACACTGTTCATTCATTCTATTATCATCACCAACACTGTTCATTCATTCCTTTATCATCTCCAACACTGTTCATTCATTCCTTTATCATCTCAACACTGTTCTTTCATTCTATTATCATCACCAACACTGTTCATTCATTCCTTTATCATCTCAACACTGTTCCTTCATTCCTTTATCATCTCCAACACTGTTCCTTCATTCCTTTATCATCTCAACACTGTTCCTTCATTCTTTTATCATCACCAACACTGTTCCTTCATTCCTTTATCATCTCAACACTGTTCATTCATTCTATTATCACCAACACTGTTCATTCATTCCTTTATCATCTCCAACACTGTTCATTAATTCCTTTATCATCTCAACACTGTTCCTTCATTCCTTTATCATCTCCAACACTGTTCCTTCATTCCTTTATCATCTCAACACTGTTCCTTCATTCTATTATCATCACCAACACTGTTCCTTCATTCCTTTATCATCTCAACACTGTTCATTCATTCTATTATCATCACCAACACTGTTCATTCATTCCTTTATCATCTCCAACACTGTTCATTCATTCCTTTATCATCACCAACACTGTTCATTTATTCCTTTATCATCTCCAACACTGTTCATTCATTCCTTTATCATCTCCAACACTGTTCATTCATTCCTTTATCATCTCAACACTGTTCATTCATTCCTTTATCATCTCCAACACTGTTCATTCATTCCTTTATCATCTCAACACTGTTCATTCATTCTATTATCATCACCAACACTGTTCAATCATTCCTTTATCATCTCCAACACTGTTCCTTCATTCTATTATCATCACCAACACTGTTCATTCATTCCTTTATTATCTCCAACATTGTTCCTTCATTCCTTTATCTTCAACATTGCTTCTTCATCCTTTTATCATCACCAACTTTGTTCCTTCATTCGTTTATCACCAACACTGTTTCTTCATTCCTTTATCTCCAACATAGTTCCTTCATTCATTTATCATCACCAACACTGTTCCTTCATCCCTTAATTTCTTTAACACAACACTGCTTCTTTCATTCATTTATCACCACAACACTCTTTCTTCATTCCTTTATCATCACCAACACTCTTCCTTCATTCATCATCACCAACCCTGTTCCTTAATTCCTTTATTATCTCAAACATTGTTCCCTCGTCCCTTAATTTCTTTAACACAACACTCTTCCTTCATTACTTTATCATCACCAACATTGTTCCTTCATTACTTTATCATCACCAACACCCTCCTTCATTACTTTATCATCACCAACACTCTTCCTTCATTCCTTGATCATCTCCAACACTGTTCCCTCGTCCCTTAATTTCTTTAACACAACACTCTTCCTTCATTACTTTATCATCACCAACAGTGTTCCTTTATTCCTTTATCATCATCAACATCATTCAGGATGGTGCAGGCTAGAAGTGTTGGATAGACAGCTGTCAATCAAACTGATCACTAGCCACACTCCCACAGCTCTCAGTATTTATAAAGCTCTGCTTTCTCTTGATTATATCTTAGATTTTTCATGCAAAGCTTGCTGCATGTTTAATATAGCTTGCGTTTAATATCACACAAACATTTTTAATATTTTACCCTTATGGGCACCAATTAGCACCTACACAAACTGACTAGCTGAGATTACATAATAAGAAATGACACAAGTTTATATATTTCTGCTTAATTAATTAATTAACATGTAAACAAAGTCTTTCAGAGGGGTTTGGTGTGAAATTATCTGTTCCAGAGAAACAGATTGGTTCACAGTGGTGGTGACGCTCTCCTCTAAAAACTCCCTCACGGAAGGTCACTATATGAAATGATTTAGGAATATGCTGCCTGCTAACTGAGACAATTTCTTATGCTAGTTTGAGAACATTTAGTCATGGTGGAGGGGTACAGGCAGGACACTATGAGGCAAGATAGCTCCCAAGAAACTTTCTATTTTCAGAATCTCCACTCTTTACCCTCATCAATATTTGATATAAACTCTCAGAAGACTCTGAAGGTTGTAGGATAGTAAATATCCAGCCATCCATCCATTATCCTCCACTTTATTTAACTAGTCGGGGTCATGGGGGGTGGCTCAAGCCAATCCCAGCGTCATCGGGCAAAGGCGGGATACACCATGGACAGGTAACCAGTGACCGATCAACCTAACATGAATGTGTTTGGACTGTGGGAGGAAACCGGACCACCCAGAGGAAACCCACTCAAGCACAGGGAGAACATGCACACTCCACAGATAATGGCCCAGACCAGGAATCGAACCAGGATTGTCTTGCTGTGAGGCGACAGTGCTAACCATTACACCCACCACCATTCCAGCTGGATAGTAAATTAAAGGGCTAAATTTGTGTTGTAGACATGGTGAACTCTGGTTCCCATCAACACCCCTTTAAGGAAATATTTCTCTACAATGAACCATTTCACATGAAACCACTCTCAATGACTCTATTACCATCTACACCATCTGTTACCATCTACACTTGAACCATCAACACTTGATAAATTTGCAGAACTCATCTATAACAGTTTCCTGTCATCTGGAATTATTCAGCTTTCGTGTTGGCTGCTGTTACTTTGTTTAGCTATATGACAAACACCTGTCCATGTTTATAAATACCAGTGAGTCATAGGCAAGTCAACCTTTGCATAAGAATCGGTGTGATTAGACAGAGTGAGAGATGATCTAGACATGTGGGTAGAACCATGTAAATTGGTGCGGCATGAGCCTTCAAGGTAAGCTAACTTATCCATGTAGCTCCACCAAGAATTATCAAGCACTTCTGACACCAAACATATTGTCACTGTCCAAAAGAAAATTTTTGACACTAGCTGTTGTTGACATTGTGTGAACATTTCATGAAGAATGGACCAGTAGAAATGCTCCAAAATAAATAAAATCAAAACAAGACGTCTGGTTCCATTGATTTACATTAAAGACAAATAAAGACTGTTGTTGGCCTCTCTTATGAAGTTGCCATTTTGGAGATGCTTGTTTTTCATAGGACAGCAACGATATATATCGGTTGATCAATGACATTTGGGGGTGGGGTTTGGAGGGGACCTTGTTTCCTTGCTATGTGTTTCTTTTGGTAACAAAATAGATCTTGTACTCACAAGGTGAAGTTTTCTTCAGGATAGCAGCGGTTGCGCAGCAGCCCCGCCCACAGCTGCACCCCGATGATGCCAAAGATGAAGAAGACGAAGAAGCAGAGCAGGAGAACGTTCCCCAGCATGGGCAGAGTGTCCAAGAGCAGGTTCACCAGGATCCGCATACCTGCACAAACACAGGGCAGCCTTAAGCATGTTCAGAGAAAGCCTAATGATTACTGAGCACTGTTAAATACCTGTGTGTAATACATTATCAGTCAAGAGAATCATCATTAGTGTTGCTTTTAAACTCTCTTTAAACAATTATTGTAGTTGGTTGGTTGGTTTTGGTGGGCAACAAAATGGTTCATACCTTCACGCAACACCCAAGAGGAAATTATCCAGTCAAGATGTTTTTCTCTATGGTATTTAGATGGATACAGCAAATTTAGCTCTTTGTTAGAATTTGAGGAGCTAGCCTGAAGGCCTTATGCTGTGTTCAGTTGTAGACAGTAGACTATGGCAAACTGGATATTCCATTGTCTTCAAAGAAGCCACAATGGAAAGATCTGCAATAGGGCACAGGCTGCAATGGTGAGAGGAACAATCTATCAGAACCCAGCTTGTACTATCAACCAGAATTAAACAGATGTTGAGTACAAAGCTCAATAAACAATCTACACTGATAAAGCTCTTCACAGATAATCCTTTTCCGATTGGCATCAATTTCCTTTCAGTTGACTGTAATGCTGTTGACAGCCATGTACCACTGTAAGGTGTGGAATGCTGTTTTTCTTCAGTGCAACTATGTGAACGCAGCACTAGAGGTTAAAGTAACTACCAATTGAATTACATTCTCAGCATTCTCAATAATTGGGACCTAGTTCATGACAAACAATTGCTCTTAGACTTCTAGAAGTTCAAGATATGTCACTGACTGTAAATAATTTGTAGGTTCTGGTTAGCTGTTAGGAATTGAAACAGTAGCAGCAGCTCTTTTACCCCAGAACTCGTTGCAGAAAGACTCACAGTAAAGCAACCTGTGAACAGTTACAAGCTTCAGCGACTTTTACTAACTTCAGGTGTCTGTTTACATTACAATGGCCAAAACAACTCAATTTTTATATTTTTTTATTATCCCAGCACGTCTGCTGCCTTTCACATTGTCTAACAATTTTATGATGAATGGACCAATAGCAACGCTTCAAAATCACATGGAATTAATTCTGGTTGACTTAGGTTCAGCATGCTTTTGGCTTCTCCTGTAAAATTTTGGAGATACTTGACATTTGTTGTCTGTACTGAAGGCCTAGATATAATCAAAGGTGTCGAAAGTATTCACTTTCATTACTCAGGTAGAAGTATAGATACTAGGGTTTAAAAATACTTCTGTAGAAGTTGAAGTATCAACTCAAGCTTTTTACTCCAGTAAAAGTGTAAAAGTACTGCTTTTAAAACTACTTAAAGTATAAAAGTAAAAGTAATGTAAGGTGAAAAAATGCTATTAAGGACAAAAGCTTAGGCCACACCTCAGGGGTCTATAGTGCACTAGCCCACCTGCCCAATTAAGTCATTCTTCTAAAAGTCATAATGACTATAATGTTATATTAAAATGTTAATGTTGATAAATGTCCTGTTTCAGCCGCATATACGCCCATTGAACATGAATGTAGTTTAGTACAATGTAAATATATTAAATAAACATATCTGTGCACTACTGAGCATTAACATGTGTTTCATGGGGCGGAAGATATGATGACTAGTTATCTATAAGTATTGTAATGGAGCACAAAGTCACATGTTTTGCATGTCAGTAAGTAGTAGTAGCAGTCAAATAGGCAGGTCTTGGCCACGGTGAGCAACAAAACCCTCTAGACTCTGTGATGATGGTGAAAAGTCAGCTTGCGAGACGAGAGAAGCTCTAGGCAGATGTCTATGTTCAGTGTTTGTGTGTGTGAAGCTCTGCTGGGACTGAACGAAGAGTTTGTGTACGTACTGATTGGAGAAGTGCAGTATATGATTACCACACTGAGTGTGTAGGTCAGCTGTGTAACTATGGGGGAAGGGGCCTGGGTGGTCTAGCCAGTCTCGTTTGTAATCCAGCCCCCCTCCCCCAAGAGCTATGATGGCTTGACAGAAAAAAAGGCCTCCAGTATCAATCGAAAAAGAACAAACTATAATTCCATTTGCCCTTCAGGTTCACCCGTAAGTCAGGATGAACGCCAAGGCGCCGAGTTTGTGCATCTACGTGTCATTTGCCACCTTAAATGAGGAAAAGTGACAAACACAGCTTTTCTTTCATCATCGCCAATTGTCAGCATCCATTATCACCATGGCAACGTTTACATGGCTGCACGCCGACAACGCATTAGGCACAGAATGTGATTTTTTTTTTAAGGAGCAACATTAAACAAGAGGACAATCACACAATGTACAAAGCTACATCATCATCATTACATTATATAGATCTTTCTAATCTCTATTAGTTTAAAATACTGTTCCACAGTTTAAAACATACCATTAAAAACAATGACCTATTAAAACTTAAGACTTTATTGAAGCCCCTACATTTACACTGAACCTTAACCTCCACATTCACACTAAACCCTAACCCATATATTTACACTAAACCCTAACCCATATATTTACACTAAATCCTAACCCATATATTTACACTAAACCATAACCCATACATTTACACAAAACCCTAACTCCTATATTTACGCTAAACCCTAAACCCTACATTTACACTAAACCCTAACCCCTACATTTACACTAAACCTTAACTTCCACATTCACATTAAACCCTAACCCATATATTTACACGAAACCCTATCCCATATATTTACACTAAACCCTAACTTCCACATTTACACTAAACCTTAATCCATATATTTACACTAAACCCTTACCCATATATTTACACTAAACTCTAAGCCCTACATTTAAACTAAACCCTAACCCCTACATTTACACTAAACCTTAACCCCTACATTTACACGAAACCCTAAACTCTACATTTAAACTAAACCCTAACCTCTACATTTACACTAAACCTTAACCCCTACATTTACATTTACACTAAACCCTAACCCCTACATTTACACTAAACCCTAGCCCCTACATTTACACTAAACTCTAACCCCCACATTTACACTAAACACTAATCCCTGCATTTACACTAAACCCTAACCTCTACATTTACACGAAACCCTAACTCCTACATTTACACTAAACCCTAAACTCCACATTTACACTAAACCCTAACCCCTACATTTACACTAAACCCTAACCCCTACATTTACACTAAACCCTAACCCCTACATTTACACTAAACAATAACCTCTACATTTACACTAAACACTAACTCTTACATTTACACTAAACCCTAACTCTTACATTTACACTAAACTCTAACTTCTACATTTACACAAAACACTAACCCCTACATTTACACTAAACACTAATCCCTGCATTTACACTAAACCCTAACCCCTACATTTACACTAAACCCTAACTCCTACATTTACACAAAAGACTAACCCCTACATTTACACTAAACACTAATCCCTGCATTTACACTAAACCCTAACCCCTATATTTACACTAAACCCTAACCCCTACATTTACACAAAACACTAACCCCTACATTTACACTAAACACTAACCCCTACATTTACACTAAACACTAATCCCTGCATTTACACTAAACCCTAACCTCTACATTTATCCTATCTCCTACATTTATTCTAACTTCTACATTTCCACTAAACCCTAACCTAACTCCCAACTGCTCCCCGGGCACTGTGGATAGGGCTGCCCACCGCTCCGGGCAAGTGTGCTCACTGACCCCTAGTGTGTGTGTGTGTATATGTGGGTGTTTCACTGCACGGATGGGTTAAATGCAGAGGTCAGATTCCACTGTGTGCAAACACAAGTAGCAATCAGTGCTGAGTTCTAATTCTATACTAATTCTATACTCAACATGTCGCCTGATGGGGCTGTTCAGATGGGCTGCATGTGTGCAGCTGTATTTTGTCGTCACTCTTCAAACAATGGCAATGAAAAAGGGAAAAACAAACAAGCCAGAGTATTTGGCATGATGTCATGTATACGCCACTTAAAATTATAGCATCTCCAACTTTAAACACCTTCCCCCGGAGTTAGGAGTGTGTGGCGTGTGCCGTGGTAAATTGAAATGCAGCGCCGCACCGCAGGCTGCTCATTACAGGGGAACTGCGTGTGGCATAATTGGACGAGAGAGAGAGAGAGAGAGAGAGGGAGAGAGGGAGAGAGAGAGAGGGAGAAATGCACTGCTGCAGGAAGAGGAAGACAAAGAAGAGTAGAAGGAGGTGGAGGAGAGTGAGAGTGGGGTCAGTGGCAGTGAAGGTTAGAAAGGGAAGCAAAAGATGAAGACTTTAGCCTGCTAAAAAACTCAAACTCTAGCAATCTGGAGTCTTTATATACCTCAGAGTCACTGCTGGACTGAGAACCAGAACCAGAACTATCCAGCCAATAGCATCTTCTGGCCATTGTCCTCACAAAGGAGGAGTAGAGGAGCACAAACTGTGCAGCAACATGTGAGCTATCATCTCTGACTTTACATCTACAAGGTGGACCAACATGGCTTGAAGGTCCAACAGAGGTGGATCATCCTCAGCACTGCAGTGACACTGGCGATGATGATGGTGGTTGTGCTGGTATGAATGGCTCACCATCACTTCTGGACTTCAACCAGTCCACCAACCAGGAACATCCAGGGCAGCATCCTGTGACCACTGATGAAGGACTAGAGGAACACAAACTGTGCAGCGACAAACGAGCTATCATCTCAAACTTTACATCTACAAGGTGGACCAACAAGGTATAACCGAGTGGATAGTGAGTGGACACAGTGTTTATATACCCCAGCAGCACTGCTGTGTCTGATCCACTCGTACCAGGACAACATGCACTAACACAGTGTCACTGCAGTGCTGAGAATGATCCACCACCCATATAATACCTGCTCTGTGGTGGTCCTGACCATTGAAGAACACGATAAAAAAGTATACAGAGAAACAGATGGACTACAGTCTGTAAGTGTAGCTCCTATATGGTAGGTGGAACTGATTGAATCTACAGTGAGTGTACACTTGCCGTTTCATCTGAAATTAGAGGTATTGATAGGAAGTTTTCCCCCTTTGTTGCAGTAACAGTTTCAGGCTTCACACCAAATGAAGTGAAGACATTGCTTCGAGGATTTGACTGCATTTAGCCACATTAGTGAGTTCATGTACTGATGTTGGATGATCAGTTCTAATTCACTCCAGTTTATCCCAAAGGAATTGGATGGAGCTTCAGAACAAAACTCCACTGCTCCAAATCCCAGTGCTGGGGAGCTTTGTAGCCCTCAAGCCCACGTGTGGCTTTGGGCATGGTGACCATAGGCTCCTCTATAGCTGCTTCAAAGCAACCCATTCTACTGGTCTTTGGTTGCAGATTCTATCTCCATATACCCGATACCTACAGTACATTAGTAGATCTGTCTGGGGGTTGAATTTTCTGATTCCCAATAAACACACACCCCACACATACCTACACCAATCTATCTTTTTAAAAATGTAGCACTGTTTTTTCTGTTTAGACAAGAAATTGCTGCTGCTGGAATAACACTTACTTGCTAGACTAGGTGGGGTGCAGTGTTATGTTAGCAGCAAGGTAACAATGGTGAATGCTAAAAGCATACGTTTGGATCACAGTATAGTTAAGATGATAGACCACCAAAGGTGTCAACCTCAGATAAACAGCACTTTATAATGTTTATAAGCGTAATTAGTAATACAGAAATATAATTTCTAAATAAAAGTTCATGCCGCTTGTAAACAAAGATATACACTATGAAACCGGAAAGAAATCAGAGAAAGAGTTTTTAAAAGCTGTGTACTCTAAAAGCAATCAGTCTATCTATCTATCTATCTATCTATCTATCTATCTATATATATATATATATATATATACACACACACACATATATATATATATATATATATATATATATATATATATATATATATATATATATATATATATATATATATATATATATATACATATACATATACATACACATATACATACACATATATGTACACTGAGAATCTGAAACCAATCAGAGAAAGAGTATATATACAGTAAGAATCAGGTTTGAGACTGCAATTGACTCATTACAAGTGTTGTCTTCATACTGTTGGACACAAAGTGGACAGCTACAAGCAATGGCCACACGTGCCTTTGATTTTACCCGAACCACCACCCCCCCCTCAGCGCCCCCTCGCTATCCCCTCATCAGTTTTCATCCGCAGTGAAACCGCACGCATGCTAATTCAATTAGTATTCATATTTCATGAGCTACAGCGCTCTAAAATATTGATAAAGACGGGCTCTCGCAGAAGGACCCCGAATAAGGCAGCTGTGTTTGTGCGCAGGTGAGAAGGGTTGTGAATTATGGCTGGCGCTCAGAGAAAACAGTTTTGCCGACTAATTATGAGACGGTTTAATCTAGCTGCAGTTCAAGCTGTGACTCACAGGTAATGGCTTTCGAATCTGCTTTGATTCAGTCCCACTCAGCACCCACAAACACCTGCATGAGGCGGCATGTAGGTGCCAAAACAGAGGAGAAGGAATTACACCCAAACTACCTGTCAGACGTCTGGGGACAGCTTGTCTTCTTCTGAGATTTGCCAATTAAGGTTTGATTTTTCTTGCGCCTGCATGTTTTTCCTTGCGGGGCATTTATGACATCTGTGAGTTTTCTATTTAGATTGCTATCTAGATCTATGAAATGAAAAGGAGAATAATGCCCAGTTGGAATAAATCCCATGCATCAATACAAACCATGGAAATAAACCAGAGTCATAAACAAAGGTTGGAAACCACAAAATCAACCCCTGATTATATTCATCTTTAACTATAAAATACATCATACAGCACTGCCGTGACACTGATATGATAGTGGTGTGTTAGTGTGTGTTGCACTGGTATGAGTGGATCAGACACCACTATTGTAGGACTAGAGGAACACTAACTGTGCAGCGACAGATGAGCTATCATCTCCTCTAACACACCGCCACCATGTCAGTGTCACTGCAGTGCTGAGAATGAACCACTACCCACATAACACCTGCTCTGTGGTGGTCCAGTGGGGGTCCTGTTCATTGAAGAACAGGGTAATAAAGTATACAGAGAATCAAATGGACTACAGTCTGTAAGCATAGAACTACAAAGAGCTCCTATATGGTAGGTGGAGCTGATAAAGTGGACAATGTGTGTGGATACAAGGAGGTGCCTAGAAAGTCTATAAACACTTGCTTGCCCAACGCTTCATCTGAAATTAGGGGTTAGGACAATTAGTTTCCCCCCCTTTGTTGCAGTAACAGTTTCTATTCGTCTGAGAAGGTTTTACACCCATTGTCGAGAATTTGACTGCATTCAGCCATATAACCACAACATTAACCCCTGATTATATGAATCTCTTGCTATAAAATACACCATAAAAATAAACCCAGATTATATTAATCTCTTGCTATAAAATCCACCATAGATATAACCCCAGATTATGTTAATTCCATGTTATAAAATGTACCATAGAAATAACCACAGATTATGTTAATCTCTTGCTATAAAGTTCACCATAGATATACCCCTAGCAAAAATTATTATTGTGCTATGAAGTGCACCATACAAATAGCTCCAGATAATATTAATCTCTTGCTATAAAATTCACCATTGATATAACTACAGATTATTTTAATCCCATGTTATAAAATGTACCATAGAAATAACCCCATATTATATTAATCTCTTACTAAAAAAATATAATAAATATAACCACAGATTATGTTAATCTATTGCTAAAAAATTCACCATAAATATAACCCTAGCAAAAATTAATCCTGTGCTATGAAATGCACCATAACCCAGGTTTGCTATAAAATGCACCAGAGAAATAATTCCAGATTATTTTAACCTCTTGCTATAAAATTCACCATATATATAACCTCAGAATATATTAGCCTTTTACTATTAAATACATCATAACAACACCAGATTATGCTAATCCCATGTTATAAAATGTATCATATAAATAAACCCAGATTATATTAATCTCTTGATATAAAATTCACCATAGATATAAACCCAGATTATATTAACCCCTTAATATAAAATACATCACAAAAATAGCCCCAGATTATGTTAATCCCAGGTTATAAAATGTACCATAGATATAACCCCAGATTATATTAATCTCTTGCTACAAAATTCACCATAGATATAAACCCATATTATATTAATCTCTTGCTATACAGTTCACCATAGATATAACCCTAGTGTAAACTAATCCTGTGCTATGAAATGCACCATAACCCAGGTTTGCTATAAAATGCACCAGAGAAATAATCCCAGATTATATTAATTTCTTGCTATAAAGTTCACCATAGATATAACCCTAGAGTAAATTAATCCTGTGCTATGAAATGCACCATAATCCAGGTTTGCTATAAAATGCACCAGAGAAATAATTCGAGATTATATTAATCTCTTGCTATAAAGTTCACTATAGATATAACCCTAGGTTAAATTAATCCTGTACTATGAAATGCACCATAACCCAGGTTTGCTACAAAATGCACCATAGAAATAATTCCAGATTATATTAATCTCTTGTTATAAAGTTCACTATAGATATAACCCCAGATTATGTTAATCCCAGGTTATAAAATGTACCATAGATATAACCCCAGATTCTATTAATCTCTTGCTACAAAATTCACCATAGATAGAAACCCAGATTATATTAATTTATTGCTATAAACTACAAAGAGCTCCTTTATGGTAGGTGGAGCTGATAAAGTGGACAATGTGTGTGGATACAAGGAGGTGTTCCTAGTAATGCGCCTAGAAAGTCTGTAGACACTTGTTTGCCCAGCATTTCATCTGAAATTAAGGGTCAGAAAAATTAGTGTCCCCCCTTTGTTGCAGAAACAGTTTCTATTCTTCTGAGGTTTCACACCCATTGTTGAGGATTTGACTGCACTCAGCCATATAACCACAACATCAACCCCTGATTATATTTGATATAAATCTTCCTATTAAATACACCATAAAAATAAACCCAGATTATATTAATCTCTTGCTATAAAATTCACCATAGATATAATGCCAGATTATGTTAATTCCATGTTATAAAATGTACCATAGAAATAACCACAGATTATATTAATCTCTTGTTATTAAATGCACCACAAAAATAATCCCAGATTATATTAATCCAGTGCTATTAAAAGTTTTGGAAATGGTAATAGTGTTTAAGTTCTACATAAATACAGTCATACTTCACAGTTTCAGTCGTTTTCAAACTCGGAGAGACTCCCAGAGTCTTAAAAAGGCTTGCATACAAGCACCCACACACATACATATGTTGGTTTCTGTGAACTGTGGGGACCTTACACAACCATTTCACTCAGACTGACCCAAAACCTAACGAGAACTACTACTAACCTTACCCTAACCTTAACCCTATCCTGACCATAAACATCTTTACCTTCAAACTTAAGGATTTTTGCTGTGAGGACCAGCTGGTGGTGCCCATGTTGAAGAAAGGTCCCCACAGCGTGAGTGTACAGACTGGCTTTGGTCCCAACAATGTGGCATAAACCTGGTCCACACACAAACACACGCACACACAGTATAGGACTTACTGGGCACTCTGTTGATGGCTTTGAGCGGCCTGAGCACACGCACTGTTCTGATGGCGGAGAGGTTGATGTTCTGGAGATCAAGGGAGTATTCCACCATCCTGAGAGAGAGAAAGAGTGAGAGCAAAAAAAAAAGGGAGCGTAGAGAATGGAATCAAGAGACAGAGAAAGATGAAAGGGTGGAGGAAAAAGCAAAAGAACGAAAGAGGAGAGAAAAAGAAGAGAGAGACAGAGAAATCATAAGCAAACAATGCTAACGCAAACAGAAGACTCGATTCTCTTTCCTTGCTTTATATTTATGACCATATTTAAGCAGATCTGTAATGTGTTTATTTGTTTACTCAATTTTATATACATATTTATGCGCAGCAGTGGATTTGTAATTGTTTGAGAGTTGGCCTCGGACAGCAGCCTCACTCCTCCGGCGCCTGCTTACTGCGCTCATCCATTTTCTCCGCAGGTGAGACGCAAATACACTACAGAGAGGCTTCACATTAATCTCATACATAAAACAAACCACCGCACACCTGGAGAGAACACGACAGTTCTGAGCCAGGCCCAAAACACACTGCTCTCCATCATCACTACAGTCTGTGCATGTGCTCTGCTGCTGCTTTTGTCTCTCCTCAGTGCACAAGCTGGTATTACAAGACAGCAATTACATTTACTCTTATACGTTTCCCTTTATCTCTATACACCCAATACCTACAGTACATTAGTAGATCTGTCTGGGGCCGGATTTTCAGAGTAATTTGAAAGAAATCAGAGTAATAAGAGTATATATACACAGAGGATCCGAAAGAAATCAGAGTAAGAGTATATATACACTGAGTAATCTGAAAAAAATCAGAGTAAGAGTATATACACACTGAGAAATCTGAAGAAAATCAGAGTAAGAGTATATACACACCGGGTAATCTGAAGAAAATCAGAGTAAAAGTATATATACTTTGAGTAGCCTAAAGTAAATCAGAGTAAGAGTATATACACACTGAGTAATCTGAAGAAAATCAGAGTAAGAGTATATACACACTGAGTAGTCTGAGGAAAATCAGAGTAAGAGTATATATACACTGAGTAATCTGAAGAAAATCAGAGTAAAAGTATATACACACTGAGAAATCTAAAGAAAATCAGAGTAAGAGTATATACACACTGAGTAGTCTGAGGAAAATCAGAGTAAGAGTATATATACACTGAGTAATCTGAAGAAAATAAGAGTAAGAGTATATATACACTGAGTAATCTGAAGAAAATCAGAGTAAGAGTATATATACTTTGAGTAGTCTGAAGAAAATCAGAGTAAGAGTATATATACATTGAGTAATCTGAAGAAAATCAGAGTAAGAGTATATATACTTTGAATAATCTGAAGAAAATCAGAGTAAGAGTATATATACATTGAGTAGTCTGAAGAAGATCAGAGTAAGAGTATATATACACTGAGTAATCTGAAGAAAATCAGAGTAAGAGTATATATACATTGAGTAGTCTGAAGAAAATCAGAGTAAAAGTATATATACATTGAGTAGTCTGAAGAAAATCAGAGTAAGAGTATATATACACTGAGTAATCTGAAGAAAATCAGAGTAAGAGTATATATACATTGAGTAGTCTGAAGAAAATCAGAGTAAAAGTATATATACATTGAGTAGTCTGAAGAAAATCAGAGTAAAAGTATATATACATTGAGTAATCTGAAGAAAATCAGAGTAAGAGTATATACACACTGAGAAATCTGAAGAAAATCAGAGTAAGAGTATATATACATTGAGTAGTCTGAAGAAAATCAGAGTAAAAGTATATATACATTGAGTAGTCTGAAGAAAATCAGAGTAAGAGTATATATACACTGAGTAATCTGAAGAAAATCAGAGTAAGAGTATATATACATTGAGTAATCTGAAGAAAATCAGAGTAAGAGTATATATACATTGAGTAGTCTGAAGAAAATCAGAGTAAAAGTATATATACATTGAGTAGTCAGAAGAAAATCAGAGTAAGAGTATATATACACTGAGTAATCTGAAGAAAATCAGAGTAAGAGTATATATACATTGAATAGTCTGAAGAAAATCAGAGTAAGAGTATATATACATTGAGTAATCTGAAGAAAATCAGAGTAAAAGTATATATACATTGAGTAGTCTGAAGAAAATCAGAGTAAAAGTATATATACATTGAGTAATCTGAAGAAAATCAGAGTAAAAGTATATATACATTGAGTAGTCTGAAGAAAATCAGACTAAGAGTATATATACACTGAGTAATCTGAAGAAAATCAGAGTAAGAGTATATATACATTGAGTAATCTGAAGAAAATCAGAGTAACAGTATATATACATTGAGTAGTCTGAAGAAAATCAGAGTAAAAGTATATATACATTAAGTAATCTGAAGAAAATCAGAATAAAAGTATATATACATTGAGTAGTCTGAAGAAAATCAGAGTAAGAGTATATACACACTGAGTAATCTGAAGAAAATCAGAGTAAGGATATAACTGGATTTCTAGGCCTCAATCCCAGTTCAGAAAACGGAAGTATGCTGTTACTCAACCACTTGAGTAATCAGGTGCAATTAAGTCATTAAGTTGATGGAAACACACTCAAGAGAGGGCAATCATCTTCTGTACTTTCAGTGTATGTTAAGGTAAAGAGATGTAGCGGCCCCCTCATCACGTGTAAAGACGGCTGCTGAGCTCAAATGATACAGGAAAGTAAATTAAGGTACATGGAGAGATACATAAGATGCATGTTTATTTCTTTGGAAAGCAATAATATATTTATTCACAGCCTTATTAGAATTTAAATACACTTAAGTTGTCAGACGTTGTTACATAAATGTGTGTTAAAGCGTGTTCAGTGTGT
Organism: Megaleporinus macrocephalus; assembly: GCA_021613375.1. Lineage (NCBI taxonomy): Eukaryota > Metazoa > Chordata > Actinopteri > Characiformes > Anostomidae > Megaleporinus > Megaleporinus macrocephalus. Next base: position 33,646,784 of record CM038719.1, on the reverse strand, counting down.
AAACGTTAAACATGCATACATTAAATATTAAATACACTTTTGAAAAGTACACATGCAATGTTCTTCACGTGGACGCTGTATGTTTTGAAGTATTACCGCAGTACTGAAATATTTACAGTAGCCAAACCATATGGTCTTTCAGGATCCAACATGGGTTGCTGTATTAAACTATACAACACAAGTAGAGCATTATACTGAATTGCCCCAAGGTACTTAACCCTTTCATGCATGGTGTCCACGCTTATGGACAGTTAATAATAGTTCAATTTAAAGCATATGAAATGCATTTCACCCTCCAAACAACTAGATGGCAGAATCATAAGTCTCACTGCTCCAGTGTAACAATATCCATTCTCCTGAATTTTATTGTAGTCTTGAGTGCGGAGGCTTGGAATCTAGGATGACTAGATTTTCTAGTTTCTACTCAAAAAAGTTCAAATATTTGTGTGTCAAACAGACTCTAATTAACATGATTTAATATATTTAACGTCTTTTCCCTTATTTTAGATGTTTTTATGGCTCAGAAACCAACTGTCCACATATGTGGACATCATGCAACAAAAATGCTATAAATATAAAAATGCACCATTTATATGTTATAGTTTTTTATATGTTGTGTAGAAATATAACAGTAATACATTTATATAAATTTATACTTGTGTGACATCTGTGTCCCATATCATGTTTCCCTCTGTCCAGACTGTTTTGTGGGATTTCAAAGCAAGAAATAAGAGTACTGTAACAAACATGTCTTGCTACCGCCGGCCACCTATATCTATCAGAGGATTTACAGCAAAATTTCAGCCTGAACAGATTTATCAATGTTTCTATTAATTGTGCTTTCAGCATGCTTTTACCAGAACCAGAATTATTTTATTTTATTTTATGAAAAGAGGAGGAAACCTCACAAATGTTCTAATATTTTGCATTTTTTATTTAAAAGTAAAAAAAAGCTTAAAATTCAGCATTGTTTGTGTAAAATGTTAGTTTTACAATATAATACATTTAAAAGTTTATTTTACTCCGCTAATGCATGGTGTCCACATATATGGACAGTTACATAACTTTTTAATAAAACAGATTTTTATGTAAAATGAAATTCCATATGAGTTTTTATGCAGATCTGAGCAAGAAAAAGCTTTTTTTTTTTATCTGAATACAATTTTTCATAATTTATGCATGAAAGGGTTAATTGCAGAGCTTATCAGCTAAAGACTGTAGTGGCATCTAAATACGTTTATGTATTTTTGTTCTTTTTTTATTAGATTTCTTCACTCAACTATCTCGGGAATGTGAATTATGGGCAGATCTATACCAACATCAAACCTTAAGAGGAGCGTGAGCACATTAGAAGAAGTTGGTGGCCGTTATTGAACTCTCCCTCTCTCTCTTCTCTGTGTCCTTCATGAATATTTGAGAAGCTGTGGACAGACAAGGCTTCCTCACAAGGCTGCTCTGAAGTTCGATTCTTCTTCTTCACTCTCTCTTTCTCTCTCGTTCCATTCTTTTCCTCCGTTTCCTTCTAATTCATCTCTTTTGCAACCATCTCCAAACACACACCAGCTCTGCTTAATCAATTACTCTCAAACAACACCTCTTCCTTCTTCCTTCCTCTATCCTCCATTGCCTCTGTTTCTTCTTGTACTTCTCCGTAGTTTTTCTATCATTTCTTTTCCCTCTGTTACTTCCCTTTCTTCTTCTGTTTCATCACCACCATTGATTTCTTCATCATTTTCTCCTATTATTTCCATTCTCTTGAGATAGATTGCTCTCTATCTACTTCACCAGCTCTAGACTTTCCTGCTTTCCACATCTATGTTCCCTCTTTCAGAGGTCAGGATCATGCATGTGAACCTTGTTAGTCCACGTTTCTAAAATATAATACTGCAGAGTTTTATATGCAGTGTTTGGAATGTAAACAGAAGCATTCCGAGTGGTCTGCTGTGAAATGGTTCAGATGTTCTTTACAGCAGTGGTGATGGGAACCAGAGGTTACCATGTCTGCAGCACAAATATAGACATTTAATGTACTATTCAAAACCACCACTGAACCTACACGTGTTAATATACCCTCGTAAGACCTGGTAATTCATTTTTGTCCTCTGGAGGGGACATGAGTCTCCAAAAATATTTCAAGAACTAAACAAGGTACCTCATGTGACATGTGCCATGTCTATCATTCACAACAGAAGTTCTGCCTTTTTAAAAATAGCCACCTCTCAGTAAGCACATTTTATGGGAGCAAGAGAGGTACATTGTCAAATGGTATGCATTTGTTTTGTTTATAAAGGCTATAATTGAGATTTTTTGATGTCTTTCGTAAAGGACATTGGGACTTACTAAATGTGGTTTTATATGAAATTAATTTTGACATGAATTTGACTGAGATAACATAAAATGTAAGCTCTGTAAACATGTAAATTCATTAATAATTTATGTTTAATTAATTACTCATTTAATTTATTAGAAAATATTACATAATTGTACATTTAAAAATAGAACATTCAAATGAAATGGACTATAAGAGAAGTTGGGTACTACATGTGGAAACTGCGAAACTTTGGCTCAAGGTTTGGAGTGATTAACACAGGTTTAGCTAGTGTGCCTAAATACTGTTTAAATCTGGATTTTTTTTTTTATCAAAGTAACTGTAAATTTCAGACTGGGCTATTATTTGTTCCTGTTTATTTAGAAATTACTGAAATTCTCAAACTTTCATTTTTCTGGGTCTCAGGAGGATATGGAATGTTGGTGGTAAAATAGTGGGAAAGCTGAAACTAATATGTTTTCTCTGGGGACTATTTTGTCTCACAGTGCCCTGCATGTATCCCTCCATTACAAATGGGTTTCAAGGCCAAAATAGACAACAACATTCTGAAAAAATTGATGATTATCAGCGTGTAGATTGTTTATTAAAGGCAGAAGGATGCTCTGTACGTTCTTAGATTGTTATATAATACTGGGTCTATCTGGACCTCAACAGTAGACTGTTTGACACCCATGGCCCTCCTGCCCTCCCCCTCCAAAAAAAACAATCAATAACTAATTAATTCCATTATTTCTGTCCACAGGAAAGTTGTGCCTCTTTTGAAAACAATGGAATATCAAGTTTGCCATCATCCATCCAATAAATATGTGTAAACCAAAAGACCTTGTAATATAAGCCTTTGGTCAAGTGTGTCCAAACTATTGACTGGTACACATAAGTGCTAAGTGATGGATGCAAGACCTTGGAAGCTAAGCCTTTAGTCAAGTGTGTCCAAACTATTGACTGGTACGCATAAGCGCTAAGTGATAGAAACAAGTCGTTTCCCAGAAGCCAGGTCAACTGGGTTCAGATGCTTCAGAAATATCTGCAGTGATTTCTCAGCCTTGCAGAAATGTCACACACCCAATTGAAATGGCAAATAAAGCGAGACGACCCCGAAAAAGCAGCTCAGCCTCTCTCACCTGCCCATATGCTTTCACACAAGAAACACTTTACACATACATTTTATGAGGAAGCGGTGCCACAGAGACCTTAATGCACCTACGAGAGCTCCTTTATGAAGACAGTGAAGACAGTAGAACACTCACAATCCCAACACTGCACCAGCAGGCATCCTCACTATAAACCCTCCTGAGATATTCAGGTTTTCACAGTTTCAGAAACCATGATGAGGTCATTGCGGAACAAATGAAATATTGCAAGGTCATTCAAGAGGTCAGACACGATACTGCCTGGTTAAATCTGGATCAGAAATTGAGCTGATCCCAAAGAGCTTCATTCATTCATCTCAAAAGTTGAATGGAAATTCACTCCAACAACTCAAAGGAGCTTCATCGTTCCAACACGGCTTCTAAATCGGCCTTCGTCCATGCACAAACGAGAAGGTCATGATTAGGTCATTGAGGAACAAGTGAAATGTTGCAAGGTCATTAAAGAGGTCCGACTCGATACTGCCTGGTTAAATATGGATCAAAAATTTAACTAATCCCAAAGAGCTTCATTCATTTATCCCAAATGTTGAATGGAACTTCATCACTCCAACAACTCCAAAGGTATTCAAAGGAGCTTCATCATTCCAACTAATCCCAAATATGTTTAATAGAGATTCAGCACTCCAATTCCTTCTGAATGCATTTAGTGGTGCTTCAAAACTCATCTCAAGGTGGCTTGGTAGAACTTGATTACTCCAAACTATACCAAAGATGTTTATTAGACCTGCAACACTCCATCTCAACCCAAAGATGTCCAAGGGTGCCTCATCAGTCCAACACAACCCAAAGGTGTTTAAGGGTGTCTCATCAGTCCAACACAACCCAAAGGTGTTTAAGGGTGTCTCATCAGTCCAACACAACCCAAAGATGTTCAAGGGTGTCTCATCAGTCCAACACAACCCAAAGATGTTCAAGGGTACCTCATCAGTCCATCACAACCCAAAGATGTTTAAGGGTGTCTCATCAGTCCAACACAACCCAAAGGTTTAAGGGTGTCTTATCAGTCCAACACAACCCAAAGGTTTAGGGGTGTCTCATCAGTCCAACAAAACCCAAAGATGTTCAAGGGTGTCTCATCAGTCCAACACAACCCAAAGATGTTCAAGGGTTTCTCATCAGTCCAACACAACCCAAAGTTTAAGGGTGTCTCATCAGTTCAACACAACCCAAAGGTGTTCGGCAGAGCTTACCGATAGTGTGAAATGAAGCTCTATCAGCAACTCAACTCTAAGTTATTCAAAGGAGATTTATCAGCCCAACTCAACTCTATGAAAATGATATTTTCTAATGGAGGCATTTAATAGAGCTCCATTAACCAAACCCAACTTAAGGATGTTCAATGGAGCTTCAGCACTAGAGACATTCACCAGAAAATTATTTGGTGGATCTCCATTGGTCAAAGTGTCAAAATGGAGCTCACATAAACTCATCAAGGTGTTCGGTGGCACCTACTCATCACATGTGTTAACAAGAGATACATCAGTCCAGCTCATCACATTCCAAAGTCCATCATACTGCCTTTGATTTTCTTTGGAGATCACAAGAATTCATACACAGCAGTGTCAGCAATTGCTGGGCCTAAAAAAGCTTAATTCTTTAATTTGAAGCACCATCTACACACATTTGGACACCCACCCCCTCAGCAAGATCACAGCCTCTTCGCAGCAACCAAGCAGCTAGGCTGAGCTAAAGATGAAGCACCATGTGAAGGAATCACAGTGAGAAGAGAAGGAACAGAACAGGGAGGGAAGCACATGATGTTCCAGAGTGAGACGAAAATGCAAAAGAGAATGACAGCAAAAATAAACGCCTGACTTTTAAGCATCCAATTGAGGGACAGAGGAGAAGAGAAAGAGAGAGAAAGGCAGGAAAGAGAAAGAAAGAGAGGTAGAGAAAAAGAGAGCTGCTCTGTTGTAACTCCAAACACCACACAGCTGTTTCAGTACACATCAATCAGCCTGTGTGTTTGGCAGAGTAATTAGCGACCTGCCGGCGGGCAGCCTTTCTCTAATTGTTCTCTCCTTTATTTGCATCCTTTTCTCCGCTCTCCCTTCATCTCCCTCACTTTAATGTAGTAGAGCCTTCTGAGTTCAAGAAAGGTTGAGAGGACACAAAGGAGCACACATGAAGTCATACGCGGCAGAAGAGAGAGAAGCAAAACACGAGAGAACATAAATGAAGGAGGAGAGAAGAGAGAGGAGGAGAGGAAAACAGGGAAGATGAGAACAGGAATGAGGAGAAGGAGAGACAGGAGAAGAGAAGAGGAAAAAAATGAGAAGACATGAGAAAAGAAGAGAAGTGAAAAATGTGAAGTGAAAAGTGAAGGCAAAAGAAAAAAGAAGAAGAAAGATAGAAAAAGGAAAGAAATAAAAGAAAGGACCTTAATACAAGAGCAGAGAGGAGAAGAGAAGAGAGAAAACAGAAATAAATGAGAACAGGAGAAGAGAGGATAAGAGAGAAGTGGAGAAAGCAAAAGAGAAAAAAGAAAAGATGAGAAAGGAAGAGAAGGGGTCAAGGGGAAGGGGAAGGTAAGAAAAGAAAAGAGAAGAGGAGAGGGGAAAAGAGAAAAGAAGAGAAGAGAAGAAAAGCAAAGACAAAAGAAAAGAGAAAAGATAGATAGAGAAAGGAAAGAAATAAAAGAAAGGACCTTAATACAAGAGCAGAGAGGAGAAGAAAAGAGAGAAAACAGAAAGAAATAAGAACAGGAGAAGGGAGGATAAGAGTAAAGTGGAGAAAACAAAAAAAAAAAAAAGAAAAAAGAAAATATGATAAGGGGGAGAAGGGGGTCAAGGGGAAGGGGAAGGGAAGAAAAGAAAAGAGAAGAGGAGAGGGGAAAAGAGAAAAGAAGAGAAGAGAAGAAAAGCAAAGACAAAAGAAAAGAGAAAAGATAGATAGAGAAAGGAAAGAAATAAAAGAAAGGACCTTAATACAAGTGCAGAGAGGAGAAGAAAAGAAAGAAAACAGAAAGAAATGACAACAGAAGAAGAGAGGATAAGAGAGAAGTGGAGAAAACAAATGAAAACAAAAGAGAAAAAAGAAAAGATGAGAAAGGAAGAGAAGGGGGTCAAGGGGAAGGGCAAGGGAAGAAAAGAAAAGAGAGGAGGAGAGGGGAAGAGAGAAGAGAATAGAAGAGAAGAAAGGAGAAGATGGTTTACTGGAACAGAGCCCTGTCTGTTTATTGGAACACAGCAGTGTGTAAAACAATAGATAGTAGTGCTGGCTCCTGATAATGGACTCCTGCCACGACTCCTACTGCACAAAGCAGGAGGCTTATCATACGCCGCTCACACAAACATCCTGTCCCAAAACAAGCGGAGGAGTGAGGCCATGTAACTGGGAACATTATGGTTCTCCATCAGAAACTGCATGGCAGTCTTTCAGCAATGGCATGGTCTTCCTTCAGGAATTGTGCAATTCTTTAGACCTCCAGAAGGTTCCAGACCTCCTCAGTTCCTCAAAAGCTGGAAACTGAACTCTGGGTCTCTGGGAAAGCTTTAATTTCTTTGGTTTTCTTTTTGGATAGAGCCAACAGCATGTGCCATGTAGCCTCATGGCTTTCATTCAGTAGTTTATCTTCTCGTCCTTCTTGATATCCTGTTTTCATGCAATCCTTTCAGGAACTTCCAATTCTTAGTGGTTTCAGCATTTCTTTCTCATCTTCTTCTTTTCGGCTTTTCCCTTTTCAGGGGTCGCCACAACTAGTCATCCTTTTCCATCTCACTCTGTCCTCTGCGTCCTCTGTCCTCACACCAACTATTTCCATGTCCTCTCTAACTGCATCCATATATCTCCTCCTTGGCCTTCCTCTTTGTCTTTTTCCTGGCAGCTGCATTTCTAACATCCTTCTACCAACATACCCGCTGTCCCTCCTCTGGACATGTCCAAACCATTTTGGTCTGGCCTCTCTAACTTTATCTGCTAGTTGTTTAACCTGTGCTGTACCTCTGATGGTCTAATTCCTAACCCTATCCATCGTTGTCACTCCCAAGGAGAACCTCAACATCTTCAGCATCTTCAGCTTTGCCATTTCCAGTTCGTCCTGTCTTTTTGTCTATGCTACTGTCTCCAAACCATACAACAGGTCTCACCACTGTCTTGTACATGCCTGACCTCATCTGTTAGTCGGTCCATCACCAGAGCAAACAAGTAGTCCCCCTTAATGTAGTCCCACCTCCACCTTAAAGCTATCTGTCATTCCTACAGCACATCTCACCACTGTTCTGCTGTCCTCATACTTTCTCATGCTCTTTGGAAATTTTCCCCATTTAAATCTTGGTTCTTCTCAGTGTTTGGGTTTTCATGGGTTCTGACCTTCCTCAGAGCAGAGATGGTGATGAAAAGCATGAAGGGAAACATGGATCGGATGGCTGAGGAGGAGAAGCCACAAAGTAATGCTTCATTAGCCGGTTCCTGACCATATGCCAGCTTGCCATTCCTGCCAGAGTCCTGCATAAGAGTGTGGAGCTCCCGCCAGCTGGCCAGCTGCAGGTGAATGAGGGTTTGGATGGTTTTGTCTCCTAAGAAGAAGACTCCCTCGGCATGTGTCTTGCTCTTGGGTTTCGTCCCCATGTAGCATGCCTTGTGCTATCCTAGGGGGAGGAGCATGAGAGAGGAGCCCCTGCCTCTGGGCACAACAAGGAGTGATGCATCACCAGCAGGCTCCATGCTCCATGACTATTTGCTGGTTTGCCACCAGCTGCTTCCAGTGCTCTACAGAGTCCTGAATAAGAGAATACCAGAGTACCAGCTGGCCCAGTACAGGTGAATGGGGGTTTGGATGGTTTTCCCACATCATGTCGGTGTCCTTCTTTTGGGTTTCATCCCCCTGTTTTGGACACCATGTGCATCCCCAGAAGAAAGATAGCTGCTGGAGGTAGGAGGCCTCTATCTAGACTTTTTAGTCATTCTCTCAACCATGAGCTTTTCAGCTCTTCAGGTTTGATGTTTCTGCCCCCTCTCCTCCCTCTGCTCCTAGCAAAGGTGCTCCAAAGCTGCCTGAGCCAAAGAGCAATCAGGTGGCGCTCATGTAATTAAACACCTGAGTGGAGAGGGAACGACATCTCACTGCTCCACCTTCACAGTCACCAGGTTTGAACATCAGGCGTAGTACATTGGCCTCGCTGTGGATAAGGAGGAGGCGCCCAGGAGGCAGGGCTCAGGCAGCATCCTCACACCTCTCGTGGTTGACATTCTCCTTCTGCTGTCACTCACGGCTGATGATGCTGTGCGAGGTTCATCTGCGCCCGGGGGTTGGAACCTTCACACAGTTTCTCTCAGTGATTGTTCCTCAAGCTCAAGGAGTTTCTTCACACATTCTTCCTTCTGCAAGGCTGAACAGGGTGCACTGGGACAATGTCTTATGAAGAAAGAAAGAGCTGTGCAAATAATCTTTAACTCGACTGAATTGAATTGATTAACACTATATACCAGTGTGGGAGAATCACAAAGACAGGCAATCCATTCTGAGCTATGTTGACGAGTCGATGGCATCTTCAGTCCTGCGGGTAGTAAATCTGAAAAAAAGCTCAACATTGGCAGCAATCTTTCTCTGTGTGTAGACAAGAGCAGCAACAGTTCCTCTAATCATTTTCTTCACCACCAGTCAAGCCGGAGAGCCCAGCAAAGGGCTTGCTCTGAAGTGATCTTGACAAATAGCATACCTCTCCCTGGTTGGCTGATTGATTTAGAGAGGAACCGTTCAGCTCTTTGAGGTCCAGCCCTTTCTCCAGCACAGGCCAACACTTGGTAGGTCAGTAAATGCTTGGATTAGAGAAGCAGGTAATATAGAGTATATACGATAATACAAAGGAAACTCAAACTTTGCAAACTTAACCCATTATGGTCTGTGGATAGAAATGGGACACGCTTGTGGTTTTTTTTACTGGAGCTTCATGATATTTTAGATTATCTTCAATTGATAATCTGAGATCATATACATAGCATGGCCAATTAAAGGCTACCATTTAGATCTTATTAAGCATGTATTTAAGAGGCTACAATAAAACGTGCAGCAGTGTGTTCTAGGTAGTTATTATTTTCTGGAATGTTATCTTGAGATCACAACTTAATTCTAATTGGGATTGAGACAGCAAGAGCTGTTCCAACATAAAAGCTGCTTTCCAGAGATGGCCATTTTTTTAATTTATCTCAAGATGTTTATTTCTTGAGTTCACAACTTATTATTCTTACAATTTCAACATAACAAAAGTTGTTTTCTCAGGTTCTCAAATGATTTTCCTGTGATCTCAACATACGTTGTTTTATTTTTCTTGTGATCTCAACATCACAGTTTTTCTAGAGACCACTGCTTTTTCCTTGTGATCTCAACATAACAGTTTTGTCTAGCGATCACAACCTTTTCTTTCTTTGTATCTCAAGACAACAAATTGTTTTCTCAGGATCACATTTTATTCTTCTTGTGATCTTAACATCAGTTTTACTAGAGACCAAAATTTTTTCTTGTGATCTCAACATCAGTTTTTCTAGAGACCACAATTTTTTCATGTGATCTCAACATAACAGTTTTGTCTAGCGATCACAACCTAGTCTTTCTTTTTATCTCAAGACAACAAGTTTTCTCAAGATCACATTTTATTCTTCTTGTGACCTCAACATCAGTTTTTCTAGAGACCACAATTTTTTCTTGTGATCTCAACATAACTGTTTTGTCTAGCGATCACAACCTTTTCTTTCTTTTTATCTCAAGACAACAAGTTGTTTTCTCAAGATCACATTTTATTTTTCTTGTGATCTAAACATCACAGTTTTGTATAGAGATCACAACATTTTCTTTATTTTTATCTCAAGACAAGTTGTTTTCTCAAGATCACATTTTATTCTTTTTGTGATCTCAACATCACAGTTTTTCTAGAGACCACAATTTTTTCTTGTGATCTCAACATCACTGTTTTTCTAGAGACCACAATTTTTTCTTGTGATCTCAACATCACAGTTTTGTCTAGCGATCACAACCTTTTCTTTCTTTTTATCTCAAGACAAGTTGTTTTCTCAAGATCACATTTTATTTTTCTTGTGATCTAAACATCACAGTTTTGTATAGAGATCACAACCTTTTCTTTCTTTTTATCTCAAGACAAGTTGTTTTCTCAAGATCACATTTTATTTTTCTTGTGACCTCAACATCACAGTTTTTCTAGAGACCACAATTTTTTCTTGTGATCTCAACATCACAGTTTTTCTAGAGACCACAATTTTTACATGTGATCTCAACATAACAGTTTTGTCTAGCGATCACAACCTTTTCTTTCTTTTTATCTCAAGACAACAAGTTGTTTTCTCAAGATCACATTTTATTCTTCTTGTGATCTCAACATCACAGTTTTTCTAGAGACCACAATATTTTCTTGTGATTTCAACATCACTGTTTTTCTAGAGACCACAATTTTTTAATGTGATTTCAACATAACAGTTTTGTCTAGCGATCACAACCTTTTCTTTCTTTGTATCTCAAGACAACAAGTTGTTTTTCTCTGGATCACATTTTATTCTTCTTGTGATCTCAACATCACAGTTTTTCTAGAGACCACAATTTTTTCTTGTGATCTCAACATAACAGTTTTGTCTAGCGATCACAAACTTTTCTTTCTTTTTATCTCAAGACAACAAGTTTTCTCAAGATCACATTTTATTATTCTTGTGATCTCAACATCACAGTTTTTCAAGAGACCACAATTTTTTCTTGTGATCTCAACATCACAGTTTTTCTAGAGACCACAATTTTTTATTGTGATCTCAACATAACAGTTTTGTCTAGCGATCAAAACCTTTTCTTTCTTTTTATCTCAAGACAAGTTGTTTTCTCAAGATCACATTTTATTCTTCTTGTCATTTCAACATCACAGTTTTTTCTAGTGACCACAATTTTTTCTTGTGATCTCAACATCACAGTTTTGTCTAGAGATCACAACATTTTCTTTCTTTTTATCTTAAGACAACAAGTTGTTTTTCTCAAGATCACAGCCTGTTCACTTTTCTAAGTGTCAAGATTAGTTGTTATCTCAGAAAAAAACATTTTATTTGTTTTGACATCACGAGACAGTCGATAAGGTCGATAACAGTCCAGAACATTCTAACTGCTTCACTGCCTCTCTGGTTTCCTGTAGTGTTCATGTGTCTGAACAGGGACACCCAAACTTTTGCATTAGACTGTGTTTTACTGTACATGAAACATAACTCGGCCCTTACCCTGCCATGACGATGAAAAAGTCCAGTCTGTTCCATGTATCGCCAAGGTAACAGCGACGGCCAAAGATCCCCAGAGCCACCATCTTCACCACCATCTCAAGTGCAAAGAAGATGTAGATGAAAGCATCGAACGCCTGTGAAAGAGGAGGGAGAAAGGTATCAGATAGGGCTGTGGTTCATAACATGGTCATTGAGGCCCCCTAGGTGGTCCCACAGGATTCCCCCAGGGTGCATCAGGTATGATACAGGTGGTCCAACAGGATTTCACCAGGGTGCATCAGGTATGATACAGGTGGTCCAACAGGATTCCACCAGGGTGCATCAGGTATGATACAGGTGGTCCTCAAGGGTTCCACCAGCGTACATCAGGTATGATTACAGGTGGTCCAACAGGATTACACCAGGGTGCATCAGGTATGATACAGGTGGTCCCCCAGGATTCCACCAGGGTGCCTCAGGTATGATACAGGTGGTCCTTAGGGATTCCACCTGGATGCATCAGGTATAATACAGGTGGTCCTCCATGATTCCACCAGGGTGCATCAGGTATGATACAGGTGGTCCACCAGGGTGCATCGGGTATGATACAGGTGGTCCTCCAGGATTCCACCAGGATGCATCAGGTATGATACAGGTGGTCTCTCGGGATTCCACCAGGGTGCATCAGGTATGATACAGGTGGTCCCTTGGGATTCCACCAGGGTGCATCAGGTATAATACAGGTGGTCCTCCAGGATTCCACCAGGGTGCATCAGGTATGATACAGGTGGTCCAGCCGGGTGCATCAGGTATGATTACAGGTGGTCCCTCAGGATTCCACCAGGGTGCATCAGGTATGATTACAGGTAGTCCCTCAGGATTCCACCAGGGTGCATCAAGTATGATACAGGTGGTCCCCCAGGATTCCACCAGGGTGTATCAGGTATGATTACAGGTGGTCCCTCAGGATTCCACCAGGGTGCATCAGGTATGATACAGGTGGTCCCCCAGGATTCCACCAGGGTGCATCAGGTATGATACAGGTGGTCCTTCGGGATTCCACCTGGATGCATCAGTTATAATTCAGGTGGTCCTCTATGATTCCAGCAGGGTGCATCAGGTATGATACAGGTGGTCCTTCGGGATTCCACCTGGATGCATCAGTTATAATACAGGTGGTCCTCCATGATTCCACCAGGGTGCATCAGGTATGATACAGGTGGTCCAGCAGGGTGCAACAGGTATGATACAGGCAGTCCTCCAGGATTCCACCAGGGTGCATCAGGTATGATACAGGTGGTCCCTCAGGATTCCACCAGGTGCATCAGGTATGATACAGGTGGTCACCCAGGATTCCACCAGGGTGCCTCAGCTATAATGCAGGTGTTTCCTTAGGATTCCACCAGGGTGCATCAAGTATAATTACAGGTGGTCTTCTATGATTCCACCAGGGTGCATCAGGTATGATACAGGGGGCCCAATAAGATTCCACTAGGGTGCATCAGGTATGATACATGTGGTCCTCCAGGGTGCATCAGGTATGATACAGTGCCTACTCAGAGTCATGTATAATAGATACGCCATACTGTAGTGGACAGTAGACAGTGTGTTACATTGTGTACTAGTATGTACTGCTATCTATATGACTGTGTGCACCTAGTATGAATAGTACTGTTAGAAAGCTTGCAAGCATTTATGATAATGTGTACATTTTAAACAGTTTCAGCATATTTTGTAATATCACAATGTTTTGCATACATTGTAGAACACAACACTATTTTGCAGTGCACAATCAGACTGTGTATTCTAATGTGAACATATGTAATATTTATTTATTCATGGCACAGTAATGTGCATAGGTTCTTCTTTTTTTATTTTTCATCATTTGAAAATGGTAGATGTCATTAAATGCCACTAGTTCATGTCATTAAACAGGACCATATGTCTCTGTTCAGGCCTCTGGAAGCTAGGAAAATGGACAGCATCCTGATAAGACCTGGTCCATTAAGTGCAGGTAATGACTGCAGGTGAGGGTCCAAGTGTGGCACAGTGGAACTAACAACCCACAACGGGGAACTGTAGGAGGTCATTACACACTGAACATGATGTGAAAAACGACATAGAAAGAAAATGCATCTAGTATTCCTTTCTTTAAATAAATATGACGCCTGTGCTTTTGGGAACTGTGCCATGGATCTACAAAAGAAGGAATCTTATGCACCTAATTACAGAGTTTCAAACGCCTTTATCTTAGTAATAAGTGTATTTTCACCAGTAAGAACACTGGATATCATTAGAACAGATGTAAATAATCATAAATAGAATACAAAGTAGCATAAATATCTTATTTTGAAAGAATGGCCAACCTCAGACAGTGTATCAATTTATTCAGTTCCTTCAGCAGCAAGTACTGAGCAGTCAAAACAGGTATTAGATGAGAACCGTAAATAATACTAGGTTGTTTCCACAAGGAAAAGCTTGGAAAGGGTTAAATATATAAATATATAATATATATATATATATGTAAAAGCATTACTTATTGTATTAATATATATATATATATAGATATGCATATATGTATGTGTGTGTGTGTGTGTGTGTGTGTGTGTATATTTATATAGTGTTGTGGGGTTGGTGGTGGAGTGGCCAATGCCAGTTGCCCGGGATATAATAAATAAATAAATAAATAAATAACGTGAAGAACAAAAAAACTTGCACAACACTGTATATATATATATATATATATATATATATATATATATATATATATATATATATATATATATATATATATATCGATTGATAGATAGATAGCAGGTGAACTTTGAAAAGAGAACTGAGAAGTTTCTCCACTACATGCAGAAGCTGAACTCAACAGATGGCATCTCAGTTGTGTCTGATTTTGCGATGCATCTTGACACCAAACAAAACACAGAACAAACGAGCTGGAGGTTTTTAAGTGCAAATAAACTTGGATTCTTTATTCCCACCACAACACACAAACCGGGACACTGGGCTACTGTATAGTTTGGAAAGGTAAAAGCTCTTCCAGGCTTAACTCTTAACCAGCTATGAAGGTTCTGTGGAGCCCAGTTAAGGTTCAGATCTTTTTTTCGCCATTGTGAGAAAGTTCTGTTATATGGAAGACAGCTGCTCGATTGTCATAGTGCCAACATCAGAGGCAAACCTGATTGGTCAGTGAGGTTTTGTTGCTGGCGAAGGTTCGCAAAAATCAAAACAATTGCGTTTGCTGTGCAGGATACTGTCAGTTATACACATTCTTAAATCTATTTACCATCATTCAAATGAATAAATGAACTGTGGCTGTAAAATCTTAACCAGAAAGCAAAACCGACCACTTATTAGTTACTGCAGCAACAGAAAAATAGATAAATAAACAGTTCAACTCTTGAGATTGTATTTACAAATAATTGCACTGGGGGGAATGGAAAAATATTGCACATTATGTTACACTGAAAAAATTCAATTTTCTGTAAAGTCTGTGATTGTTTTAAATGAGTATATCTTTTTTTTATTAAGATTTTACTTTTATCTTATTTGTTCATTTGTATGTAATTTATGTTTATTTTCTTTTATTTTATTTTATTATTATCTATTTATTTAATTTTTTTATCGTGATTTTTAATAAGTATATTTTTAGTAGTATTTTTAACTTTATCTTGTTGTATGTATTTTTATGTATTTTTATATTCTTTTATATTCTTTTATTATTTTTTTCTAAAATTCTTTACATTATATTTTATGCATCTATATTAAATGTTTTTTAAAAAAATTTATTTATTTATTACTATTATTATTTTTGCTCATTTTGCTTTCAATCCCTTAAAATGTATAGGCTCGGTTGCATTGAAAATGAGGGTCACCCCTCAATGTACTTCTGAGATTAAATAAAGGTTGATTGATTGTAAGTGTGTAGTGTTTAAGTGTGTGTGTATGTAGTCCGCTGTGTATATGTGGTCTGCTGGGAGCAGTGCTGGTTGTAAAGTCTAACCACAGCAGGAAGGAAGGACCTGCGATACCGCTCCTTCACACACTTGGGGTAAAACAGCCTGTTGCTGAAGGAGCTGAAGGAGCCCAGTGCTGCTATGGGGGTGGGAGTCATTCTCCAGCATGGATGCCAGCTTGGCTAACATGCTTCTGTCTCCTACCACCTGCACTGAGTCTAGAGGGCTTTCCAGGACAGAGCCGGCCCTCTTATTAAAAGAAAACACTCCCTGATATGTGTTATCTGCTCGTCCTATCAGAGAGCTTTAAAACTGGAGCCACCCTTATGAACATGTCCATGTAGCCTCTGAAAGCTTTATCTGCACTAGAGCGACGCTGTGACCTTCGACTCATCACTGTCCATCACATTGTTTCCTGAAGGCTTAATCTGAGGAAGACTGATAAGAGCTGAATTATCTCTTCATCAGCCCAGACGCGACGTGCACCTTTGATAAACAACCGGAGAACACCAGTGTCAGAGGAGCACGCTGGGTTAATAGTCCCATTGCAATCATTCTGACAACTGACCACTGCTGTTAGCAGCCTCCGACCCCTCCCTTCCCTGAGAGCCTGTGGTGACCATCAGTTTTGCCTCTCTGATTCTCCTCATCTTGTTTTCATTTGTCAAATTTTGGGTTCTCAAACCACTTACTACACAAAGTGGCTATCTAGCACCAGCGTTCTAGCTATTTATTCCATCCCATGGAGAGGTTCTACCAAGCATGCTCATATCATTAGTACAGCGTACTGATAAATTGATTTATACTATGAAAATATATGACTTATTTGTTTTCAATGTTGAACGTTCCCATTCCACCTTAAATGCTGCTGAGGTTACATTCTGGTTACACTCGAACATTATAGTAACTGCTGCACCATTTAAGGTGGAATGAGAAAATATGAACAAGACCTGGTGAATAACAATGTTATGTAATTAGAATGTCAATGCTGTACCATTTAAGGTGGAGCAGGAATTTTGAACGAGAAACTGGCAAATAGGAAGCTGAATGTCAGCACAAGAATGTAAATGATGCACCATTTAAGGTGGAACGGGAGCATTTAATCAAGAAGCTGGCAAATAAAAAGCGAAATGTCTGCGCCAGAATGTAAACGCTGCACCATTTAAGGTGGAACGGGAACATTCAAGCAAGAAGCTGGCAAATAAAAAGCTGGATGTCTGCACCAGAATGTAAACGCTGCACTATTTAAGGTGGAACGGGAACATTCAAGCAAGAAGCTGGCAAATAAAAAGCTGGATGTCTGCACCAGAATGTAAACGCTGCACCATTTAAGGTGGAACGGGAACATTCAAGCAAGAAGCTGGCAAATAACAAGCTGGATGTCTGCACCAGAATGTAAACGCTGCACCATTTAAGGTGGAACGGGAACATTCAAGCAAGAAGCTGGCAAATAAAAAGCTGGATGTCTGCGCCAGAATGTAAACGCTGCACCATTTAAGGTGGAACGGGAACATTCAAGCAAGAAGCTGGCAAATAAAAAGCTGAATGTTCACGCAAGAATAAAAATGCTGCACAATTTAAGGTGGAACATGAACATCTGAACAAGAAACTGTCAAATAAAAAGCTGAGTGTCAGTGAAAGAATGTAAATGCTACAAAATGTAAGGTGGAGTAAGAACATTTAAATGAGAAGCAGGCAAATAGGAAGCTAAATGCAGGCGCCGGAATGTAAATGCTGCACCGTTTAAGGTGGAACGGGAACATCGAAGCAAGAAGCTGGCAAATACCTGTCAGCACCTGAATGTAAATGCTACAAAATTTAAGGTGGAACAAGAAAATTTTAGTGATAAGCCAGCATATAGGAAGCTAAATGTAGGTGCCAGAATGTAAATGCTGCACCATTTAAGGTGGAACATGAACATCTGAACAAAAAACTGGCAAATAAAAAGCTGAGTGTCAGTGAAAGAATGTAAATGGGGCATAATTTAAGGTGGAACAGGAATATTCAAACAAGAAGCTGGCAAATGGGAAGCTGATTGTCAGCACCAGAATGTAAATGCTACAAAATTTAAGGTGGAACAAGAAAATTTAAATGAGAAGCTGGCAAATAGAAAGCTAAATATAGGCGCCAGAATGTAAATGCTGCACTCTTTAAGGTGGAACGGGAACATCGAAGCAAGAAGCTGGCAAATACCCTTTTAGCACCTGAATGTAAATGCTGCACCATTTAAGGTGGAACAGGAACAAAACAGGAACCAAACAAGAAGCTGGCATATAAAACACTGAATGTCAGCACCAGAATGTTAATACTGCATCACTTAAGGTGGAGCCGGGAAAATCTAAACTGCTCCTCTAAGTAAATAGTTTGGTGAAAAATCTAATTTACAGTTAAACACAAATGTAGTCAATCAGCCAAGACATGTTTGATGTTAGATGTTTGCTTCTTTAGTTTAGCTCTGGAGCTAAGTTGCTAATGTAGCTAGTAAGGAAAGCTTATAATTGGTTGTAATGGAAGTTGAAATTGTGTCTTAAATAGCAAGGACGTAGGAGTGGGTTTGACATGGGGGGGGGGGGGCACATTTACTAATCAAAGCCCACCCTATCCCCTAAAATATTACCTATAAGCTGATTCCACTGTAGGTAAGGTAGTAAATCACTGTATGTATAGTGACATAGAACAACATTTGTGGAATTACAGTAAATTCCAAATAAATAAACAAAATACAACATTATCTGTACTTCTGTTTATTATTAGATAAATCCAATTAAAGCTCACTTTACAAACTAAACTAGATTCTCCACATTACACGGTACTGTTATCAAAAAAACTTTTAAATTATACATGCAATATCTGGATTATATACATATATAACCAAAAAAGTATCAATTTCTTTGGAGTTTAATGCTGAAATGAAATGACAGAAAAATCTATGTTAAAGTTTCTTGACTAGACAAGACTAACATTAATGTTAGACAGTAAGACTGCGTCCCAAACAGCATTACATGGAACATTACATACTGTACTACTTAAAGCACTTCTAAAGATTGGGGTCCTTTT
The DNA here is from genome assembly GCA_021613375.1 of Megaleporinus macrocephalus. Taxonomy (NCBI): domain Eukaryota; kingdom Metazoa; phylum Chordata; class Actinopteri; order Characiformes; family Anostomidae; genus Megaleporinus; species Megaleporinus macrocephalus. The sequence goes on along the minus strand of CM038719.1, from coordinate 33,628,098 downwards.
ATTTACTCATTTATTTATTTACTAATTTTATTTATTATATTTTATTTTTTATGTATGTAGTGTAGTAGCAGTCTGCAGTTTGGGACGTGGCCAGAGAGTAATGTAACTTTACGTTTGAGAGTGCTTTCTGACTAAAGTTAATATAAATGTTAGCTAACCCAAACCCTCCTAGTCTGTTACCATAACAACACATTATACTAAGGCTGTTTTATTGTAGTATATATGGTCAACGTTGCCATTCATTGCTTTCATTACTGACCTCTCATTTAAAGCTGACACGTCCACCCCATCCCCCCGGTTCCTACACCAATGATAAATAGTATGGTTTGTGACACTGTTCTCTATACACATGCACAAAAGAATAAACCAATTGCAGAAGTTTTTATGGCTACAACTGTTTTACACTCCAGTGGGAAAACTGAAGACACTAACATCAACCATATTTGGGTTAAAAAGTATTTGTTTGCATAATATTATGGTTAAACACAGTTGTTTAGAGTAGTTTAATATGAAAAGGTTTGTTCTAGAGCTGGTATTGTTTACAGTGATGGTGATGGGAACCAGACGTCCACCTCTAGAAGCTCCCTTACAGTAAGTTATGACATGAATGGTCTTGAACACGCTGCCTGATGTCTGAGAGATTGCAAATCCAATTGTTAGGTCAATAAATCAAAGAAAGCTCTTTATTATTTCAAAAAGTTCCTCTATGTACCTTCAACATCCCATATAAAACTTCACATGGGTTCAGAGCTAAATAAAATGTTTTGTGTTGTAAGGAAATCTGAGTTGATAGGGCTCTCTCCAACGAACCCACCCAGCGTTTCCCACCAAATCACCCCGAATTACTTTGTTTACATCTCAACGACTGAATTATGCAGAACATCTGAAGAACATCCCCACTTCATCCAACTATCGCTGTGAGACAGTGACTGCGGTTTGAGTGACTGATTACACTCAGACCACCGTCATGCTTGATCGCACACTTTGTTGTGTGCGTTGTCGCGCAGCCGAGGCGTTTCAGCTGCTTATTGTGTTATTCTTCCTGTGGAGATAATTACAAACATGCGAGGAGTGCATTGTTGGTACAGAAACACACCCACACGCACGCTGCCATCGTCTTACTAACAGCTCCATTCTCAGCTACTATTCAGCTTGAGCGGTTGCCAAGTAAACAGAGGAGCGGATTTGTTTAGCTATGAGGGAGAGAAAGAGAGCACAGGCCAACTAAGGTGGCCATCACGCCATCAGTGCACACATCAGAGATGCAGACTCGAGTCCAAATCGACTTCATCCTCAACTTGACTCATCCATATTTTACACTTGCTTAACTGACTTGTTCCTCGACTTGGATTGCGCTTGATGGTGTTAGACCTCAACTTAGATTATACATTAACTGACTTTTGCCTCAACTCGGATTCACTCTTAATTGTCTCACATCTCAACTTGGATTCACTCTTAATTGTCTCACATCTCAACACAAATCCTTCCTTAGCTGACTTGTGCCTTGACTTGGATTCACCCTTAATTGTCTCACAACCCAACTCAGATTCTTCCTAAACTGATTTGTACCTTGACTCGGATTCACTCTTAATTATCTCACATATCAACTAAGATTCTTACTTAACTGACTTGTGCCTTTACTCAGATTCACTCTTACCTATTCCATGCTTCAACTCGTGCTTTGATTCTAACTCATTCTTACCTGACTAGTTCATTAATTTGATCTCATTCTTACCTAACTCATGACTTGATTCTAACTCACCCTTACCTGAGTCGTGACTTGATTCTAACTCATTCTTAACTGACTCATTACTTGATCCTAACTCACCCTTACCTGACTCATGACTTGATTCTAACTCACCCTTACCTGACTCATGAATTGATTCTAACTCACCCTTACCTGACTCATGAATTGATTCTAACTCACCCTTACCTGGCTTGTGACTTGATTCTAACTCACCCTTAACTGACTCGTGACTTCAATCTAACTCACCCTTACCTGACTCGTGACTTCAATCTAACTCACGCTTAACTGACTCATAATTTGATTCTAACTCATCCTTACCTGACTCGTGACTTTATTCTAACTCACCCTTGCCTGGCTCGTGACTTGATTCTCCCTCATCCTTAACTGACTCATGACTTGATTCTAACTCATCCTTACCTGACTCGTGACTTGATTCTAACTCATCCTTACCTGACTCGTGACTTGATTCTAACTCATCCTTACCTGACTCGTGACTTAATTCTAACTCATCCTTTCCTGACTCGTGACTTAATTCTAACTCATCCTTACCTTACTCGTGACTTGATTTTAACTCATCCTTAACTGACTTGTGACTTCATTCTAACTCACCCTTAACTGACTCGTGATTGATCCTAACTTAACCTTAACACACCTTCACCCACTGACTTGACTAACCTGTCTTGACACCTGACTTGTGGCTTGACTAATGTTAATCCACGTTAGCAAGGCCATGGGACTCTTCGACTCTATTCACACTGAAAAGTTTGTGAAATCGCATCTGTAAAGTTTTTGAAGAGCTTTCTTTAGAAAGTCTTTTCTTAACATTTGATAACTCAGATTTCAAACTGCCGGCACACTGACTCGGTTCTTCTACTGTACAGTACTGTGGTTGGTTCCCTGTGGTTGGTTGGTTCCATAAGTCAAACGACACTGTCCTGCCAAAGTATGTGGTTCTCTATAATGTTCTCCATGTGATTTACATAGTTATTCTGACAGACTTTAATACACCAGAAGTGTAGGGGGCGATATCGCTTCCCTGCACACTAATGCGCTCGGTGTGTTTGCATATAAATCGAATGACTCTTCCCTGGCAAAGTTGGTGGGTTTTGAAAACAGGGGAACATAATGCACCAGACCTTCTGATGACAACCAGAAGTCGGGTATGTCACAACCTTATAGAAGACCTATCTGAGGTTTAAGGAAGCAGTAATATATATATACACATATGAGTATAAAGAAAAAGGGAGTCCAAGAGAGTAGGAGAGTAAAGGAAAAAGAGAGAGAGAGAGAGAGAAAGAGCAAGGAGCAAGAGAGAGAGATGCTGCCATCCCACTCAGTTGCTCTTCTCTATTAGCATTCAATTCATGAATCAAAGGTGTGGGGAATATGCAGAAACATCACAGAGACTCTGAGGCTGATTCATGTCTGTCTCGGAGCCTCAGACGTATTCTATATTTAACCTCCAACATGTTACTCAAACGAGCTACGGCTGATCGGGAACTCATAGCTTTCTCAATGAGAACTGAATGTCACAGAGGCTCCGACAGCAGCCATCCTTAACAGCAACAAGCGTCGCTCAGAAGAAAGGCTGCAAAAATCAGGCCAAGAAGCGGATAGTATTGATGTGGATTTTTTTACGGATTTTTTTTTTGGGAGGGGAAAAAGCATTTTATCATGTTTTTATGGTTTACACAGTCATTCTGACAGACTGTAATACATTACAGGAAGTGTAGGGGGTGATGTGATATAAGGATTAATGTAAAAAGCGCTCCACAATGTTTATATGATCTACATACTTATTCCAACAGATTGTTATACCCTACAGGAAGAGTAGGGGGCAACATGACTTACACAGATTAATTTAAAAAACACTCTATAATGTTTTTATGGTTCACTCAGTCATTCTGACAGACTGTAATACACTACAGGAAGAGTAGGGGGTGATATATCTTTTCCTGATTAACATTAAAAAGTGCTCTATAATGATTTATAATGATATAATCTATGATGATATAATAATAATAACCGCAGTCAGGATCCGAACCCAGATGTTATCCAATGCGGACCCAAACTGATAAACTATTGAGAATTATTTAATTTAGACTGTGTTTATTTTAAGTGGCGGAGCTTTTGTCATCTTTACGGTATACAGGCTTTACGGTGCAGTGAACTCACAAACCAATTGCATGCACTGTAAGATCACCAAATGCACTCCTCAGCCAATCAGATGAGGGCGTGAGGTGCGCGCAGTCAAGCGAGGTACAAAGCGAGGAGCAGCAGCCGGAGAATAAAGCGAGTCAGAAAGAATAACGAGCCCTAAAAACAGAAGTCAAAAGTGAAAACTGTTTAACAGGAACGGTTCTGGAATGGACCTGCTCGTCTAGTTTTGGAGAATACCGCTCTGTACAACCAACATGTAAATCTGTGAAGCTGAGTTAACAAGAAGACCCACGTTTTATTTACTTTCTCTTTAAATAAACACTTTAAGATTCAAAAGCATTGTTTTTTTTAAATATAGCTCTTGTTTCAGTTCAGCATGTAAACAGTAAATATACTGAAATATACTGAACGATATGTGTGATGTGTTGGTGTTAAATACCCATGACCTATACAGTCATTCTGACAGACTGTAATACACTACAGGAAGAGTAGGGGGCGATATGACTGCTATTGATTCATTAAAAAAGTACTCTATAATGTTTATATGACCTACACAGTCATTCAGACAGATTGTAATACACTACAAGAAGAGTAGGGGGTGATATAACTTTTACTGATTAACATTAAAAAGTACTCTATAATGTTTATATGATCTACACAGGCATGCTGACAGACTGTAATACACTACGGGAAGAGTAGGAGGCGATATAACTTATATGGCTTAATTTAAAATGTGCTCTATAATTTTTATATGATCTATACACTCATTCACACAGATAGTAATACACTACAGGAAATCTAGGGGGCGATATGACTTATATGGATTAATTTAAAAAGCGCTCTATAATGTTTATATGACCTATACAGTAATTAACACAGTTAATAATACACTACACGAAGAGTAGGGGGCGATATGACTTATATAGATTAATTTACAAAGCACTCTATAATGTTTATATGATCTACATAGTCATTCTAACAGACTGTAATACACTACATGAAGTGTAGGGGGCAATATGACTTCTATAGATTAATGTAAAAAGTACTCAATAATGTTTATATAATCCACATAGTCATTCACACAGATTGCAATACACTACAGGAAGGGTAGGGGGCGATATGACTTATATGGATTAATTTAAATTCAGTCATTCTAAAAAGATTGTAATACACTACAGGAAGTGTAGGGGGCGATATGACTGATTTACTTTAAAAAGGGCTCTATTATGTTTTAATTGTTCACTCAGTTATTCAGACAGATTGCAATACACATCAGAAAATGTAGGGGGCGCTATGACTTCCATGGATTCATTTAAAAAGTGCTCTATAATGTTTATATAATCATCAGTCATTAAGACCGACAGTAATACAGTACAGGACGTGTAAGGGGCGATACGGTGATATGTCTTTAAATGATTAGTGAATGACTCTATCAATGATCAGCCATACTGAGGAGAATAAAGTGAAAAAATGAAAGAAAGAGAGACATCAAGGCTGCTACAGCATCACTGCGGTGTGTGTGTGTGTGTGTGTGTGTGTGTGAGAGAGAGAGAAGGTCATACAGCCTGAGGAGAAAAAGCTCAGAGATGCAGGATGAGTCACGCTAAAGCCTGAGGAGTTCGGCTTAAACCTCGTATTACTCCTGACCAGGCCATTCCCTCACAGCCTCCCATATAAACACCAGAGCAGACGCGCTCATTAACAATTACTCAGCCTCCTCTCTCACAGCAAACACACTAAAATGCTATTAAATATAATACAACACACACAAACGTGCTATTACACACAGTGAGGGATATCTGATAGCATGGGCTGAGCTTCAGACCTCTTCTTGAGTGGATGAATCCGACGATTGAGAAAAAAAAAATTCAAAGAGAACTCAGTCAAAATGAGGGTGATGAAGGGCGTCTTCTGTGTTCTGTGTGGTGGGGGTGATGGACCCAAGTGCATAGTCAAGGTTTTTTGTGTATTTTTAATAGATTTGATTGGTTTATGTAAACGGAGAGGTGGGGCTTATGTGACTTGTTGTGATGTCACCCATATCAGATTCGATCCACCCCCCAAAGTTGGGTGACTGTAAAGCATTGCGCTGTCACTGAGCCACTGAGGTCGTGCAATAGAGGAGCGGAACACTCAAACAAAGGGAATCAATTAATTGTGTTCAATTAAAGGATAATGAAAACAAACAAAACAAACACTCTGATTGATTACTAGAACTCTTTCTATCCTCCTAATTTACTTTTTGTCTTCTGTTTCCTTTTCTTTCAGTTTTGTCTTTTCTTGTTTAGCCTTCTCTTTTTTTGGCTTTCTCCTTCGTTTTAGCCTTTCTTTGCAGCTTTTTCTTTTATTCTTTATGCTGGGTGTATATGCTGTGCCACACAGGTGTGCCTGGTCAGTGCCTTGGATTATGATGTGAATGTGAAAAACTCAACTCTTCAACTTAGCAATGACCTAGCAACCTCTCAGCAACTTCTTGACATTGCAAAGTATTCCCAGCTGGTTGTGATGATGCTGCTCGGCAGTTGCTATGATATTCCAGGTGGTTGCTGGGGCATTGCTATGTTATTCCAAGAGGTTGCTAAGAAGTTGCGTATCCTTTATCATGCAATCTGAGATTATTGCTAAGCTGTTGCTAAGACATTACTATGAAATCCAGAGTGGCTGCGAAGACATTGCTAGGCAGTTGCTATGACATTCCAGGTGGTTGCTGAGGCATTGCTATGTCATTCCAAGAAGTTGCCAAAAAGTTGCTTATCCATTTTTATGCAATCTGAGGTAGGTGCTAATCTGTTGCTGAGACATTACTATTATTTGACATGTTGCTAAGTTGTTCCTAGGCCATTGCTATGGAATCCAAGGTAGTTGCTAAGATGTTGCTAGGTCATTGTTAAGGAATCCAAGGTGGTTGCGAAGACATTGCTAGGCAGTTGCTATGATATTTCAGGTGGTTGCTGGGGCATTGCTGTGTCATTCCAGGAAGTTGTCAAGAAGTTGTTGATCCATTATTATGCAACCTGATGTAGTTGCTAATCTGTTGCTAAGACATTACTATGAAGTCCAAGGTGGCTGCGAGGACATTGCTAGTCAGTTGCTATGATATTCCAGGTGGTTGCTGGGGCATTGCTGTATCATTCCAAGAAGTTTATAAGAAGTTGCTTATCCATTTTTATGCAATCTGAGTAGGTGCTAATCTGTTGCTAAAACCTTACTATGAAATCCAAGGTGGTTGTGAAGACATTGCTAGGCAGCTGCCTAGGTGTTGGCATAGATGTTGCTATATTACCCCAAGAAGTTACTAAGAAGTTGCAAAAAGTTGCTAGTCCATTATTATGCAATCTGACATGTTGCTAAGCTGTTCCTAGGCCATAGCTATACAATCCAAGGTAGTTGCTAAGAAGTTGCAAAGTCATTGTTAAGGAATTCAAGATGGTTGCAAAGATGTTGCTATGCTATTTCAGGTAGTTGCTGGGGCATTGCTGTGTCGTTCCAGAAGGTTAAGAATTTGTTGATCCATTATTATGCAACCTGAGGTGGTTGCTAAGCTGTTGCTAAGACATTACTTTGAAATCCAAGGTGGTTGTGAAGACATTGCTACGCAGTTGATATGACATTCCAGGTGGTTGCTGGGGCACTGCTGTGTTATTCCAGGAAGTTGCTAAGAAGTTACTAGTCCAATATTATGCATTCTGAAGTGGTTGCTAAGCTGTTGCTAAGACACTACAATGAAATCCAAGATGGTTGTAAAGACATTTCTAGGCAGTTGCTATGATATTCCAGGTGGTTGCTGGGGCATTGCTGTATCATTCCAAGGAGTTGTTAAGAATTTGCTTATCCATTATTATGTGATGTGAGGTAGATGCTAAGCTGTTGCTAAGACATTACTACGAAATATGGTGGCTGTGAAGACATTGCTAGACAGCTAAGGTGTTGCTATTTTATCCTAAGATGTTGCTAATAAGTTGCTAAAAATTGCTAGTCTATTATCATGCCATGTGACATGTTGTTAAACTGTTCCTAGGGCATTGTTATGCAATCCAAGGTGGTTGCTAAGATGTTGCTAGGCCACTGTTAAGGAATCCTAGGTGGTTGCAAAGAGGCAGTTGCTATGCTATTCCAGGTGGTTGCTAGGACATTGCTGTATTACCCCAGGAAGTGGCTAAGAAATTACAAGTCCATTATTTTGCAGTCCCAGGTGGTTTCTAAGCTGTTGCTAGGCAGTTTCTATGGTATTCTAAGTGGCCACTAAGGTGTCACTAATATGTTGCTAGTCAATTATTATGCAATCCAAAGTGGTTGCTAAGTTGATGGTAGGCCACTGATATGGAATCAGTGGTGGCAGAGGAAGTTGCTGTGGTATTCCAGATGGTTGCTAAGGTGTTGCAATATTATCCCTCTAGAAAGTTGCTAGATCATGTCTTTATAATCATATGTGGTTGCTAAGAAGTCGGTAGGCCATTACTATAGAATCCCAGGTGGTTGTTAAGAAGATGCTAGGCCATTGCTATGGTATTACAGGTGGTTAATGTTAATGTGTAATTAGAGCATTACTAATGAAGCTCAATATAAAGTGGGACTGCAAATTGTGTAAACATGATTGTTAGCTGAACTATCACTATCATTGTGCTTCTGAAAGGTTTGAGGCTCTTTAGTTGCAAAATCAATCTCTGTTAGTTTTCTGTGATTGAGACATCAGCTAATCTCTCCTGAGGTTCTGAGGACAGCAGCTGTGGATCCGCTGACCTTTAGAATTACAGCCAAAACAAAGCATAGAGCTGTTTGTATTCTGTTGTGTTGAAAGGCTTAGAACTGCAAACACAATCTTTCAATGTTATTATTGCCATTTTGGTAAGCTATTTAAATATACAACACAGGTCAACCATTTTAGAAAACTACCGGTTAGAGGTTTAAGAACACTACCAGCCACACGTTTTAGATCACTACCAGTCAAACGTTTTAGTACACTACCAGCCAAACGCTTTAGTACACTACCAGCCAAACGTTTTAGTACACTACCAGCCAAACGTTTTAGTACAGTACCAGTCAAACGTTTTAGTACACTACCAGCCAAACGTTTTAGTACACTACCAGTCAAACGTTTTCGTACACTACCAGCCAAACGTTTTAGTACACTACCAGCCAAACGTTTTAGTACACTACCAGTCAAACGTTTTAGTACACTACCAGTCAAACACTTTAGTACACTACCAGTCAAACGTTTTAGTACACTACCAGTCAAACGTTTTAGATACACTACCAGTCAAACGTTTTAGTACAGTACCAGCCAAACGTTTTAGTACACTACCAGCCAAACGTTTTAGTACACTACCAGTCAAACGTTTTAGTACACTACCAGCCAAACGTTTTAGTACAGTACCAGGAAAATGTTTTAGTACACTACCAGAAAAACGTTTTAGATACACTACCAGCCAAACGTTTTAGATACACTACCAGTCAAATGTTTTAGTACACTACCAGAAAAACGTTTTAGTAAACTGCCAGAAAAACGTTTTAGATACACTACCAGCCAAACGTTTTAGATACACTACCAGCCAAACGTTTTAGTACACTACCAGAAAAACATTTTAGTACACTACCAGAAAAACGTTTTAGTACACTACCAGACAAATGTTTTAGTACACTACCAGCCAAACGTTTTAGTACACTACTAGAAAAACGTTTTAGATACACTACCAGAAAAACGTTTTAGATACACTACCAGACAAACGTTTTAGTATCACTACCAGACAAACGTTTTAGAACACTACCAGCCAAACGTTTTAGATACACTACCAGTCAAATGTTTTAGAACACTACCAGCCAAACGTTTTAGATCACTACCAGCCAAACGTTTTAGAACACTACCAGCCAAACATTTTAGTACACTACCAGCCAAACGTTTTAGATCACTACCAGCCAAACGTTTTAGATCACTACCAGTCAAACGTTTTCGTACACTACCAGCCACACATTTTAGATCACTACCAGACAAACATTTTAGATCACTACCAGCCAAACGTTTTAGAACACTACCAGCCAAACGTTTTAGATCACTACCAGCCAAATGTTTTCGTACACTACCAGCCAAACCTTTAGTAAAACTACCTGTCATGCTTTGGTAGCCTGCTTTTTTCCAATGGTCAGCACCCCCAAAAGCAGGTATTGTTTGGATGGTGGATCATTTTCAGCACTGCCATGACTGGTGTGAGTGGATCTTCCATCAACCAAAACTACCCTTCCACTAGTGTCCTGTGAATGCTGCATTGTGACCAGCAGTAGAGGAGCTTAAACTGTGCAGCAACAGATGAGCTATCGTCTCTGACTGCACAAGGTAGACTCCCAAGGTAGAAGTGTCTAACAGGGTGAGGAGGGGTAACAATGGACTACATTGTCTTTTCTTTAATTTTCTGTTACACCTTAAACATGGATACACCCTGTAGAAATCCATCCTGAGGTAGCGCTAACACTTCCGCACATTGCTTATTTATGAGTTAAAGAATTGCTTAATTGACTTAAATGAGACGTGAAAGTGTATGAAAGTGCCGCAGACACTGCGTTAGATATGATGCAGCATAATGCAGCAAATGTCAGCCTGACTGGCTTTACGTCCATGCAATTAGTGTTTCACAGACAGGCTGATTATATACGTTCCTATCCAACATCTTTGGACAAAAAAAAGGTCCTGGGTAAATGGCCTGCGCTGTCAAGACACTCCCTCACACCCTCACACCCACTTAATGAGCCCGCCCCAGCGATCCGGACAGCTGGGCTACCGTGAGAATCCTGCAGGATCATTATAGAAGTTTTCAAGGAACATTCCTTCGCCATCTGTCATTCTAGTAAAGGCCATTCTTCACTCGGTCAGCACGAGCCTTACACAGTCTGTCTAAAGCATCATACAGACACTCATTAAAGAGAGAGGGGGAGGATGTAAAATGACAGAAGAAAGAGACATCTAAGGGGAGCTGACGGTTTAAGAAATGACTGTACTGAAGAAAGAGGGTGAACGTAAGGTGTCCATCTAATAATGTAGGAAGGAGAGAAAGGACGATGTAGTGCAGCAACAAGTCATCATAAAGTAGCTGTCGTATTGTAACCTCACTTTTTCCCCCTTCAGTACAAGTGGACGTTGTAAAACCTTTGTAATGTCACTAGCAGGCAGTTTATTACTACTTTATTAAGCAATAGCTACAGTGTATTATGCATTTCCAAAGTGTTATTTTATTGAAGTATTATATGAGGTGTCCTGCTTAGGAGCTAGGTTATCCTTAAAAAGCCATTAGCTGCTTATTACTACTTTATTAAGCAATAACTACATTGTATTAAGATTTTTTAAAGCACTTTTAATTAAGATATTTTGAGGTCTGTCGTAAGATCTTGCTCAGCCTTAAAAAGCCAATAGCTGCTTGAGTAGCTGCTTATTACTACTTTATTAAGCAATAACTACAGTGAATTATGCATTTCCAAAGTATTATTTTATTTAAGTATTATATGAGGTGTCCTGTTTAGGAGCTAGGTTATCCTGAAAAAGCCATTAGCTGCTTATTACTCCTTTATTAAGCAATAACTGCAGTGCATTAAGTTTTTTAAAAGCACTTTTAATTAAGATATTTTGAGGTCTGTCGTAAGATCTTGGTCAGCCTTAAAAGCCAATAGCAGCTAACTTGCTATTTAAGTCAATAGCTGCTTAAGTAGCGGCTTATTACTCCTTTATTAAGCAATAACTGCAGTGCACTAAGTTTTTTTAAAGCACTTTTAATTAAGATATTTTGAGGTCTGTCGTAAGATCTTGGTCAGCCTTAAAAAGCCAATAGCTGCTTGAGTAGCTGCTTATTACTACTTTACAAAGCAATAACTACAGTGCATTAAGTTTTTTGTAAAGCACTTTTAATTAAGATATTTTGAGGTCTGTTGTAAGATCTTGGTCAGCCTTAAAAAGCCAATAGCAGCTAACTTGCTATTTAAGTCAATAGCTGCTTGAGTAGCTGCTTTATTATGCCTGTACCACCTAATTGAGCAAATAGTGGGTAAAACTAGCATTTTTAAAAATAGCTGCTTATTAACTTATTACTATGTCTGCTTATTACCACATTAGTGAGTGATGTATACTTAATAGGTATTGATCAAAAAGGTTATTAGTTATTGATCAAAAAGAAAGAGATGAGTGATGTACACAAGGTTATAAAACCTTAACAAAAATAAAAAATCTGGAAACAAATACGTAATTATTGCAGTATATAGTAGTAATTGGTAGCCAGTTAATTAATGCCCTGTTAAAGGTTAATAAGGATATTACAGTGGATCCTCCACTATAGTCTTATGTTTGTTTTTCCGTTTAAGAATGCCAATAGTCCTCTATGTTGGGTGAACAGTTCATGACAAATGGATCAATACAAATGGTGTAATAGTTACGTTTAATAAAGTAACAAGATTGTATAACAATAGCAATTATATTTTTCTTGTTTTCTCTTAAGAAAAACAAATCATATCATATGTAATGTATAGCCACCACGGTAAAGACTTGACCGCACTCAACTTAACAAGCCTATTGCTGTCTTATAACTGTGAGCCCTAGATATGATGCCCATGACCGCAAGCTAATGCAGCAGTGACCGCATCTTATTTACTGCGGCCTCAACTTATTAAAGTAAACAAATGCTGCAACTCTCCTGTGAGCTTCTGAAATTGGTTTTCTTTGACATAAGAAGGAACTTTATACTAGGAACATATTGAGGATGGGCAGCTCTGTTCCTAGAGCAGTTTAGATGAGCAGTCACTAATCACTTTCCTCCTAGTTTGACACAAAGGTGTGTCATATATACATATATATATATATATATATATACACTACCAGCCAAAGGTTTTAGATACACTCCCAGCCAAACGTTTTAGTAACCTACCAGTCAAACGTTTTAGTACACTACCAGTCAAACGCTTTAGATACACTAATAGTCAAAGTTTTAGATACACTCCCAGCCAAACGTTTTAGTAACCTACCAGCCAAACATTTTAGTACACTATCAGTCAAATGCTTTATTACACTACCAATCAAACGCTTTAGTTCACTACCAGTCAAACTTTTTAGTACACTACCAGTCAAAGGTTTTAGACCACTACCCGTCAAACGTTTTTGTAAACTACCAGTCAAATGATTTAATACACTACCAGTCAAACATTTTAGATCACTACCCATCAAGTGTTTTAGATCACTACCAGTCAAACGTTTTAGTACACTACCAGTCAAACATTTTAGAACATTACAAGTCAAACGTTTTAGTAACCTACCAGTCAAACGTTTTAGTACACTACCAGTCAAACGCTTTAGATATACTACAAGTTAAATGCTTTAGTACACTACCAGTCAAACGCTTTAGTACACTACCAGTCAAACTTTTTAGTACACTACCAGTCAAACGTTTTAGTGCACTACCAGTCAAACATTTTAGAACACTACCAGCCAAAGGTTTTAGACCACTACCCGTCAAACGTTTTTGTAAACTACCAGTCAAATGATTTAATACACTACCAGTCAAACGTTTTAGATCACTACCCATCAAGTGTTTTAGATACACTACCAGTCAAACGTTTTAGTACACTACCAGTCAAACATTTTAGAACATTACAAGTCAAACGTTTTAGAACATTACAAGTCAAATGTTTTAGAACAGTACCACCAGTCAAACGTTTTAGTACACTACCAGTCAAACGTTTTATTACACTACCAGCCAAACGTTTTAGTACACTACCAGTCAAATGTTTTAGTACACTACCATTTAAACATCTTAGAACACTACTAGTCCAACATTATAGAACTGTTTTAATAGTTTTGACTGGTAGGGTTATATATATATATATATTCTATGGCTCTGAAAGGACTATTGGTGTTACGGTGTATATAGAATAGCAGGCATTGTCTTGCTACTGCCGTCTAACTGACAAGATTCTTTCAACCATAGTCATCTTAGAATCTGGCATACATCAGATGGTACATGTACCTCTGTGGGTGGAGTCTCTAAAGTGACTTACTAAGCTTGGCACCAGATTCAACTTGTTATCTAATAATCAGGTTTTTGTAAGTGCAGTGTTAATTGTTTGTCTATTAGGCATTTTCTAGTGTTTTATTTATAGTTTTTACAATTTTCACTCTTTCAGTGGTACCATTTAGCCTTAGGAACATGGCAAATATCTCTAAAACAGCAGCTTTACAGGAGAGGCCACAGATGTTCTTTCCTCTTAATGTAAGTTAATGGAACTGCATTTGTTTTATTTTGGAGCATTTCTATTGGTCATCAAATTTTGACATTTTGTTAGGATTTAAAAAGCAGCTGTCCTGTTCCAATGATCTAGAAGAATGAAAATCACAAACATGTTTTTTCTTTGGACAGCGATATAGTGTGGTGCAAGTGGTTTTGGTTAATCTATCTAAGAACATGTTACAAATCAGTTACACCTACATTATACATCCTGCCTGGTCTCTGGACAGGTTTTTGTCAAACCAGGTATCTAACAGACTAAATGGTCCCTCCAAATATGCAGATTTAGGTTTTGATTACAGCGTTTGAAGGTATCATTGTAAAACTGTGACACATAGTGTAATGAATGTCCCTTGAATGGAAACTATGAGCTTCAAATGTCTTTGTTTCAGTTGGACTGGCTGTAAAGGTGATCATGCAACACTGCTAACTTAGTGCTAACATAACATTGTAAACCCCCTAGAAGCACTACAACATGACTAACACTGTGACTGAGCAAAACCAAGAAAATGTTTAACTTTGCAGCATCCAGGACTAAAGTTGGTCCCTGGACAAGTTACCTGCATCCAAAGTACATGAAAATGTGAGGAATAAAAAAAAAAAGAGAAAACAAGCCGTAGAGCACTGACCTGTAGAATCTGGCAGCGGTCAGAGGTGCAGTCGATGTTTTCACACGGCTGGTACATTCCCAGAGTGACGCAGTTGAGCAGGATCACCATGATGCTGATGCGCTCGAACCAGGTGAAGGCACAAGAGTTAAGGACAACATCAGATACACAGCACACAAACACTACAGCATCGGACAGAGCATCACAATTTATAAGATCTACTATAAGGGTTTATACACAGCCTCCTCTCGCGTGTGTGAGACTCTCTGACATCCATGAAAAAGCATCCAGTTTTTCTAATGTGTGAATACAGTTGCTTTAACATTGTAACACTAAGGCTAAGCCTAGACATGGCTGCCTGGGTGTCTCTTGTTGTTTTTAATACAATACACTATTAACCAGGGTTTAATATCGTCTGATTTATGTCTGCAGTTATCGATCATAACTATTACATCTTCTACTATTACGACTTCTGTATTGATGGAGACCCATTTAATATATAAGGGATGAGCAGAAGTGATCCAGAACTGATCGTCCAACATCAGTACCTGACCTCATTAAAACTCTTGTGAATGTATGTATGAATGCAGTCATACCATCCTCATAGCAAAGTTCCAACATCTAATGTAAAGCTCTCCCAGAACAGTAGAAACAGTTACTTCAGTGAAAACTTACTATTAAAACTTTTTATTTCAGAAGGAACTCAACAGTACACGCTCCTTCAAGGGTTCATCAGTTAAGACAATGGCTCTATATAGACCTCATGGTGGACCATGTCATGCTTAAAAGCTTGACGTTATAACAATAGCAGAATCATTTTTGGTGCTGCATAGAAGTCAAGCCAAGGTTTATTTATCTAGCGACTTCTACAGCAGATATTGTAATAAAGCAGCTTTAGAGGAAATCCAGGCCCCCAACGAGTAAACCGGGGGTGACGGGGGCAGAAAAAACTTCCAACAGTGTTCAGCAGGACAGGAGGACAGTCATTATCTCAGTCTGTTCTAAAAGAGACAGTTCTTTTAAAACAGGACTGATAAGAGCTGTTTGTTTTTTTGTTAGGATCTGAGCTGCTGCGTTCTGTACGAGTTGGATTGTTTTTTTAGGAACTCCAGTAAGAGACCATTACAGTGATCAGCTCTGACCATCACAGTGATCAACTCTGACCATCACAGTGATCAATGCTGACCTTTACAGTGATCAACTCTGATTATTACAGTGATAAACTCTGACCATCACAGTGATCAATGCTGACCTTTACAGTGATCAACTCTGATTATTACAGTGATAAACTCTGACCATTACAGTGATCAACTCTGATTATTACAGTGATAAACTCTGATTATTACAGTGATCAACTCTGACCATTACAGTAATCAACTCTGACCATTACAGTGATCAACTCTGACCATTACAGTGATCAACTCTGACTATTACAGTGATCAACTCTGACCATTACAGTGATCAACTCTGATTATTACAGTGATCAACTCTGACCATCACAGTGATCAACTCTGACCATTACAGTGATCAACTCTGATTATTACAGTGATCAACTCTGACCATTACAGTGATCCACTCTGAGCATTACAGTAATCAACTCTGGCCATTACAGTGATCAACTCTGACCATTACAGTGATCAACTCTGATTATTACAGTGATCAACTCTGACCATTACAGTGATCCACTCTGAGCATTACAGTAATCAACTCTGACCATTACAGTGATCAACTCTGACCATTACAGTGATCAACTCTGATTATTACAGTGATCAACTCTGACCATTACAGTGATCAACTCTGATTATGACAGTGATAAACTCTGACCATCACAGTGATCAACTCTGACCATTACAGTGATCAGCTCTGATTATTACAGTGATAAACTCTGATTATTACAGTAATCAATTCTGACCATTACAGTGATCGATCCTGACTTTTGCAGTGATCAACTCTGACCATTACAGTGATCAACTCTGATTATTACAGTGATAAACTCTGACCATTACAGTAATCAACTCTGACCATTACAGTGATCGATCCTGACTTTTGCAGTGATCAACTCTGACCATTTCAGTGATTGACCCTGACTATTGCAGTGATCAACTCTGACCATTATAGTGATCAACTCTGACTATTACAGTGATCAACTCTGACCATTACAGTGATCGATCCTGACTATTGCAGTAATCAATGCTGACCACTACAGTGATTGACCCTGACCATTACAGTGATCAACTCTGACCATTACAGTGATCAACTCTAACCATTACAGTGATCAACTCTAACTATTACAGTGATCAACTTTAACCATTACAGTGATCAACTCTGACTATTACAGTGATCAACTCTGACTATTACAGTGATCAACTCTAACCATTACAGTGATCAACTCTATTACAGTGATCAACTCTAACCATTACAGTGATCAACTCTAACCATTACAGTGATCAACTCTAACTATTACAGTGATCAACTTTAACCATTACAGTGATCAACTCTGATTGTAACAAACATGAACAAGTTTCTCTGCATCACTCTGAGACAGAAAACACCACACTTTGCTGATATCATAATAAGCTACTTAAGTGACTGTGTTTACATGTGGAATAAAATTGAGATCACACCCAGGTTATGTACTTCAGGTTTGATATCAGCAGTTAGAGTTTTAGCACTAGAAATCAGTATTTCAGCTTGTAAGTCTGAAGCAATAGTGCAAATACATAAGACAGAAACACGAGACAATACGTGCAAAGCCAGTAAAGACAAGATGTGCAAAAGCAGTAACCGCCACGGCCAGTGTCAGAATGTGGCTGGAACTGGTGCAAACAGCAGTCAACATAGATAAACATGCAAAGAACTATTAACCATTTACATAGGACTCATGGTTCTAAACAGAACCATTGCACGTATTAAAAAAACTCTTAAAGAACCATCATTTTAAGTGTGCATGTCATATAGTATCAGAAACCATATTAATAATTCAAAAAACTTTAACTCCGTACTGCTTGAGGTGAATAACTGTTAAGGCAGGCAGTTAGCAGATGCCTACTGGGGGACTATAAGCTTCTATTACTTCTGGCCCTTATTAGCCTCATAACTCCAGAAGCAAGCTTCAGATCAACGTCTAATTGACTGTGTTTGCCTTGAGGGGAAGAAAACTGTATGAAATTTCCATTGAATGGATTCCTTTAACACAGCATATACATTCTTATCTGCATTGAGAGATCTGTAAAGCGTACAAGGTAATTCTCTTCAGACGTAGAAGAGAGTGACAAGCCCTAAAGTGCGTGTCAAGCTAAGCTATGCCGTTAAATATTTCTCTCCGTTTTGACAATTACAGCCTACAAAGGTGTCAGAATTTCAGAGACGGCGTTATAGAACTTCCTATAGGAACCGGAGCGTAGCCAGCGCTTCGGGCTGTCTCACTAAATCTGTCTCTGCTCTCATCTGTCCACCTTTATGGACCATTTCTTTTTCAATTTACTCCCGTACAGCGCTTCCTCCTTCTAACTCGCTCAAGCTTTTAGCTAGCTATTGCTTTTTTTCCTGTTAGCACACATCATCTCATTCTCCTCTTATCTCTCTTTGATTCTCTCCGTTGTGTTTGAACACATCACCTTTCACTCCCTTCGCCCTCTCTAATCTCGACACCCCCCCCAATCCAATCTTTTATTCTCCATTCTCCGTCTCTGTAGCGTTTGAACTGTGCTAGCCGTAGGGCGGGGTTTGATCTAGCGGGCGCCGCTGTTTAGCACAAACCCGGAACTTCTCTCACTTATTAGGCCTTAATAGAAACGGGCTTCACCCGGAACAAGCCTTCTGCCTCTTTGGGAAACATTATTTCTGTTCATGCTTCGTCTTTTCTTTTGTTGCCTTGTGCTGTCGCAGCTGTTCCAGGCTTTAGCGTCCACACCGATCGATAGAAGGCCCAGCGATTAGCCGTGGCAATGGCTATGCTTTGAACTTCAACGCATGATATTCTAAAGAGCCTTTGAGGGTTATTTTCCTTCCTTGCCTTTAATCATCGTTAGCAAAGAATGCCAGGCCCAAAGGGGGAAGCACGTCCATGCTACGCAAGCAAACAGTTTGCTGTGGTAGCAGGGGCATTGCCGGACTATACTTATTCTGGTAAAATGTACCCCACCGTGTTCAAGGGGGCGAGGGGGGATTTAATACCAATGCTATAAAGCTTTTGGATTGTTCATTTCAAACTACACAACGTATGAGCAACACTCCCCATAACACTTTCCCATAATGCCCTACTGCCTTCATTTAAATGATTTTAGTGAATGGTAGATATTATCAGTACTGGGCTAGCTGTATTGCGCAATCATGGTTGCTGAAGTAACAAAATAATTATTAGAAAATTAGAAAATAACAAAATAGAATTAAAATATTATAAAATACATCGTATGTAAAAGTTATGGCACATGACGCCAAAAAGAAATCTGATGTATTCATACGACGGTCAAGCAATGAGGTCATGCCGTACAGTCTGTAAATGCCTATGTTGAGGAACATTAACTACTACCTCTCTACTTATTCTTTAGCTTCCCCTGCTCCGATAACGATCCTAGAGATAAAAGCCTCAAAAGGTTGAAATTCCAAAACTACTAGAATGTCCATAGAGTTCCTTTTGACCATCTCAATTATACATACTGATTTTTTAATTAATTAATTTCTTTTTAACCAGAGATTAAACTAAAAAATGTTTTTTTTATGGTGTGATATGTCATAAGACATGTCAGAAGGATGTATCAAGTTGGATTGACTTGTGCTTCTACAGATAATGACACATATGGTTTGAATACAGCGCCCTACAGAAATGCCAAAAATTACCCTTAACAATAGGGCTGGACTTGCAACAAACATAAATAAGCAAATAAGTAGCCATCCATCCATCATCTTTCGCTTTATCCCATTAGCCGGGGTCACTGGGAGGGCTGGAGCCAATCCCAGTGTCATCAGGCGATACGCCATGGACAGGTCGCCAGTCCATTGCACAGAACATGTAAACTCTACACAGACGGCCCGGACCGGGAATTGAACCCAGATTGTCTTGCCATAAGGCAACAATGCTAACCACTACACCCCTGTACCACAGATAAGTAGACATGTCACACCAATATGAATCAAATTAGACACTGGTTGCTGTAGTTTCATGACGCCAAGCAGAAACGTGACGCATTCCCACTAAAAATAAAAACCATGGAGAGAAATTGCTTCAACTGCACCACCATCTGTGCAGTCAGCATGTAAAGAAAACCATGATTGCTGTCTATTTGTGGCAGCCAATTCTCCACCTCTAGCAGGAGAAGTTATCTGGAAACCGAAAAAGGAGACGAGTATTTAAATTATAACACCGAATCATTTTTTGGAGACACAATTTTATTTTTGTTTTTTTTTTATTTTGAGTATGACTTTGTTTTTGCATCACTAGCTCATGCTGGGCAGATAATACAAGCTTGGGAAACAAGCAGTTGCCTGTGTGTGTGTGTGTGTGTGTGTGTGTGTGTGTGTGTGTGTGTGTGTGTGTGTGTGTGTGTGTGTGTGTGTGTG
The DNA here is from genome assembly GCA_021613375.1 of Megaleporinus macrocephalus. NCBI lineage: Eukaryota > Metazoa > Chordata > Actinopteri > Characiformes > Anostomidae > Megaleporinus > Megaleporinus macrocephalus. The sequence goes on along the minus strand of CM038719.1, from coordinate 33,607,774 downwards.
TGTGCAATGAAATGAAATAACTAAATAATTAAATGAAAAATACATTAACTTCCTCATGGGGGGAGAGCGCAGGCAGAGAAAAGGCAGGGAGCGGAACTGAGAAGCAGCATGGAAAGACATCTTCTGCTGTTTGGAATATTCCCCTCACGAAATACGCAGCCCTCTCTTTTCAGGCAGACTGTTCTGCCGACTGTCATACGACTGTCAAGCAAAGAGGTTATGCTGTGCCTCCCTTAAATCTGTGTGCACCCCACAGTACAAACAAGCTGTAAAAGCCTATGGTAAAGAATTGAAACTGCTGCCTCTCTACTTGTTCTACAAGTTCCTCCGCTCTGAGTGAGGTCCTAGAGGTAAAAGCCTCAAAGCCTCAAAGGGTTGGAAATCCTACAAGAATGTCCATAGAGGTTCTTTAGACCATCTCAATTTCTCACAAAGATTGACTATTTTTTATTTTTTATGTATGTTGGGATGTTGAATTGACTTGTGCTTCTACAAACAATGACATGTATGGTTTTTGTACAGCGTTGGGTTAAATACAAATTTTGTCCCATCGGAAATGCTAAACTTTTAGGGCTGGTGTCGTAAATTGTCTTCTGTAGCGATGCTTTGTTGGTGTCTTGATAAATTCTTAGATGAGATTGACTTCATTTGTAAATATATAAAATTTAATATACACACAAAGAAAATACAGTACATTATTTCAGACATTGCATTCTGTCTGGGAAGGCACCTTCCCATACCGAATGTGCAAAACAGAGTAAGCCCTTATGGTATAGAATTGCTAAGCTAGATGTTTTCCCAAACCTACCAAAAGAAAAAATCACTTCACTGGACTTCCAACAACTGAGATATTAATTTAATGTGTAGGCATTTGGCTTTGAATTTTGGGATTCGGATATTGGGTTCGTTCATTAGTATTTGTTTTATTGATGCAGCTTTATTACTTTATTTTGCTAAACACTGGGGCATACACAGCAAGAAGATTCATGAACACAGCCCACTGTTCTACTCTGGAAAAACCCGACACTCAACCTGTAGTCTGCCTGTTCATCATTAAAGTCCTGGTAAATATGAACCTAAAACAACCCAACATAAACTTTTCTTCTCCTTCAAAACTAGTTACAACGTGGCCATGATGTCAATCGAAGTACAACCTATTGTATTGTATTCGCAACCAGTTGGAAAACCATAACAATGGCCTGGCTAGACCTTGGCAAGACGAAACAGCCTATGGAGATGAAATGCAATCTAATGGCCACGATGGTCTTCTGAAGCAGAATCAAGTAGTAGACCCAGACATTGGTTATAATTGGAATAATTGAAATTGGAATAGAAGAATGGAAGAGCCCATTTCTACCTCCTTCTTGTTGTGGATCATAGCAGTCAGTAGAAAGAACATAACTGTAAAAACCTTGTACTACAATACAAATACAATATAATACTATATCACATTAGTGTAATACAGGGTTGAGCACCACTAGATAATAAATTAATAACCGAAAAAAAAGGAGCAGGCAATTCCGTAGGGGTCACTACATAGGGTGAAGAGAGAGAGCAGCAGGGAAGTACATCAGTCTGAATCATGGGGGATGTGCAAGGATTGTGCTTCATTACTGACACTTTGACGGAGATCAGGTCAGTCCTGCGGGCTCCTCTCGCTGTAATTGGCTGGCCGAGGTGACGGAGGCCAGAGGCTTTCTGACACTAGACAAATTCACTGCTTCCACATAGACACAGGCTTTTTTTTTAAACGTGTGGCATCATTCCACTATGTAAAGGACCACCAGCAAGGCAAACACTCATTCCAAAATACTCACACTGTCCAGCTAATTATTGACTGAACTCGTGTGTGGCTGCTGTAGAGGGTCCCATTCTATTGGAAGTGCTTTTCTGTGGAGGACATACAAGCAATGAACCTTGAGGTCTAGCATCTATGAGTGCAATAAGCCTCTGAAATGCAAGTCCAAGTCAAGTCAAGTCTGCATGGAGTCTCAAGTCTTTTAGTTGTGAGTCTCAAATGAGTCTGAAGTCAAGATGCAAGACTGAGTCTCTGGGGTGAGAATCTTAACTGAGTTTCAAGACTTTGATGTGCAAGTCAGAGGTCTAAAGTTTCTGAGGTGCCAAGTCTTAAGTCTGTAGTATATGAGTCTAAGTCACGTCTTCAGTCTGTAGTGTGCTAGTCTGAGTTAATTCTTGAGTTTTCAGGTTACAAATCTGAGTCTCAAATCTCTTAAGACTCTAAGACGCCAATCTGAGACAGGTCTCAAGTCTCTAGGGTACAAGTCTGAGTCTGTTCTTGAGCTTTTGAGTAGTGAGTCTGAGTCAGGTCTCAGGTCTCAAGTAATTCTGGGTTAAGTCTCAATTTTATTCTGTGTGAGTCTGAGTCAAACCATAAGTTTCAGGAGTGTAAATCTGAGCTGAGTCCTGAGTCTCTGGGTACAAGTTGGGGTTGAATCCACTGAGCTCAAGTCTAGATTGTGTAAATTAAAAGTCAAGTTTTAAGTCTCTGGGGTAAAAGTCTTAATTGAGTTTCAAATCTTCGATGTGCAGGTCATTAGTCACGGAGATGCCAGTCTGAATCAGGTCTCAAGTCTCAAGCACATGAGCCTGAGTTAAGTCTCAAGTCTGTCGGGAGTCTGAGTCGACTCTTACGTCTCTAGGGTACAAGTGTGAGTAAGGTCTCAGACTTTGAGGTGCCAGTCTGAGTCAGGTCTCAAGTCTCTAGTGCACAAATGTAAGTGAGGTTTCAAGTCTCTAGTGTACAAATCTAAGCCTGATCTCAAGTCTCAAGTCTATAGGGTGCCAGCTTAAGTTGCGTCTTATATCTCTAGGGTACAAGTCTGAGTTAGGTCTCAACACTTTGAGTTGCCAGCCTGAGTTAGGTCTTAAGTCTTTAGAGTGCTAGCCTAAGGTAAATCCTGAGTATCTAGGGTACTGAGTCAAGTCTGAGCCAGGTTACAAGTCTCTATGGTACAAGTCTAAGTAAGGCCATGAGCCTTTGAGGTTTGAGTCTGAGTCAGGTCTCAAGTCCCTAGGGTGCTAGCCTAAGTTGAGTCTCTAGGGTACCAGTCTGAGACAGGTCTCAAGTCTCTAGTGCACAAATGTAAGTGAGGTTTCAAGTCTCTAGTGTACAAATCTAAGCCTGATCTCAAGTCTCAAGTCTATAGGGTGCCAGCTTAAGTTGCGTCTTATATCTCTAGGGTACAAGTCTGAGTTAGGTCTCAACACTTTGAGTTGCCAGCCTGAGTTAGGTCTTAAGTCTTTAGAGTGCTAGCCTAAGGTAAATCCTGAGTATCTAGGGTACTGAGTCAAGTCTGAGCCAGGTTACAAGTCTCTATGGTACAAGTCTAAGTGAGGCCTTGAGCCTTTGAGGTTTGAGTCTGAGTCAGGTCTCAAGTCCCTAGGGTGCTAGCCTAAGTTGAGTCTCTAGGGTACCAGTCTGAGACAGGTCTCAAGTCTCTAGTGCACAAATGTAAGTGAGGTTTCAAGTCTCTAGTGTACAAATCTAAGCCTGATCTCAAGTGGGTGCCAGTCTAAGTTGAGTCTCTAGGGTACAAGTCTGAGTCAGGTCTCAAGACTTTGAGGTACCAATCAGAGTCAGGTCTTACGTCTCTAGCGTACAAGTCTGAGCTAGGTTACAAGTTTAAGTCCTTGAGTCCTTAAGTCCTTTAAGGCCTTGAGTCTTTAAGGTTTCAGTTTGAGTCAGGTCTCTACAGGACATATGGGCTTGATCTTAGCCACAGAGAACTTGAGTAAAATCTTCTTCCACTGACTCCATATTTAAGAATCTCCTATTCCACAGCATTGAATAGCTTTTCAACCAACATGGTGCTTCATGCGGGATCAACCTGTTCATTTTATTGAAAATGACTGCCATGGCTTGTTTAGAAGAACTGAAAAAACTGACAATTGGCGGTAAAGATTACATCACCCCACCTTCCCATGTAATTACCTAATCCCACCCAAACTGGACTTAAGAAAAAAAGGTCCTGCATCAAAACAAGCATTACTCGGCTTCTCCCAGTAAAACCTGCCCACTCCTAACTTGTGGTTATGATATATAATCACGGCATGGCTGTGTTATTGTTAACCAATAACTGTGAGCTCTGCTGCTTATATACAAGCTAAAGTCCTCTCAGCATTATGAGTGAGTTTGCTTCCGTGATTCCACGTGTCCTGGGGATTGTGCTGTCCCTGGTGTGTCTTGGAGTGCTGGCCTCGTTATTAAAGTCTCTGGGGGGGCCAGAAGAGCACCATAACCTAAAATAGCTCACACTTCCACATCCTTCTCATCATCTTTGCCTCAGTCTCTCTCTCTTTCTCACTCCATCGGCAGCAGCTCCCTCTCCTCCATACTTATCTGCCTGATCGCTGCCTTTCTGCCCAATTTCAAGGGTCCTGGGCACCTGATTTGGATGGGGAAACAGTGAAGACTACTTAAACTGTATTGGAGGGCTATGATGAGAGGTCTGTGTGTTGTTCCACAGTTTTAATACTCTCGCTTTGACCATCATCCCATCATTTGACAACCATAAGACCATTTTAATAGAATACGATGAGATGGAGAATGTTACTAAGCTTAATGATAATCCATTCACAGTGTTTGGAACATTAAAATCTGCCCTAACAGTAGTGGGTTTTGGCAATGTTGGTCAGTAAAACGTGCAACTGGAGCCTTCGGTGAGTTACCATGTTTCCTATCACAGTGTAAAAGATGCCGTCTGTACTGTTAGATATGTATATTTCTCTTAATTTCTCATTAGGAACTTTGGATGGATAGTATTGGATGAAACATCATTCCAGAGAACAAATGGCTTTATATCCCTTTACTTGATGCTTGGCTTTGGTCATGCTGACTTTAAAGGAACAATATGTAATGCATTCACTGTACTAAACCATAAAACTACCTTTATATTTAATCAGAGATTAAAGAAACATGCAAAAGGGAGCCAAGAAAGCACTTAGTTGTCATTCATCCACTTTCATTATATTCCTGTTGAGAAGGATAATTAAAAATATACTACTGGTTAGAATTATATTCCTGTATATTCCTATGTGCCAACAGGAAGAATGGTACTGGGCCAAGCACCATCACTCCAAACAACAGTTTCTCTATGTTACATATTGTTCCTTTAACAGAACAGGCAGCTTTATCTCTCTCTACTTGATGCTTGGCTTTGGCCATGCTGACTTTAAAGGAACAATATGCAATATATGTACGGTACTAAATCATGAAATGATCATGAGATGTTTTCAGAGATTAAGGGAACATGCAAAAGGGAAATATTTAAAAAACATTTAAAAATACATGCTTATATATATATATATATATATATATATATATATATATATATATATATATATATATATATATATATATATACTACCACTCAAAAGTTTAGGATTTTTTTAGAATTTCATTTCATGCAATTATCATGCAATTCATGCCTTTGTCCATTTTACAATTAATGTAAGTGTATCAGATGATTTTTAAAGAATAAAAATGTTTGTATTAAAGCCTATTTTTGTATAGAGGCTTATTTTGCATACAGTCTTATTATCAGCAATTCTCAGTCCTCTGCCTTAATCTCCTGGTACGGCCGCCAATCCAAGTTAAGGATGTTATTGGGCTAATTGGTTGTTAGGACACTCTTGCTCAATTGTGATGCACAGCTGAAAACATTCTACTAATAAGTAAGAATAAAAGAGAGTCCAACATTCTAGGTTAGTTTAATATCTGAAGCCTCAGCAGTTGATGGCTTGCTGACCGACTCAAAATGACCAGAAAGAAACAACTTTCTTTAGAGACCCGTCAGTCCATTGTTGTGTTAAAGAAGGAAGATACTCCATTGAAAACAACATTTCACTGTGATCCCAAACTTTTGAGTGGTAGGGTGTGTGTGTGTATATATATATATATGTATATATATATATATATATATATATATATATATATATATATATATATCACCACTGTACATCATTTAAACCAATGATTGTTTACATTGTCTGAAAATTAGCTTGGAAAAAAATCTGGTTCCATTGACTTCCAGATTTCTTAGATATCTCAGATTTCTTAGATATCTCCCCTACAGACCAAAAGACTTGCTTGCACAGGGAACACCCTTTTGCTCGTGTCAGCACAAGCGCCAGCGTGCAAGCAGTCCTGTTGAATCAGTGGACTGTTGAGACAGTATTAACAGAGTTGTTGAAGCCAGCTGTAGGCTCTTGACCCCTCTGTGACCTCCTGTCCGCGGCCCACTGAGAGAGCCGAGCCTTTCAGCGAGCTTTCCTATCACTCCATCGCTCTCTCCACAGGCCCTGCTCTCTCTCCTTCCATCTTTACCATGCCTGCTTAGCTGCCCTCCTCTCTCTATCCTTCACCACAGGCCATCCTTTATCCAGGCTTCCATCTTTGTCTCTATCGCTTTCACCCCGCCATCTTTTAATCTCCCTCCCCAGCCACAGCCGATTCCCTCACCACCGTTCCGTCGGGTTCCAGAAGCCAAATGCCATCACGTTCCTTCACATCAGTCACCGCGCTCATGTGTGCTAAAGCGAGGGCACGTCAAACTCTTTCTGGGATGCTCTTTTCCATTTTCCACCGCAGCAGCCCTCGTTTCTCCCCTCCGCTGCTTCCTCCGAGGGAGGCTTCGGAGGTGGGCTTTTGGCAGCTGCACCACAAACAGCATCATACAATGTTTCGAGCTCTCCGCTGCCGCTTTTATCACCTCCCGGCCACAAAAGATTCACAGCCGAACGCTTTTCCCTTTTCAGCGCCGGATGTTCAGCGGGCCGGAATAGGGAGGTTATTGCTATAGCGGTTAGTGTTAGCTTAAAGAGCTCTCTGTGCAGGCCCCGAGCTGTAACTGTCTACTGGCTTTGATTTGCGGTCTGTTCTGAAGTAGCGGGAATACAACAGTGGCTCTTAGCAACTCACTGTCTTTCCACCTTCAAAGTTTAGTCTCAGAAGTTGATTTAGCGTTTTCTGCTTCTCAAGATGCCAATAATCCCAACCGCGTTCAGTGATGTTGAGGTCTGGGCTCTGGGGTGGTCTGTCCATTGTTCTGAGAACCTATGCAGCTTAGTACTTAGTATGAATGAATACAAAGTAACACTTTCATTACGCAATAATTGTTTGTATTATCAGCATTTATGATATCGTCAGTCAATCAGAGTATCTACCCTGCTTGACCGATAATTCTGTTTTTGTTTTATTGAGATGTACACTGCCAGACAAAAGTATATACTGGATATATAGTTATATAATCAAAATAATCATTTCGATCGTAATGTGTTGAAACACAAGTTTAAATAGTAAAGTTGGTGCCCATGTACAAAACTATTTCAGACACAACAAGATCTCAGCATGTATACTATCTCTGTGAAGCTGCTATATACACATATACACACACTAGTGAACATACACACTATCCACAGCTCACACATACGCCCTATCCACGGCACCCGGGGAGCAGTTGGGGGTTAGGTGCCTAGCTCAAGGGCACCTCAATCGTTTCCTGCTGGTCCCGGAGATCAAACCGACGACCTTCTGGTCACAAGACCTGATCCCTAACCTTCAGGCCACGACTGCCTCCTTGTTAGCCAGAATGTTCAAAGTATGCAAAACTGCATCAAAGCAAATTAGCTAATTTCTAAAAGACACTATCAACATTCTTTAAACCACAACCAGATGTTTTATTCTGCTCCAGGAATTTTAGAGTTTTGATGTCGTCACTATTATTCACTATTAGTATTACTATTCAAATGGTAAAAACAAGAGACACCTGGGTAGGTGTGTCCAAACCTTTGACTGATTGTGTGTGTGTGTATATATATATATATATATATATATATATATATATATATATATATATATATACACACACACACCTTTGACTGAGTGTGTGTGTATATATATATATATATATATATATATATATATATATATATATATATATATATATATATATATATATATATATATATATATATATATGTGTGTACACACATTGTCAAGACTAATGCATTAATTGTTCTGAATAATTTGAAATACTAAACGCAGCTTAACGCAGCTAATGTTTACTTCCTGTGGTGGCTAAAGACTGCCTCCAATGAACATAGTAGAGGATGATATTCTGAGAGATATCACTGAAATTGCATCAGGAGACACTCTTATAATCTACCCTCAAGAAGAGCCATCGTTTCAAGAATGCCCTCTTTGTATGAGAGCGAGAGGACGCAAAGCACGGACATGCTTGAGCATGTGAAGTGTGTCCCTCTCCAAGAGGACCACTGGACTACACTGGACCACAGGGAACTACTTGGGCATCGCTGCTCATTTCACAGTAAAAGAAGTCTACAGTCGTTTGCATTGTAAGTATAACAGAAACATGAAACTGTGCATGTGCTGATCATGTTCTGGATGTCGCGAATGAATGAAATATCATGGAAAAGTTAACAACACTCAAGTGTTATAACTACCTGATGGCAACTTAGCAAAATTCCAAGGATTTCCATGCAGATATAATGGAACATATGAAGGATTCTAAAGGGTTGAGACAAAATACTGACAGCGTTGCCAGCAAGCTGGCCAAACCCAGGAGATAACGACTTGGCTAGATGGGTCACATGGGCCAGATGAAACATGGAGTCTGTGCAATTGCCCAGTCTAAGGTAGTCCTTTCCTAGAGCATATCTGTACTGCGGTATCTTTAAGAATAAAGCATATACTCAGAACTGTTACTCTGGAGTTACTGTTACTCTGAAGTTACAACAGTTCTCGTGACATTGTGAGACTTTTCTGAGGAATTATATTTCAACGTTGTGGACACCAAAACAACAGGTTGTCACAACGTTGTCACAAAGCTGTGTTTGCAGGGAGGACTACACTGAATTGTTATATCGGGGAGTGAAACAGAATCAACAATCTGAATTTTGTGGAATTTTGAGGGAGTGGATCCAGCCCCACCATGACCCCAACTAGCGGGATTAAGCAGCAGATAATGGATAGATGGATTTTGACACAAGATCTCAGCATGTATACTATCTTCTTCAGTTCTGTTGGAGAAGCAGCTCATGTGGCTCTCCGTGAAGCTGCTAGCCAGAATGTTCAAAGTATGTAAAACTGCATCAGAGCAAATTAGCTCATTTTTAACATCAACATTCTATAAACCACAACCAGATGTTTTATTCTGCTCTAGTAATGTTAGAGTTTTGATGTCTTTACAATTATTTACTACTAGTATTACTATTCAAATGGTAAAAACAAGATACACCTGGGTAGGTGTGTCCAAACCTTTGACTGATAGTATGTGTATATATATATTATTTATTAGAATTATTTCTTGCTTTTTTCATGACTTGCGCTCATATTGTATCAAATTTGATGAAACAAAAGCATATATTATAGCACCAATCCAGTGTCACCCCTTTTCCCATATTAGGTTCTCATCAAGAAAGGCTCTGTGCTCCCTATGTAGTGCTCTATGTATAATTCTAAACACTGGCTCCTGTCACGCAACAGTGCTCGGGTTTTCTAAATCCTGTTCCTGAAGGCACCCTGTCCTGCACATTTTAGTGTCTTCCCTGCTCCCACCACACCTGATTCAACTTGTCAGCTTACTAACATGTCCTTTCAGAGTCATGGGGAGTGTTATAAAGCAGGGAATGTGCAGGGCAAGGTGTCTCCAGCAGTTCAGACACATCCATACTTGGCAAATGTTTGCAATAAGTGCAATATTTAGGAAGTACGAAGGTGTTTGAGCCTGGATTTGATGCTACGTCTGACTGAAGCACATGCATTTGCAGCATATGAGACATTCAAGACTTTTATATTGCAGTTTTATAGTCAGTCGTTTCCAAAGTACTTTAATTCAAGCCTGTAATAATTATGATGGAGTTGTTTGCGTATCTTTTAGCCTGTTAGCTGTCTGACCAGCTGAGTTCTAGGTAAGAAAGAAAGCTAATCCAATCAGTTTAAACAGAACCAGGATGTTACTTCATCAATACACTTGGTTCTCCCATATGAGCAACATTAGAGTCAATGATTATTCCATTAACAGTAGAAAGACATAGCACATTAAGTACAGTTCAGGTTGTGAGGCAGTCATAGTGTATGTCTGTCATATATATTACTATGGCTTCAAACGTGACTCAACCAATCAGATTTTAGTAGTAGCTACTACTTGAGTCTTGCATTATGTACCATTTCTTGTCAAAACTGAGAGATGAATGATTACTGAGTGAGGATAATAAAAACTAAAATAAAATGATTATTGGTTTGTTAAGAGACATTGAGTTTTCCACATCACATACATATGTATGCATGAACATCATATACACAGACTCAAAAACAAGGTCTGGTAAGTTTAGATCTCAAATGATCTGAAAATCAACATAATATTGAAGTAGATTGGACGGAAATTGTAGACAACTAAAGACACGTCCTTCACTATGTTTTGACTGAGTTCTCTTTGAATTCTTCTTAAATTGTCAGATTCATCCACTCAAGAGAGTGAACCGAAGAACAAATCACATCAGCAAATGTTCTTCTGCACACAGCATGTTATTACACATTTTCACCAGAGACCCAGAACATTACACAGCACAGCTTTAAGTGAACAATGGGTGTGGCAGGTGTTTAAGTAGCAGTGTTCTCTCCTCATCTCTCCTCATAAAACAGATTACTAAGACGCTCTAGTTAGAGAGAGACTGCGTCACGGCTTGTTCCCGCCCACTGCAGCACGTGACCTGTGGTTTAGCTGGTTGCTAAGCTACCGGCCGGCATCCAAAACAATAGCCTAAGGCTTAAATATCCGCTAGCATAAATGCAAATGGCTCGAGTATAAAACTGCAAAATGGTTAAAGACTCGTTACAGAGTTGATAATAAAATACTGATTTGTGTGATTATATGACAAGAAACACATTAAAACACCAGAGAGAATCAAAATAACTAAGATTTGCCTGCGTGGCACCATGGGATTGCCATAGCGGCTGAGGAAGCATTCAGTGTTTTCTTAAAATCAGGTTAAAATAAGGTTTCTCATTAGACAGCATGTTTAAGATATCAAAGAATTGGGACAGCCTACATGTCGGGAGCGCATACTATGAAGTAAAATGCTGTCCATGTAGGTTTTGAGACACACCTAATATCAGTATGTTTCATTGTGTAGTGGTTTTGGATACTAGTGTATAACCTCACTTTCAATGAAACTAAGCCTTGCTTCCACGGACAAGAGCATCCACTTGTAACCTTAAAAGTGGCCACGTGACATGCGTTTCCATGCTCCCTCATATTCTATTTCAGGGCCAATGTGATGCACACTTGAACATCCCTCGCTATCTTTCTCATTAAAAAAGAGCAGTGCTGTGGCAGCGTGTGAGTGTCCTTGTGAAAACTCTGGTGATGAGGCCTGAGGTGAGTCATATATTTCGGAGAAAGCGCTGTAGGAGAATGCGCTCCGCCGCTACTAAATTTACAACAAGTGCAACAAACAATCCGGCTCTCCTATGAAATGTAATGTAACAGTATACACAGTCAGTATGTTCTAAATATGCTGTAATAGATTTTAAAGATATTGCTGTTTAAGGGGTCAGCAATCCGAGAGAGGCCGACAGAAAGAAATAGGCTGATGAGCGAAGTGGTGACAGAATGACTCTCTGTATGACTCCACATGCCTGCACATGGCACTCTCCGCCCAGGCTGGGGCGTTAAGTCGCAGTAGTCCTGCTGACTGCAGCACACTGGAGGCATGAGGGGGCGCTAGACGGATGCACGCATGTGGTAAGGCTTCAAATTAAGTAGTACTACATGGATACTCCACAGGCACAGAACCAAGTTCTCATGGAGGTTTTAACTGGTTTTAACTCTGCAGAAAGCTTTTGTTTTCATGTATAAATAACAGTATATTAAACAAAGCCAGAGACCACAAGTCTAACAACTGTAGTCCAACAGACTGTATACTCTCTGTATACCCCAACAGGACCACCATGGAGCAGATATCATTTGGGTGGTGGATCATTCTCAGTACTGCAGTGACACTGGTGGTGTTGTTTTATTGTGTGTTGCGCTGGTGTGAGTGGATCGCAGTGTCGCTGCTGGACTGAGAATAGTCCACCAACCAAAACTATCCAGCCAACAGTGTCCTGTGATCACTCATGAAGCGCTAGACCAGGGGTATTTAATTAGTCAGTAAGGTCCAGTTGGTGGAAATGTCTTCAGGCCTAGGTCTGGACCATCATAACTTCTAACTTGTGTCATGATTCAGTGTCGTATACTGAAGTAGCCTAGTATCAACATCTTATACCATCAGCTACTGAAACACCAACACATCACACATAGCGTTCAGTATATTTCAGTATATTTACTGTTTAAATGCTGAACTGAATTAATTATTTATAAAACTTCAAATAAATGTTTTTCTTCTTGTAACTCGATTTAACATCTTTACAGTTTATCTCTCTCTTGTATTCTTCTCTCAGACTTTCTCTTGTTCAGTGAGAGAAATGAGCTCTTGGTTGTCCAGTCAGGACTTTAAACCTGGGCTTAATTGGTGTCAGGGCTGTTCTCACACACATAACTCACGCGCCTTTGGTGATCTTGCAACGTATGTGATTGGTCAGTGGGTTTACTGACCAATCACATACACCGCACAGAGAAGAAACATTCCACTGCTTAAAATAAACACTGTTTGGGTCCGCATTGGACAACATCTGGGACCCTTTTAGTGACCTCTGAGATTGGTACTATGCAACAATCATTTGCAAGTTGGACCAGCAAGGTAGAAGTGGCTAATAGCATGGACAGTGAGTGGACACAGTTATTTAAAACTCCAGCAGCACTGCTGTGTCTGATCCACACACATCAGCACAACACACACTAACACACCATCACCACATTAGCATCACTGCAGTACTGAGAATGACCCACCACCCAATTAGTCCCTGCTGTTAGGGTCCGGACTGCGGAGGAACAGGGTAACCATGTCTACAGAGATTCAGATGGACTACAGTCTGTAGTTGTATGACTGCGAATGGCTCCTATATGGTAAGAGGAGATGATAAAATAGACATTCATTATACAAACAACATATTGGAGTGCAATGAATATAAGAGCATACGTTCACCCAAATCGAGAGAATACTGAACTAATTACAACCATTTTCTTTCATCACCACCTCATCTTTAGAGGCTCAAAATTAATGGGACAGTTGGCTGCTCAGCAGTTCCATCTCCAGTTGTGTGTTGTTCCCTCATGATTTCACTTACTAGTGTTCAGATATATTTATATGTGGCGTTTGCATTTAACTTTCGATATGAGCCCCAAAAAATTTCGCTGCCAGTTTAGCAATCCTAAAATACATTAAATGTGCCCAACCAACTCTTTAGCACATTCTAAAAATAAAGAATGCGTTGGTTAGCTCAGAAACACAAAGGACCAGAAGATAAGAACAGTTCAGGTGTTGTGAGGCAGTGTGTATCGTGTATGTCTATCATATACTTTGCTATGGCTTCAAACGCGGCTCAGCCAATCCGATTTTAGAAACAGGACTGTCTGTAGTAGCTTCTAAACTAGCTTTTATAATCATGCATGTACTGCTACTATTTGAGTCCCTGTTTAAAACTGCATTATGTATCATTTCTTGTCAATCCTGAAAGATGAATGATTACTGAGTGAGGACAATAAAACCTCTGTAAAACCTGACATGACATTGGGTTTTTCACACCACATACATATGTATGCATGAAAAAGAAAGTCTGGCTCAAAGCTTGGATCTCAAATTATCTGAAAATCAGCATTATATTGAAGTAGATTGAACGGTAATAGTAGAAAATTAACTCACATCCTCAGAAGACACATTCTTCACTACAATTTGTTCTCTTCGAATTTCGAGATTCATCCACTCAAGAAAGTGAACCAAATAACAACCCACATCAGCAAATGTTCTTCTGCAGGAGGCATACGATTACACATTTCCACCAGAGAGGTCTCCAAATCCCAGAACATTACATAGAGCAGCTTTAAGTGAAGCAACAATATTAATATGTTTTCTTATGCAGTGATTTTGGATTCTAGTACGTAATAAGCATTGGCAATCCTCACGTTCAATGAAAATGAGCATTTCTCCCACGGACAAGAGGTAAAAAACCGTAATGCATCCACTGGAAACACAAAGGCCCCGCAGATGATGGAGAACAATTGTGGTGGATGATACAAAAAAAACTTTGCAACAGTCAGCCAAATTAAGAATATCCACCAGGACACTGAGGATAAGTAAAGAACAATGCATATTCTGAAGGCTTACCACAAGATTTAACCCACACTCAGAGTGACCACATTAGAAGTTTCCATAAAATATCTACAAAGTCTGAATCAACATCTTATTTAAAGATGCAACAAAGATACCAGGATGATGGGAAATAACTGCTTGTGATCCAAAGCATGGTGAAGGCAGTGTTATAGTATAGTCATGTGTGAGGGGAACTGATACACTTGCAGTTATTGATGGTGTGATTGCTGACAATCAACCAGCAGGATGAACCATATACGGCTATAATATCAGCTCAGATTCAACAAAATGCTTTAACGGCACTACACAATGCAGATAGCCAATGACCTGAAACATACTGCAGAAGCAACCTAAGACTCCTGTAAGGCCAATAAGAGGAATGTTCTGCAAAGGCCAAGACATTCGCCTGGCCTCAACCCAATCGAGAACTTACTGAAGGTAAAGCATGCCAAAAACATGCAGGAAGCGCAGACAGCTGCTGTAAAGGTCTACAGAGGACCTCCAGGGAAGGAACCCAGCATTTGGTGATGTCCGTCCATCCTTCCTTTCTCTTCTCCTGTTTTCGTGATGGCTCTGCTCAGTAGCCGCAGGGCTAACTCACCTCCTCTCTTCAGAGGTCAAAGCCAAACATATCGTAGGAGACACTCGGGGGCTGTGGGATATGTGTGTGTGTGTGATCACAGGTTGGATGTCACCATTTGAGAAGACACACACACACAAAAATCAGACACCCACACACTCTCTCTCATGTCTGCCCCCTCGACCTCTGTGTCAGGAGACTTCACATGTCATCACACACTAACTCTGTAAGGACACCCTGCACACACACACACACACACACAGAAACATTGTAGGGACATTCCTTTCTTTCCCTGAGACTTTCCCAGAACTACTACCACCCTAACCCTAACCATGACCTTAACCTGACCTTGTATGTATTGATTGACATTGTAGAGATCAGGTTGTAGTCCCCAGAAGGACAAAGGGTCCACACAACGTGAATATTTGCCAGGTTCTGGTCCCCACAGTGTGCCATAAACCTGGTACATGTACACACACATACACACACTGCCTCAAGGTACATAAAATATTAAAAATATTTGGATGATACTAACATTGCGTGTTCTATTAAACATCCAGTCTGAATTAAAAAAAAAACATAAACAGTATATTAATGTGATTTAATAATCAGACCTATCTGATAATATTATTATTCATATTCTAATTAGCATGATTGACATTGCTCAGTCCCACACGCCCAGCAATAGATAGAGCTTGGTCGTTGTGCAGAAAGTTCTTCTGACTCAAACCCAGAGAGGTTCTGGGAAGTGACCCTATTATTTTAAAGCTGTGTGGGCGGGGCAGCCACACCAGGTGAGGGTTACGCTTATGTAAGCATTACCCAAGAGTAGGACCACCCAATTTACATTAAAGGGGAAGAATTTTGGTTCAAGTAATTTAATTTATTGAACACTGGATCGTTTTTGTATACTGCACTTATTTACTGTGTGACCTCAACAACAAATTTTACATAATTTGAAATAAAGCCTAGATTTAGGATGAAAAGCATTAGTATTGTGTTGAATCATGAAATCGGGCAAATTGAAAAAGATATGCAAAAGTCAAGAAAAGCTAGGGCTGTTAACATGTATGTGTATTATTTGCTTTTATGTGTATTTATTTTCCTCTTATTCCATTTTTATTTGTTGCTATTAATATTTGTATTTAATATTTCAGTTCATAGTTTTAATTGAGTCGCTTGTCTTTTAAGAATTTCACTGCTAGTCGTACTGTGTATGACTTTGTGATGAAAAAACTTGATTTGAATTAATTGGTTTGCATGCCCCCCCCACGCTTGAGTGGGTTTCCTCCGGGTACTCCGGTTTGACATGTTAGGTTGATTGGTCACTCTTAATTGCCTGTGTGTGTGTGGGGGGGATTGTTGGCCATGCAATGGACTGCCGAACTGTCCATGGTGTACACTGCCTTCGCACGATGACACTGAGATTGGCTCCAGTGACCCAGACTAACGGGATACAGTGGAAGATAATGGATGGATGGATAGATTTTCTCCTTGAGGTTATTGTTTATGTTGTTGTACTTCGCAAACAATTCATTTAACATGCCCACTTTCCCACCTCTTTTCATCCCTTGTTGCTTTGGCTTTAAAACTAATAGAAGACAATGAGCTCTGTTCTGATTGGCTGTCCTGTAAGAGTCTTGAGCCTATTTAGAAGAGATCTTCAATATGAGTGGGTGGGGCTGAGGTGAGGCAGGCTGAATAGGTGTGAATATGTAAATGAGCTGTTACATCACAGAAAGAATGAATTCAAAACAGGATGCATATTATCCATATATAGACTGGGCCGTGAATGGTGAATGGTTAAACCTCAACAGGGTTTAGTTACTACTTCCGATTCCTATATTTCAAAACAGTGAGGTAAATTGCTGTTCCATAATAAAGGCCCTTTAAACAGGACCACACCACATTCTTATTTACTGATCTGCCACACATATCTACCACTTAACCAATCAATAAGGTGAGAAAACAGCTTATTGTTTGTTCCCTTTGGAGGACCATAGACAGCTTGAGCAGTAAACATGCTGACCACGAGGAATCATTTCTCTGTTTTTTTGAGGGACATTAAACAAGAGGTTGATAATCACTGTGCCAAGTATTAAGAGGTGATACGACACCCAAGGACTCCTCCACTCGGGGTTTGATAACACTTGAAAACAAGACATCCCACTTGAGACCCAAAACACAGCAAAACATCAGAAGCAGCAAGCAAACCAATACCATCTGTAGTGTCAGAAGTCACTGAAAAGAGCCAAGTATAACCATTGGCGTAGGAACAGGGGGGATAGGGGGGGACGTGTCCCTCCCAATATCAGAAACAGGTAGATTTGTCCCACCAAAAAATTAAACCACAGAAAAAACAGAAACAATTTATTTTAAAAGCGTGTTTTGGCAACCTTTGCAATTCACTCGCTGTGTTTGTTGTTAGCAACAGACTCTGGTTGTTAGGTGGTCTTTAACTTTGTTAAGGCTTGTGTTGAGATGCCTGTTCAGAAATATCCTGCTGTCGGCCGATACACTAACCGGAGCTCTTGCCTCGCTGGAGTGTGGGGTAGCTCGTGCCAGCTTTAAACGCGAGGTCAGTGATGAGAGCAATGAACAGCAAAATATACTGCAATAAAACGGGTTTAGTATAATGTGTTGTTATGGTAACAGACTAGGAGGGTTTGGGTTAGCTAATGTTTATATTAACTTTAGTCAGAAAGCACTCTGAAACGTAAAGTTACATTACTCTCTGACCACGCCCCAAACTGCAGACCTGGGGTGTAGCTAGAGTCCCAGCGCCCCTAAAGATTATAGTAAAAAAACGTTTTTTTCTTTTGACTGGTGTTGTGTGTGTAGTAGGTTTTGCAAAGAAATATTTTAATACTTTATCACTCAGAACCAACACATTGCTGTCATTATCAGCAGTCCATATTTCTGATGCACCCTTTAATCTGTTATTGTTAGCTAGGAGTAACTGGTTTATTTTAATTTAGCAGGCTAATGCTGCAGGTGGTCTGTTTACTGTTTACACTGTTTTCTGACAGCATGTAATGTGGAGGATCTAGTTTAGTTTGTAAAGTCATCTTTAATTGGATTAATCTAATAATAAACAGACATACAGATAATGTTGTATTTAGTTTATTTATTTGTAATTTACTGTAATTCCACAAATGTTGTTCTACGTCACTATACATACAGTGATTTACTACCTTACCTACAGTGAAATCAGCTTATAGGTAATATTTTAGGGGATAGGGTGGGCTTTGATTCATATTAGCAAATGTGCCCCCCCCCCAATGTCAAACCTGCTTCTACGCCCTTGGGTACAACTAAAAAACAATAGCAATTCCTGCCTTGGAAGACTGACCACTCTCTGTGCTGAGGCCCATGGATTCTGGTTGGTCAGATTCTGTCTGGATCTTTTTCTCTATCCCTGGATTCTGGGAGCAGACTGAGTGCCGTGTGTCACACAGTGGATAGTAGTGGTCTCCAGCCCCGGTCCTGAACAGCTATGTTTTTGCAGAGCCTAGTACTAAACACAATTGATCACACCTGCTCCAGCTAATCAACCTCTTTCCAGTCACTGATTGGTGGATGAGCTGTATTTGAGGTAAGTAAGGTGGAAGGGCAGCCTACTGGATACAGGTTGGAACTAAACTCTGTAGTAATTCACCAGGAGGCCTGAAAATCCTTAATGAACAAACAGAGATGAATTTAAGTGTTTTTGATAGTCTCAGCAAGTTCGAAGCTTTAATTAGCTTCTTTTTTTTTTTAGAGCAGGCCAAAAGTTCACGCTTGAGATTTCCACTATGTATTACTCACAGGACTAATACGGAATAGACAGAGAGAAGAAATGGGCTGAGCAAAGGGAGGGCAAAAATGAGAAAACAAGAAAGGAAAGCATAGTTAGCTAAAACAAAAAGGAGAGGAAGGAAAGGAAATTGTAAAAACAAGGGAAGGAAAGAATGGGATGAAATGTATGAAAAAGAAAGGACAGGAAAGAAAAAGAAACAAAAGGAAAAGTAAGAATGGAATTATATGACAACAAGGAAAGAAAAAGATGAAATAAAATGAAATGTATGTAAAGGAAAGAAAAAGGAAAGGAAAGAAAGAATGAAATGATATGAAAATAAGAAAGGGAAAGAATGAAACGAAATGTATGGAAAAAGAAAGGACAGTGCAAGACAGGAAGGAAAGGAAAGGAAAGGAAAGGAAAGGAAAGGAAAGGAAAGGAGAGAAAAGGAGAGGAAAGGAGAGGGAAGGAAAGGAAAGGGAAAGGAAAGGAAAGGAAAGGAAAGGAAAGGAAAGGAAAGGAAAGGAAAGGAAAGGTAAGAAAAGTAAATAAAAGGAAGGGAAGGGAAAGGAAGGAAAAGGAAAGGAAAGGAAAGGAAGGGACAAAAAATGAAAGAAAAAAGGAATGGAAAAGAAAGGAAAGGAATGGAAAGGACAGAAAATGAAAGAAAAAAGGAAAGGAAAAGTAAGAATGATATATGAAAATGCAAATGAAGAATAAAATGAAATGTAAGGAAAGAATGAAATGAAAAGTATGAAAAGGACAGAAAAGGAAAAGAACGGAAATAAAGCTTAACAACATGAAAGCAAAGAGAGAAGTATGGAAATGAAATGAAATTAAAGTATAAAAGAAAAGGAAAGGAAAACAAAGGAAAAGAATTCAGGGAAATTAAAAATAAATGAAATGAGTGAAAGAGAAAGGAACGGGTACAACAAAAAAATCAAGCACATTAAAAAAATGGGGAAAGGAAGGGGAGGGAGGGAAAGAAGAAGACAGGAAAGGAATAGAAAAGAAAAGAATGTCCTGCAGTGTCATCATCAAAGGCTGACTTTCCCGTCAACTTCATTAGCAGTTCATTCACTTCCTCCCTGCGCAGTTTAGAGCTGCTGTAATTCCCCGGCCGTCCGCGTGACATATGGATATAACATGCGGGTCAGAGAGAATGTCCACAGGGCTGCAGTGTCCAGTTCCTTTAGTCATTCCGACTGTGAGCTGGAGAACATACTCCCTACCTGTACAGTTCACTTAGCAGGAGACTACCAGAGAGATCGACGTGTACCGTACAAGGACAGTGAGAACGCTGTGAAACGAAAAGAAGAAGGGAACAGGACGCAGTGGAACTGAACACGTCATATCCTGCATCCTATTGACTTTTAAGACAGATCTTCTTTCTGCCCTTCTGCCGTTGACCTCTTACTGTCTCACTAAAGACTGCAGGACACTTCACACCATGAAAGGAAAACTATGTAATGTTTTAAAAGAAGGAAGTTGTTTTGTTTCGCCCCAGTCAGGGTTACTAACCTGATTACATTATATTTCCACTTCATCCTCATCATGAACACATCATGAATCATGAGTTCAATGAAGATGTTACGCAAACCACAGCAGGAGAACACGGGTTTAGTCATTCTGTCTTTGATTATGGCTGAAGGGTAATCGGAGAGGACAGGAGACAGGAGGAGAGGATAGGAAGAGAAGGGAAAGGAAGATAGGTTGAAAGGAAAGGAAATGATACAAAATGAAAGGAAAAGACAATAAAGTGAAGTGAGTTAAAGGGAGAGAAAAGGAACGTGAAAGGAAAACTAAAGAAAACTAAGGAAAGGAAAGGAGAGGAACAGTAAAGAAAGAAAATAAATGAAATAAAAACTGAAACAAAATGAAAGGAAAAGACAATAAAGTGAAGTGAGTTAAAGGGAGAGAAAAGGAACAGGAAAGGAAAACTAAGGAAAACTAAAGAAAACTAAGGAAAGGAAAGAAGAGGAACAATAAAGAAAGAAAATAAATTAAATAAAAACTGAAACAAAATGAATGGAAAGAGACAAGAAAGGAAGGGTACAGAAAATAAAAAAAGAAATGTAATGTAAGGAAAGTGAAGTGAAGTGAGCTGAAGTACAACTGAATAGAAAGAAAAGATAAGAGAAGGGAAGGAAAGGAAAGAGACAAGAAAGGAAAGGAAAGGAAAGGAAAGGGAGAGAAGGGAACAAAAAGGACAGGAAAGGAAAGAAAAGAGAAGAAAGGAAAGAGACAAGAAAGGAAAGGAAATGAAAGGAAAGTTAAGGAAGAGAAGGGAATGGAAAGAAAGGGAAATGAAAGGGAATGGAAAAGAATGGAATGGAACGGAAAGAAAAGGAAAGGAAAGAAAAGGAAAGGAAAGAAAAGGAAAGGAACGGAAAGAAAAGGAAAGGAAGAGAAAGGAAATGAAAGGAAAGGAAAGGAAAGGAACGGAAAGAAAAGGAAAGGAAAGGAAGGGAAAGGAAATGAAAGAAAAGGGAAGGAAAGAAAAGGAAAGGAACGGAAAGAAAAGGAAAGGAAAGGAAAGCAAAGGAAAAGAAAAGAAGGGAAATGAAAGCAAAGGAAAGAGACAAGAAAGGAAAGAGACAAGAAAAAATAAAAGGAAAGGAAAGAAAATGAAAGGAAAGGAAAGGAAGAGAAAGGAAAAGAAAGGAAAGAAAATGAAAGGAAAGGAAAGGAAGAGAAAGGAAAAGAAAGGAAAGGTAAGAAAGAGATGGGAAGGGAAAGTAAATAATATATAATATATTATAATATATTATATATAATAATAATAATAAAGTTGTTAAGTTTCTCCACAGCTGGTGTTACCTGCCTGATTACATCATCACTATCTTTTTAAATATAGAATACTGAGTTTTGAAGGTTGTGAAGTTGGTCACTCTGAAAGAGGTGATTTTTACTAAAAGCTGAATAATTACTTCATGTTTGACACATAAACTAACTTCTTTACTTAACATAAATATGTAGTTTGAATGAACAATACTTTCTTTAAGTAAAACTAGTTCCATTGCTTGTTACCAATCAAGCTCTGTTTACAGTGTAGTCAGGTTTTAGTTTTAAATTCATTACTGAGGATTGAGCTTGAGACGATTTTGCATATGGAAGACTCACTCAGCTTCTCACTGGGACACCATGTACTGCAACTACTCTCAGAAAAAAAAAAACACTACACTGTCACCATCACCCTCCCGCGAGCGTCTTCAGTATCCATAGTCAGGCATCAGAACTGCACCACAATAAAGTGTAACATATTTAAGGTAAAATAAGACTCCTTTAACCAGCACTCGCACCCTGATTAACAAAAACTATATCTAGACTGTATCTGTACTCTGAAAGTTTAATTCATGGCTACTGAATAATAAACCCTAGAGAGAAGACGATCGAGACGGATGAGAGAAATAGAGAAAGGAGAGAGATCAGAGACAGAAAGAATAGAATGAGAGAGAGAAAGAGAGAGAGAGAGAACGAGTGCGATCTTCTCTTTTCAGACATATAACTACACAGGATCCTGACAGGAGCCCAAGACAAACCAGGCCCTGTTGCCACAGCAACGAGATCAGACGAGGGGTGCGTGTGTGTGCTCGCGTGCACGTGTGTCTCGTCTGAGCCCAACGCCACACACAACCATACGTTACATAGACGCTCTGCCTATATGTGAGGACGTGTGTGTGAGCGGGCGAGCGAGAGAGACAGAGAGATCCTGCGTACTGAGATTATGTAAGAGCGCAGGAAACAGATGATGCGATGATGCTGCTGAGTGATGCAGGCGCAATCACAAGCAGAATGACTAAGCATGTGTTTTTTCCTGCTATAGTTTTCAGAACATCCACATAATACTTCTCACAGAGCTTCATGCACCCCGAGAGGACCACTGTGGAGACGCACACGTGTAAAGATCGTGTCCCCCTGTATGTGTTATACGTTGTATAACGAGAACACGTCCCATTAGGACTGTATATAATCTGTATTGGCAGAAACTTTACAGGTGCCAGCGTCTCTTCTGAAATGAGGAGCATTAATAGTGAGCTTCAGCTGCAGCAGCAGCCTCTCCTCCTCTGGCAAGGCTTTAGAGTAGGTGTCGAAACTTTTCTGTCAGATTGCATTCAGCCACAAGAGCATTGGTGAGGTTGGGTACTGATGTTGGATGATCAGTTCTGGATCACTCTAGCTCATGCCCAAAGCCTGGCTCACGCTACAAGATAACTGGGGCAGGTTTGCTCCTCCCAGCAATCCAGGGTGTGGGGAGTCAATTACCCAACCTTCACTCCTCTGATCGTTGGAGTCGCCTTGATTGTGAGTCGTAAATATGAAACATGTTCAATCTTTACGACTCAGAATCCTCTGGTGGGGGGTGGACGCAGAGATGCAGACAGTGGAACGTGCCTGAAGAACCGTCAACCAATGAAAGCAGAGCTGAATGGAACTTCCCTGTGTGGAACTTCTCAGCCATGGTTTCATCCACACCCTTTTCTTTCTCCTGGCTTTCTCAGCGCAGAAAACAATCACCGCTATCATAGCAACGGTCTCGCTGTCATCCGCCATGTTTATTTACATCTTGTTCGGGGGAAATTCCCACCAGCTCACTCAGTGTAGCAGTTTGGGCGTGAGAAATCTGAAAGCATGTGATGTTGATGAGCTCCACCACTCCCAAGAACACAGCTCCAGGCTGATGGGAGGGCTTTATACCCCTCTCGCTTGGCATTAGGCATGGTGACCTTAGGTTCGTATGCTCCAGAGGGTCCAATATCCCCTAGTCAGCAATGATGAATTAAGCTAGATGTCAACTAGTCACTGATCATTATAAAGCTACCATGTACGTCTCCGAGAACACAAGGAGAAGAACCTGGTGATCCTGGGGTTCGTATCTCTGGTCTCCTGAAGGCTAGCAATGCAAACCAGGCCTGTACTGACCTGTGGAACATTTCTCCACAGATCAACAGTGGTTTAAAGTTTTGAATGGGGTTATCTCTGGTTTTCTGAAGACTACATGGCTATAGACTTCCTAGTCTACAGCTGCTTAATCAAAAGTTCCACTCCACCTTAAATGCTGCAGCTTGTACAAGCAGCAGAATGTAACTGCAGCACAGTTTAAGGTGGGATATGCCTGTTTTGACATGTTGCTACTCAGTGCTCATTGCTGTGTTTCATTGCAAACCAGCCAATCAAAGCAGAGCTTATGATTCATGAGCACCACAAAAAAAGGAAAACAGCCAATTTAAAGCCATGACCAGGTACTCAACATTTTAGAGGTAACGCGTTGGTTCAAATGAATGAAGTTTTGAATTATCTTTATTAAGGAGTTAATACTGTTGAGCTTTTAAGTTTCAGTATCTACAGCAGTATTCAATTTTTATGATTGTGACATAGTTGCAATGATCACAAACTGAGATGTAAAAGAAAAACTCTTTCATTAAGAATCTACAGAGTGAAACACTCCAACACCAACGTCAAAGTAGATGGTAGAACTGGAAGTAGTTCAAGTCAAGCAGAGACAGTAAACACATTTATGGTTAAGTGCATAGAAAGTTATGTTATACTAGATATAACATGTGAATGTGTTTATCGTATAATCTAAGCTAAGAATTCACATATGGCTAGTCCTCCTGAGTTTTGCTCTACTCACTAAAATAAGTGCCCCTCAAGATGGTACTAACAATTTGACAGGGTTAAGTGACTAAGCAGCTAACTGCTTAAGAAAACAAATACAAATGATATCAGGGCTTTCAGTGTGAGCATGTTTTTAACCATGAACAAAGTCACACACCTTCTGTGGAACATCAGAGGCAAGGCAAGGCAAGGCAAGTTTATTTGTATAGCACCTTTCATACACAGTGGCAACTCAAAGTGCTTTAAATAAATAAAGAAATAAGAAACAAAGCATTACAATAAATCAGTTAAAAGAACTAAGAAATATACAAAAGAAAAAGAATTAAACATAAAAGTAAAGAATGAGATTCAAAAGTGCTGATGGACTGTGAAAAATGAAAAAGGAGGTTTAAAATCAAAAGAGTTGTAGAACCAACTGTTCAGTAAGAGTAAGAGTTCAGTAAGAGTTTTAAACTGAGCTGCACAAACAGGAATGTTTTCAGTCTGGATTTAAAGGTGTCCAGTGTTGGGGCTCTTCTAACACTCTCGCTCTCCCTCTAATTCTCGCTCTAACACTCTCGCTTAACTTATTCCAATTCAAAATATAGAATAAATGCAATTCAAGGCACCTTTAAAGTCAGACTTTAACTTCTTATCTGAACCCAAACCCTTGTTCCTTCAGTTTGGAGACACCCTGAAAATACATGAAAACTAACACACATGCACACACACTTTGACCAGCTGTGCGCTAATAAGTCCTCCAGTAGCCCACAAGGCCTTTGATCTAACCGAGTCGTGATTTATCTGCTTATATCAGAGAGTTCATTTGGGTTTGATCTGGGGCTATTCTATGTTCCATGGTCGTGTGTGTGTGTGCTTCCAGTAGGAAATGCTCCTCAAACTTGGGTGTCCCAGGTCAATGGTCAGAAACGAGGTCTGGTGGGTTTCATTGCTCTATATGGACAAAAACTAAAAACTAAAATAGCCATTTAACTGACACCAGTCTCAGACCCATTGTGCATTTGCACCATCACTCAGCGTTTTCCTGTTACTGCATTAAATCAAACCCAGAACGAGACCATAGAACTCTGTGGAAGATTATAGAACTTGGATGTATACTAAGGCAGTCAATATGAAGTCACCCAATTACCTATTACCTAGTTTGAGAAGAGCTAGTCGATGTTGAAAGTTCTATTCTAGTAAATCTAAATAAGTAGAGCAGTGCCTCGTTTAAACTAGGTGGTCCAGATGGTCCATAATATTTGTTCTATATCTTTGCATTGCGAGTTAGGTTGTAAAAAAAATAGTGTGGGCTATTTAGAGAAGAGTCTTATGGTTGATACTAGAGTCTACATAAAGGTTCCAGTTCCAGGGCTGGTTTATGGGTCCCTGTAGACCACTGGAGTAGAGAGGTATATGTGGTGTAGTAGCTCTGTACTACTCTCTGAAGTTCCTGCCATCTTTTTGCTATACTTGTTATAACAAAGTTGATTACATAGTAATCATGGTTATTCATTATTCACTGAAGTTTTCGAAATTTGAACACCGTTCCAACTCCAGATTGTCCGGTCTGATTGTGTTAGTGGGGTTTGTATACAACTTTATGACCGGATACACAAATTCTGGAAAACAATGGATTTTTTCCCATAGAGAATGAATGGGATGGAAACGTGCACGCCAATCTACTGAACTTCTGCCTGACCGACGGACACCATTTTGCATGCACTGACTCAAGGCAGACCCCCGACCACGACTGCAGTGTTGGTTTGACCTGCACTTATCTGTTTGTTATTTCTTTCTCCCTCCTTTTTCCCCATAGAGTCCCATTCATTTTCAATCACATCCAGACATCATGGTTTCATTTAACCTACAGCCTCTAAACTGCCTGTACTCACTCAGGGCAGGTCCCCAAACAGTAATCCAGACATACTATAACCTGTACTCCTCTACTTGTCGTTTATGCGACAAGACTTTTCTACTTTACACTTTTCTAGTTTACAGGTGTGGGTTTGCACCTCTGATGTTTTTCAGGATTTAATACTAACATTATTAGATGTTTTCAAGACAAACATCGCTAAAAAAATCACTATAAAACTAGAAATTTGGACGTAACCATAAACAGACAGAAGTTAGAGAGGGAGATAGAAAGAGAGGGAGCTAGATAGAGAGGGATGAGAAGCAGCAGAAGAAATAGACATGTGAAAGTGCAGGATGACGGCAGCGTCCCATGCAGCCACACCAGCCTCCCTCCGGCCATCTGTCGTGCTCTCTCTCTCTCTCACTCTCCTCCTCTCTTTCACCCAGTCCTGAAGTCTCCTACGCGCTACCCTTCCTCCGACCTTTTTTGCCTTTGCGTCTGACCGATGTAGGGAAGAGAAACATGGGATGAAAGGAGAAATGAGAGAAAATGAGACTCTAGGAAGACTCTCAGCGTTTCCTTGGAACAAGCCAATGTTCTGCTGTTCTCTGAAAACAGGTGCTTTTACAGGAGGAGGCTTATTCTGGGGCAGCTCTTTTTTCTTGGGGTTGTGGGAAATGTAGTAGAAGTGATAGGATTTGGAGAGCAATCGGCACTCGTCTGTTCTAGCTGCAATGCAGGAGAACGTGAGGAGCTGTCTGTGAGTCATAGTGTACCACTGGAGTCTCAACACACACAGGCACACTACACAACAACAGCTACCGAGCATACACGCATACACTACTGAGAAAAAGTCATAAGTGAGCATGAATACAATACAAAGTAGATAATAGAACAAATTTTGAGCTCCAGTTTGAAGAACAAAGTGTAGTTCCAGATTTCTCCTGGACGCCCCAGACATTGTATGAACGTATTCAGTTCCTTCAGCAGTAATCTTGATTTAGCTTAATGAAGTACTGAGCAGTCAAAGCAGGTATTAGATGAGAACTGTAAATAACACTGGGTTGTTTCCACAAGGAGAAGCTTGGAAAGGGTTAAATGAACACACTAATATATGTAAAAGTAATAAAGCGTTTTGCTGAATAAATAAAATGTTTCTTTCTGGAAAAAAATGATTATGAAATATTATTATTAGAAAAGTGCAGGATGGTTGCACAGCTTAAGCAGTGCGAGGAAGGAGGGATGAATAAACGACAAGTAGAGGAGCTCGGGTCAGTGTGTTCGGGGATATGCCCTGAGTGAGTACATGCAGTTTGGTGGCTGTAGATTTAATGAAACCATAATGTTTGGGTGCGCTTAAAAATGAATGGGACTCTATGGGGGAAAAAAAGAGGGATAAGGAAACAGACTAGTGTGGGTCAAGCCAACACTGCAGTCATGGTTGGGGGTCTGCCCTGAGTCAGTGTATCCGAAACGGGGTCTGTAGGTTGAGCGAAAGTTCAGTAGATTAGCGTGCTCTTTTCTATCCTATTAATTCTCTATGGGGCAAAAATTCATCAAAAAGCTCTATACAAGCCCGAATCACACAATCAGACTGGACAATCTGGAGCTGGAATGGTGTTGATATTTCAAAGACTACGTAGCAAACATCTGGCAGAAAGCAAAAAACGAATACAAGCTACCTTGGAGCATTTCTATTGGCCCATTCCATGATGAAATGTTTACAAAATATAAATGGAAGCTGTCGTGCTTGAATGATGTAGAGAAATAAATATTGGTGGTTTTAAATAGTAAATAAAAAAGGCTATGTTTGAAATCTAAGGTGGGAAGTATATATATAATGAACCATTTTACAACAACCCACAAACAACACAGAGTTCTGGGGGAATAAGTAGGACCCTGAGAAGGTCTGAGCTCTGAGATCATAGAACCTATGGAAAAACAAGCCCTGAAAGAAGTACAAGCCTGAAAAAAATAGTATCCTGAATAAATAGGAGCCTGGGAATACAGGGCCCTGGCAACATAGGAACCTGATTAATTAGGAGCTTGAGAACATAGGATCCAGAATAATTGGGCATCTGGAAACATAGGACTATGTCTAAATAGGATTCTGGCCAAACAGGATTCATTATAAAAATGAACACTAAATAAATATGATCTTGAACAAAATTAACCCTGACTATACATAGGACCCTGAGAACATAGGACCCCAAGTAAATAAGACCCTGAGAACAGAGAAGCTTGAATAAAGAAGGCCTTGGAAACATAGGACCCTGGTTTAACTGGACCCTAAGCAAATAGGACTCTGAGAACATAGGACCCTAAGCAAATAGGACTCTGAGAACATAGGACGCTAAGCAAATAGGACTCTGAAAACATAGGACCCTAAGTAAATAGGACCCTGAGAACAGAGAAGCTTGAATAAAGAAGGTCTTGGAAACATAGGACCCTGATTTAACTGGAGCCTAAGCAAATAGGACTCTGAGAACATGGGACCCTAAGCAAATAGGACTCTGAGAACATAGGACGCTAAGCAAATAGGTCTCTGAAAACATAAGACCCTAAGCAAATAGCACTCTGAGAACATAGGACGCTAAGCAAATAGGACTCTGAAAACATAGGACCCTAAGTAAATAGGACCCTGAAAACAGAGAAGCTTGAATAAAGAAGGTCTTGGAAACATATGACCCTGATTTAACTGGAGCCTAAGCAAATAGGACTCTGAGAACATGGGACCCTAAGCAAATAGGACCATGAGAACACAGGACTCTAAGTATATAGGACCCTGACAACAAAGAAGCTTGAATAAAGGAGGACTTGGAAACATAGGACCCTGGTTTAACTGGATCCTAAGCATATAGGACTCTGAAACATAGGACCCTAAGAAAAATAGGACTCTAAGAACATAGGACGCTAAGCAAATAGGACTCTGAGAACATAGGACGCTAAACAAATAGGACTCTGAGACAAGGAGGACCCTAAGTAAATAGGACTCTGAGAACATAGGACGCTAAGCAAATGGGACTCTGAGAACATAGGATGCTAAGCAAATAGGACTCTGAGAACATAGGACGCTAAGTAAATAGGACTCTGAGAACATAGGACGCTAAGCAAATAAGACTCTGAGAGAAGAGAAGCCTGAATAAAGAAGGCCTTGGGAATGTAGGACCCTGCAATATATGATCCTAAATAAATTGTTCTAAGGAATCCTGTGTATAGAACGAGAAAATAGGGCCCTGGGAAGACGGATATGGTTACAGTCTGGGTGGAAAGAAGGAAGATAACGAAGAGGAGGATACGGTGTTTAAGTCAATCTTAGAGCCCTCGAGAACGCAAATGATCTTCATTTATATTTCAGACACTCCTTACACACACAGACACACACATGATAGCATAGAGCTGATCAGATGACCTGAACTAAATCAGACCGTACCGGCTCTGAGACCCACCACACACACTCATACTGTCTCTTTGTCCTACTCCTATCTTTCTCTCTCTCTCTCTCGCGCTCTTTCTCTCTCTCTCTCTCTCACTCTAACTCAGGGACTAGGGGGCCTACAGAAAGAGTGATTAAAAAACGCTGAAAGTGACTTAAGGAAATCGACGTCCCTCCTTGCCGCGCCTCATTTGCTCATCGTTATATTTAATGAAGTCAGCGACGAGAACAACAAATAATGAAATAAATACTATAAAAAAGAACAAGAAATTAAACCATTTTTATCACAGCAGCTAATGTGTAACATGCACTGCATATGGTCTACTGCTGTGCTGGCATGGAATATCAGCATCGCCATAAACAAATGTTGCACCTGAGCATCCATTAAAATTAGTTCAGGAATACGTTCAGCGTGCATGTTCATCGTTGAGGAGAAAAGAATGGTTGTGCTTGTCACTGGCGGGTAATTCTAGGGCTTTCACGGCTTCTACTGTGATGAAAGTAGAGTCAAGTAATGACTGACAAGCTCAGGAATAACAGCAACAAGTGACTAACAAAGCTAAAGCACCCTTTCCAACAGCCCTGGATCACATTGCTACCCTGCAGGGCACCAGAGATATGGACCCTCTGAATCTCACACCGTAGGGCAGCCTACTGTAGAGGCCCAGAGAACCAAAGTGCAGGAACGCAGCGAAAATACAAATTTAGAACCATTTGCCACTTGTGTTTGCACCCAGCAGAACCTGACCTTCACATTTAACCCATCAGTGCAGTGAAACACACACATACACAAGGCAGACACACTAGGAGGCAGTCAGAACACTTGTAACTGGAGTAACTGACTTCAAACTGTACAGGATTATAGGGTGTTATACTGCCTCTCCAACCACACATGACTTTTTATTGCAGTCTCGGGAAAACTGGACATAACGACATTCAATGTCTGACCTTTGAAGCTCTGTAGAAACGCAGAAGCCCTCTGGATCGCTCAAGAAATGTCAGAACCAAGACAAACTCCCTTTGATTGCATTGCTAGCCTACAGGAAAGCCGAGACACAGCCCCTGGAACCACCAGGCTCCTCACCTGCTGTCTTCTCTGGGGCATCCATGTTGATAGCGTCATAATCCTAACCATAATCATCAATAATTGGTCAACATCAAGCTTAAAAGACTGTTGCCAGGCAGTAAAGGTGACAAGTCGACAAATCTGTGCGAGCCCTAGAGTCCAGCATTTACTTCTACAACAGCAGCTTCTTGAAGTGCCTCCTTGAAGAGACTCCTGTGGATGTTTTCAGATCTGAAGCAAGAATGGAGCTAGATCTTCTCCTATCTCTGTTTAACTGATACAGACAGTTTTCTACCAGGTCTACCAGGTCTTCCAGGTGGTTGTTAGGAATTCCAATTCATCTATTCTCACTTGTTTCATTTTACCTTTTTCTTCCTTCATGCGAGTGGTTGATATCCTTCAAGATATCTCATGAAGAATGAATAACTCAATGTCTTTTGCACAGTAGTACAGTTTTACGATGGAGAGCAATCTGAAGATAGTGATGATATTGAAATAATATTGTATAGCTAATTAAGCGTTAGTGGCCAATGGGCAACATACAGGAATGGCTAGACCATTCTTCATGCTTCTGGCAACGGTTATGACTTTACAAGTGGGAAATAGATAAATGATAAAGACACAAACCATAATTTTCTTCAGTATTAGCTGCTGATAAATCATGATACCAGCCACTGCCTACTTTATCCTTCCTCATGCCAGTGGTTGATCTTATAGCTAATCTCCAAGATATCTCAGGAAGAATGAAAAACTTAAAATAACAGTAGTGCAGTTTTACGATGGAGAGCAGTCTGAAGGTAATGAAATAATATAGTATAGCTAATTAAGTGTTAGTGTTCAGTGGACAACAAAAAGGAATGGCTAGAACATTCTAGATGTTTCAGGCAACGATTATGAGAAACCCAAGCCTCCATTTTCTTCACTATCAGCTGCTGATAAATTATGATACTGGCCTTTGCAAAGCAGATATCGCAGAGGACTTCAAACATGCAAATAAGCCATCTAGCCAATCACAGTGTTTACTGTTTTACAGCGTTCTCTGCCCATAGTTTATTCATTATGCATGAACGATGCAGTAAGGCATTTAAAATAATATATATATTTCATGTTCTGCAGTACTCTGTAGCACAGAATGACATTTCTCAGCCACATCCGATTGAAAATGTTCCCAGTTTTCCATCATTTCTTGCGTTTTTGACTACAATATCCACCATACATTACACACAGTTTTGAGAATAACGAATAAGGATGTGATATTCAGCTTGTTATCCGCTTTGGAGCGCTAGTAGTTTTTCACATGTTCCTCGCACCTTCAAGATTCATCATCAAAGTGGGTTTTCCTAGCATTCTCGCTCCAGAGGCTATTGGAGCTCCACTGTAGGATGTCAGCAGGCATGCTTGCATCAGACAAACCACTTGTTACATTTTTCATTCCGGCTGGAGCGCCCCTTTAATATTTCTCAGGGTGTATGAATGATGAATGAATCGATGATGTGCTGCCTCGCAGATAGGCTTCTCTAATGTACCGACTGAACTCTTTATGAAGAACACCTCCTTGTTTTTACACTCACTGTCAATTTAATCTGCTCCACTGACCATGTAGGTGCATTTTGTAGTTCTACAGTTACTGACTGTAGTCCATCTGCTTTTCTGCACACTTTATTATTCTGTTCTTTATAAAAGACCACCACAGGACCACAACAGGGCAGATATTATTTGGATGGTTATTCTCAGCACTGCAGTGACACTGACATGTGCTGGTGTGAGTAGATCCAGACCCAGTAGTGCTGCTGGAGTTTCTAAACACTGTGTCCACTCACTGTCCACTCTATTAGACACTCTTACTCTGTTGGTCCATCGTGTAGATGTGAAGTCAGAGATGATACCTGCACAGCTTGTGTTCCTGTATTACAGAGGTCACTAATAGGCAGACCACGGTCTAGGTCGGCACCCAGGCGTTGTCTATGCTGACCCAAAGAAATAAACTTTTGAGATCTGGAGCCAATGCCAGCGTCATCGGGCGAAGGCGGGGTACACCATGGACAGTTCGCCAGTCCATCGCATGGCCAACACTTACTCATGCACTTGCAATTTAGAGTGACCAATCAACCTAACATCTTTGGACATGTGGGAGGAACCATAATATATAATAATATATTTGAAGTATATAATAATTAATTTAGTTCAGCATTTAAAGAAGACATTGTTGGCTGGATAGTTTTGGCTGGTGAACTATTTTCAGTCCTGCAGTGACGCCGCAGTCACGCCGATGTGTTTTAAAGCTCCAACAGGACTGCTGTGTCTTATCCACTCTCACCAGCACAACACACACACTAACATTCAGATTCACTTTTCATTGGACAGCAGAGTCAATGGCCTATGTAAAAGAAAGGGAGACTAAAACGTTGGGCGGCTGTGGTCAGTAGCAGAAGAGGAGGTGGGATGATCGCAGTATTAGCAGTAGAGTGGGGGGCATTTTGTAATGCTAGTTAGTAAAACAGGAGGTGGTGCTTCATCTGTGTTTGGGCGAACAGTGGATCTGTGTTTGTGTGTTTATGTGCGTGCGCAGAGCTGAATAGGGCGCGCGGAAGCAGGCAAGGCGCAACAGCAGAACACAGAACAGCGGCGTGACGTCTCATCACCGTTTCTGTCATCTGTTAATCAGCCTTTCAGCCTCTGGAATGAAAGGAACTGATTAGCATCAACCGAAGCAGGACTCACAATCACAGGAGAGCGGCCTGACGAGCGGCGTGAATACGGCTCCTTTCAAAACGCACACAGATGTAAACACAGGCTGAGCTACGGCTCATCATCTGTTTGCCCGCAGTCACATGAGGACATGAAGCCAAGCTAGCTAGTTTCTTTCCGCTCGTATGCACTCATTCTTACGTCAGTTTATATATATATATATATATATATATATATATATATATATATATATATATATATATATATATATATATATATATATATATATATATATATATATATGTACTTAAAAGACTGTCTTTATCAGTAATTAAGTGACGTAGGACTCACATGAACATTAAAATCTTAAAATCATGTGATTTCCGGTGAGTGAACACTCACTCAGAGTCTCTGATTTTCAAAAGTGATGACCAGTGAGAGCAACAGCGGCTAGATGTTCCCATGAAGGAGTGTGTGCATCTCCTACATAATACACGGATCATTCTAGCCATTTACTTTAAACATGAATGAATAAAATAATAATCCCTTTTAGATATTTACAAGAATTACGTTTCGGTGTATTTAAACCCAACACATTAAAAAAGATCGTAATTAATTAAATGTATAGTGGTGATAAAAAGTATGTGAACCCTTTAAAATGACCTGGTTTTCTGCATTATAAATCATGATCTGTATCTGTCCCAAGTATAGACAAACCCTGTGCCTAACCCTGTGCTTAACCTAATGCCACACAAACAGTTATAATATTTCCTTTCTGTACTGTATCCATTAAACATTCACAGTGCTGGTGGAAAAAGTAAGTGAACATTGGGATTTAATAACTGGTTGAACCTCCTTTGGCGGCAGTAAGCTCCAACAAGCGTTTCCGGTAGCTGCTGATCAGACCAGCACAACATTCAGTAGGATTTCTGGACCAGTTCATTCTGTTTATAATCAGATCTGTCGCCAGCCGCACTCTGAAACTGCCCACAGGTCCTGTCGAATACTGTAAAGGACTGACCACAGGTGCCCCCCCCGTCACCCGGCACCAACCAGTTCTCCTCTCCATTCGTGCCATTAGCTCCATCCTTGACTGCATCCCTGTATCATCCTGATGTAGCACCTGTGCAGCTTCTAAAGCTTTTACCTTCAGACTCAGCCCTATACGACTTGACTTGACTCGACTCGACTCGACTCGACTCGACCCGACCCGACCCGACCCGACCCGACCCGACCCGACCTGACCTGACCTGACCCGACTCGACTCGACTCGACTTGACTTGACCCATTCTTTCTTTACAGAACTGCTTTAGCTCAGCCATATTCTCTGAATGTCTGGTGTGAACAGCTCTTTTGTGGTCATTCCACAGCATCTCTATTGGATTCAGGTCTGGACTCTGACTGGACCACTCAAAACGGTGGATTTTCTTGTTTTGAAGGCATTCTGTAGTAGATTTACTTTAATGTTTAGGATCATTGTCCTGCTGCAGCACCCAACTCCTACTGAGCTGCAGCTGGCGGACAGCCACCCTGACATTATTCTGTAGGATACTTTGATAAACTTGAGAATTTATTTTTCGGAATGATCCACCTGTCTAATAGTACCTGCTCGGTGGTGGTCCTGTGGGGGATCTGACAATTAAAGAACAGGGTGAAAGGGGATAAATAATGTATGCAGTGAAATAGATGGACTGCAGTCTGTAATTGTTAAACAACAAAGTGCTTGTAGATGGTAAGTGGAGCTGAAAAAATGGACAATGTGTTTTTAAGCCATGACTGATCGGTCTGTAAAAATGAAAAATATTTGTAACATTTTTTAAACATTTATCAAACATGACATCTTCAGAAGTCTGGTTCCTATCACCTCCACTGTGAACCATCCTGACTTCTCTACAATGAAGCAGATCAGCTGATTTGCTCTACAGGTATAAGCAACTGAGTACATGCAGCTAGTGTTCATTCACCTCAGCATAATAGGTAATGACTTTTCTAAAGTGTTTGACACTATTTTTTATTATCACACACACACGCACATCTGTCACTGAGGTTTTGAGTCAGAGCACCTCCTGTTCTCGACCCGTCTGCAGCTGAGACCCTTTGTGGTGCGTAAATAAACAGGGCTGACACGCGCTGTACCCAGTGCTTCGTTAACTGCCTGTATTTCTGGCCCCCGTCCTGATTCCGTGGTAATGAGTAGCAAGAGTAAGTGTTCTCACAGGCTAACAGCCTTTGGCTGGGAGCGGAGGAGCAGGTGCTGCAGGTGTCAGAGGCCAGCGACTCGCACACCTGCTCACAGCAAAGTGACTAGCGGCATGACGGTCGGCCCAAGGTCACTGCTTGGGATTTAAAGGTGCCTTGGCAGATGGTAGAGGAGAGATGTTGCTCAGCTACACATACATGTAATTCTTCAATGACGGTGGCCTTACTTTTCACTGATGTCATGACAAAACCTCTGGAACAGAAACTTTACAGGGAAAAGAATAGAATGTTTTAAGATTTAATGCATGCTAAAGTAACTTTATATAATTATAAGTACAGATGGACTGATCAGTGTTTTTGAGGCCGATTCCGATCGCCGATCACCTTTCAGCGCGATCGGCCAATAGCTGATACCGATAGAGGGCGAGGTATACTCCATGGCAGGCCTACATGTAGTTAATAGCACAAGCAAGTCACGAAACATGGTCTAAATTGGTTTATTACCATTTTTAAAGAGCTCATGTGACACAGCAAAACATTTTTCACCAAATTATCAGTAAATAAACAAAGTAAATCAAACAAATATTCCCAATACTGCAATCATTACATTTAGACCCTTAATTTAAAACTAAAAAAGCGAATGAAATAAATGCAGTAAAAACTGCAGTCATTAAACGCAGATTCTGTTATTTTAAACTAAAACTGTAATCATTAAATGTAGATCTTGAATTGTTGCTGCTGTTCTGTTCCTACCGGTCAGATCTGGTCTGCATGGTGTTCTGGGTTGTTTGTTTTGTGCTAGCTGTGCGTGCTAGCTCTGCTGTTTGCTGATACTCACTGTATTCAGTTGCGTGCAGTGTCGTATCAGATTAGTAGAGTTAAATGTCTTTGTCTTGGTTCCTCAACGAGACACACTGATTTTACTAATTTAAAAACGTCCTGGATGAGCCTGCGTTACATACGGTAAACACTGCCAGACGGACATGCTTTTCTATCTGCGCATGCTTTTTTTCCCGACACCGCTGCTTCAGTCAGTCTGTGGAAAATGAAAGGGTGTGTATTTCCACCTAGCGGTTCAGATAGGAATTGCAGGAACCTGGCCGAAGGGCCCCTCCTCCTGGATGAAATTGGAGAAATATTGGCCGATCACCAATCACATATTTTAATTAAAAATCAGCCAATACTGATACTTAGCCAATCGATCCTTCCATCTCTAATTATAAGTGTAGGTAGATAATTTGTTTTGGTCTGGTTGTCATGGAATGTTCATATGTAACAACACCTCATTGTATCTACACACATTGTTCATTTTATCAGCTCTTGTTACAAAACGGGTGCACTCTGTAGTTCTACACTTACAGATCATAGTCCATCTGCTTCTCTGTACACATTGTTACCTTATACTTTAATGATCAGGACCCCCAAAGGACCACCACAGAGTAGATATTATTTGGGTGGGGGGGGAGGGGGGTCATTCTTATCACTGCAGTAACACTGACTCACTGTCCACTCTATTAGACCCACCTACCTTGCTGGTCCACCGTGTAGAGGTAAAGTCTGAGATAGATAGCTCATCTGTTGCTGCTCCTCTAGTCCTTCATCAGTGGTCACAGGACGCTGCCCACAGGACACTGTTGTCTGGATAGTTTTGGTTGGTGGACTGTTCTCACTGAGGTGTTTAAACACTGAGGTGATTCACTCACACCAGCGCAACACACACTAACACACCACCATTACGTCAGTGCCAATGCAGTGCTTAGAATGATCCACTTCCTTAATAGTACCTGCTTTGCGGTGGTCCTGTGGGGGTCCTGACCATTAAACAACAAAGTAAAATGGGATTAATAATGTATGCAGTGAATCAGATGGACTACAGTCTGTAATTGAACAAAAAAGTGTTCGTAGATGGTAAGTGGAGCTGATCATCTGGACTATGTGTATATAAGGCGGTGTTTTAATGCCATGACTGATCGGTGTATATTCATGTTGATCATAAAAATAAGAAATAACGAGTGTAATACAAAAAATAATAGAATCTGGCAAACTTCAATTCCTATCCTGGCAATTGTTGGATGTGTTTGGATTTCATTATTTTCTGAAAAGTCCATGTGTGAGCCTCTGAGGTTCACATCTGAGGAGCAAGTCTGAGCAGAGTTTCAAGTTTCTGAGTTGTTTCTCTGCAGTAAGAGTCGAGTCTCATGCCTCTGAAGTACTGAGATTCAAGTCTCGAAGGTATGTCCAGGAAGAGTTTTTGAGTTCAGTTACTGAGGTACAAGTTTGGCTGGGTCTCTGGGGTCAGGGTTTGAGCCCAAGTTCAGTCTCTGAGGGGGAGTCTGAGTCAAGTCTCTAGGCTATGAATTGGAGTTGAGTCTTGGATGTCTGAGGTACAAGCCTGAGTTGAGTCTTATGTTTCTAAGTCAAAGTTTGAGTTGTAGGAAGTATTAGAAGTGAATGACAAGACCCTGAGGCGCAAATATAAATCAAGTCTCTAAGGTACAATTCTAGCCCGAGTCCCAAGTCTCTAAGGAATGAGTCTGAGTTTAAATCAAGTCTCTGATGTACAGATCCTTTGCTCAGCCTTGAATCACTGAGGTACAAATCTCGGCAGAGTATTGAGTCTCTAGAGTCAGCATTCAATCTGAGCTGAGCCTCTGGGTTACGAGTTTGAGTCAAGTTTTTAATGGCCTGGGATACAAGCTTGAGTCTCTAATCTCTGAGGCACAAGTCTAAGAATGAATCTCTGTACAAGTCTGAAGACAGTCTCAAGCCTTTAAAGTGCAAGTCTGAATCAAGTCTCTTGATTTAAGTCTCTGAGTCTCAAGTCTCTTGGGAGTTTAAGGGGAGTCTTGAATGCATGAGGTACAAGCTAGAGTTCAGTCTTGAGTCTCAAGTCTTAGTTGAGTCTTGAGCCTGTGTAGTAAGGGTCTGAGTTGAATCTCGCATCTCTAAAGCACAAGTCTAAGATGAGGCTTGAGTCTCTGTACATGTCAGAGGTAAGCCACTAGCCTCTCAGACAAGGACATAAGTTAGAAGTCTGAAGCCTCTTCATTGCAAGTCTGAATTAAGTCTCTGACACATGATCTTGAGCTGAGTCTCAAGTCTCTGGGTGCAATTCTGAGTCAGGCGTTTTGGATGCAAGTACAGGTTCAGTCATTAATTACTAAGGTACTTGTACCAAGTATTGAGACTCTAGGGTCAGGGTCTGAAGCAGAGTCAATTCTCTGGGCTATGGGTCTGAGCTAAGTCCTCCGTGTCTCCGGTACAAACCCAAGTTGAGTCTCTGGGGGTGCTAGTCCAAGTTAAGTCTTAAAGTTATGAGCCTGAGTTGAGTTTCAAATTTGTGGGGGTTACATGCCAGATTCTCAAATGTCTGGGGAACAAGTCTGAGTTGAGGCTGGAGGTCCACAAGTCCAAGTCAAGTTTCTCGGGTTGAAGTCTTATATTTTTAGACATGAACTTGAGTTAGAAAGAGTCTCTGAGGTGCAAGTCTCAATTGAGCCTCCAAGGTAGTATCCTAAGCTAAGACTTAAATATCTAGAGAGCAGATTTGAGTTGAGTCTCGAGACACTAGAGGCATTAGTGTGAGATAAGACTTAAGTCACTTGTGTTTGCACACAGCAGAATTTGACCACCGC
The DNA here is from genome assembly GCA_021613375.1 of Megaleporinus macrocephalus. Lineage (NCBI taxonomy): Eukaryota > Metazoa > Chordata > Actinopteri > Characiformes > Anostomidae > Megaleporinus > Megaleporinus macrocephalus. The sequence goes on along the minus strand of CM038719.1, from coordinate 33,568,644 downwards.
ATCATTGCAGTAAAACACCCACATGTATGCACACTAGTGAACATACTCACTAGGGGGCAGTGAACACACATGCCTGGAGCGGTGGGCAGCCCTATGCACGGCGCCCGGGGAGCAGGTGCCTTGCTCAAGGAAACTTCAGTCGTGGCCTGTTCGATCCCTTGGACCAACTGGTGACCTTCTGGTCCCAAGACCGTATCCCAAACCTTCAGTCCTCAACTGCCCACATGTTGCCCCTCCTAATTTAATCGCCATCTCTGTTTTTAATGCATTAAAGCAATATTTTATTGGTGATGGGTTTAGAAGTGTTTACCTACTTACTCTGTCTGTAGCTGTAATATCCTGTTCTAGAAATGAGGGCCTGGTATTCAGCACATTTTCTAAAGAGTGATATTATAGTATTTCCAGAGGGTTGGTGTACACAGGAGCCGTTAAATGTTGAGAGCAAACACTAAGAGTGAGAGAAAATATCAATCCAATATTTCATTTGCCCTCCGCTGACACGCTCAAAGAGGGTACTACGGCAAGCCACCGATCTGCAGAGACACCTGTGAAAATATCTCGAATGAATCGTGAAACGTTTCGCGCCCATTTGCCCACCTAGCTCTAATGTCCCCGGTTCGCCACCGGACTACACGAAGGTGGGCCGATTCCACGGGTCCTTCAGGTCATACAGAGAGAGAAGAATGGAACGAGAGGATGAAAGGATGCGGACGCGTATTCAAAGAGGAGCATGAAAGCGATGAACGTTTTGTCATAAAGAGCCGAAGCAGAGGGGGATGTGAGAAAGCAGAGCGACACGGGGAGGGAGGGAGCGACGGATTGATTATCAGAGAGAGGAAGACAAAAGGATCACTGAGGGAAAGATGAGAAAGGTCAAAGAAAGGGAGAAAAGAGGAGCGCGGTGTTGCGTTCGCGGTGTTACAGCCAGCGATGCAAAAACTCGAAAAAACAGACAGAAAAAGAAACAGGCTATCTATTATTGAGGCTACTGTTCCAACTTGTGTTTTCCTCCTCCTCAGCGTCCCTCGCTTCCTTCCTCTCAGTCTCTTTCCAGCGAGCTCATTAATATTGAAGCAGTCGGCTGCCTGTCGGCGAGAAAAGAGGCTAAACTTGCGCATTAGAGCTCAGCTTCGCCTCCCAGCTGCTGAAGCCTAATGTCGAGCAGCAGGAGTTAGCATTTGCGCCGCCGCTACGACTCTGTGATCTTTAAGCCTTGGGAACCGGGGCTCTTGGAAAGTGAGGAGTGGTACCGAGAGACATAATAGACCCTCTGTTATGAGTCATTCTGTAATACTTCACTGTTTAACATGATCAGATACACTAATACTGCAATTAGCTTAGCATTAATGACTTAGATAGGTGCTTTATGGGTTAATCTCTTCCTGTAGGGCTCCTAGTGGCCATCCAGACAAAGAACTGGGAATAAAATCAGATTCCCATGTGTTTGTTATTCGATGAAAAAGCCCACCATCGACTCGCTGTATGTAAAATGTTATGTTGAGCTGCTAGTGAGGATTGATGAGTGGAAAAATAAAACAATGTATGCCTATCCACCAACATTTAACTCGACCAAACCTCCACACCTCCAAAGTTGAGGTCTGGACAGGACTGGGGTGGCCAGTCCTTTGTTCTGAGAACACCAGCAGCTTCTTGAGGAGCTTCCTGAACAGCTACAAATCCTTTAAGACCCATAGCAAGGAGGTGCCTTCTCACAGTAGAAGAATGGACAGAAACACCTGTAGCTGTTTTCAGATCTGAGGCAAGAGTGAAGCCAGATGTTCTCCTCTATCTCAAAGATGAAAGCTTTAAGTGTTGTTTATCCATCCGATGGGGACAGTGCTGGTTGGAGGGTCTACCAGGTTTTCCAGGTGGTTGTTAGGAGTCCCAATTTCTCTGTAGCTTTTTTTTTGAGCTCCAGTTTTGAAAACATTGGTTTTATGATTGGAAAGATCTTGTGGATGAATGAAACACTGATATATTTTGTATCGTTGCTGTCCAAAGAAAAACAAGAATCTCCAAAATGGCAACTTCACAGGAGAGGACAAAATCTGTATTTTTTTTTATGTAAGTCAATGGAAGCCAATTTTTTTCCCAAGCTATTTTAAAGCATTTCTATTGGACCATTTATTATTTTTAACAACGTATAAATGGCAGCTGCTGCATTTAACTGATGTAGAAAAATAGAAATCACCAAAAATGGAGATATATTTGTTTCATTGGTCAACAACAATATCATAGTTAGTCTACTATGACTTTCACACTTTATTCAAACTATTCAGTCACACTCATGGTGCCCAGTACTGTTACAAGTCATCATTGTACGTGCTAGCTAGGCTAGTCTGGCTAACTGCAGTGCAGTCTATGAAAGTATATCGTTGCTGTCCAATTTGCTGTCCAATCAATCAATGTCCAGTCAATTTTTATTTTTGTACATTGTTTGAACGACAGCTGCCTTTTACCTTGTGTGAAAATTTCATGATGAGTGATCCAACAGAAATGCTCCAAAATAGCTTGGAAAAAAATCTGGTTCCATTGACTTACACTGAAAGTAAAGACAGTTTTTGTCCTCTCCTGTACAGTTGCTATTTTGGAGATACTCGGACAGTGACTATATGCATGTGATTGCGGGGTTGAAGTAGGATGCTGCTAATTTCACCGTCTAGAATAAGATCACTCAGGCAGGCCAGGTGGCGTGTGTGCTGCACTAATGGCACCGTTCTACCAGTCACGTCAAGCCCAGCTGGGGAGCCAGTGTTCCTGTCTTTTATAATTACCATCTAAACATCTCTCCTGTGACTCCAGTAGCCTTTTCTTTCACTCTCTCCCTCTCTTCACCTCTCCTCTCCCGTCTTTCTTTCCATCCTCACCTCCTCGTTCGTTCCGTGCCCTGTAATAACCGCTTGAAGGTGATCCTCTCTTCAGACAAACACTTGACTCTACCGCACACTTAAGAAGTGATTTATCTTCGCTTCACCTCTTTAGAGTATTCCAACTGTGCCGGACCGAATGAGATGGGAAATGGAATAAGGTACGACGTTTTTTCTATCAGGCTTAGAAATATGAAGACATCATATATGAGTAACGTCGATGGCTCTACGGCACTCAAAGCCGTTAAAGCTGACGGAGTGCTCTGGAAGTCTTCATAGGCTTTGTGCTCTCGTTGTATCAGTCTAAGCCCCGTTTATCGCTTTATCTCCATCTCGCAGAGCTGGAAGCGACCGCCGCTTTCATTACGGCCATTAAAGCCGCGCTGATTCCATTGTCTTAATTTAATATGCTCGTTAATAGCTCTGATGTATGTAACGTCTGCGCTCCAGAACCAGAGCCAAAAAACTCTCCAACCACAATAAAAATGGCGATGAAAAACTGGACCCGGTGGACGACAATGAGAGAAAAATATAAAATGTATGAAACTAAAGAGCAGATACAGTGATTGAATATCGTGCTTTGCCTTCTCAGTGTTTAGTGTGTACACACTTTAGCTTTATTACAGCTTCCTTTCTTTTTAGGAGACTCATTCTTAGTTTCTTAAAGAGTCACAGTTCAATCTTAGAAGCTGGTTTAGTGTTTTCTGATTCTCACCATCCAAATAGTTGCAGTGATGTTGAGGTCTTGGGTGGTCGGTCCATCGTTCTCAGAACCTCAGCAGCTACTGTGTTTGTATGTACAGTGTTATACCAAAATTGGGGCACTTGGGGGCTTTATTAGATTTAAAAAGCTATTTTTTGACAGGAACCTTTTATTTGCTCAGCAAAACACTTTATTTTTTAAATATTCCAGAGTAAGCAATGCTTTTACATACATCAGTGTGTTTATTTAAGCCTTTCCAAGCTTCTCCCAGTTCTCATCTAATACCTGCTTTGACTGCTCAGTACTTCATTAAGCTAAATCAAGATTGCTGCTTAAGAAACTGAATACATTCATACAATGTCTGGGGCGTCCAGGAGAAATCTGGAACTACACTTTGTTCTTCAAACTGGAGCTCAAGACATGATCTACTTCTTTAATAATACTACTTTGCATTGTATTTGTGATTCTTTACATCTGTTCTAGTGATATCTGGTGTTCCTACTGGTGAAAATACTCTTATTGCTGAGATCAAGGCTTTTAAATAATGCCTCAGACTTTTGCACAGCAGTGTATGCCTTGATCTTCTCAGTGCTGTGCTTGGGGTCATTATCTTGCTGAGGTTGTTATTCCTTTCCACGCAAAGGAAGTAGGGTTTTGTGTGATGCATGGAATTTTGTTTGTAGGTGTCAGCATTCATGAAGGCTTCAGTACCTTCAAAAACAAATCACCAACTGCAGATGCTACTAGGGTAATGTGAGCAATTTGAGGAAAGTCAAATCAGTGTCAATTAATCGCTGATGATGTCATGAATAAAATTAGACAAGTAGATAAGTCTTTACCAAGGCGACTAAAGACAAACTTCACAGGTTATTACCTTTCTGATGAGCCTTGGATTGCTAGCGAAAGGTCTGCTATGAAGACTCTAATGCTAATGCTTATTAATTTATTTGTTACTCTTAACACCAGCCTTTAAAAAGACTCTACTTGTCCATCACTCTGACTGCTTTCAGGCACCAGGGTTTTGACATTCCCCTCCTTCCACCCAACCACCAGCTGTTTAGCCCTGCCCAGCTGTTAAGCGGGTTGGTTCTACCCCTGCCATCCCAATCCAGGAGGACAAGCAAAAGGCAGGACCTATGGCAAACACTCCTTAAGTTCCAAATAATTGCATCCTTCACATTCGTTATTCCAGTCCAGGATCAACATTTGTGAGTCTTTCTGGCAAGACTAGAGATATGGACCCTGGAATCTCACAAATTCATATCTGTTTTAGGTGGCCTTGCTGAGATGCTTGCTCGTGGTGGAGGTCTGAGGAGCCAGAGAAAATGAAAGCACCATACTTTATGGAAAATAAGAGTGAGTGACATTAAACATTACAGGGTTATGGAGTTTTATGCTCCATCTGCAACCACACATGACCTTTTGTTGTGGGAGATATCAATGTTTAAGGAGAACTGTTAGAACAATGCCAAACTCCACAGGTGAGTAGACCGTGATTTGCCCTTTCCAGCAAGATATCACTGGAACCCATTGCTAACCTGATCCAATTTCAGACCTAATTGCATGTCTAACTGGAAATATGGAACCTGAAATTAATTCTCTTTTCTGTCCATGTTGTTATTGTCATAATCATATGATCAGCAATTAGTCAACTTCAAGCGTAAACTTTAAGCATTGTTAAGTCTGGGCAGCCCCTTCATCCTCTTACTTCCAAAGATCTCAAATTTAGACTCAAAGTACTTTGTTTCTTTTTACTGTGAGCAGATGGATGTTAGTGTAATAAAACAATGGCCAACGTGGGTTGTTGGACGTGCAGCGTTACAAGCTAGGCTTGCGTCTGCACCCTCTATAAGCAAAAAACATGGACGCTTGGTCAGTGAGCATGTCTGGATGAATAGCCTTCACCAGAAGATGAGGGTAAGGAGGAGAGACAGGCAAGGTCACCTACTACTAGAGGGATAGAGCATTATAGCAGTAAGAATGGCTCCACTGAACCTTGTTGGTAGGACTTGTCAATTCAACTCATTTTAGTCTAGTTTTATTAACACAGTACAGTTCAAAAAGTTTAGAGTGGCTTGTTGTGTTGATAGTGTTTTTTGTAAGTCTTCCTACTGATTAGAATCTAAAAATCAAAATCAAAATTATATTTTTAGACAATTTTTCTCATGTTTTAAGGAAGTTTCTAGTTCAACTTACTACTGAGAAGCCCTATGACTCAAAAGTTAACAATCCCTTCGACTTCCCAGACTCTTAAGGAAAAACTTTAAGAGCATGAGGAAGGACCATGGAAAGAGACTAATACACAAAAGAAGAAGCTCCCTAAAAGAGTGATGAAGAATCACTGAGTGATACCAAGGCTTAAAAAGAAAAACAGCTTAATAACATGGGGAAGAACTAATAAAAAAATAAGAGCTTTCTACAACATGAAGAAAAAACACTGTAAGTCTTTTTTAACCAAAAATTGCACTGGACCTTGACTTGGTTTTGTTTAGGCTTCTTACAACTTTGGTGCTATTCGGGGAACTAGGGTGCATTTGTGCCAAAAATCAAAGGTGAAGCAAATAGATTACTTGTGAGACTTTTGCTGTTATTGTAGATGTTTGTTTGTATCTAAAAAGAAAGCCTGGTTCAATTGTTTGCTCTATTTGACATAGCAGTCCAGTAAACCACTGTACACCCTTTAGGATGTTGTCATTGTTGCCTTTTCTTTTCTCAACAAATGGCATCCCCATGGATGTCATCACAATTCATACTTAAGAACTTAAACCCATTTATTTTAGGTGTATGAAGAACCTGACAAATAACTCATTGAGAGCATGAGGAAGAACCATTGAGAGAAACCTAGACTCAAAGATAGAATCTCCATTAAAGCATGATGAAGGAGTGCTGTGAACAACTAAACAAATTACTGTGAAGAACTAAGAAAAAGGAGAAATGTTTTAGAGCATGAGGTGGAATCACTGGGAAAAACCAAGAGATTAAGAGGAACCAAAAGGAAAACATCTGTGTGTAGAAGTAAGAATCAATGAGAATTACACAATTCGCAAAAGGAAAAACTAAAAAAAAATCATGAGGAAGAACCACAGAGAGGAACCAGGACCAACCAGAAAAAACCCAAAAATAAACCAGGACTAAATAGAAGAACTTTCCTAAACTCAAGAAGACTCAAGACAAAGAATTCACTAGAAGCATATGGAAGAATTACTGAGAGGAATCAAGATGCACATTCCTATGAACTAGAGGAGGAACCACTGAAAGGAACCCAAAACTCAAAATGAAAATTTCCTAAGAATGTCAAAAAGAAACAGTGAGAAGATCCAAGACTCAAAACAGGGACTCCCGAACAACATGAGGGAGAAAACTACAGAGGACTCAGAACTCAAAAGCAAAAACTCATTAAGAGGACGAACCACTGAGAGGAACTAGGACTAAAAAAGGAAAAACATTTTAGAGCATGAGAAGGAATCACTGTAAAAACCTGGAGAATTAGTAAAGCCAAATATCAAAAATAAAAAAATCCCTAAGAACATGAAGTAGAAACACTGAGAACACCCAAGACTTCTCAAATGAGGATTCTCAAACAACCCAAAAGCAGAAACTCATTAAGAGCACAAGGATGAACTACTGAGAGGATCAAATATGCTGAGTAGAACCAAGACTCCAATGGAGAAACTCCTAAAGAACATGAGCAAGAACCACTGAGAAGATCCAAGACTCAAAGCAGGGACTGTCAAACAAGAGGGAGAAAATTAGAGAGAACTCAAAACTCAAAAGCAGAAATGCATTAAGAGCATAAATGTAAACCACTGAAACGATCCAAAATAAGTAGAAGAACCCAGAAATGGAAAAAAAATTCCTAAGAATGTCAAAAAGAACCACTGAGAGAGAATCCAAGACTCAAAATAAGAACTTTCTAACAACATGAGAACGAATCACAGTAAAAACCAGGAGACTGAGCAGAGCCAAAGCTTAAAAAAAATTCCTAAGAACATAAAGAAGAAACACAGAGAAGACCCAAGACTCCAAATGAGGATTCTCAAACAACACAAAAGCAGAAACTCATTAAGAGCACAAGGACGAACCACTGAGAAGATCCAATATACTGGGACTAACAAAGATTCCAATGGAGAAACCCCAGAAGAACACAAGCAAGAACCACTGAGAAGATCCAAGACTCAAAACAAGGATTCTCGAACAACATGAGGGAGAAAATAAGAGAGGACTCAAAACTCAAAAGCAGAAACTCATTAAGAGCATAAGGACAACCCACAGGGAGGATCCAAAATACTGAGAAGAACCAAGACTCAAATGGAGAAACTCCTGAAGAACACGAGCACGAACCACTGAGAAGATCTGAGACTCAAAATATAAAAACAATGGGAGAGATCTCAAAACTCAAAAGCAGAAATGCATTAAGAGCATAAGCGTGACCCACTGAGATGATCCAAAATAAGTAGAAGAACCCAGAAATGGAAAAACTCCTGAAGAACACGAGCCAGAACCACTGAGAGAATCCAAGACTCAAAATAAGAACTTTCTTAACAACATGAGAAAGAAACATTGAGCGGAAAGAACCCAGTACATAATCAGCTCGATACAGTTTGTCTACACCATCACAGGTAACAGCGTCAGCGCAGTGAGACGTAGAAGACAGCGCTCTTCTCTGCTGGGCTGAACGCATAGGAAGGCCAGTCACTACGGATCAAATGAGAATGAGGCAACAGGAAGTGACAACGTGTCATTTTTTTTATAGCTTCCTATGCCAGATGCCTATATCCCTGTTTGCATCAGCCACAAGGCTTGGAGCTGCAATCCATCGTCAGTAGCCCAACGCGGAGTCCATGTCAGTATGGATCACAGTGGACATGCTGAGGCTCAACCCTGGGGACGGCCGTGGTCCAGAGGCAAAGGGGCGGCGTTTTGACAGGCCGCTTTAGTCGGACTAAACTCCCTCGTCTCTCAGAGGGACGGACGTGTGAAGGCAGGACTAATCTCTCAATTATCATCCTGATTAGTTTGTCAGCAGTTCTGACCGATGGCATATGACTCATCGCCTTGGCCAATTCTAGCCACAAGGGCTTCGCAACATAGACAACACATCGTATTTTGATTCGTCAACTTTCGTGATTCGCTTAGCGATGTATTTTAAACAATCCGTTTCTAATATATATAATATTTTCATATTTCTGAGTTACACCAACCAGATGGGCTCAGAGGCATGCATGTCTGGACACCCCTAGTCAAACTGTTTGGTTACTGTGAGCAGGACATGAACTGGTCTCCAAAAGTACTACAATTCAATTACTTTCTCTACAACATTAGATTTTTTTGTTTTGTGAAGTTAAAAAAACAAAACAACACGGAGCACCAGGTTTGGGCTTCCCAAGAGATTTGTGCTCTCAGATTCTCAGACCTTAATTGGCTTGTTAGGGCTACGGCTTGTTCACAGTCATCGTTAGGAAAGAGCAGGTGGTGCAAATTTCACAGCTTTAGAAAAACTTCTTAAACCTCGTCCCAACACTCCAATAAGCAGTTGCCCAGCACTCTGCAAAACTGATGCCCGCAAAGCAGGAGAGGCTTTAAGATCATAGCATAGTGTTTTCAGGTACGGTGGAGGTCAAGTTGAGGTCTGAAAGACCAAGAAAACTTTTAAGTGAGGTGCTTGTGGGATTGCTAATGAGGCAAATCAAAACACTTGTTGCAAAAAACACCTTCAGGAAGATTTTAGTAGACTCTGGAGTGGGTGGTGCTCTGTGCTACTGAGAAGCAACACCTGCACAAATACGACCTTTATATGACCCTCATGAAAGAATCATCAGAAAAAAACATGGTGCATCCTCACCACACAAGTCAGGAAGCAAACAGCACACTGTCTGTAAAATAGCTAAGAAAGAAAAGAGGATAATGATCCTAAACACACCTCAAAATCCACCAAGGTACAAAACAATCCCCCACAGTCCTCCAAACCAGAACCGAAAGACTCTTGGTTGACAACAAAAGGCATGTACAAGCTGTTATACTTGATAAAGGGTGTGGATACTGATCATGTCCAAATTTTAGCTCCCAGAAATCTGTAAATGATAGAAATAAGAAAAGATTAAAAGATTGAAGAAATGTTTCATCGTTGACGTTTGGAAATGAGATAGTCGCTCAGTTATTCATGGTGGCAGAAAGTTTGAGCATGGTGCACAAACTTTTGCATGCTGCAGTAGAAGAATAGTTACAGATGAGGATGACCGCTAACACTGCTGTCCTCTACTCTACACACCAAGATGGCGCAAGAACCAAGAATTAAGATGACGCAAGTTGCTAAAATTAGAGTGTTAAATTTAAAAACTGGACCCCATTTAAAAAAGTTAGGAGCACATTTAGGTAAAGCACAGTAGTGGTTAACTTTGTCTAACTATGTCTCATTTCAGATGTGATCCCCCCACAGACAAATTTTTAAGAGTAAAAGAAAAAGTAGCCTACTGATTACATCACTGTGCCTTTGACTGACTGGGGATATTTATCAGTGTTAAGCTCGCTGAGTAGACCAGTAGGACCCACCTCCTACTGAGAGAATAGCTGTAAAAGTTTTCATACTGGTAATGCATTGTTGACAAGACGACTGCGCCACTGTTGCCAACTCCTCAGTAAGGAAAGTCGCTATTGGCTCTCTTATAAGTCGCTAAATGACGTAATTGGCTAATTTGCGTAATGGTCTATTTGCGTGTTTGAAGGAATAACGTTGTGGGAGAGACAACAAAAACTACAAATAAACTCTGAATAAATTGACTTTTTCTGTGGATTCTTTGAAATAGATCGTGTCACACTGAAGAATTTCCTTCTGGGATCAATAAAGTATCTATCCTTCTAAGACGCATTCATATTTACATCCTGCTCTGTAGATAGGGGGCGGGGTCAGCGGCGGCTTTGGGCATGCACAGTTCATTTGCAGTGTGGACGTGGAGTGGTGAGGGTCTGCTCTGTTTGTGAGACTGAGCACTGTGAGTGTAGTGGGTCGTGGAGTGGTGAGGGTCTGCTCTGACTGTGAGACTGAGCACTGTAAGTGTAGGGGGTCGTGGAGTGGTGAGGGTCTGCTCTGTTTGTGAGACTGAGCACTGTGAGTGTAGTGGGTCGTGGAGTGGTGAGGGTCTGCTCTGACTGTGAGACTGAGCACTGTAAGTGTAGGGGGTCGTGGAGTGGTGAGGGTCTGCTCTGACTGTGAGACTGAGCACTGTGAGTGTAGTGGGTGGTGGAGTGGTGAGGGTCTGCACTGACTGTGAGACTGAGCACTGTGAGTGTAGGGGGTCGTGGAGTGGTGAGGGTCTGCTCTGATTGTGAGACTGAGCACTGTGAGTGTAGGGGGTTGTGGAGTGGTGAGGGTCTGCTCTGACTGTGAGACTGAGCACTGTAAGTGTAGGGGGTCGTGGAGTGGTGAGGGTCTGCTCTGACTGTGAGACTGAGCACTGTGAGTGTAGGGGGTCGTGGAGTGGTGAGGGTCTGCTCTGACTGTGAGACTGAGCACTGTGAGTGTAGGGGGTCGTGGAGTGGTGAGGGTCTGCTCTGACTGTGAGTGTAGGGGGGCGTGATTCTTGTTTGAATATATTTTGAAAAGTAAGGTTATAAACTCAAGCTTGAGCTTAGAGTGACCAGTTATTTTTTTATAAGAAAAGAAGGTCTACTTTCAAAAAGCATAATACACTCAATATAAGATCTCTCAGAAGATACAGTAAGAAAGATTTAGTTCATTAACATTAAAATTTACAACACAATTTTGACTGCTATGGTAATTCCGGGGGGTTGCTAGGCAATTGCTTTGGTATCCTAACTGGCTGGTTGCTTGGGCACTGCAATGCAGCAGCTATGGTACCCTAGGTGGTTGCTAGGGTGCTGCTATGTCTATGCGCTTGCTGCGGTATGCCAGAGGCTTCCTATGCAATTGCTTTGGTATCCAAGGTGGTTTCTAGGTGCTTGCTAGGTGGCTGTTATAGTATCCCAGGTGGTTGCTAGGGTACTGCTAGGTTCCGTTGCCATCCCATCCTAAATGGTTGCTTCGGTGTTGTTGTGCAGTTGCTAAGGTGCCGTAGGTGGTTGCTTGAAATGCTATGCAATTGCTACAGTATCTCAGAAGGCTGCTAGGCAGTTGATTTGGTATTCCATGTAGTTGCTAGTGCATTGCGATGCAATTGCTATGGTGTCCCAGGTGGTTGCTATGATATGGGTAATAATGTGACTGCCAATATTCTTCAATCTTGCACTTCAAGGTTGCACTTATATGGTGCCTTTCACAAACCCAAGGGCGCTGAACAAACGAGAGAGAGAGAAAAAATGTTAAAGACAGTGAAGGGAAGAAGAGAAAAGGTGGGACTTGAGCTGAGATTTAAACATAGAAACAAAGGAAGATAAGAGAATAGAAAGAGGTAGGGCATTCCAAAGAGTGGGGGGCAGCAACACCTGAAAGATCTGCCACCCATAGTAGACAACCTAAATCGAGGGACAGCCAAGAGAGCAGAATCAGAGCATGGCACATTTTATATATATATATATATATATATATATATATATATATATATATATATATATATATATATATATATATATATATATATATATATATATATAGCAAAGGTGAATATTGCAATAATGATTAACAAACGACATACTGTGCACAATCTTCCGCCTCTGTAACACTTCTCTCACTCTCTCCGTTTTCCTCCAGACGTCACTGTCACTCGTTTTACTGCTGAACTGAGACGAGAACGTCAGACTGCAGCTCAAATTCCGGAACACAAATCACCAACAGCTACAGACAGAAACCCCAGAAAAAAGAGAAATATGGGCACGCTGCGTACACACGCACAGCAACCTGTCCAGCACACGCAGCCATCTACCAACACTGAGGAGAACCGACAAGCTAAGAACAAAACCCTGCACACCCTGTCAGAAACAAGTCCTCAACAAATAAAGGCCAGGCAATAAGCAGATGCAGCTGAGGTCTGATGGCACGAGACACATACGCATATGTAGCCAGTACTGGCTATTGGGCTAACAGGTGTTGAGTAACATCTGTTGTACTGTAATGCATTTGCATGTGTGACCCTGTTGCACGTACAGAGTTGCGTCCAGATAAAACATACGAACTAATATTATAAGCTATTAATACTGTCTATGGCGTTTTGCTTTTAAGAGTAGTCACACTAGGTGGTCTGTACCATACCAAAGCACATTTGAGCCCTAAAGTCCAGTTCGTTTGAGTAGTGTAACCACTCTGTACTGCTAATCTGTACATGGCCCACTTAGACGAGATACAGTACACATCGAGTGCGATCGCTAGCCATGCCCGTGCCCCGAAATAGATCCGGTCAATGATGTGAACTGTCACATTAAACAAGCATGGCATCAAAGGGATGACTTTGGTGTAACTGCTGCACTATTTAAGGTGGAACGCGAACATTCGAACAAGAAGCTAGCGAATAAGAAGCCAACGTCAGCCTCATATGAGATCAGAGCATCAGGAAAAAACACAGAAGAGGAGACTCGCTGGTCAAAGCTGGCTTGTATCCCCAAGGGCAATGTTGTGGTAAAAAAAAAAAACTACCAAAGAGCAATTCTGTCCTTTGGATAATTCAAACGCTCTACAGCTCAGAGGAAATAGGGCAGTGAATGCTCCAAGTAAAGCTATAACGGCCCTCGGAGCAATGATATAAGCGTGCTCAGGCTCAGAACGTTAGGCGCAATGCGAGCGCAATGGGGGAGCAATCGTGCACGGTACAAGGGCACGTGTGAGCACGACCTAGGTTAATGCAGTAAGGCAGCGTTGATGAATGGCAGTGCTGGAAGCCGGAAGTTGCTGATCGGCAGCAGCGCTGTGCATCCCGTCATAACCGATGTTTTGCGTCATGAGCTGGGAATATTATGTATTGGTCTCTACTGATCGTTAGCCGGGTGATTACCTCTTTCCATGCTTATTAAAGCCTTTGTCGTTTGTCTACATCAGACGGAGGAACTCAGTCGTGTTGTACAGGCATTATGGATTTTAACTACACCTGCTGGACCCTCTACCCAAATTCTGTTACATTCATCTCTAACAGATTAAGTAGTTATCGTAGTTTCCTGCTTCGGACAGGACAGGAGGCACGGTGCAAAGCAGCCACGTACAGGGCCTGTGGATTCACAGCAAGAGAGACTTTGAGGTGTAAATAAGTTGTTGTTGTTGTTATTGTGATTAATACATGCATATTCTTAGTGAGTAGTTTGCTATGAATGACCTACCTGCTTTCCTGGCTACTTGTTAAGTAGGTAATAAAAGAGCATTCATATGTTTCCCATCTCTTCTATGCCAAAGCCACACTGGTGCCATGGGTGGGATAGTGCCTCCAGCCGTCTAAAGAGGACAGGTACTACCGCAAGGTAAGGTAGGGGATTGAGCCCGGCTGATGGCTGCTAGGAAGGAGCAGCATGATGAAGATGCCAGGCCTCAGGGGCTTTCCAGCAGAGCAGCATGGCGGCCTGTTGGCATTGACCACAGGCTTCCAGCAATGCTTTGAGCAGTGTATATGTGCAATAGAGAGAGGGAGCCTGCTTGCTAGTAGTGTGAGTTGCACACTGGGGAGGAGGACATGGATGGATGGATGGATGGATGGATGGATGGATGGATGGATGGATGGATGGATGGATGGATGGATGGATGGATGGATGGATGGATGGATGGATGGATGGATGGATGGATGGATGGATGGATGGATGGATGGATGGATGGATGGATGGATGGATAGATAGATGGACACTAGTGAACAGACACACTAGGGGGTAGTGAGCACAGCCCTACCACAGCACCCGGGGAGCAATTAGTGGTTAGGTGCCTTGCTCAAGGGCACTTCAGTCGTGTCCTGTCTGTTCATGGGATCGAACCAGCAACCTTCACAAGGCTGGTTCCCTAACCTCCAGCCCACGACTGCCCCCAGTGCTTAGTCTCTCTGCTCCAGCCCCGCAATGGACAGGACATGGCTCAGAAGGAGGCCTTCCAGGGTGCTGTTTACCAGGACGTGACATTCTAAGCCACTTACTGTGAAGATTACTACGGTCAGCTTTAGTAGTGACCCGCTACTAGCTTGCAATGCAGTGGGAGGCATGGCTACACGCAGGCCATTGGGAAGTGCCAGTGTCTGGTAGGAGAACTTCAACAACTGTAAATAGTTGTTGCTACTAGTCCAATATGTGCACATGTGTTGCATGTGGACAGGATATATCAGGGACTCATGCCAGGTTGTGAAGTTGTTTATGTGGATAATGGAAAGTTACCCACATATGCAACAGGCCTTGTTTGGCCTTGTATGTAATTGTGTGCATATTCCACCTGCAACAACTGATTGCTGGACTTGGAAAGCGAGTGTGTTAACTGTCTACTGAAGCCTCAGATCATGCAAACAATAAACTGATGGATAAAGATCTACAAGCTGGGGAAGACAACCTCATTTAAAAAGACCAAATTCTACTTACATTTATTATCAGCTCTTTAAGATTTCAATTGTAGAAGATTTCTACGATTCTAAACTGGCTATTATTTTAAATAACATTACCTGTTATTAATTTAATAAGCATAAGTACCAGTGTCTTGTTCAGACGCAGTCATACTGAGAGGCCTTCTAAATAAAGTACTGAAAGGACTGTGGGATATTAGCCCTGCACTTTCCATGTGGTATAGATTTGTGTGTGTGTAGAGACTAATAAAGAAGCAATGAGCAATTAAATTACATTAGCCAATACTGTATATAGGCAAGCATGGCCGTAGTCACCCACACACGCCGATAAGCTCACGCTCACGGGGAGTGTTTTTCTGCTCTGTGATTTGGTAATAATTTATAATGGAAGCCATTACGAAAGTGCAACTTAACAAAAGCAGAGTGAGATATGCAGAGGCAGGCGTTTTCCAAAGCGACCGCAAACGACTCCTGCATTCAATATGTCTTTTAAGGTGCATGCACACACTTTTTATTAGACATTATTAGCTATTTGTAATAATAATAATAATAATAATAATAATAATAAGCACCATAGGTATACACTTGTAATTATGTATTAAAAAAATATTGCCCACTGTCAAAACCTATAACATCTATAATCACATTGTATTTATGTTGTATGTTGCTTCTTATATTGTATTCCTAATTACCTATATATATACCTATTACCTATATATATATATATATATATATATATATATATATATATATATATATATATATATATATATATATATATATATATATATATATATACACACACACACACACACACACACAACTAAATATATAGGCTATCACAAAATCTGCATATATCTCTATTTCCATTAAAAGCATTCATATGTTGTGGTTATCTTACAAATTAAGTCAGTTTTGTTCTGAAAATGTACTAATGCAAACATGCATACACTGCATCTTCGCATTCCGCTCCCGTGCGGTTCTCGCTACCTCACCTAAGCTTCCCCTTCCTCCTGCTTTTGGCCGCATTAGCTCAGCAGTGCTGAAGCCCACTGCAGGCACATTACTTCAGCTCCGGGCAAACAGCAGGCAGCCCTCTGTGACGCTGATGGCTATTGGCATGATGGGGGAGCTGCAGACGGCCAGCCGCCAGCAGGGGGTGGTGTGAAGCACACAAAAACACCCGTACAAACATACACGCACCTGGGCCAGTCAGGTGCTCAGCTTAGCCCGTCTAATATCATTCAGATTCACTCCAAAACATCTATATAGCTAGTGACCAGGCTGGAAGCAGTACTGGACACATTGCTGGTACAACTACCATACAGGCTATATAAGAGTACATTTATACCCCACCCCTATCCCAATTCCATTTATACCCCACCCCAATCCCAATTCCATTTATACCCCACCCCTATCCCATTTCTATTTATACCCCACCCCGATCCCAATTCCATTTATACCCCACCCCTATCCCAAAGATAGAACCACCACTGATTGAATATTATTTGAATGGTAAGCCATTCTCTGCACAGCCACTGGGGGTGGATCATTCTCAGCAATCCAGTGACACTTGGTGGTGGTGTTGGGTGGGTGTTGTGCTGCTATGGGTGGATCAGACACAGCGGTGTGCCTTAAACACCTCAGTGTCACTGCTGGACTGAGAACAGTCCACCAACCAGAAACATCCAGCCAACAGTGTCCTATGGGCTGCATCCTGTGACCACTGACGAAGGACTAGAGCAGAGGTCACTAATAGGTGGGTCGCGGTCTGGGTCCGGACCCAGACATTGTCCAATGTGGACCCAAAGCTATAAACTACTTAATTTTAATTCTAGCGGTGCTCATTTTTAGTGTCGGAAGTTTTCTTGTATTTAGGGTATGCGGGCTTTGCGGTGCAGTACACTCACAGTTCACTGTGTGTTGTAAGCTCACCAAAGGCGCTCTTCAGCCAATCAGATCTGTGCAGAACCGGAAGTGCGGCACGCACACAGGAGAGGTAAATAAAGCGAGTCACAGAAAGAAAAGAAAAGACAATGGCAAAAACTGACTTTTTAACCAAGAATGTACCGAAACATAGATGTTTATTCTTCCCACAGGCAGCTCCAAACCAACAGGTCAAGATGTGAAACTGAGTTAACAGGAAGACTGCATGTTTTATTTACTTTCTCTATAAATAAACACTTTAAGAGTATACAGGACATGACACTGAATTATAACAAAAGTTAGAAATGATGAAAATATAATAAGTATATAGAGAAATATAGAGAAATATATTCCTCTCACTGAATTCTAATTAAATACCTCTGGACTAGAGGATGACCAACACCAACAGTCAAACTACACCATGGTTTCACGGCACTTGACCTACCATCTTTTTATTCAGTCTCCAAAATAATCTGGTGTATTGAATCTCTGTATCAACCAGACTTGAAAGTAACTAGTTATCTACAAAATAACCTTGTAGTTAAAAATCAATTGTTTTAATCCAATTGCAACTTCATTCACCTCCAGAATAATCCCATAATACTATACCAACTGTTTCACTAATCAGATTATTAGATTATTAATCTCTATAATAAACCCATATACATCAGTTGCCTTAATTGTCCAAGCCTGAACACAATCCCACAGCTCTACATCAGTTGTCTTTCTCACTGTGTATTAATAATCAAAATCCTTTCAATCTATATCCAACTCTAACAGTTCATTACCAAATGATCTCCTAATAATATCCACAACCTGACACAAAGCAGCTCCACCAATCTCCAGATAACCCCTAATAACCCCTGTTGTATAAACCCTGTTTATTAATCTCCAGAATAAACCCATTGGCAACCCACACTGAAAAACAGATTATTGATCTCCAGAATAAACCCACAGTTCAATTCCAATTTGGGACTTGCTAAACTGATATACACACAGATTATTAATCCTGAAAATAATCATGTCATCATATATTCTAATTATTAAACTCAATCACGTTTATTGATCTCCAAGATAATCTCAAATACCAGCCAGACCTAAAGCAGCTGTATTAATCTCCAAAATAATCCAATTGTTATGTCACCTGTATGTCTCCTAAATACAGATTTAATCCCATAATCACAAAATTAACAAGTTTACAGTCTGAAAAGAATTGTGTTATGTATTTATTTGGTAGGAACCAGCAGCTTTTCATGCCTTCCCTCAAAAATAAATTTGCAGTGCTGGAAATACAGACTAGATGCAGTGGACAGTTTGGATCATCATGCTACTTCTTAAAAAATGCATACATCAATACATCTGTGCTGAGGACTCAATCCACACTCAACTGAGGTTCAAATCCAATTACAGCTCCAGATTTCCTGATATAACAGTGATCCAGTCGGTACAGGTATATATATATATAGCACAGTGGCATTACGTTACACCCCTACTGTTCCCGAAGTAGACAGTGTTCTCTCAGCTCTCATAACAATGTGCTTCTGAGTGCAGTGGACTGTATTTCTGTGTGTGGCCCGATGATTTGCAGCAGATTCGCTGACTCCGCAGCAGCTGCCGTCGGTCCGCCAGGGTTGACGAGCTCAAACAGGCCAGTCATGAGCTCGCCTCTCACACAGCTGTCCTCCGCACGCCCACAGATGTTACGCTGACAGCTAAACTAAACCTGCAGAGAGGAATCATGCACTAAATGGAGGAGACCCACATCCTGCTATGTCTTAATTTAGCACCATACGACCAGGATCCATGCTGAGCTCTGGCAGTGTAACAGCGCAACACCGTAGCAAATACAAACACAGCAGTGTGAACATTGACTGCTTCAATTCTGAGTATATCTTTTAGAAATGATGGGCCACATTCATACAATGCAGTGCCAAGTTTTCTACAATACTAAGAGAGACTCGCCACTTGGCCAGTGGTTCCTCAGTCAGAGATTTGCAAGGATATTAGATGTTTCGGCCTCCATAGATCTGTGAGCGCCAAGGAAAGGGCTGAAAACCTCAACTGAAGCCTCACACAGCTCGGATTTAAAGCATAGCATGTATCTGAGATGGACATGGGCCCAGGAATGCTTTTACAAACCCTTTTTGGTGACCACCACCCATTGCTGCAGCCACAAAGGCAGGTTAAGACAGTGGAAGTCAAAAATGAACATCAACAATGGCCATAAACACTTTCCATTTCTCTGAACTGATGGATGTTCAGTAGAATCATGTATTAAGGCCTGATGAGTCAATCTTTTAGCTTTCTGTTTATAGAAATAATGCACATGAGAAGCAACTAGCAACATCCAGCCAACAGTGTCCTGTGGGTAGCGTCCTGTGACCACTGATGAAGGACTAGAGCAGGGGTATTTAATTAGAGTTCCATAAGGTCCAGTTAGAGGAGATTTCCTCAGATCATGGTCCAGACTGTCATATTTTCTAACGTGTGTTATGATTCAGTGTCATATCCTGTTTACTGAAGTAGCCTAGTATCAGCATCTTATACCATCAGCTACTGAAACACCAACACATCACACATACCGTTCAGTATATTTTAGAGATCGCCGAGCACCTTTCAGCATGATCGGCCGATAGCTGATTCCGATTGAGGGCGGGCTATATGCCATGTCAGAGCTATATGTAGCTATTAGCGCAAGCAAGTCATGACACATGATCTAAACTGGCTTATTACCATTTTTAACGAGCTCATATGAAACAGCATAATATTTTTAATAAAATTAACAGTAAATAAACAAAGTAAATCAAACAGATATCACCAATACTGCAATCATTACATTTCAACCCTTAATTTAAAACGAAAAAAGCTAATTAAATAAATGCAGTAAAAACTGCAGTCATTAAACGCAGACTCTGTTATTTTAAACTAAATCTGTAATCATTAAATGTAGATCTTGAATTGTTGCTGCTGTTCTGTTCGTACCGGTCAGATCTGGTCTGTAGGTGTTCTGGGTTGTTTGTTTTGTGCTAGCTGCGCATGCTAGCTCTGCTGTTTACTGATACTCACTGTATTCAGCCGTGTGCTGTGCTGTATCAGATTATTAGTGTTAAATGTCTTTGGTTCCCACAAGACGCTGATTTTACACATTTTAAAAACATCCTGGATGAGTCTGCGTCACATACGGTAAAACACTGCCAGACGGACAATATTTTTTTTTTTTAGCGTATACTTTTCTCGCGAGGCCGCTGCTTTAGTCAGTCTGACGGAAATGAAAGTGTATGTATTCCACACAGATAGGAATTGCAGGGAGCTGGCCGGAGGGCTCCTCCTCCTGGATGAAATGCTAGCTTTAAATACAGAAATTAGGCTTATTGGTTTAACGACATGGATCAGCTCTCAGGATTGGCTAAATTGGAGAAATATCGGCCGGTCATGATTGCATATTTTGATTAAAAATCAGCCGATACCGATACATAGCCGATGGATCCTTCCATCTCTAGTATATTTCAACAATATTTTCAACAATATTGTTTTAAATGGTGAACTGAATGAATTATAACTCTGAACTAATATTTTTTCCCTCACTTCAAGCAAAAACAAGGACTACATTAAAAAAAACAGAATGCAGTCTTTTCGTTAATTCAGCTTCACATCTTGCCATGTTAGTTTGGAGCTGCCCGTCTTCATTCCTGGTTCTTCACCATCTACTTTTTTTTAGACCACGTTATTGACTCACTCGCTTTACTATCTGACTCGCGTTACACTCCGTCTGCTGCTTCTCGCTTCCTACCTCGCCTGTGTGCGTGCCACACTCCTGAATATGCACAGATCTGATTGGCTGAGGAGCATTTGGTGATCTTACAGCGCACACGATTGGTCAGTGAGGTTGCTGTGCCGCAAAGCCCGTGTACCATAAAGACAAGAAAAGTTCCGCCACTTAAAATAAACACTGTCTAATTTAAATCGTTCAATAGTTTATCAGTTTTGATCCACATTGGACAACGTCCGGGTCCGAATCAGTGAGTGGACACAGGAGGAAACTCAGGCAGCACAGCTACTCGTACCAGTGCAACACACACTAACACACCACCGCCATGTCAGTGTCACTGCAGTGCTGAGCATGATCCACCACCTAAATAATGTCTGCTCTGAGGTGGTCCTATGGGGGTCCTGATCATTGAAGAACAGGGTAATAAAGTATACAGAGAATCAGATGGACTACAGTCTGTAAGTGTGGAACTACAAAGTGCACCTGTATGTAAATGAAGTTGGACAGTGTGTGTAGATATAAGAAGGTGGATTTAATGTTATGGCTGATTGGTGTATGTTTATCATCTACAATTCTTTGAACACCTACTTTGATGTTTGCTCTCAATCAAAACAAGATTGATTGATTTCTCTATCACTTACTAAAGTTTTTGATTGGACACGTTTCCTTCAGGCAGTACAGCGTTGTAACCTTTTTGTTTACACCGAAACCTGAAACAGTGAAATAAGAGAATAACGACAGTACTTGAGAAGTTTAAACGCTAATAATAGTTTAATTCCCAAGCCTTCTCCTACAATCAGTATTTATGAGTCAACATATTAATACTTCGACACACCACTGTTTAAGAAAAGAACCAGAGATGACAGCATGACGTATTACCAAACACCTGACAGCGCTCAATATTACCCATTACCTCAGAGTAAACACAACATAAACATGATTTACCGCCATCGTTTCTTTAACCCCCATGTTTGAAATTGCTTTATCGATCTGACTGAATTACGTGAATGCTACACTTGAACACACCCATCATGAGTTGTGCAATCAAGACTGAATTCGCTGTTCAGCAGTAACAACACACAAAGAAGCAAATCACCATCATATCTCTCTGTAACTTGACAGGATAGAAGAAGATGACAGTTCAATACTGCACCACGCTTCCCAAATTCCACTACAATGTTGTTATTCAGACAAAGGAGACATCCAAAATGAGAGATTACATAAATACCGTGAGGATAAAGGCCCAGAATGACAAGACACAGTAATAAAATACAGTTAAGCAACATTATTAATGGTACACTTAGCTAGGTATTCTAACTATCCTCAAATCAATTATTTATACCATGAAGACCATGTCCTGGTAAACCAAATTCCCAAAACTCTCTGTCATTGAAAGCACCAAGTGGCTGAATATGCCACATTATATACACTACCAGTCAAATGTCGTATTCCACTAGTATTCTAGTAGTTTTCTTAAAAGTTTGACTGGTAGTGTACTAAAACGTTTGGCTGGTAGTGTTCTAAAACGTCTGACTGGTAGTGTACTAAAACGTCTGACTGGTAGTGTACTAAAACGTTTGGCTGGTAGTGTACTAAAACGTCTGACTGGTTGTGTACTAAAACGTTTGGCTGGTAGTGTACTAAAACGTCTGACTGGTAGTGTACTAAAACGTCTGACTGGTAGTGTACTAAAACGTCTGACTGGTAGTGTACTAAAACGTCTGACTGGTAGTGTACTAAAACGTTTGGCTGGTAGTGTACTAAAACGTCTGACTGGTAGTGTACTAAAACGTCTGACTGGTAGTGATCTAAAATGTTTGACTGGTAGTGTTCTAAAACGTTTGACTGGTAGTGTACTAAAACGTCTGACTGGTAGTGTACTAAAACGTTTGGCTGGTAGTGTACTAAAACGTTTGGCTGGTAGTGTACTAAAACGTCTGACTGGTAGTGTACTAAAACGTTTGGCTGGTAGTGATCTAAAACGTTTGACTGGTAGTGTACTAAGATGTTTTACTGGTAGTGATCTAAAACGTTTGACTTGTAGTGTACTAAGATGTTTTACTGGTAGTGTATTAAAACGTTTGGCTGGTAGTGTTCTAAAATGTTTGACTGGTAGTGTTCTAAAATGTTTGACTGGTAGTGTTCTGAACATTTGACTGGTAGTGATCTAAATATTTGACTGGTAGTGTTCTAAAATGTTTGACTGGTAGTGTTCTAAAATGTTTGACTGGTAGTGTTCTAAACGTTTGACTGGTAGTGATCTAAATGTTTGACTGGTAGTGATCTAAAGCGTTTGGTTGGTAGTGAACTAAAATGTTTGACTGGTAGTGATCTAAAATGTTTGACTGGTAGTGATCTAAAACGTTTGGCTGGTAGTGTACTAAAACGTTTGACTGGTAGTGTTCTAAAATGTTTGACTGGTAGTGTTCTAAACGTTTGACTGGTAGTGATCTAAACGTTTGACCGGTAGTGTACTAAGATGTTTGACTGGTAGTGATCTAAAGTGTTTGACTGGCAGTGTACTAAAACATTTGATCGGTAGTGTACAAAAGAGATAACAGACGCAAGAGCTTAAGATTTTATGAGACCGCTGAATGAGTAGAGTGATTTTAATGCCCCCACTTTGCTTGGACAATCAGGAAGATGTGAACTCCTTTTTCAGTCATTCATTGCGCCCATTCATCCAGAGAGAGGCAATCTAGTCCAGTGAAAGGCCACTCCTGCCAAGCCGGGTCTATGAGGTCAGTGATACTGACACAGTATAATGAAGCTTTCAGCCACTAATGAGCTATCAAGGATGCCAAATGAACACAGCACTGTTGATGACCTCAGGTCCAAGCCTGGTCTTATATATAAAATTAAGTAAAATTAAAAGATGTAAAGTTAACAAATTAACTAATATCCAAAAGATGTTATGAATTTAAAGATATTAATTTTTTTTTACATATTTTAAGCATATATGTAATATTTTATATTTTTTTTTTAATCTTGTACAGTTTTAAAATAAAGTAGCTTTAAGAAAGGGCCAAAAGCAAATGTTTGGTCACTCTGCATGGTCAGAACTTAATAACACCCTTTTTGGCAAGTAGCTTATAAACAGTTTTTGTAGCATCTTTCAGTTTATTCTTCATTTTCACCAATTCTGTCTCAGAAAAGACTTATAGTTCTGTGAGACATCTGGGCAATCTTGCATTTACTGCCCTTTGATGGTCAGTCTTCAACAATGTTAAATTGGGGGACTGTGGAGGCCACATCAAAATCTTGCCTCTCTTTTAGGTAGTCCATTGTGGATTTTGTGGTGTGTTTAGGATCATTATCCAGCCATAGAAGTCAACCTGTTATCCATCTTTAACTTTTTTTCCAGACTGTGATGTTGCTTTCAGAATTTGTTGGTATGTAATCAAATCCTGAAATGCCTCCACTGGCTGAACACATGCCCAAGCATGATGGATCCAATCCAGTTAGAGAAGAAATTCTGCACTCTTTTTTTTCTCATAGCAGCTAAAGGTCTAGTTCTCTTTAAACTTCAGTTCCCATACCTTGTTTGCAAAAGGCACAGGCACCTGAATGCAACTGCTGCTTAATTAAATGTGAAATAAATGTAGAACGTGAATGTGAACATCAGCTTTCTCAACTTATTTGCCTCAAATCTGCATCCTGCATACTCACCCCTAAATTACAATCACACTTCAGTCCGATCACATAAGCTGTTCTGTTATGCCCACAACCTCAAAAACAGACTTTTCTGGTTTTCTTCTAGGCTACCTGGGCACTTCTTAGGTACATGGTACCATTCGAGCTGAGGTGATACCATATGGTGACATAAAAACGCTGCAGACTGCTGATTGGATGGTAACAGTAGTGTTGTAAATATTTCTTACATGCCTTGCCCGTGTGTTAAATTGAGTCCTTTAGACAGATGGCCGTCATAAAGTTTATGGCTCTGAAGAACCTGTGTTTTTTACGACAGGAACCTCCCAAGGAAATCTGATCCAAGCCCAGAAGATAACGACCTGGCCAGACGTGCCAAATGGGCCAGGCAAAGCACAGAGGCAGGCCTTTAGGACGATGTAGTGGCCAGTCCAATTCAGAACATTCTGAGACCTTGCCTCAGACCTTTCTCAGAGCATGTCTGTATCGTGGTATCTTCAGGAATAAAGCATATATTCTGGACTGGTCTCCCTCTTCATTTTGATGGCAAGAAAAAGAAGTTACAACAGAAACTACCAGGTTAGCGTACCCACTTGTGTTGCCTTGAGTGGTCTCGGCGTCTGAAGTCTTTTGTTTTTTCCACCAGCCTGGGAACAAAATTTGTCTCCTTCCAGTTTCATGCGGCTTCACTGTGACGACCAGCTACACTTAGAAGGTACTATGTCTGCAAATAAGGTTCAATTGAGTCTCGGCTACAGACTTCTTCAGATAAAGTGGACTCGACGTGTGGGAGAGGATAGAGGGTCTTCAGAATTTTCATTTCAATTTCAAACAGAACTGGAATCTCACTGGCTCAATGAATCAGAATATGTCTGTCACACTATCTGCTCGTATTTGTGGCATACTAGGATAACAATAATGACAAAACTCATACCTGAGGAAGAATTTCCACCAGGTGAGCTGGTGTTATTAGTATAAACCTCTACCTTCCACTCTCTGGGAACTGTTTATCTCCAAATAGGTCCACTATATATACGCAAGGGCGTAGGAACGGGTTTGACATTGGGGGGGACACATTTGCTAATATGAATCAAGGCCCACCTTTACCCCTGAATATTACCTATAAGTTGATTCCTTTTATTTATTCATTAGTTTATTTAATTTATTTATTATATTTTAGTAGTAGCAGTCTCTAGTTTGGAACACGGCCAGACAGTATTTTTACATTTCAGAGTGCTTTCTGACTAAAGCTAATATAAACGTTAGCTAACCCAAACCCTCCTCGTCTGTTACCATAACAACACATTATACTAAAGCTGTTTTATTACAGTATATATGATCATAGTTGCTATTCATTGTTCTTATCACTGAGCACCAACTCTCCAACGAGGCGAGAGTGAAGCTGCTGACTGCAGGATATTTCTGAACAGGCATCTCAATACTTGCCTTAACGAAGCAAAAGACCACCTAACAACCAGAGCCCAAAACGCTTTTCTGTGGTTTAATTTTTAGGTGGAACAAATCTACCTGTTTCTGATATTTGGTGGGACACGTCCCCCCTGGTTCCTATGCGAATGTATATACATATAATTACAGATGGTAGCATCGGTTTTTAGCCCCTGGACATATCTATTCAATGTTAGGTGCTTCATAATACATCTTATGTCTTCTTAACATAAGCAGATCATAATTATTGCAATGCATTTCAATGCTTTTAGGTTTGTTGTGAAGGCCCTGTGAAGCCAGCTTTCCAATAAAGAGTGTTATCAAATATCTCTGGCCCTTAGTTTCCATTCCCCGTTACCGGTTTCTTATCTCTGAGTCTAAAAGTCTAATAAAGCCTTGAAGGAATTAAGCCAGTGAATATATTAAAACGGAAGATTAAAACAGAGGCAGTGCAAATTGAAAGATCCTCCCCAGACTGCGTAATGCAGACCGCTGCACTGGACAAGCTCCAGGGCCTCGGAATATTCACAGCAACAGATCCTCGTCCAATGGAAGGTGGGACTCCGCTGCTGGAGAGAGGCAGCTGCTGCTGCTGCTGCCGCTACTGTTGCGGCCGGGACGGCGTCGGGGGAAACGCGCGTGGCAGTCTCCAGAGACTGCGCCGCTCTCCCCTTACCTCATTTGTCTGGGAAATTGGCCAAAAGGAAAAATGATGATGAAGTGGAGGCGCGTGGCAGCTCCTGCCTTAAAACCAAATTGAACGGAATTACGCCGTCACCTCTTGTTCAGCGAGGAGCCGCGGAAAAGACACCGCGCTCCAGAACAACGGCTGATTTAGCTGCGGGTCTACAGTGGCTGTAGTTACATGCTAATAAAACAAACATTGCTTGGGGGGGGGGGGGGGGGGTGTCAAAACATTGCTTGTATGCTTTCGGAGGATTCTTCTTAGCGCTCAAGGACACGGATGAAGGAGCCAGGATGCCTGAATATTGTCGCTGTCCTAACAAATGATTGTATCTTAGAAGTTGTAGCTTTAAAAGAGAAGAGGAAACAATGCTCTCATGTTCTGGTTCTAGAATATAATGAAGGTAAATGCTATATTTAGGAACATCACAAGTCCTAAAACCATTTGAATGCAATGTATGTTCCTTTTGGTTTTCGTATATGGTATACGGCTTTCTTGCAGAACCTTTAAAGATCTCCCTTTTTACACTATGCTTAATGTCTTTTTGCTAAGCTCTCCTAAACATTAAAAAAACATTTAACGTTACAAGTAATATAAGTTTTGCCATATAAGTAATATAACCAATATAATTAAGGTATGCAGTGTAAATCAAGCAATTTCTTCATGTCTGATTCTCGGATCCCATAGTACTGTTCCTGCAGTGCATTACAGTCTGTCTAAAAGATCAGTGAATTATATCAACATCAGCTTTTAACTTAAACAATAAAAGCTATAGCGCCCCCTACACTTTCTGTAGTGTATTACAACCTGTCAGAATGAAGTGTGAGTAATATGAACATTGTTAATCACGGATAATGAGCATACTGGTATAACAATAAAGATAAACTCATACCTGAAGAAGAATTTCAACCAGGTAAGCTGGCGTATGACACAAGAACTGGCCACTTTATTAGAAACCTCACTCTTTCGAACTAAGCAACAGTAGTCATATCACCCCCTATATGTCCTCTAGTGTACTACAATCTGTCAAAAATTAGGTGTGAATCATTTGAACATTACTGATCATGTTTTAAACGAAGCAATAGAAGCACTTCCTGTGGTGTATTACAATCTGTCAGAAAGACTATGATGAGCATATAAACATTGTAGATAACAATACAATACAAGTCATATCACCCCATAGGCTCCATTTGGTGTATTACAATCTTTAAGAATGACTGTGACTGTGATCTTTTGAACATTATAAAGTGCTTTTTTAATAAAATAGAGGCAAGACTGCCCCCTACACTCCCTGTGGTGTATTAGAATCTATCAGAAAGACCATGGCGAGTGTATAAACATTGTAAAAGACTTTTTAAATTAAACAATAGAAGTTATATTGCCCCCAGCACTTCCTGTGGGGTATTACAATCTGTCAGAAAGACTACGACAGGCGTATAAACATTATAGAAGGCTTTTTAAATGAAACAATAAAACTCATATCACCCCTAATCTCCCTTTGGTGTATTACAATCTTTTAGAATGACTGTGACTATCATATGTACATTATAAAGTGTTTTTTTCAATAAAATAGAGGCAAGATCACCCCCTGCACTTCCTGTGGTGCATTACAATTGTCAGAAAGACTATGACGAGCGTATAAACACTATAGAAGACTTTTTAAACGAAACAATAGAAGTCATATCGCCCCCTGCGCTTCCTGTGGTGTATTACAATCTGTCAGAAAGACTATGACGAGCGTGTAAACACTATAGAAGACTTTTTAAACGAAACAATAGAAGTCATATTGCTCCCTGCGCTTCCGGTGGTGTATTACAATCTGTCAGAAAGACTATGACGAGCATATAAATACTATAGAAAACTTTTTAAATAAAACAATAGAAGTCATATCGCCCCCTAGTCTCCCTTTAGTGTATTACAATCTTTTAGAATGATTGTGACTAACATATGTACATTATAAAATGCTTTTTTAATAAAATAGGGGCAAGATCGCCCTCTGCATTTCCTGTGGTGTATTACAATCTGTCAGAAAGACTACAACAAGGTATAAACATTATAGAAGACTTTTTAAATGAATCAATAGAAGTTGTATTGCTCTCTGCACTTCCTGCAATGCATTACAGTCAGGTATAATGACTGTGTAGATAATCTAAACATTATAGAGCAATACAGAGTGAATGTAGTACTGAAACCTAAATATGTTTATTAATGTGGATGTATTATTTTTTTACACATTTCAGTTTAGCAATTTAAATACTTCATGCCCTTCAGCACATATCATTTATGAACAACCTGACAATAAATCTTCCTTCTCATTTCATTCCAATCCATGAGTCATGTGCAGATATTACAGCATCACTGGGGTGATTCATCGCAGCACCCGGCTGGGAAAATCTGAGCTTTCTACCTGACCAGCATCTCCATCAGGGTTAATAGTTACAGGTCAGTTCAAATCAAACAGAGGGCATGGCCCCATATTGATCAGGATTTAGGCTGCATGTCCACATAATTCCTCCTTTCTATTCTCTCTTTCTTTCCCCTTGCTTCCTCTGCCTTCTCCGAGGACCTTCAGCTGTCTGAAAGTAACCCCAGAGCTTTATAGATGTCTCTGGACGTATTCACTCTCAGGCTCTGAGTAATCTCCGCTGGGAGTCTGAGAGATCCACGTATCCCTTCTGAGAGTGGTAAGGAAATTATAAGGAATTGGGGAAAATAATGGTATGTCTGGCAACGCTGGCAACGAGGGCATGTATAAATCTATTCATGTTCGCGGTACTTATTAACAGCACACTGACGGCACATGTACCTCATACTCTCTTCATACTCCTCATACTCTGTTTATACTACTCATACTCTGTTCATACTCCACATACTCTCTTCATACTCCTCATACTCTCTTCATACTCCTCATACTCTCTTCATACTCCTCATACTCTCTTCATACTCCTCATACTCTGTTCATACTCCTCATACTCTGTTCATACTCCTCATACTCTCTTCATACTCCTCATACTCTCTTCATACTCCTCATACTCTCTTCATACTCCTCATACTCTGTTTATACTCCTCATACTCTCTTCATACTCCTCATACTCTCTTCATACTCCTCATACTCTCTTCATACTACTCATACTGTGTTTATACTACTCATACTCTGTTTATACTACTCATACTCTGTTTATACTACTCATACTCTCTTCATACTTCTCATACTCTGTTTATACTACTCATACTCTGTTTATACTACTCATACTCTCTTCATACTCCTCATACTCTGTTTATACTACTCATACTCTCTTCATACTACTCATACTCTGTTTATACTACTCATACTCTCTTCATACTCCTCATACTCTCTTCATACTACTCATACTCTCTTCATACTACTCATACTCTCTTCATACTACTCATACTCTCTTCATACTACTCATACTCTGTTCACACTCCTCACACTCTGTTCACACTCCTCACACTCTGTTCACACTCCTCACACTCTGTTCACACTCCTCACACTCTGTTCACACTGTAAATCTGTATATATGTGTACATTTCAATGGACTAGCCCAAAAAAAGTCTGGTTACATTGATTTACATTCAAAGTAATGTGTAATGAGTGTCGCACCTTGCCCTGTCCCTGTCTTGGTTTACTATTGTGTCATGGTACCATGTGCTTATGTTTGTTGTGGTTGTAATGTTGCTCAGTCTCTGTTTAAGTAGCTAGTTTGTGTTTCGGTTGGGTTGCACGTGTATCCTCTGTCAGTCCGGCATTCGGCAACACTGCAGCAGGCGAACGAGGCGGATACACGTTTTATTGTAGTCCATGGTGAAACAAAACAGCGACACAAACTAACAGAATCCATCCATCCATTATCTGCCGCTTAATCTCGCTAGTCTGGGTCACGGGGGTGGCTGAAGACAATCCCAGAGTCAGTGGGCGAAGGTACACCATGGACAGTTCGACAGTCCATCGCATGGCCAACACTCACTCACGAACTCACACCTATGGGCAATTTAGAGTGACCAATCAACCTATCATGCATGGGGGGGATGTTCAGGGGGAACATACAAACCAAACTAACAGAACCCCAAACTAAAACTTCTACTTAAACAGAGACTGAGCTACATTACAACCACAACAAACATGAGCACATGGGACAATGACACAAGGGTAAACAAAGACAGGGACAGGCCCAAAGAGAAACAGGGCAAGGTGTGACAACGAGGTGTCCTCAAACTGTTTTGTAGTTTTGATTACAGGACATATGTTGGTCTATTTTTGGTAATCAGAAAATGTTCTTCAACAATTTACATAAAAAAATAGTGTGGGAACCATTGATACCCTCTGATATGGCAGAAGTCATTTGGTTGTTCCATGAATCTGTAATACGCTATATCTCGAGGTCAGTGAAACACCATAGGCTCCCCATCATCTAGTCCCCATCATTAAGTGGTACAAAGAAAGTAGATCACAGTTTAAGTATCTCTTCACGGGATTGGAGTTCATTACAGAATCCATTATGAGGGGACTTTGGTTTTTAAAGAATTACATGGCCTTTGCGCCTACATGCATTACGCTCTTGAGCTCCTTCGAGACCTTTAAGGTCAGCTTCTCAATTACTGCTGACCGTCCCGCGGTCTCGGCTTGAGCTAAGAGGAGGTAGAACGCTTGTTGTCACAGCGCCAAGGCTTCGGAACAGCCTATTAATTGACATCAGACAGTCGTCTCCAGTGACTGTTCCTGAGTCCAAGCTCAAAATGCATTTTTATTGATTGGTTTTCAGAAACTGTTGTGCGGCTGGTGCTGATCGAGGGCCGGGTGTGGCCCCCGAAGGAGAACGATGCCAGGTGGAGAAGTGATAGTGGAACAATTCTGTCTATGGAGCGTAAAGCACTTTGGGTTCATAAATACAATTATAGACAACGGAAATCACGGGGCGAAGGGGAAATAGAACATGAGCTGCAAGCCGTTTCAGAATGCAGCTCCTCTCACGAAGGCATGAATGATGTGTTGCAGCACTAACCTCAGAGATTGCTCAGAAACCTTTGCCATGAACCATAAACTGAAAAGGTCACAGGGTCGACGCCCTGCACTGTGTTATGTTTTTGCGAGGAATTTGGTAAAAGCACAGCTCCGGGCGAGCTGAATAACGAAATACCGTGGCAGTGCATGTGAAAGAACCATCATATGACATTTCTGAATGTCTTCATATGGATATAACAATTTGCCCCAAGTATTCGCTCATCTGCCTTCACATGCATATAAACTTGAGTGACATCCCTTCTTAATCCATAGGGTTTAATACGTCAGCCCAACCTTTGCAGCTATAACAGCTTCAACTCTGCTGGGAAGTCTCTCCACACGGTTTAGGAGAGTGTTCATAGGAATGTTTGACTGTTCTTCCAGACAATGTTTGACTGTTCTTGTTGCACAGGTGGCGTCCTATCACGGTACCATGCTGGAGTTCACTGAGCTCCTGAGAGCGACCCACTCTTTCGCTAATGTGTGTAGAAACAGTCTGCATGTCTAGGTGTTTGGTTTATATACCAGTAGCAATGGAAGTAATTGGAACACCAGAATTAAATTATTTGGATAATTGAGTGAATACTTTTGGCATTAATATTTATGTATTAATATATGCATTTATAAAATGTACATACAATCTAGTTGTTTTTCCTCTCAAATGTCACTGGAAGTCAAAATACAAATACTATATTTGTATACAATTCAACATCAAAGCTATTCAGATGTATTGGCTACTATTACCAAAGTATCACAGATCTTGCTGGTTGCAGTATTTTGGTGAGGTGGATCTTGGACTCCTAAAGGTGGATAAGATGACCAGATTTCTGATTCTCTTCCAGTTTGGTGACCAATATATCATTAAGTTATCCAGTGATTTTATCAGTTCAGTCCAGTGAAGAACTTTATAGTTGTGAATGGTTGTGGCTTCTGGTTATGCAACAGTTAGCATGTTTATAGACTAGAGGGACACTAACAATATATTTGCATTTACATTGAGGGCATTTGGCAGACACACATATCCAGTGCTTTGTTGTCTATTTGGAAAATGCATCTTGCCAACGCAAATAGGCCAAAGTCTAAACATACCATCCAGCAAAGATGCTGCCAGAAACAGGAGCCAGTGCTGGTAGAGAAAGTGCCTAAAATATATATTATATAGAAAGTATTGTGCAAATGTTTTAGGCACTTGGGTTTTTTTCCTTTATTTACTCAGCAGATACTTTTTAAAAAATATATATTTAAACAGTATTAATAGAGTAAGTAGTGCTTTTACATTTGTCACTGTGTTTATTTAACCCTTTCCAAGCTTCTCCTTGTGGAAACAACCCAGTATTATTTACAGTTCTCATCTAATACCTGCTTTGACTGCTCAGTACATCATTAAGCTAAATCAAGATTGCTGCTGAAGGAACTGAACACATTCATACAATGTCTGGGGCGTCCAGGAGAGATCTGGAACTACACTTTGTTCTTCAAACTGGACACTAGATATGATCTAGTTCTTTCAAAATAAGATATTTATGTTACTTCGTATTGTATTTATGATTATTTACATCTGTTCTAATGATATCTGGTATTCTTACTGGTGAAAATACACTTATTGATGAGATAAAGGCTGTTAAACAATCAGCTTAGGTGCCTAAGAGTTTTCCACTGTATTGTATATGTTCATAGATTACATGCACATAACATTCGTTCAGGTATATCATATTATTGCTGCCAGAACAAAAGCTTATTTTACAGAAGAAAAATGAGGTTCTTTAATGTATGAGATTTTATTCCATGCATGTATCTTTTGTCAATCATTTTTGAGCATTTCTATTAATCATAATGCAAAAAAGCTTTTGCAGCCCAACAGCGAAATTCATTTAAGACATTGCTATAATGAACTTTGTATTCAAATCCTTAATTATGCTTATTTTCTTAAAATAAATGATTGAACATTCCATTTTGTCACACCCACAACAATCAGTTACCATAGTTACTGCTTTGTTAATGACAACTGTAGCTCATTTTGAGCAGAACTCAAAAACACTAGCAAGCACATGACTGACAAACACACTTTGAACAGTACACATATATAACCAACATATTTTTCATTAAAACACAAAATGTTCAGAATATAAGTGTTTCAGTAGTGACAGTTCTTAACGTCCCACACAGATTTTCAGACTTTGGGACACAAAATTTGGCTTGACCTACAGACCAAAACTCTGTGGTGATAATTTATATAGAACTTTGGGCAGAACTCAAAAGTTATACATCAGAATATATTCATAATAAACGTTTAGTTTAGAAGAATTTTACCATACCATAGCAACCACCTAACAACACTCTAGATGTTTGAAATGCTATAAAATGCATAGCATTTCAAACATCTAAAATGGTGTTAGGTGGTTGCTATGGTATGCCAGGTGGTTGCTAGGTTGTCG
This sequence comes from Megaleporinus macrocephalus, assembly GCA_021613375.1. NCBI lineage: Eukaryota > Metazoa > Chordata > Actinopteri > Characiformes > Anostomidae > Megaleporinus > Megaleporinus macrocephalus. The sequence goes on along the minus strand of CM038719.1, from coordinate 33,534,677 downwards.
CAATGGTATCCCAAATGATTGCCGGGCAGCTGCTATAGTATGGCTGATGGTTGCTAAGATTCTGCTATGGTATCCCAGATAGTTGCTAGGGTGTTGCTAAGATGATTAGAGTGATGTTAGGCGGTTGCTATGGTATGCCAGGTGGTTGCTAGGATGTTGCTAAGTGGTTGCTATGGTCTCCCAGATGATTGCTGGGCAGTTGCTATATTATCGCTGATGGTTGCTAAGGTGCTGCTAGATGGCTGCTATGTTATTCCTGATGCTTACTATGTTGTTGGTAGGTGTTTGGTTTAGAATTTAGGAGGGCTGCTAGGATATGGCTAAGTGGTTGCTATGATGTCCCAGATGGTTGCTAGGGTGTTGCTAAGATGACTGGAGTGGTGTTAGGTGGTTGCTGTGGTATGCCAGGTGGTTGCTAGGATGTTGCTAGGTGGTTGCAATGGTATCCCAGATGACTGCTTGGCAGTTGCTATAATATGGCTGATGGTTGCTAAGGTGCTGCTAGGTGGCTGCTATGATATTCCTGATGCTTACTATGTTGTTGGTAGGCGATTGGTTTAGTATTTAGGAGGGTTGCTAGGATATGGCTAAGTGGTTGCTATGAGGTCCCAAATGGTTGCTAGGGTGTTGCTAGGTTGTTGATTAGGGTGTCGTAAGTCAACTGAAAGGTAACTTCATTTGAAGAAAACGATAAAACTGAATAAAGTATACACAATTTAATATTCCATTAATGTGGAAATGATGTACACATTAGAATCAAGTGTACGTAATGGTTCAAGGCCAAGCTCTTAGACTGTGAGTCTGCTTACACTCTTGGTTTCACAGCCAAGAAATAAAAAAAGAGAAATAACAGCTTCCAAAAAATCTATTCAAGCAGTCATTTACATCGAGGCAAAGCTGATCTACTAGAGTCCTTCTGACCTTTCTAAAGACCCATTTCACTGAGACAGTGCGCTCACGCCTCTAGGCCTATTCTTATTCTGAATGGATACAAGTGCCGACAGCCAAGAAGCCATTCCAAAATCCAATTCGGGCAGGAGAACAAGATGAGCCTACTAAACAAAAGGTACTCATCCCATTACAGCCAGCTTCTCTCTCAGACAGCGTGTAAAACATCTACATGAACCAGACCAGTCCAGGCTCCGCCCACAGGTACATTCACAGCAACTATTACCCACATGTTTATACAAAGTTACAGCTCATCAGAACAACAGATCTGCCACTACATTAAAGTTAACTCAGGTCCACAACTGACCTGCAGCTGGACGCATGTAAAAAAGACAGCAGTGGAGCTCAAATAATTTATAACGTTAATAATTGTTTTGGTGTTCCTGTGCGGTTACTATGGTATCCCTAGTGGTTGCTAGGGTGCTGCCAGGTGACTGCTATGGTATCCCTTATTGATGCTAGGGTGTCACAAGGCAGTTGCTATGGTGTGTCTGATGGTGGCTAGGTTGGCGCTAGGTGGTTTCTATGGTATGGCAGATGGTTCCTAGGATGTTGCTAGGTGGTTGCTATGGTATCCTAGGTAATTACTCTACAGTTGCTGCTTAGGTGTTGCTAGGTGACTGCTATAATATTCCTGATGGTTACTGTGGTGTTGCTAGGAGGTTGCTATCGTATCTCTGGTTGCTATGGTGTTACTAAGTGGGTGCTGTAGTATTTCTGATGGTTTCTGAGGTGTTGCCAGGCAGTTACTACGATATCCCTAATGGTTGCTAAGTGATTTCTGTGGTATACTAAGGTGTTACCATGGTGTTACTAGGCTGTTGCTATGGTAACACACTATGGTGGCTGTAGTGCTGCTAGGTGACAGGTATTGGTATCATGGCTGTTCCTAGGTGGTTGCTATGGTATTCCAGGTGTTTGCTCTGTGGTCGATTTCGGCATCCCAAATGATTGATAGACTGTTGCTATGTAGTCACTATGATACTCCAGGTGGCTGCTTGGTGGTTGTTAGAGTGTGGATAAGTGGGTGTTATGACATATCAGGTGGTTGCTAGGGTGTTGCTATGATGACAGACATAGGGTGTTACTAATGGACTTCTATCATTGTAATAAAAGAATGGTGCATACTATTATTATTATTATTATTATTATTATTATTATTATTATTATTATTATCCTTCAGTAGCAAAGCCAATAAACAGAAGGTGAAACAGTTCAAGTTGTACCTAAAACAAACGATAGTTTGCAAATGGCACAAAGTTAATTTCTGTCAGAGCACGGAGAGCCACGAGGAGACCCGGACAGAGAAAGAGAGAAAAGAGTTTTCAAACCAGTGTGCTGGCATTTAAAGGCAGTGTTTGTCAGAAAAGCAATCTGTTCTAACTGCTGTTCGACACGTTGCCCAGGGACTGCCGCCTGAGAAGCCTGCAAAAAGAGCTAGAGATTGACCAGCAGACTAATCTTCTGCACTCAACACACTGTGTGTGGGTCTTTGTTTTCCAGGCGCAGAAGAAGTAGTTCACAATTGTAGCCCTGCTCAATGTCAAAGCACAAACGTCTTTTGTTAGAAAGCTATTTGAGACCTTCACTCAAGTCCTAAAACACCTGGGAGACCTGTGTGCGTGTGTGGAGTGATAGAAGGTCAGCTGAGGCTAAAGTGCTTCAGAAAACACTTAAAGTGGTGAAAAGTAAGCGCAGACAAACACAACAGAAAATGGAATGCAATGCAATGTTTCAGTGTTGCATTGCTCAATACTGATTGGTTAGAATTACTGCTACAAAGTGCTAATTGGTTGGCATTACTGCTAATGAATGTTGATTGTTCAGCATTAATCCTACTGAGTGCTGATTGATTGGCATTACTGCTACTAAGCACTGGGTGATTAGCATCACAGCCAGTGAAAGCTGAGTGGTTAGTGTTACTGGTTCGCAGTGCTGATTGGTTAACATTACTATCACAGGGTGTTGATTGGTTAGCATTACTGCTGCTAAATGCTGATTGGTTGGCATTTCTACTATTGAACACTGATTGATTGGCATTACTGCTACTAAGCACTGAATGAATAGCATCACTGCTACTGAGTGCTGAGTAGTTAGCATTACTGCTACTAAGCACTGAATGAATAGCATCACTGCTACTGAGTGCTGAGTGGTTAGCATTACTGCTACTGAGTACTGATTGGTTTGCATTACAGCTACTAAGCACTGAATGATTAGCATCACTGCTACTGAGTGCTGAGTGGTTAGCATTAAAGCTACTAAGTCCTGATTGATTCGCATTACTGCTACTAGGTGCTGATTGTTTAACATCACTGCTACTGAGTGCTGAGTGGTTAGCATTACAGCTACTAAGTCCTGATTGGTTCGCATTACTGCTACTAAGTGCTGATTGTTTAGCATCACTGCTACTGAGTGCTGAGTGGTTAGCATTACAGCTACTAAGTCCTGATTGATTCGCATCACTGCTACTAAGTGCTGATTGTTTAGCATTACTGCTACTAAGTGCTGATTGTTTAGCATTACTGCTACTAAGCTCTGAAGCTTTAGCATTACTACCACTCAGTGTTTTTTGTTACTGCTCCTGAGTGCGGATTGGTTGGCATTACTGCTCCAGAGTGCTGATTGGTTGGCATTACTGATACCGAGTGCTAATTGGTTGCTGCTTAGCTCATTGGCTCTCCAGCATGTGATCAAAACTGCACAGTCTCAGGAGTAGCCTTCCCCTCACTACAGAACATCTACCACACCAGGGTCACCAGGAGGGCCCACAACATAATCAGGGACAGTACACATCCCCAGCACACACTCTTCACATGTTACCTTCAGGCAGACGTTACAGGAGTGTGAAGACCAGGACCACAAGACTGACAAACAGTTTCTACTCACAGGGTATCAGGCTTGTGAACACCTCACGCACTACCTCTCCAACCTCTCCTATCTGAACTGGTTTTAACTGGTCTGATTTTAACTGCACCTTACACTCACTGTACTGTCAGAATACTGTTTACATTCACTACTCACACAAACATTATTGTTTACATTTGTTACTGGCAACTTGCACTTTATGGCTGCTGCTCTTCATACTTGTACATAAAAGCACACATAACTTATTTTTTATTCTTTAACTATAAAAATACTTTCATCTACTTCAACTTACAAAATATACAAAGTATAATAATATATATATTTTTTATTATTTCTTTATTTGTTATCTTTATCTACTGGTGAATGGAGGAACAGCAAAGTAAGAATTTCATTGTACAGTGTAACTGTCTGTTCTGCTGTACACATGACAATAAAACTCTTGAATCTTGTGGCTTGCAGTGAATGATGTAATGATTCTACATAAGACACTGTTAGAAAGTCCTGCTACTAGAGTTCAAATGGGCGCAGCAATGTTTTCTGCAACTGCACAAACCTCATTTGGAATCCACTCACTAAGGAGCGCTCTCTAGTGTATCACAACCCTAGAAGACATTATCAAGTGGTGATTCTCACCAGTACACATTCTGCGGTCTCCTATTTCAACAGCAGCAACCTCTTTAAAAGAAAAAACATTGCAAATAGGCTAACGTGTCTAACAAGTAATTCACATGGTGCATGTGGTTTCTCCTGTTGGCGCTCTTTTAGCTGTTTTTTTTTTTTTTTAGTAGAAGTACCTGATGTATCTGGCTTGTAATTCACTAACTCACTCACTCACTCACGTTTAGCAGGCTAAAGATTCTCCACAAAGAGGCACTAATGGCACTGAATGCATACTATTGCGAAGACACTTTGAATAAATTGTTTGTAACCCATAAGAAAAGAGCTCAAATGCAAACTTGAGTTAGTCTCATTCCAAAAACAGCTGCCTGTTCCGCCAGGCCAGTTCATGTGGTGCTAACAACAGGCTCGTTGCCATCATCCCAGATGTGCTCCAGCTACCAGATCAAGTGCGGCCCTATCAAACATGTCACAGTCCACTAACTACATTTGTAAATTAGCATTTTGATGAACTGTGTATTTCAGGGAGTGTGCTTTAAGTCTAGTATCAGCAGAGTGAAACGGAACTGCAGCCAACAGATTTAAAGCCACGGTCGTATATAGTCAATGGTCCAAAAGGTGTCAGATCCCCCAGCAGACAGCTGTAGGGTGAGTCACCATGCACGCTGCCTCTGACTCCAGCGTTGCAGCCAAAAGTCATTCAGATTTAATGACAGCCAGCTCTAGTTTACGAGCGCCGTAGCAACAGTTAGTGACACGCTTTAGACGATCTGGGCGAAGCTGAGCTAATGAGCAGCAATGTGGATTTCTGGCACCAACTGGTTTTCTTTCAGTGGCTTTGGATCATTGGGAGAATGTGTTCTGTTTCCATGTAAATGGAGGAAACACTGAGTTCACCGGGTTTAGAAACCTACACTTACAGACGGGCTATGTAACAAAAAACCCACTTTAACATAAAGGTGTTAATCTTTTGGTGAATTATATGAAGTCATATATAACCTAGTGGCGGCACGGTGGTACTACAGTTTGGCTCAAAGCAGCTTTACAGAGTTTTGAAAACAGACAGTTACAAGAGGCAGAGGCAGTCTCTGACTGAGGCAGTCTCTGACTGAGTCTTTGTGTAAAATGGGCGTGAGCTGAAACAGTCCCATCCTATCTCAGTGGTAGATGGCACAGTGATGTAACTGAGGGTGTAGCAGTTGACACAAATGGACTGGAGAGCTGGCTGGTGATAGGTGGGGAGGAGGCCTGCTGATCAGTCCCTCAACAGCGTTCAACAAACTGGAGGACAGTCATTACCTCAGGAAGAGTAAAGAGAGAAAGTTAGTTCGGCTCGGGAGTAAGACTGTAGAGAATATGAATATTCAGAATTTTTGAGTGAGGCTGGTGACTCCGGCAGATCTAACTATAACAGCCTAAACTAAAAGGAGAGAACATGGACATGAGAGCACCCTGAGACACTGGGGTCCCCCCACTCCACCATCAACAAACCTGTGTGATCGCGTGAAGTGGTGGAACAACAGCACCAACATCTCAGTTTACCATAAACCTCTGTGTCCATGAACCCCCAGATCTCCTGCCTTTATCTACAAGGGAATATCAATAACAAAAAGCTAAACAAGTATGTTTTCAGTCTAGACTTAAAAGTTGAGACTGTGTGTCCCGAACATTAACTGGGAGATTATTCCACAATTTGGGGGCTTTGTAGGAAAAAGCTCTTCCCCCCATTGAAGTCTTCTGAATTTTTAAAACTAGTATAAAACCAGTATCCTGTGGTCTGAGTAAACGTGGCGGGTCATAATCGAAAATAAGATCTTGCAGGTACTCCGGTGCGAGACCGTGCAGGGCTTTATACGTCAGTAAAAAAATTTTTAGAGTCGATACGGAATTTAACAGGAAGCCAGTGTAGCGTTGATAAAACTGGACTGAATTGATTGATTTTTTTGGTTTTAGTTACCCCCAAAACACCAGACGTTGGATATATGTCGTTTTTTGGGGTAAATCAGGTCATGACCGTTATTTAGCCAAAACAGACGTTGAAATCTGGGGCTGTGTTTGGAGCGTAGTACTCTAGCTGCAGCGTTCTGAACTGTTCAGTGTAGTGCTCAGCACTGTTGCCTTACAGCAAGACAATCCATTCTGGTGCATTATGGTAAAATGGTAGTTTTAGAGATGTTAAAGGAGCAGAAAATAAATTGGGTATAAAGAATTTGTTGTGTAAGAAACTATCGGAGAAGTTGAGAGATGTTTCTTGGCTAATAGCGGTAAGACGGCTTCCAGTGAGAGCTGTAGTAAGGTGGAGTTGTTTTGTTAAGGCAACTTGTGCCCATGCCTTGAACATTGACTTGAACATTTTCTTTTGGATTGCTATCATTCTACATAAGTGTGGAATAAAGTACAAAAGATGGGACTTGATATGAAAATGAATATGAAATCTATAGCGTTTGGAATCTTTGATGAAAATTTAAATACAAATAATGATTTTTTTGTGGATGGTTATTGCTATAATAAAGTCTTTGGAAAACAAGACGTAGGATAACTACAGACCAGCACTTTGTCTGTAGTGAGACGGTCTTTAAAAACGTTAAAACTAGAGATGGACCGATCAGCGTTTTTGAGGCCGATTCCAACCGCCAATCACCTTTCAACACGATCGCCCGATAGCCAATATCGATCGAGGGTGGGGCTATATGCCACAGCAGGGCTACATGTAGTTATTAGCGCAAGCAAGTAATGAAACATGGTCTAAACCGTTTATTACCATTTTTTACGAGCTTGTGTGAAACAGCATAATATTTTTAAATGAAATTAACAGTAAATAAACAAAGTAAATCAAACAAACATCCCCAATACTACTATCATTACATTTAGACCTTAATTTAAAACAAAAAAAGCTAATTAAATAAAGGAGTGCTAGCTGGAAATACAGAAATTAGGCTCATTTGTTTAATGCCATCGATTGGTTCTCGGGATCAGCTAAATTGGAGAAATATTGGCCGATCCCCGATCACATATTTTGATTAAAAATCAGCCAATACTGATACATAGCCGATCGATCCTTCCATCTCTAGTTAAAACTGAATTAAAAACATTGAGGACATTGAATACTCTATTTATATCTGACATGGACTTGTGGGACTCTTAACTTGTAGATCATTTCCATTATTATGGAAATTATTATTCCAGATTTATGTAATGTTTATTTCTATTCTCTGTCCTTTTTGTATGCTGATATGAATTTAATAAAGCTTAAATAAAAAATAAAAAAACGATTCGGGTTGGATTCCCGGTCTGGGCCATTGTGTGTGGAGTTTGTATGTTCTCCCCGTGCTTAAGTGGGTTTCCTCCAGGTACCCCAGTTTCCTCCCAAAGACATGCATGTTCGGTTGATCGGTCACTCTAACCTGACGTGAGTGTATGTTGGCCATGCGATGGTGACTGGTGACCTGACCTGTACCCAGCCTAGGATTGGCTCCGGCAGCCTAGCAGGACAAAGCGGAAGACAATAGATGGATAGATATAGCCTAGTGACAACATAAAGACAGAGGCAGGGCTTAATTTGGAAACCATGAGGTCCTGGAGCTTTGGGTGGAGATGTATCTGGCAGATGGATGGGATTGGGGGAGGCATGTGCTTTAAAAAGGTTCAACCGACATACAGCTCTGTGTGAGCTCAGTTTATTAAGAGCCTTATGACCAGTGAGAATGTTAACTTGACATTGAACCCATCTAAACAGCTTTTAAAGCACAAGGAAAGATTAAATCTACATGACAAGGCGATAGTTTTGCTCACTGTTAGTTCTCCTCACTGCTGACAGATGAAGAATGACAGCAGCAGTGCCACATTTGCAAGCGATAAACAGCATCACAGCCGTCTTCATCACAACGTCCATCAACGTGGGCCCGGACATGAGTTCAAAGCGAAACGGCATGAGCTGACACACACATTCTCAGTGACTTCAGGTACCATTACAGACTGTAGCCCATCTGTTGCTCTGCATGCTTTGTTACCCTGTTCAGCAACAGCCAGGACCCTCCACAGGACCACCACAGAGCAGATACACAGTCCAGTCAGACTATTTTGACGAGCCCTTGTATCTACACTCGTTATCAGTTCCACAGATGATACAGATGGACTTTGTAGTTCTATAATATCAGACTGTAGCCCCCATTTCACACTGTTCCTTAATGGTCAGGACCCCCTATAAAACTACCATGGAGCAGTACCAGCCCTATTTGGGTGGGGGTCATTCTCACCACTGCAGTGACACTGACATGGTGGTGTTGGTGGTATGTAAGTGTGTGTCTGAAGCTAACACCTCAGTGTCACTGCTGGACTGTGACCACCAACCAAAACTGTCCAGCCATCAGCGTCTTGTGGGAAGCGTCCAGTGACCACCGATGAAGAAAGGGAGGATGACAAACACAAACTGTGCAGCAGCAGATGAGCTATCAATCGTCTCTGACTTCATATCTACAAGGCGGACCAGCACTGCAGTGCTGAGAATAACCCACCACCCAAATAATACCTGCTCTGTGGTGGTCCTGTGGGGGCCCTGAGCACTAAAGAAGAAGCAAGGAAGCTAGGTAGCCAAATTAGAGAGGCTGAAGTTTAGCAAAACATAGAAATGAATTGAAGAACAGAGGAACTGTATTGCAGTCTAACGTCTCAGCACATCCTCTAGGCCTGAGGTAGGCTTTTTCAGCAGCTTCAAGGACAAATGTGATGCATTCCGCCTGCGTGTGTCAAGCATCGCTCAGGCTCAGAGGTCTCTGGGGACAATTCTCCAATTTCTCCAATCCCCAGGGGGATCACATGGATGTCAAACCTCCATCCTGCTCCAACCACCGCTTTCAGTCACCTGAGTACTAACTAGTTTCACCTGTTCTAGGAAGATAAGTTGGTACTAAGCCTGAAGTTTTAAGTCAAGTGCTTTAGTCAAGGTTTGGTTTCTTATTAGAACGACTGAGCTGTTCATTGCTATTGTTGATATTCCGGTTTTCAACTCTGTTTTCTTTGGTGGCCGAGAAGACCCAACACGCTGCAAATTCACAAACATGCTGCAAACAGAAAACACTTTAATCAAAAGGAACGCGCCGCAAAAACTGTTCACAACACAACGGAAGTGTTTCCGGAGGACACCTAAAGGACGCAAGACCGTATACGGTGACGCAATGTAAATGCCAAGCCGTGTTAGCTCTAATGAGAAGTAAGTTTGGCTATATTTGCTAACTATCCATACTTACTTCTTATTAGACGCTAGTGATGCCCAGATCAAGCCTCTTGAAGTGTTGAAGCTTTCCCTCCAGCTGGTTCAAAAAAAGGTTCATTACTTGAAGCTTCATGTGCACACAAACCCCCCTGCTGGCCAAAACTTTTATTGTCATTTCAACTATTCGTGATGGCCTCTTGCAACATTGTCAGCATGGGAACAAGTACATACATAAAACACATTAATTTCATTGTCTGTGGTTTATTCATTTGTTTATCTGATCTGTGTTTGATTGTGTGGGTCTCTTAATTAAAAAAACTGCCAGTATGATTTCAGTCAGTAAATAAATCCATTAGGAAGTGAGATATTGATTGATTGTGACTTAAATTTTTATTAAGAAACAATAAATCAGGCCAATACTTGAACCACGTCCTGAACCAGCGAGACTTCAGACGTCATCAGTGACGTCACTCGCCCTTAACGAAGCAAGCCTCCATACGAGCTTCATAAACGGCTTTCTGGATTTATCAACACCAGCTCTGAAGCATCTGTATCATTTAACATTCCTTATTAGACGCTACTGCGGCTCAGCGTGATTCTGTTTACATAAGGTGCGTCCGAAATCGCCTACTAGATAGTAGGTACTAGATTATAGTCAGTACGTACTGCTCGAGCTGCAGACTAGTAGGTAATTTTTAGGTAAATTTTAGTTTTAGTAGCCACACAATCTCGGACGTACTAAGTCCACCATATTGCCAGCTTGAATTTTTTGTGTTTGTGAATTTGCAGCACATTGTGTCTTCTCGGCCACCGTAGTTTTCCCTAGTTTATTTTTGCCCATTTGTATTTGCCCGTCGGACGTTGGTCGACTGTGTGTTTGTATCGTCTTTTCTGGATTTGACCTTCGCCTGTTTTTCGACTTTGTCTGAATACGATTCATACATTGAAGCTTCCCTCCTTTTCACCTGCAAGCATCTGCGTTATTCTGATTCGTCACAGTGTGTTATGTAAGAGACTGACACACGAGCCTAACCGTGTGCTTAAACTGCAAAATGCACTTTGGTTCATGCATATGCATTGGAGGGGATATCAAACCAGCAGCCGATTACATATTTTGCTGGATTCGCTGAAGTTTAAGCAACTTGTGGCGACCGGTTTCGCATCCTCCTTTTAAAGCCAGGCGCAAATTTGCATCTCAAAGACGTGTTATTGAAAGATTCCCTTCAACGCCCGCAGCAGACACAGCAGCTAGACGGGGATATGAGCCTCAAACAGACACCGAAAGAACGTTTACCTGCAGAAAAATGCTGCTTAAGCTTTCATGATGGACGCATGTGCGCAAACCATGCCACGCCTCGGACGCAATATTCATGCGCAGCAGTGGCAGCTGGTGCTAAAACAATTTAAAACAAACAAATAAAAAAAACTTAACAAATATAGTAGGCCCACAGCACCACAACAGGCTTTGAACTCTTCCTTGCTATAGACTAGACTAAGCTCTGTCTTCAGCTTACCTTGACATAGTAATGAATAGGCTTTTAAGGTGTTGCTCAGTGCAAATGCTGTTCAAACCCGTTTGTCATAAGAAGAGCTGGATAAGACCCGGATGTAAGCTCGTATTCCATCACTTGCCTGCTGCTCAATTTGTAAATTTGGGCCCAAGCTCCTTTATCTTTTTTTTCTTCAAATGAACACTATGAAAACATTTTTTTGCAAAGACAAAACTGAGTTGTCTCTCATTTGGTAAGAGGCGCAGCTCCAGCCTGCAACTGTTCAACGTGAACCCAGTTGACGATCCCCAGCGGAGTCAATGAGTCTATTCGGGGATTGTCCAATCACACGATGTTATAAATAAAATAAGCCAGTACCGACACACTATCTATAAGAGTGGGTGTGTCCGGCCGCAGAGAGCTGTGCCCTGTGGAAACTTTGAACCAACCAATTAAACAGCAGCCTCAGTTCACCTGCTTGCCAAAAGTTGATGCACCTGTATACACTCTAGCTGCTTCTGAAATCGTCTACTAGTCAGTAGGTACTAGATTATAGTCAGTACTAACTGCTGGAGCGGCACACTAGTAGGTAATTTCAGTAGGTGAGTTTTAGTAGCCACACAAGCTCGGACGTACTACGTGGCTCCAGGTGAATCATGGGATAGCGCAGTGTGCTGTGTTCACCTACATAAAAATTGCTGCCGATTCAGTAGGTCATCCGGGTACCGTTCACCTACTACTCGATACCTACTGAGTATTCAGACATACTAGCCGCGCTCACCTACTGATTTCACTACTGAGCAGTAGACGAGTAGGCGATTTTGGACTTCATATGCGAGTGCAATAAAACCCCCTGTAAGATGTTTTGCTGGGAGAACTTCATCTTTTTCTTTTATTTCTATCTCATTAATTTCTCCATTATTTCTATTGCTGCTGTTAAACCCTGCCTGAGCAGTTAGGGGGTGGCGCTAGTTTGCATGATAGTGCACTGAATGTAATTGAGGCACATCCTGGGCGTGTATTATGGCAGCATCAAGGTGCTGCACCTGCGCTCGTATGTACAGCTGGGCCTCTACGCCTGCCGCTCACGTACTCTTTAATGATGTTTGGGTGCTGGGGGCTGGCACCGAACGGAGCAGCTCTGCTTAAGCCTCTTCACACTATTTGAAGGTTTATGAGGCACTCCTAAATATGTGTTGTCACATGCTTCATATGCTTTAGTGGCTAATTAAGATGTTCGATAAGCTGCAAATCGGGCTTATGATATGACAGCACTAGTGGTAATATGAGAGAGGTGTGAAAATGGGGGCGGGAGGGGTGGAACAAGTGAGAGACGGAGAAAGAGAGAGAGATGCCAAGCTCATTACACTTGACGTGCTGTGACATATACTCTATATGGCCAAAAGTATGCAGACGCCTCTTGTAAGGAGTTGCCATCGCTGAGACAGGTGTTCAATTACAAGCATACACTGTAAGATCGTCACAGAAGAGCAGCAGCATGTGAGCCCTAAGGTTGTAATGGTCAATGCCAATGCTAATTTATTAAAAATGACTCGTTATTAAACTAATCTATTTCTGTACGTGAAATATCGGCTCAAAACCTGATATTTGATTGAGCCCTATTGGTCAAGTCAGGCCAACTCTGCAGCTGTTCTCTATTGAGGGGGCTGATGTGGAGGTGGTCAGGACCTACAAATTTCTGGGTATACATCTGGACGACAGGCTGGACTGGTCAGTGAATACTGACACCCTCCACTGGAAGAGACATAGCAGGCTGTACTTCCTGAGGAGGCTTGGGTCCTTCAGGGTCTGCCAAAAACTCCTGAGAATGTTCTACCAGTCTGTGGTAGCCAGTGTCCTCTTCTCTGGGGTGTGTTGGGGAAGCAGCATTAGGAAGAGGGACTCCGGTCGACTAGACAGGCTGGTGAGGAAAGATGGTTCTGTGCTGGGAACAGAGCTGGAGTGTCTTACATCAGTGGCAGAGAGAAGGTCCCTCAATAAACTGCTGACCATCATGGACAATGTTGACCACCCTCTGTACAGCGCCATCAGTCGTGCTCCACCGACAGATTCAGGAAGTCTTTGGTCCCTCAGGTCATCAGACTGTTTAACTCATCCCAGCACAGTAAACAATAATCCTGTAACACTGTTATACTCCAGACCCCCTATATCAGTTATTAGACACTGTTATACTCCGGACCCCTATATCAGTCATCAGTTATGAGACTGTATTGTATTATATTTATTATTATAGATTTATCTGTATAACTGTATGTTATTTAAACATATACTGTTAACTATATATAATAATGAATATACTGTTATTATTATACTATGATGTATAATATTATATTATACATCATAGGACGTTGTTCAATGCGGACCCAAAGCGATAAACTACTGAGGAGGATTTAATTCTGACAGTGTTTATTTTAAGAGGCGGAACTTTTCTAGTCTTTACGGCTCACCAACAAGCACCTTCATATGTATATGAGAATAGCCCTGATTTAAAGACAAACAAGAACTCACTTCTCCCACTAAACAAAAGAAAGTGTTTTTTAAGGTAGCCCTTGTTTTTAGGAGGAAATCATATTTATTTGAAGGTCTATAAATAATTAATTTATAAATCAGCACAATTAAAATTAATATAATATATTAATATTAATTAATATATTTAAAATATACTGAACGGTATTTGTAATGTGTTTAGTCTTTCAGTTGCTGATGACATAAAATACTGATAAAACTACTAGGCTACTTCAGTATACAGGATATATTTTATATTCTCTCTATTAGTTTTTTTGTTGTAACTGTCCTGTTTTGTCTGACCTTGAGTGCACTTGTGGAATAGCTACTGGGTGCCTTGTATAAAGTATCTATATATCTATCTAAATTATGGGAGTTTCAGTGAATGCATCTAATATTTCCCATTATGTAGTTGTTGTCATTTAAAAGTCAGAGATGTCTGGTCAGAAGTTTTTTAACAAAACTCAAAAGAAGTCCGGCTCGATGTTTAGGTCTTAAAATCAACATTATAACAAAAACATGATGACATTCCTAGATAATTTACTCTCATTCTTGGAAGATGTCTGCAATCAAGTTTTGACTGAGTTCTCGTTGAATTCTCTTTCAATCCCTGCAATCATCCGCAAATCCCCTTTAAATAATCTTATCTTATTGACCTGGCAAATAGTCAATGTAATATTACAGTCTGTCCAGATAAAACTGGAGGAGGTGCTATGGAAGACCACCATGTGCAATACCAAGCATCAGCTACAGGACTATAAACCCACCATCACTGGGCTATAGAGCAGCAGAACTGCTTTCTCTGTTGTGATGGAGCTCTATCCAGTACTCTAATGCTGTTGTGGCTGAATGCAATCAAATCCTTACAGTAACGCACCAACATCTAATGTTCCCTCACTGGTCTATTGATACCCTTGATTTCAGAACAATGTGATATCTTTATCCTTTATAACGCCAACTATTAGGGTCTATAGTGGGCAAAGGTCAGGACGAACTCTTATTTGGACCGGTTTAATAGACATCGCTGCCTGTTCATTCGTTTCTCCCCAGAGAAAGGAGCAGAACTGAAAAATGAAAACGGGTAACAGCCTGAATTGATAGCTTAAAGTGCTCCTGAGTGCGTTGACAGATTGTAATCTCCTCCAAGTGTTGAGTCAAAGGTTTGGAATATGATAATAGCATTATGGTTCCTAGATGACGGGCTTTTTCAGATTTGGTATTCCACGGCTACCCAGCTGACATATGCAGGGCATAGTAATAAGTCTGCTGAAGGTGACTGACTGACTTCTCCTACAACCAGTCTACAATTACACCGTGCTGTGTTTAAAGATTTTTTAAACCATGAAAT
Organism: Megaleporinus macrocephalus; assembly: GCA_021613375.1. Lineage (NCBI taxonomy): Eukaryota > Metazoa > Chordata > Actinopteri > Characiformes > Anostomidae > Megaleporinus > Megaleporinus macrocephalus. The sequence goes on along the minus strand of CM038719.1, from coordinate 33,519,670 downwards.
TGAAAGAAATGCATGACGTCAGACTGCAACAAGGCACTCTGACAGAAAAATCTTTTATCTATTTAATTCGTTTGAGAGACAGAACAACAAAGCAGGGCTGTAGTTGCCAGGGGTGCGCTAAGGGGCCTAGGCCACCATGTGAAAGCCAGGCTCTCCTGGATATCTGACTGTTCTTCAATGCCTGAGAAAATATTATAACTTGTAGGGTTACTTGTTTAGTGTGTTTCATATTAATGATTTGAGATTGAGGCACTCATGGCTGAACAGTGTTTGAATTGGAGTGTTAAAGCTTGCATAGACCACAAGGCCATCTATTCAGATTGTCCCAGTGCCAGATTGTCACAGTCCTAGATTGTCCCCCACAACAAAAATGGTACAGTTATCCTATTAGTCATTTCCGGTACAAATGTTCCTTCACATCCTAAAAGCAAACAACAGTTAAGGAACCTTGAAACCTTTTAATGATGACTTCCCTCTTTAGTGAGGCACCATGGAGGGTTTAAAGCTTTCTAAAATCTTTATCCAATCTCAAATCTCTAAATCCGATTGTTAAGATGTCTGGGTCCAAGCCTCTACTGCGCTGACTGAGGCTTTCATCTTTTCAGTAGGCCGCAGCACTGTTACTTGTTGGTTGAATAGATCTCAATCTAAAAAAATATCCACTCTAGCATTTGTCTTGCAATGCAAATGAAACAAGAAGATGACTGCAGTTGATAAAGTGAGTTGGAATGCTTAGACAAATTCCAGAGGGCTCTAACATTACCTGGCTAAAATGGCTAAAGCGATCACCCACTGACAAATGCTGAACAGGCCAGTCACGGATACCCTTTATTTGGGTTTTATAGGGTGTTTCTTGCTATGAACCCACACCGTATTTTTATTGTTAACCCTTCATTTCTGCTACACAGCTATAGTAAAGATAGCTAGCTTCAGCAACCTATCTTCTCCTTAGTTGCTACTAAACACAAAGACTACAGCAAGAAGCAGCGTTAGGAAAAATGTCTCTTAGTGCTGCTATTAGTACTTGAGCTGTATTATATAACAGCTACGCTTCAGTAAAGGTAATAGTTCTGTTTACTTTCGATGAAGAAAAAAATATATTACTTTCGCATATATGGCAGTGTTATGGTCAGGAGACTGGCATTTGCTGGCATTTTCTGAACCCACTCAAACATGTGAAAACCACTCTCAACCAATTTGGGTCCATCCTTGCAGATCACATACACCCATATAGGCTGGTTGTCTTTTCTGGGGTGGATGGGATCTTCCAGCAAGACAATGCAACACATCACACGGCTAGAAAGGTCCCACATTGGTTGGAAGAGCTGACAAAGTCTTCCAAGTACGCCCCTGGACCCGAGACTTGAACCCAGATTTGAACCCAACTGAGTATCTGTTGGACCACTTTGATCATTGTGTTGGCTCTATGGATCCTTCCCTTAGGTGCCCTCCAACAGCTGTGGGATAAACGGCAGTCAGCATGGCTCCAGATACCTGTGACAACCTACCAGGACCTTATTGAGTCTCCCAGCCTGTCTAGCTACTGTCCGTGCGGTTACTCTGGATATTAGCCGGTGGTCATAATAATGTGACTCTACTGTATATATGGAACCATTTCATCCTTTCTTGGCTTAGTAAAGAGGTTATTCAGACTGATCGAGAACATGGTACATGGAAAACGGTTCTATACAGCACCAAAATGTGTTTCTTCTATTGTTCCAAGCTTGACATGTCAGAACTCGGTACATTGGTGATGTGCAGAAGAATTTCCACCATGGAAAGAATCATTTTAGCATGAGATGTTTCTATATAGATCTCATGGTTCACTGAAGAATCCTTGAAGAACTGGATGTTCTTTATAAATAAGTTGTTGTTCATTAGTCCAAAGTGCATGAAGATGTTGCCTGTGCTGGGCTGGGCTGGGGGGCAGTTTTAGCTCCTAATACGTGTCGCAGACTAAAAAAAAAAAATGACAACATGACTTCAGAGGTCTATTCACATTGTCACTGACCTCACGGCCCCACGCTGAAGCACAACATCAGGCTCGGGGTCCTACATCTATTAACTTCAGTTAACCTCGTCACTCCTATTAACCTATAGCATTTTGAACAGTGCCAGCTTCGCACGGCTAAATGTTACATTATCCAAATAAGTCATATATCCGCCGCACCCTGCCATTTCCACCTGGCTATTCTAAAAAACGAGTGCAGCCTCTTTCCTGCCCTCAGATAAGCCCCCCGCTCTCAGATTAAGTAGCGGTTTGTTCGATTGGCTTAATAAAGGTCGCGCTCTTGTTTTAACATTTCTAATAAAAAGCTTTCTGAAATCAAAGCATAAAGTCATCACCTGTTTTCAGAGAACAGCGTCCTCTCTCCGCAGGTGTAATCCCCCGGCCGACAGTCCCAGCCCACTTTAAAACTATGCTAAATTAAACTCAGTGGGGAACGCTGCTGACCACTAATTAAGCCATAATAGGAATTCCCAAAGCCATCCTCTCTCATCCTCCCTCTCTCTCTCTCTCGCTCTCTCTTTCTCTTAGTGCCTTTTTCTCTCACTTTCTTTTTCTGTTTCATTTCTTTCTTCTATTGCCTGCCTGTTTTTTTCTCTCCTGCTTTCTTTCCCACTCTTTCTCTTTTGGCCCTCGCTTCTCTCTCATGCTGTCTCTTGCTTGCTTTTCTCTTTCTCTCCTTTCTCACTTTCTTTCTCATCTGCTTTCCATTTTTGTTTTCTCCTCTCTCTTTTCATCAGTTTTCTTTTTTTCCATCCATGCATCCACCTATCCATCCATCGGTGTAGGAACCGGGGTGAATGGGCGGACGTGTCTGCGCTTTGGCAGCCTTCGCAATTCACGAACTGTGTTTGTTGTTAGCAACAGGCTCTGGTTGTTAGGTGGTCTTTCACTTTGTTAAGGCTTGTGTTGAGATTCCTGTTCAGAAATATCCTGCAGCTTCACTGACCCGAGCTCTCGCCTCGCTGGAGCGCCAGCTTTGAACGTGAGGTCAGTAATGAAAGCAATAAATAGCAACGATGACCATACATACTGCAATAAAATGGCTTTAGTATAATGTGTTGTTATGGTAACAGACTAGGAGGGTTTGGATTAGCTAACATTTATATTAACTTTACGTTTCAGAGTGCTTTCTGACTAAAGTTACATTACTCTCTGGCCACGCCCCCAAACTGCAGACTGCTAGTACACTACATACAAAAACAAATACATAAAAAAATAAAATATAATAAATAAAATAAATAAATGAATGAATAAACAAAAAGACACCATCGTTAGAAGTGCTTTCAGTAGTACTACAGTACAGTGTCATATTGACTCCAGTACAAAAGAGAGCTCTTCATCTTTCATGTTCTTGATCTTAAACATCTGATGTTATGCAAAGCTTTTTAAGTTCGGAAGTATAAAACTCCAGGTTGGACAATTTGAGTGATTTCAGCATATATCAGCAGCATATCAACTCAATGTTTTTAACTCTCTTTTCTTCATAAATGAAATACTACAGCTCCAAAGTGAGAGGCATGAGGGACAGCAAAACAGTCCAGAATGAAATTAGAAACTAATTAAGAGTCCATTTAACTGACTAAATGGAACTAGTTACTACCCACCTCTGTCCATCACATCCACCACAAAAGCCTTTCAAGCTAAGGATCAGCCAAATGAGCGCATCAGCCAAACTGACAGCGAGACGTGGAAATTGATGGAGACGCTTTCTGCAAGTGCCTGAGTCCCTGAGGCATGCACACACAGAAATAGCAACTTTCAAAGTTTAACAGGGAGTGGAAGGTCAGCCCAACGTGTCCAGGCAGGTAGAGAACTGAATCAGCAGTGCACTTTTAGCACAAGAGCACTGGTTTCCACTTTTAAATCTACTTTAGTAACTTGACTTCAGATGTTCTGATGATATTGCTGTAAAGCAGAGATGCCTAATCCTGGTCCTGAAGATCTAACACTCTGGAGAACCCAAATCAAACACACCTGGCACTAATATTTAGATGTTCCTAAAGACTCTTTGGAGCATCTGGATGTTAGAGCGAGTTGTGTTTGATCGTAGCTCTCCAGGACAATCCAGCACAAGGACTCAGCAGATTCATACTGGAATAAAATCACAACTGTTATCATGTGATACTAATCTTGCTGGAATCTGGGTCTGGGTCTCATCCCAGTTGGCCGTGCCTGGTTACTCTCCAAAGAGAGGTGGCCAGTGGGGCAACTGGTTCCTTGCAATGTGGAGTAGAGTAACAGTGGTGGTATTTATTATTATTTTTTGTACAATAATGTACTGTGCAAAAGTCAGAGACCACCCTTCATTTGTTTAATTTCCAATTAGAATGGTCATTAAGTACAAGTTATTGATTTTTTAGGAAATGAGATCTGATAGAACATCATCCACTTGCACAAAGAAGAAGAAAGTCAAAGAAAAAATCTAAACTGTAGTTCAACAGAGATAATGGGCCTCCTAACAACCACCTGGAAGACCTGGTAGACCAACAAAGCTGTCCCCATTAGATCAACAGCCCTTTCAACATTCATTTTCAAAAGATTGGAGAATGTATAAGAATAATACATATAAACACACTGTAAAATCAGTGTTACTGTGAAATAAGTGGAGATCATTGCTATGTGACGCCTACATAAGCTCATCCTTAAAGCAGATATTAATCTATCTAGGCTTATTTCATAAGCCGCTGACTGCTTTAGTCAATTTAAGCCCTATTGGAGCAAGATTAGTATTACATGGTGACAACTGTGATTTTATCCAGTATGAATCTGCTGAGTAAAAACTCCAGAGTGACGTAAAGTGTTAAGATGATCATCTTAATGACTGCATTCAGCTATATAAGGTCACCCATTGCTGACTAAACTTGTATAATCTCAATTGAAAAGTATAAACCAATAGAACAGTTCTCAGTTATGAAAAGCCATGCATGAGCCGGGTCACCATGCCCAATGCCGAAAAGGAGCTAGAGGGGTATGAAGGCCCCAACATTAGGCTGTGGAGCAGTGGAGCTGCAATCCAAAACCGATCACCCATCATCAGTACCTGACCTCACCAAAGTTCTTGTGAATGCTGAGTGCAATCAGATTCTCACAACAATATTCCAACATCTAGTTTAATCAACACATTCTTGCACATTCAGTGTTGAACCCAAGGCAAGGGACCATGGTGGGTCGACATGTGACCTGAAACTACCATTCACTACCAGCTTCTCAACATCACCATAACAATCAACCACATTAATGGCATGAGGTGGTCATGACTCACAGTGCTGTAGGTTTTAGTGTGGTGAAAGGATATGGGCTGGAGACCATGCGGATGCACCAGTTGCGTGGGCAGGTGGTCTGCTTGAGGCAGAAAAAGACCACCGGCGCCAGCTCCGGGAACGGCACCACCAGCGTGCTGAGCTCGCTGGCTGCGTCATCGGGCCCCACCTCCTCGATGATGTCGTCCACCTGGACAGGGCCGTAGTCCTCGCACAGCCCCGACCCCGCCTGGCTCACACCCAGCGGCATGGGACACTCCTCAGTCGTCATGGCGACGCAGCGGCAGCCTATGGAAAAAGAAGTGAAAGATATTTAAATATGAGATGTTTTTGCGTATGAATTTAAAAAGGAGGGACAGCTCCCGGAAAACGGGCACGTCTGGTGGAAGAGATGGTTCAAGTGGTAATTCTTTATTTTGCCAAAGCTAGGCCATAGATATTTGGCCACATCTGTGACTTTACATAATGTAATTCATTCATTCATTCTAATACCGCTTAGTTCAGATTGGGTCACGGTTGCAGTAGGGAAAGCAGAGATGCCCAGGCCGCCCTGTTCCCCGTGATATCCTCAAGCTCATTCTGGGGAGTCCCAAGCTATTCCCAGGCCATCCTGGAGATATAATCCCTCCAGCAGGTTATAGGACGACCTCTGGGTCTCGTCCCAGTTGGCCGTGCCTGTTAACTCTCCAAAGAGAGGTGGCCAGTGTGGCATCCGGATCAGATGCCTGAACCACCTCCACTGGTTTCTTCTAATGTGGAGTAGAGTAAGGTGGTGGTATTTATTATTATTTTCTGTACAATAAAATACGGTGCAAAAGTCAGAGACCAACTTTAATTTGTTTAATTTTTAATTAGGCTGGCCATTGAGTACAAGTTATAGATTTTCTTAGGAAAGGAAATTTGATAGGAAGGAGAAAGTCTCAATACTGGAGTTCAACAGAGATAATGGGCCTCCTAACAACCACCTGGAAGACCTGGTAGACCAACAAAACTGACCCCATTAGATCAACAGCATTTTCATTTTTCATCTTCAGAAAGATTGGAGAACATATTAGAATAATACATCTAAACACACACTATCATCAGCTTTACTGTGAAATAAGTGGATAGCATTAGCTAGCAAGCTAGGCTACCACTGGTTTCCCCCCAGTTAAGTATACAGTTGTATTTACTGTGATATTGAAAACAAAGACAATGGTGCTTTGCTGCCTCAGAGAAGTGCCTTTGGACCCAGTAAAGCTGATGAGCGGATGTGTTTTGAAGTACTATTGTAATATTGTTATAGGTAACCTTTACAGTAGCCATGCAATATGATGATGGACAGAGGTGTCAGGTAATGAAGTACAAATACTTTGTTACCCTACTTAAGTAAAAATGTTGGTTATTTATACTTTACTGGAGTAATTATTTTTTAAATGATTTTTACATCTACTCCTTACATTTACACTCCATTATCAGTACTTTCTACTCCTTACATTTACACTCCATTATCAGTACTTTCTACTCCTTACATTTACACTCCATTATCTGTACTTTCTACTTCTTACATTTACACTCCATTATCAGTACTTTCTACTCCTCACATTTACACTCCATTATCAGTACTTTCTACTTCTTACATTTACACTCCATTATCAGTACTTTCTACTCCTTAAATTTACACTCCATTATCAGTACTTTCTACTCCTCACATTTACACTCCATTATCAGTACTTTCTACTCTTTACATTTACACTCCATTATCAGTACTTTCTACTCTTTACATTTACACTCCATTATCTGTACTTTCTACTCCTTACATTTACACTCCATTATCGGTACTTTCTACTCCTCACATTTACACTCCATTATCAGTACTTTCTACTCCTTACATTTACACTCCATTATCGGTACTTTCTACTCCTTACATTTACACTCCATTATCTGTACTTTCTACTTCTTACATTTATACTCCATTATCTGTACTTTCTACTTCTTACATTTATACTCCATTATCTGTACTTTCTACTCCTTACATTTACACTCCATTATCTGTACTTTCTACTCCTTACATTTTAAACATAGTCTCGTTACTCCTATTTCATTACAGCTTGTTTTCACTCATGTTTATTTACATTCCAGTAAAGGTTATTGAAAACATGCCTTTGAAGTTTGACTTTCTGCACCATTACAATACTTATAGTCAACTACTCATCATATCTTCTGCTCCATGAAACACACGTTAATGCTCAGTAGTACACAGATATGCTTCTTTAATATATTTACATTGTAGTAAAATATTTTTTTTTCATTGGGCGTATATGCGGCTGAAACAGGAAGTCTAGCGCATCCCACATTTATCAACATTAACACTTTATTATAACATTATAGTTTTTGGGCTTTTAGAAGAATGTTTTTTTTGGGGGGGAGGTGGGCTAAACCCCTGTGGTGCGACCTACGCTTTTGTCCCTGATGGCATTATTTTCCCCCTTACATTACTTTTACTTTTATACTTTAAGTAGTTTTGAAAGCAGTACTTTTACACTTTTACTGGAGTAAAAAGCTTGAGCTGATACTTCAACTTCTACAGAAGTATTTATAAACCCTAGTATCTATACTTCTACCTGAGTAATGAATGTGAATACTTTTGACACCTTTGATGATCGATACATTATAATATGCCTCTACTGTAAATGTCTTCCCAAAATATAACATAGGATGATGTATAAAACTATAAAACAGATTTAAGCACTATACAGACCTGACCTCCAGCACTTATTATTATAGAGATTACAGTGTAGTCTTGATGTCTGATTGCGGAACATGAAATTAAAATAAAACAACAAGCATGGATTTCTGCGTTGATTACTAATAATCTGTGATGTGATTTTAGTCACATTTATATGCTAACACAATCTACACTACCACTCAAAAGTTTGGGATCACAGTGAAATGTTCTTGTTTTCAATGGAGTATCTTCCTTCCTTAACACAACAATGGACTGACGGGTCTCTAAAGAAAGTTGTTTCTTTCTGGCCATTTTGAGTCGGTCAGCAAGCCATCAACTGCTGATGCTTCAGATACTAAACTAACCTAGAATGTTATTCTCCCTTTTATGCTCACTTATTAGTAGAATGTTTTTCAAGTGTGTTCTTCTCAAGAAAGGTTGGTGTGAACCATGAACGACTATCACAAGAGCTTAGAAAATGTGTTCTGGAGACCCGTAAAGCTGGAAAAGGCTGTTAAAGCATTTTTTTAAAGACCAACAGGTCATCAATCCACAGTTAGATAAACCTTTGGAGTACCTTTGGAGGACGCCCTATGGCTCCACATCACACAACAACAACAACAACTGCTATGGGCCTTCAGCTTGCTTTAAGAAGAAGCTAGCTCAGCATTCCCAGAACGGACATCAAGGCAAAGACTGCAAAAAGATGGAAGAAGACGAATGTCAGAGGAAGAGAGTGACTAAGCGAGACACAGAACGAGAGTAAATATCAAACTGGCTTTCAAATGGTGGCTCCAAGCTACAACGTCAATCCAACAGAAAAGGAAGAAATCAATTCCTCTAGTGGTTGTACCTCCAGATGAATGACAGCTAAAGAGGAGAGAGTACTCCATCTTAAAAGAGTATTATGTATCAAAATAATCTGCATTCTGGGCCTCTTGTGATGTTCAATCCAAGTTTGAATTCAAGTTTATTTTTACAGCACTTTTTACAACAATGTTGATGTCACAAAGCAGATTTACAGAAGTTTGAAAACAGACAGTTACAACATATATCCCCCAGTGAGCGAGCCAGAGGCGACAGTGGCAAGGAAAAACTCCCTCAGACTGGAGGAGGAAACCTTGGGAGGAACCAAGACTCACAAGTGGAGACCCATCCTCCTCTGGTTAAACAGTATTTACAGTTTAATAAACTAAATACCAAAGAAAAGCTACGAGAATCTCTATTTGAAGTCTGGATGGCAAAATTTTAGAAACTGCACTGATAGAGACAGTCTCTGGGTCTGTCTCAAAACCTAGTGAGTGTCTAAGTAGGCTGTCTATGTAGGCAGCTGTTTAAGTAGCAGAGTTCTCTCCTCATCTCTCCTCATAAAACAGATTACTGAGACGCTCTAGTTAGAGAGAGACTGCGTCACGGCTTGTTCCCGCCCACTGCAGCACACGACCAGTGGTTCAGCTGGTTGCTAAGCTACCAGCCAGCATTCAAAACAATAGCCAGTGGCTTAAAATCTGCTAGCATAAATGCTAATGGCTCGAGTATAAAACTGCTAAATGGTGAATGACTCGTTACAGAGTTGATAAAATACTGTTTTGTGTGATTATATGACAAGAAACACATTAAAACACCAGAGAGAATCCAAATAACATTACATTACATTTTAAAACGACTTCACTGCTCGTAGATTTGCCTGCGTTGCATCATGGGATTGCCTTAGCGGCTAAGGAAGTGTTCGATGCTTCCTTAAAATCAGGTCAAAATAAGGTGTCTCAGTAGACAGCACGTTTAAGGTAGCCTATGTAGGAATTGGGACAGTCTACATGTCGGGAGCGCATACTATGATGTTAAATGCTGCCTATGTAGGCAGCTCACTAGGTTTTGAGACACACCCTCTGACTGAGAGAACTGAAACAATCCCATCCTATCTCAATGCTGGTACATCTGGATGGCACAGTGATGTAATTGAGGGTATCGAACAGGAGAGCTGGTCGGTAATAGGTGAGGAGAAGGCCCTGGTGGTAGAGCTCTTGTAACTGTTCCTGCAGTAAGACATTAAACCTTCTTCCGTGCCATGTACACAGCTGGAAAGGGTGGCGTGTTTGGAAAACCAAATAAGCCTTCAAACTATATACAGCTCCTGACTGCTCTTTTAGTGTCTGGCAACCTGCAGATGACTTAAGGTGCGTATGCCAGAGCCGGACGGGCATGTCATATTGCCAATCCATAATGCATGCGGAACAGCACATTGCACTAGAGCCGCGCTCGTTCACCACACATAAGGCGAGTGTGAAAGCTGGAGAGGAAGTGTAGGGTTGGGGTAACAGTGTTTCAAGCGATGCTGCAACTAGAGCAAAAAAAGAAAAAAATAATGCTGCTGTAATGCCCCATCAATGGCCAAATAAGGGGGGCCCTGGTTGATATCCACATTATTTCCTCTAAATTGTTCATTCCAATTCTAAAATTCAAATGGCCAATTTTTTTTTTAATACATTCAAAAATATTTAAATTATAAATAATTTGGAAAGAATTTATTGATCTGCTTGTTAATATTTCTTTCCACAACAATATATATTAATTAATAATGAAATATTTATTTACAAAACTAAATATAAACTAGTCTTTATAAACTGGACTATATAAAACTATACATTATTATAGTCATTGAAAATGACTGGAACTCTATGGGATGAACTAGGGATGAATAAACAACAAATAGATTAGTAATGGACAGTATGCCTGTGGAATTCTGTTTGGAGATCTGCTTTAAAAGAGTACATGCAGTTTGGAGGCGGTAGGATCAATGAAACCATGAGGTTTGGGTGAGAACAAAAATGAATAGGACTCTATGGGGAAAAAGGATGGATTAAAAAAACAAGAAACAGACAAATGCGGGCTGAACCAACTGTGGTTCAGTCATGGTCACTGGTCTGCCCTGAATCAGTGTATGCAAAACGTTGTCTGTTGGTCGAGCAGAAGTACAATAGATTGGCGTGCACTTTTCCATCCTATTCATTCTCTATGGGAAAAATTGCATCCGATCAAAAAGTTGCATATAAGCCCGAATCACACAATCAGACACTCTGGAGTTGGAACGTTGTTGATATTTTTAAAACTGCGGGACAATACACAACCACGATAATAAAACCACTTGTGTTTGTTAAAGTTCTCAAAAGTATTCACGTTCATTACTCAGGTAGAAGTATAGATACTAGAGTTTAAAATACTTCTGTAGAAGTCGAAGTATCAATTCAAGCTTTTTGCTCCAGTAAAAGTGTAAAAGTACTGCTTTCAGAACTACTTAAAGTGTAAAAGTAAAAGTAATGTAAGAAATAGAAAATGCCATTAGGGACAAAAGCTTAGGCCGCACCACAGGGGTCTATAGTGCACTAGCCCACCTCCCCCCCAAAAAAAACATTCTTCTAAATAATTACTATAATGTTATTAAAATGTCATTGAAAATGAATGTATTTTAGTACAACGTAAATATATTAAAGAAGCATATCTGTGCATTATGGTGCATCTGTGTTTCATGGGGCAGAAGATATGATGACTAGTTATCTATAAGTATTGTAATGGTGCAAAAAGTCAAACTTCAAAGGCATGTTATCAAAAATCTTTACTGTAATGTAAATGTACATGAATGAAAACAAGCTGAAATGAAATAGGAGTAACGTGACTATGTTTAAAATGTAAGGAGTAGAAAGTACAGATAATGGACTGTAAATGTAAGGAGTAGAAAGTACTGATAATGGAGCGTAAATGTAAGGAGGAGAAAGTACTGATAATGGGGCGTAAATGTAAGGAGTAGAAAGTACTGATAATGGAGTGTAAATGTAAGGAGTAGAAAGTACAGATAATGGACTGTAAATGTAAGGAGTAGAAAGTACTGATAATGGAGCGTAAATGTAAAGAGTAGAAAGTACTGATAATGGAATGTAAATGTAAGGAGTAGAAAGTACAGATAATGGAGTGTAAATGTAAGGAGTAGAAAGTACAGATAATGGAGTGTAAATGTAAGGAGTAGAAAGTACAGATAATGGAGTGTAAATGTAAGGAGTAGAAAGTACTGATAATGGAGTGTAAATGTAAAGAGTAGAAAGTACAGATAATGGAGTGTAAATGTAAGAAGTAGAAAGTACAGATAATGGAGTGTAAATGTAAGAAGTAGAAAGTACAGATAATGAAGTGTAAATGTAAAGAGTAGACAGTACTGATAATGGAGCGTAAATGTAAGGAGTAGAAAGTACTGATAATGGAGCGTAAATGTAAAGAGTAGAAAGTACTGATAATGGAGTGTAAATGTAAGGAGTAGAAAGTACAGATAATGGAGTGTAAATGTAAGGTGTAGAAAGTACAGATAATGGAGTGTAAATGTAAGAAGTATAAAGTACAGATAATGGAGTGTAAATGTAAGGAGTATAAAGTACAGATAATTGAGTGTAAATGTAAGGAGTGGAAAGTACTGATAATGGAGTGTAAATTTAAGGAGTATAAAGTACAGATAATGGAGTGTGAATGTAAGGAGTAGAAAGTACAGATAATGGAGTGTAAATGTAAGAAGTAGAAAGTACAGATAATGGAGTGTAAATTTAAGGAGTAGAAAGTACAGATAATGGAGTGTAAATGTAAGAAGTAGAAAGTACAGATAATGGAGTGTAAATTTAAGGAGTAGAAAGTACAGATAATGGAGTGTAAATGTAAGCAGTAGAAAGTACTGATAATGGAATGTAAATGTAAGGAGTAGAAAGTACAGATAATGGAGTGTAAATGTAAGGAGTAGAAAGTACAGATAATGGAGTGTAAATGTAAGGAGTAGAAAGTACTGATAATGGAGCGTAAATGTAAAGAGTAGAAAGTACTGATAATGGAATGTAAATGTAAGGAGTAGAAAGTACAGATAATGGAGTGTAAATGTAAGGAGCAGAAAGTACAGATAATGGAGTGTAAATGTAAGGAGTAGAAAGTACTGATAATGGAGTGTAAATGTAAAGAGTAGAAAGTACAGATAATGGAGTGTAAATGTAAGAAGTAGAAAGTACAGATAATGGAGTGTAAATGTAAGAAGTAGAAAGTACAGATAATGAAGTGTAAATGTAAAGAGTAGACAGTACTGATAATGGAGCGTAAATGTAAGGAGTAGAAAGTACTGATAATGGAGCGTAAATGTAAAGAGTAGAAAGTACTGATAATGGAGTGTAAATGTAAGGAGTAGAAAGTACAGATAATGGAGTGTAAATGTAAGGTGTAGAAAGTACAGATAATGGAGTGTAAATGTAAGAAGTATAAAGTACAGATAATGGAGTGTAAATGTAAGGAGTATAAAGTACAGATAATTGAGTGTAAATGTAAGGAGTGGAAAGTACTGATAATGGAGTGTAAATTTAAGGAGTATAAAGTACAGATAATGGAGTGTGAATGTAAGGAGTAGAAAGTACAGATAATGGAGTGTAAATGTAAGAAGTAGAAAGTACAGATAATGGAGTGTAAATTTAAGGAGTAGAAAGTACAGATAATGGAGTGTAAATGTAAGAAGTAGAAAGTACAGATAATGGAGTGTAAATTTAAGGAGTAGAAAGTACAGATAATGGAGTGTAAATGTAAGCAGTAGAAAGTACTGATAATGGAATGTAAATGTAAGGAGTAGAAAGTACAGATAATGGAGTGTAAATGTAAGGAGTAGAAAGTACAGATAATGGAGTGTAAATGTAAGGAGTAGAAAGTACTGATAATGGAGCGTAAATGTAAGGAGGAGAAAGTACTGATAATGGAGCGTAAATGTAAAGAGTAGAAAGTACAGATAATGGAGTGTAAATGTAAGAAGTAGAAAGTACAGATAATGGAGTGTAAATGTAAGAAGTAGAAAGTACAGATAATGGAGTGTAAATGTAAGAAGTAGAAAGTACAGATAATGAAGTGTAAATGTAAAGAGTAGACAGTACTGATAATGGAGCGTAAATGTAAAGAGTAGAAAGTACTGATAATGGAGTGTAAATGTAAGGAGTAGAAAGTACAGATAATGGAGTGTAAATGTAAGGAGTATAAAGTACAGATAATTGAGTGTAAATGTAAGGAGTGGAAAGTACTGATAATGGAGTGTAAATTTAAGGAGTATAAAGTACAGATAATGGAGTGTAAATGTAAGGTGTAGAAAGTACAGATAATGGAGTGTAAATGTAAGAAGTAGAAAGTACAGATAATGGAGTGTAAATTTAAGGAGTAGAAAGTACAGATAATGGAGTGTAAATGTAAGAAGTAGAAAGTACAGGTAATGGAGTGTAAATTTAAGGAGTAGAAAGTACAGATAATGGAGTGTAAATGTAAGCAGTAGAAAGTACTGATAATGGAATGTAAATGTAAGGAGTAGAAAGTACAGATAATGGAGTGTAAATGTAAGGAGTAGAAAGTACAGATAATGGAGTGTAAATGTAAGGAGTAGAAAGTACAGATAATGGAGTGTAAATATAAGAAGTAGAAAGTACAGATAATGAAGTGTAAATGTAAGGAGTAGAAAGTACAGATAATGGAGTGTAAATGTAAGGAGTAGAAAGTACTGATAATGGAGTGTAAATGTAAGGAGTAGAAGTAAAAAGTCAGCTGAAAAATAATTACTCCAGTAAAGTATAGATAACCAAAATTCCTACTTAAGTAAGGTAACAAAGTATTTGTACTTGTTTACTTGACACCTCTGGTATTTGTCCTGCTGCTGTCATACCTGCTGGTCTAATAACTAAGCCAGTCTCACCGTGACCCAAAATCATGTCTAAATAGAAATCATTTGTTGTTGGTTGCACCATGTGATAGAATTTATGGACAGTAGTATTGCAATTAGTTGAAATTTGTTTACATTATAAAATTATGACTTAAACTCAATTTTTTGTAGAAATGACCTAATTTGCATATATAGTTATTTTGCATGCATATCATAATGCATCCACATACAGAAAATTCTTTAATTATTGTTTTGTACCTACTAACCTGCATTGCATGTGAGGCGAAGTATTTACAGTTAACGGCAACAATCATTAATAATGAATTTGAACATTGTTTGCAAAACACAATGTAAACCAATGTTCCAAAGATTTTTCTGCGGTTTAAGGCAGTTTTGGGCCTTAACAATGGTAAAATCACTAACACACAGCCTCAAGCCTGATACTTTATTATTTATGCCGCCTCTTAGAGTCAATAAAGGCAGATGTCTCTCTGGCACCAAATACACAATTACCTACAAATAATTGTAAAAATGCATAAAGATGATACAAGTAATAACATCAAACACAGAAAATACGGAGAAGCAAAACGCATAAAAACACACAATCACCCAAACCCTAAAGACGTGCCTGCTTGCCTAAACAGGTACAAGTTCAAGCAATGAACACAAACAAGACTCAGGCATGAGGAATGAAGCAGAAAGGTATATAGGTAGAGGGGGGGATATATGTTTGGGCTCTATTACTGTGTAATCAATGCAGAAGTGTTAAATATATCGATAACACCTGAATCATACACAAACCTGTTACATACACTACTGGTCACATGTTTTAGTACACTACCAGCCAAAAGTTTTAGCACATTACCAGTCAAACGTTTTAGTACACTACCAGCCAAAAGTTTTAGCACACTACCAGTCAAACGTTTTAGATACACTACCAGCCAAAAGTTTTAGCACACTACCAGTCAAACGTTTTAGATCACTACCAGTCAAACGTTTTAGTACCCTACCAGTCAAGCATTTTAGATACACTACCAGTCAAAGTTTTAGATCACTACCAGTCAAACATTTTAGATACACTACCAGTCAAACGTTTTAGTACACTACCAGTCAAACATTTTAGATACACTACCAGTCAAACGTTTTAGTACACTACCAGTCAAACGTTTTAGTACACTACCAGTCAAACATTTTAGATACACTACCAGTCAAACGTTTTAGTACACTACCAGTCAAACGTTTTAGTACACTACCAGTCAAACGTTTTAGAACACTACCAGTCAAACGTTTTAGATCACTACCAGCCAAACGTTTTAAAACACTACCAGCCAAACGTTTTAAAACACTACCAGCCAAACGTTTTATCAAAAGATTTAAAACTGTTCTTAGTAGTGAGCTAAAACTTTTGGCCAGTAGTGTACAACATATGTAATGGCACAAATCCAGTTTCTAGACACAAACATAATCTTTTCTAATGTGACCTGAGCACTTTCAAATGTGGATTCAGCAGTGGCAGAAAAGCAACACATCTGACCCTTTTTCTTCTTCTCTCTCAAATAATGAGCAGCTAAGAACTGTTCAGAGCTAATGATCTTCACAGTGAATGCCCGCTCTGATGGTTAGTTTGCTTCCAGTTCATGACGCACATGGATAATTCACATGACGTCACCGATCAGGATGTGTGTCGTTTCAGGACGCTGGCTCCTTCGCATTAATGACACACTTGAGTCACTTAATTACACAAATTTGAACCATCAGGCTCTGTTATAACAGTAAGTGGTCATTGTAGATACTGTAGTGATGCAAGATACTTTATTGGACATAATCTGTCACAACACCATATGACAGATAATGACCATCAACCATTAATTAATAATAATAAAAAAGTAATAATAATGCTGTGTTAAGAGTGACAACAGAGACCACAAGGGCAATTCGCAGGGCAATTCTGAAGCACACTACCTCTGGAAGCAGCCTCGATACAAGAACTGTGCATTAGGAACTTCATGAAATAAGTTTCCCTGAGCAGCTGCACACAAGCCTATAATCACTACGTGCAAGCTGGAGTGGTGTTAAGTACCACAACTGGACTCTGGAGCAGTGGAAACATGTCCTCTGGAGTGATGTATCAGGCCTCACAATCTGGCAGGCTGATGGATGAATCTAAGTTTGAAGAATGCCAGGAGAACCTTACCTACATGAATGCATAGTGCCAACAATAACGTTTGGTGGAGGAGGGATAATGGTCAGGGGGTTATGTTCCACTAGAGCACAGAAAGACATTTTACACAATTGTATGCTTAAGGAAAAACGTTTTCTGCTCTAGCGACACATGGTTGGATTATTTTTGTGTGCAGGAATTCTAGTGGTCTGCACAGAGCCCAGACCTCAACCCGACTGAACATCTTTAGGATGTTGATTGTGAGCCAGGCTTGCTCATCCAACAGCAGAATATGACTACATAAGCACAAATCGCCACAGACACATCTGAAATCTTGTGAAAAGACCGTATTAATGCCCATGATTTTGAAAAGGGATGTCCAGTTCAGTCAAAAGTCAGTTACATCTAAGGTTTTCTTATTTGTACTATTTTAATAGTAATAATATTACTAAACAGTCATGAAGACATCAAAACTACATAACAACATGTATGCAATAAATCCTGGATCAGAATGAAGCATCTGGTTGTGGTTTAAAGAAATGTTCATAGTTTCTTTTAGAAATGAGGCTCATTTCTGACAATGCATATTTTATATAAGACCTATAAAACTCCCAAAACTGTTTTTGGGCCTAAAGAAGATAGTATATGTGCTGAGCTCTTGATCTGAAAAACAGTTTTGGGGGTTTTATAGGTCTTATATAAAAAAAAATATGCATTGTCTTTTTTTATTAAAATGTAATATATACAACATTTTTGTACATATGTACCAACTTCACTATATAAATTTGTCTTTTAACACATTCAGGTCAAAAAGTTCTTCTAATTATGAAAAAAATATCCAAACCTTTGACTAACCCACATACTTTTGGCTGTGTATACTATGGCACGAAAACTTAAAATTAAGACTAAAACTCAATTTTTTAAAGAATTTTCTTAAAATTCCATATATAACAGTTGCACCGCCTAAAATATTCATAGTATGATATCATAATGCATTCACATAAAAAAAAACATCTTTAATTATTGTTTTTCAGGACTGAAAAAGACAGTATACAAGCTAAGATCATGATATAAAAAACAGTTTTGAGTTTTTATAGCACTGTCATTTATATTAAAACATAATATAAAACATTTTTGTACATATGCACTAATTTCATCATTTAAAATTGTCTTTCAACACATTCAGATTCAGTCTATTCAGTTTTTGACTGTTTGTACAGGTGTCCACATACTGTCGGCCATGCAGTGGCACGAAGTCTGCCTCGGCAACTCATGCCTGTGGTTTATGTGGACGTGTTTACTGTGCGTGTACATCAGCGTTATGTAGCAGTATGGTATATGTAAGCCATCGCGTTCGGATTTTATTAGTTTCAAAGTTGAAGAGGACCGCTCGGACGCGTCATTACCCCCGTCCACTCTCATTAGGACTAACAGGCCTCCTCATTTTCGTTCCACCACACTCCCTGCCTGCAGTCGGTAAGCTAAATTTAACTTTCACTGTAGATTTCTCAGCCTTTTCCTGCCGAAGCTGCTGAGGTGACAAGAGTTCCTCAAAACACAACCAGCCTGCATCTGCAACCATTAGGACCATAAATCCACCTAATCAGAAAGAGAAAGCAGGCACTTAAAGATCTGCAAAGACAGAGAAAATAAGAGAGAGAGATACAATTAGGACCGCAAAATGATACATAAAAAAAAACATGACTCAACCTGTAAACCTTTTCATGACGGCTTCCTTTATTAAGGCACCATTGAGGGTTAAAAAGGGTCTAAATTTCTTCCAATCAACTCCAATCAATGCAATTGTCATTCTAGTGCTGTTTTCCTTGCGGTGAGAAAGAGAAGCTTAAATAGCTGCAGTGGATAAGGTGAATCACAGTTCTTAAAGGAGCAGTAAGCTCTAGCAACGAGGTTGAGTACTGCAACCAAGTCCAACCCCTCCCCGTTCAAGAACCTACAGGGACTGTCAGGTTGTCTGCTGCTGCCCCAGTGCCTTTCCAGAGTTAATGATGGTAAAGATTCACCCTTCTTTATTTTTGGTTGTGTTTCTTTAAAGTAAGTGTTGTGTTGTGTTGCTAAATAATAAGTATGATCCTCCAATTGACAAACACACTCATATCACTGGTACTGTAGTAGGTTAGCAGTAGGTTGAATGTTTTATTGTGTTTTTAATGTTAATTGCAGACGTAGCTTAATATCTCTACTTCCCCAATAAGCTGTTTTAGGCTATCAAACATCCTAATTACTCTACTAATGCCACTACATTAAAAGACATTCACCAGCATCTTCTTTTAATTTTCCACGCTACTATGGTTTTAATAACTGAGACGTTATAATAACTGCTGTATCTTTTAAGGTTGAACCAGAAAATACTTAACAATACAGAAAAACAAGCTGACTTACACTTAATAGTTTTAATGCTGCTGATATTTTTGTCATAAGGCAATTTAAGGCATCAAAATATCCCCTGGGAGTCCCACAGTGGGACATTCCAACAACAATTCTTCTCCTTTCTATGCCGTGCGACCAATGCAATGGCGCCACCAAATTCAAGCTGCCACTTTAATGTAAAAACATAAACGTCTGTTGTCTGTTTTGGGCTACTGTAGGAACACAGCAGCTCTACATGTTGGAAGATGATGCACTGCTATGTAGATTGGCTCATTCTAGGCTAATGGAAACACTAGAATTTGTAAATGCAGGCAAATTACACACATAAATGAAAACATAAATCTGTGGCTATGGTCCTCAGTTGGAAAAGGGTGGAGTGCCCACTCCAGGTTGGAAATGACCTCCTGCCTCAAGTGGAGGAGCTTAAGTATCTCGGGGTCTTGTTCACGAGTGAGGGAAGGATGGAGCGGGAGGTCGACAGGCGGATTGGCGCAGTGTCTGCAGTGATGCGGGCTCTGTATGGGTCTGTCCTGGTGAAGAGAGAGCTGAGCCAAAAGGCAAAGCTCTAGATTTACTGGTCAGTCTACGTTCCTACTCTCACCTGTGGTCACAAGCTTTGGGTAGTGACCGAAAGAACGAGATCGCAGATCCAAGCTGCTGAAATGAATTTTCTCTGTGAGGTGTCGGGTCTCACCCTTAGAGATAGGGTGAGGAGCTTGAGTATACAGAGGAGACTCAGAGTCAAGCACCTACTCCTCCATATTGAGAGGAACCAGCTGATGTGGTTCGGGCATCTGATTATGTTGCATTCATCATAATGTCCGACAAGGAGTAGAACCCGGGAAAGACCTAGGACATGCTGGAGGGATTATATCTCTCGGCTGGCCTGGGAACACCTCGGTATCCCCCCGGAGGAGCTAGAGGAGGTGGCTGGGGAGAGAGAAATCTGGGTTTCTCTGCTTAGACTGCTACCCCTGTGACTCAGATCCCGTGGATGGATGGATGGATGGATGGATGGATGGATGGATGGATGGATGGATGGATGGATGGATGGATGGATGGATGGATGGATGGATGGATGGATGGATGGATGGATGGATGGATGGATGGATGGATGGATGGATGGAAACATAGGTTTGTATATGATAATCTGTTTATGCTAATAGATCCCCCAAAATGTTACACAATGGTCCTTCAAACGAATAAAGGAATACAAAGCTTGGTGGGCTCTAATGTTAGCTAGTTGGCCCTTTGCGCATAATCTTAATGTTGGCTATGGGTTTATAGGGTCTCTCTTGGGTTTGTTGGTCAGACAAGTGTAGATAGCTAGCCTTAGCTGGGCAGAACAGAGAAAAGGCTACCAGCAAAACATGAAGATGTGGGTTTTAAAGCAAGACAAAACCCATCGACTATATCAAGGGCATCTACAAAGAATCAGTTTGGCTTTTGCCAGTGGGCTCTAATGAAGGCTAGTTGGTTTTCAGCAGTGGTTTAAGAACTGCATCCAACATCAGTGTTCTAGCTATTTATTCTAACCATTGAGCAGTTCTAGCTAACATACTGATATCACTGGTACAGTGTAGTAGGTTAATTGTTTTATTGTGTTTTTAATGTTAATTCAGTTCAGACTTAGCTTAACATCTCTACTTCCTCCAATAAGCTGTTTTGGACTATCAAACATCTTAATTATTCTATTAATGCCGCCAACATTGAAAGACATTCGCCAGCACCTTATTTGAATTTACCACTTCAGCCGAAAACGATACTATAAGGTAATATAAGACATCAAAACATCCTCCTGGATGGCGGCCTCTGTTCGAAGATGACGCACTGCTATGTAGATTGGCTCATTCTAGGCTAATGGAGACACAACAATTTGCAAATGCAGGTAAATTACACACTAATGCCAACAGATTCCCCAAAATGTTACACACTGGTCCTTCAAACGAATAAAGGAATACAGAGCTTGGTGGGTTGTAATATTAGCTCGCTGGCCCTTTGCAGATACCCTTGATGTTGGCTATGGGTTTATAGGGTATCTCTTATGTTCGTTGGTCAGACAAGGGTAGATAGCTAGCCTTAGCTAGGCATAACAGAGAAAAGGCTAACAGCAAAACATGAAGATGTGGGTTTTAAAGCTAGACAAAACCCATCGACTTTATCAAGGACATCTACAAATAGGCGGTTTGGCTTTCGCCAGCAGGCGCTAATGAAGGCTGGTTGGGTTTTCATCATTGGTTTAAGAACTGTAATAAATCTTATCAACTGCAGCCATTTCTTCTTCCCTTTCTCATCTCAAAGAACGCATTAGAATGACAATTGAGGGTTTTTAGGCTACTTAAACGACATGCAACGCAGCACTGCGGCATGCTGAAAAGATGAAAGCCTCGGGCAACGCACTAGAGGCTTAGACCCAGACGTGAGGTCGATACATCACCTCATAATAAGCGGATATTTAGCTCATGTGGAATCTTTATGTACATATATAATGTTAAATTTTTCTACAGCCTATTATCTGATCCTAATTATCCGCTCTTTCAGGATCACGCCAACTCGTCTTTCTCTCTCTTTCTATGTCAGTATGAGTCTCACCCTCCTGTCTTTTATCACTAACACACATTAACACCCTTAATGTGAGGGAGCAGATACGCTCGCTCGCAGTCTGCCATGTCGCATTGAGCAACAAACGTTGCGTGAAGACGACACTTCTTTATAAAGCAGGTGCACTCCTGCAACTACATTAGTTTGGTGTGAATTGGCTCTGATGTCTTTACAGTGGTGGTTATGGGAACCGGAGGTCACCATGTGTAGAGCGCAAATATGGATATTTTATTTACTGTTACAACCTCCAGTGAATCTTCTGAGTTTAAGGTGGAATGTTGCAATGAAAAAAAAGTAACTACTTTACAGGAGAGGCCAAAAACCTTCTTTACTTTTAATGCAAGTCAATGGAAGCAGAATTTTTTCCAAGTTATTTGACTGGTAGTGTATCTAAAACGTTTGGCTGGTAGTGTATCTAAAACGTTTGGCTGGTAGTGTATCTAAAACATTTGGCTGGTAGTGTACTAAAATGTTTGGCTGGTAGTGTATCTAAAACATTTGACTGGTAGTGTATCTAAAACGTTTGGCTGGTAGTGTATCTAAAACGTTTGGCTGGTAGTGTATCTAAAACGTTTGGCTGGTAGTGTATCTAAAACATTTGGCTGGTAGTGTACTAAAACATTTGGCTGGTAGTGTACTAAAATGTTTGGCTGGTAGTGTATCTTAAACATTTGGCTGGTAGTGTCTCCTGTTTGTCAAGAAATCTACAGTCTACTGGCACAGCTGGGACAGTTTGACCTGCAGGAAGTCCACAAACGATGTGTAGGTTCCAGGTCTGTTGAGATGCTGTAGCAGCGCAGGGCCAAGACCTGTTAGCTCTGAATGTAAACTGCAGGGGACCCAGCAGAGAGCTTGTAATGACCTTTATGTGCGCTAGGACCAGTTATTCAAAGACTTTCATGACTATAGAGGTCCGGGCTCTTGTAGAAGATAAGACAATAAAGAAGAAGAATGAGACGAAGAAGGAGAAAGAGAAGCAGAAGGCGACCTTAAGTCATTTCTCCTTCTTTTCTTTCATTCACTAATGCTTTTTCTATTGTTTATTTATTTTATTTTATTGTGATACCTAAATTTAAGCATTTCAATCACTTGCTATTTTCTGAACAGCTTGATTATACAGCAGTCCCATGTTCTCAAATAACCTTAACTAAACGTTGATTAATTGATTGATTGATTGACATGTTTGGTTAAATGCATCAACAATAGTGTCTTTCTTTCTCTTCTTTCAGTCATCTCTTCTCTTATCCCTAGCACTCTTCTTTTTCTGTATTCTCTTATCTCTCTATCTCTCTCTCTTGTTATAGCACTCCTCCTTTTCATCACTTCAAGCTGCAGCGCTTGCTTATTTTTCTACACACCTAAATTTCATAAGCAGGTAGAATTACCTTTTTTTTTTTTGAGAAAATATAAGTATTTCTGGTTTTGTGTGATTGTGGAAGTGGCTCTAGTAAACGCTGCAGCCAAAAGATTCCAGAAATAGGAGAGGAGGTGAGGTGGGACCGTTTCCCCCCCGGGACTGGAGCAAATGGAGCTTCTCTAATGACAGTGCGTGTAGATGTGTTTGCGTTTAGCTGCTATTGAACTGATGTATGAACTCATCACTGGGTGAGCTGGACGTTCAGGGTGGGCTGAAGGCCAAAAAGAGCAAATGACTTTCCCCCTCATATCTCCTTGAGTTTAGTTCCCTCTCAAGACTAGAACCATATACACACATGCTAAGCACCATACATACAAGACTAGAATTGGTAGAGCCTACAATGGTAGAGCGGTAAATATAATTCTAGAACTATATATACAGACCTAGTACCATATACACAATGGTAGAACCATATATACAGGCCTAGAACCCTAAATACAGTGGTAGAACTGTATATACAAGCCTAGAACCATATATACAAGACTACAACCATGCACACAAAACTAGAACCGTATATATTTGCCTTGAACTATATATATATATATACACACAGACACACACAAGACTGGAAACATACAGTATATACACGCCTAGAACCATATATAGATACCAAGAAAGATATATACAAGTCTAGAACCATATATACATGCCTTAAACTATATATACACACACAAGACTAGAACAATATATACATGCATAGAACCATATATACAAGCCTACAACCATATATACTAATCTAGAACCATATGCACAAGCCTAGAACCATATATACAAGACTAGAACTGTATATACATGCCTTAAACTGTATATACAAGTCTATAAACATACAGTATATAGATGCCTAGAACCGTATATACAAGCCTAGAACCGCATAGGAAGCTTTATTTTAAGCATAGGTTCATTCTTCCATGAATCCTCCGACCATGAATCCCAGCGTCCCAGCGGTGAAAAAGGATGTAAAATCTTAATTGTTGTTTTATTTGTCGGGAGAAATCAGTCACTGAGGCAGTTCTCATTTTGCTGATGGTCGCATTTTTCCCCATCATCAAGTTTTTGGCAGCCGCACAATTGAATTTGCAGCAGCAAACACACCATCAACAATCTCCTCATCAGGCCTGCAGCTCTGCAGCAAACAGATCAGCTTTACTTGACTGTAATTCTAGAAATGTCATTCCTCCGTGCGGTTCGCGGTGATTACAGATGGCAAAGTTTATCAGATAGAACTCTAATATTTGACCTACGGCGGTTCAAAGCTTCTCAGACACCTGCTCTTGTAGTGAGTCCACTGAACACAAGTACACGTCCTCTAAAGATAAAAATCTGAAAATTTAGCAATCCATCCATTAGCTTCCACTTTATCCCACTAATCAGGTTCACGGGGGGCCTGGAGCCAATCCCAGCGTCATTGGGCAAAGGCGGGGGGCACCATGGACAGGTCGCCAGTCCGTCGCATGGCCAACACCTGCTCACGCACACTCTCACACCTACAGGCAAATTTAGAGTGTGTTTGAACTGTGGGAGGAAACCGAAGTACCCGGAGGAAACCCACTCAAGCACGGGGAGAACATGCACACCAAGAATCCAACCTGGATCATCTTGCTGTGAGGCGAGTTGCTAACCACTACACCACTGTGCTGGCTTGTATCTGAGAATATATTACATTTCATGACTGGAATTGTGCCCTATATGTGCTTCCTAACCACTTTCTTATTTCATTTTCTCGTTCCACCTTAAATAGTGCCAACCATTTACATTCTGGCACCTGCATCATTTAAGGTGACCTCAGCCTTGTGAGAGTATTGTTCTTTAACCACTCGCAATACATTTAAAGCAATAGGTACACCTAAACTGGGATGAACAGCTACTCAACAGACAGGCCAACATAAATAGGTTGACCTGCCATGCAACTGCACTGAGCCGCAGTGGTGTCTTTGTCTTGTTTAGCGATGATCCACATCTTTACTGCCGTTGCATTGGACCTTTGAGAGCAGTTAACCTGTGTACGGAGACCCAACTGCTGACAGAAAAGTAGTAAGACAATACTTTTTTATGCTTCCTTAGTTTTCTTGAGTATAAGGACATGTGGAGGAGAGGGACTGGGCTGTCCTGATAGCAGCTGATGTTTGAGTTGAAAAATCACTCTTCATAACATCAGCATTACATTTAAAATATGCTGTGATCTTTTATGCCATCAGAATCAATCGCTACTGCTTACTGCCTACTGCCTATTGTGCATCAAAACAAGCAGTAGTGTTCTGTAAGTAATGTGTTAACTATTCTTTCTTTATCAGAACATTCAGGGGTGCCCAAACTTTTGCATGCAAATGTATAAAAGATTTAGAAGACACATGTACATTCACTGGTTGTTTTGACAATAAATAAAATAGCTATATTTGAACCATTTTCACACCAAACCACTCAAAATACAAAAATAAATTGTGACTGAATAAAACATTTTTACTTAATTAATCATGTATAGTTGTATAATTAACAGGTCAAAAGACATACCAGTAAAGATCATGCTGGTCAACAGACAAACCAGCAAAGACCATGCTGGTCCACAGAGAAACCAGCAAAGACCATGCTGGTCAACAGACAAATGAGCAAAGATCATGCTGGTCAACAGACAAACCAGCAAAGACCATGCAGATTACAGCTAAACCAGTAAAGACCATGCAGGTCAACAGATAAACCAGCAAAGACCATGCTGGTCACCAGACAAACCAGCAAAGACCATGCTATTCAACAGCTAAACCAGCAAAGAATGTGCTGGTCAACAGATAAACCAGCAAAAATCATGCTGTTCAACAGAAAAACCAGCAAAGGCCACGCTGGTCAACAGCCAAACCAGAAATGACCATGCTGGTCAACAGCCAAAGCAGCAAAAAACATGCTGGTCAACAGCCAAACCAGCAAAGACCATGCTGGTTAAAGCTAAACCAGCAAAGACGATGCTGGTCAACAGCTAAACCAGCAAAGACCATGCTGGTCAACAGACAAACCAGCAAAGAGCATGCTGGCCAACAGACAAACCAGCAATGCCATGCTGATTACAGCTCAACCAGCAAAGAACCAGGTAAAGAATTTCATTGTACAGTGTAACTGTCTGTTCTGCTGTACACATGACAATAAAACTCTTGAATCAAAGACCATGCTGATCAACCTGCTTCACCAGCAAGTGCTGGTTGACAGTGCTGGTTGCCCAACTAAAGCAGCACCAGGCCAGCACTAACCAGCATGCAGCACTAACAAGCTGCATGGACCAGCCTGAATATCATGCGGCTCTAAGCTGATTTTTTAAAAGGTTGTTTGGAAATGTTACCACTGTTAGAAATGGCTTCTGGATATAAATATATATGTATATCAAATTCACACTACATACAAGTTCGGCCTTGTTCAAAATGATGAAAAAAAAGATGTTCAAAATGGCTGATATGTACAATAACAGAGAGACGGCTTGACGTGAGCAGCTGCAGCAGCAATAAACAGCTTCACACTTACAGCACATTAGCTCTGTTTCAGTTAATTCAGTGATCATCCACTTCTCGTTCTCTCTGTTCATCACGGCAGGATAGAAACAATTTGAACAAGGCTGTTGTAGCTCAGTGTTTCAGTGCAGTGGTACACTTCAATATGGCTTCTGCAGTGATTCTATGGAGCCTGGAAAAATGCAGCCCAAGAAAAACGCATAAGCTTTGGTGCATGTAGTCCATTATAGGCCTCCAAGTTTGTGGCAGCAGTTTTGGGGAAGATCCTTTACTGTTCCAGCATGAATGCACCCCTCTGCACACAGCCAGCTCCGTAAATACATAGTTGAATCAGTTTGGCGTGAAGGAACTCCAGTGGCCTGCACAGAGCCCTGACCACAGACCTTTGGGATGAATTGACACACCGATTGCGAGCCAGGTCCTCTCGTTTAACATCAGTGCCTGGCTGAATGGGCACAAATTCCCACAGACACACTCCA
The DNA here is from genome assembly GCA_021613375.1 of Megaleporinus macrocephalus. Lineage (NCBI taxonomy): Eukaryota > Metazoa > Chordata > Actinopteri > Characiformes > Anostomidae > Megaleporinus > Megaleporinus macrocephalus. The sequence goes on along the minus strand of CM038719.1, from coordinate 33,492,449 downwards.
AAATGTTGCTACAAGCCTTCCCAGAGGAGGCGAGGCTTTAATAGCGGCAAAGGAGGCGGGTTGAACTCTACATCGCCACTGTCCAAAGAAACACATGTACCTCCAAAGTAGTACATTCACAGGAGAGGGAAAAAAACTTTTATTGCTTGCAATGCAAGTTAATGTAAGTAGGTTTGATTCCAAGGGACTTTGTAGCATTTCTATTGGTCCATTCAACAAAAAAAAATCAACAAAAATTGGGATACAGGTTTTCTTCGGACAGCGACTAATATAAGTCCCTTTGGTATGGTATGTCAAATGAGCTCATACAGGTGTCCACATACTTTTGACCATATAGCACACAAGTCATTCCACTCATGAAATGCAGTATATTCTCGGATACAAGGCGGGACGGTGGTGTGGTGGTTAGTACTGTCGCCTCGATTCAAGTTCGATTGCTGTTCTGTGTAGAGTGTGTATGTTCTCCCCGTGCTTGAGTGGGCTTCCTCCGGACACTCCGGTTTCCTCCCACAGTCCAAACACATGCATGTTAGGTTGATCGGTAACTCTAAATTGCCCATACATGTGCGTGAGAGTGTGTGGGACCAAGCAATGGACTGGCAACATGTCCTTGGGCCTTCGCCCAATGATGCTGGGATTGGCTCCAGCCCCCAGGTGACCCCAACTAGTGGGGTAAAGCGGATGGAGGGAGGGATTCTCAGATACACTGCATCAATTAGAGCACACAATCTTCTACATTTTGACAGGCAAAGGACAGCCGATAAGGGAGAGAAACTCTATTTAGCACATGCTAAATGAGCCCTCATAGAAAAAAGCCTCCCAAAAAAAAAAAGAGATAGATAAGCAAGGAAAGAGAAGCTAAATTGGAGCGCGAAGCTAACTGCTGGAGCGTGACTGTCACAGAAAGTGATGTGTACGGTAATTTAACTGTTGAAATGGAAAAAAAAGAAAGCAAACTGTGACGTCCCGGCCTGTGCTCGGTCTGTGGAGCTCTCCGCAGTAACGAGCGCACCCTGTAATTGTACGCTAAAGTGCAGCATCGCTTAGAAAGGCATGAGCTGCCAGAGAATATAGCCTGGCAACAGCCGAGCCGCTAGACTCCGTTCATGTTTACCTTTGCGTTCCTCAGTGGGGGAACTTAGCCGGCGGCACGCTTGCATCTTCAGCAAGGCAAATTTTCCAGCATCATGCTTGTCAGGAGCTGCCACTCAACCATCCGCCCTCCAAACCTCGCCCCCTCACCCTCACCTTCAAAACGTTGCATCAGACTGATAAGCATCACCGTGAAGTGCAGGCCGTCGCAGCAGGCCAAAGTGTGGACGCGGCTGGGGCGAGGATTATCGCCGCTGATAGCATAAATTGTGGCTCGTTCACTCGTTCCTTGCGTGCTCCTCCACTGTTTTTCAGGCCCGGACGGTCTCCGTAATGAGCTGTGTCACAGCGGGGGTTCCGCAGAGTGGGTGCTGGTGGATTAAAATGATTTGTAACACCATCAGTGTGATCTGTTTCAGCAGCATGAGGCCTTTCAGCTGCAGCGCTGCTCTAGGCTAGCGCGCTGGAGTGCATTAGGTAATATGGAGATGGACGGGCTCAACTCACAGGCAGAGCCAGTTCACATTAACTGCCGGGAAATGACTCATTTAACATTTCCCCAAGAGATGGCTCAATCCGGTTTCGCCGCCAATCCTAATCCGAGGCAATTAATATCAAGCGTCTTCCGATGCTGGGCCAGTTCTTGTATATATACACACATATATATATATATATATATATATATATATATATATATATATATATATATATATATATATATATATATATATATATATATATATATATATGCATTATAATTCAAATGCAAGCTCAAGAGCATTAATGTTAGCAGAACATGGTCAAACTAAAAATACACTGGCTGTGAGACTCTCTCTCTTTCTCATTCGTCTCTCCTCGAAATGATCTCATAAAGAATCTGATGAAACACAAGATATGATATGGTTGTTATATCATAACATTAAGACCACCTCATTGTATCTACACACATTGTACGTTTTATCAGCTCCACTTACAATACAGGGGTACTTTGTGGTTCTACACTTACAGACTACAGTCCATCTGTTTTACTGTATTCATGCTATTTTCCATGATAAAACTGGGGGGGCCATCCTTGTGTACTTTGTGTTAGAACTTTGGTTGAAACTAATTACAACCAAACGACTACAATCATATAAAAAAAATGACTAGCATAAAATGTTTAGTTAGAGGGAGTCAGTAATTGGAAGAAGAGGAAAAGTGGGCTTGAACAACAGTGTTACGAACACAGCACATAAAGATCAGAGTGTTGGGGGGCCGCCTTCCAAAGAAGAGGACCTGCGTCTCTGACTGAAGATGGTAAATTTAAAACATCCACCCCAAACCTCCATATGTCTGCTCTTACCATTCTGTGGAGGAGAACCAGCACCAGAGCTTCCTTATCCAGAGAAATGTCTCGCTTATGAAGCTCAGAGGAAGCCGTCGGGTGCTTGCGAGTTAAGTAACTGTTTTCTGATCAGTGTCCACCGTGCTAGGCTATCTAGACTGTAACTAACACCCACGCAGAGTGGCTCGGGCAGCTGGCTTGACTTGGGTTTAACCGGCTTTCAGAAATATAAACTTACCGTCTGTATGTAGGAATACACGCCCACCTTCCCACTATGCAGGTACTGATACGCTTTAGTACTTGTATAGTTTTTCATTACTGAACCGTCTACACCTTCTGAGAGTACAAAATAATTAAAAACGTCGCCGTAGGTAACCTCAGACCACCTTTTTATATCATCCCCCCACTGTGTCATTAACCTCGGATGAGACGGTGTTGTCCCATTCGAAATTCTTATTGCCTCTCTGCTCCCCTCCCATGTAACTGTATTCATTTTGGTTAGCTGAGCGGAAGTTCTAACACAAAGGCGCTTGAAAGTGGGTGTGGCGAAATACGGTGAATACTTTGTTACCCTGATGTCATCCTACAGTGTATCTGAGCCTCAAGACAAAGCACAGCACTGAAGCAGTTCAGACAGCCCACACACTATAATGTACAGCACGTTCATGAGGAAAATGGACCTCCTTCATGAACGATACAAGTACCACATGTCACCCAGATGGTTCCTCTACCTGTTCTGGCAAACCAGCACGTTAGTCCTTGTTCATGCATGATTGATCTACCACTTGTGTGGAGTTGAAAGATTTTGATTCATCATGAGTTTCATTTATAGATAAATAAAAAAAAATGCACACTTTAATATCACAAAGGAGGAGCCTGTTGGAGGAGCCCTATTTTAGCCACGCCCCTGCATTCTACAGCAGGAAGTGAGACTCCACCCCTGTCATGGTGAGAAGTTAAATTTCTTTGTTTTAAAGCAAAACTCAGGGTGCTTCCAAAATCGCCTACTAAGTCAGTATGTACTACACCAGCGGTAGAGTAGTAGCTGTTTCAGTACATCAGTGTTTAGTATTCACGCAATCTCAGACTAACTATGTCCGCCATCCTGCCAACATCCCGTGACGCAAGACATCAGACCACCGCTGTTATTTAGTAAAAGCCCCATTTACTAACATCTATATAACTTATGTTTTGTAACTATACTGTTAACTGTATATAATATTGACTATGCTGTTATTATTATACTATGCCTATTATAGGATACACCATGTATACAGTCTATACACAGTTTGTATCAGTAACCCCTCCTGTTCCCAGGTGTCTCGTATTCTCTGTCTTGTTATATACCCTCTGTTTGCTGCCTATGTGATCGGTCATTCTGTCCTGTCTGGATTTCTCCCTGTCTGCCCGTTTGTATTTCCAGTCCTCGTTTATCTTCGTCTCTTTGTTCATCTCTCGTTTTGTTTGTTATTTCAGTTGTGGTTTTTCATTCAGTACGTTTTCTTTCAAAGTTCACGTGTCTGCCCTTCATCTGTCCTGCCTCCCTGCGTCTCCTCTGCTCCTGCTTCAGCCCTGACACACTGCCAACCGTATAACTGTGTATTTAGACTACTGAAGTGGTCCACACTAGAGATGAAAGGATTGATCGGCCATGTATTGGTATCGGACGATTTTTAATCAAAGTATCGGCGATTGGCCGATATTTCTTCAATTTAGCCGATCCTGATAGCCGATCGATGATGTTAAACAAATGAGCCTAAGTTCTGTATTTCCAGCTAGCGGTTCATCTAGGAAGAGGAGCCTTTCGGCCTACTCCCTGCAATTTCTATCTGAACCACTAGGTGGAAATACACACCCTTTCATTTTCCACAGACTGACTAAAGCAGCGGCCTCACGAGAAAAGTTTACAACGTTCACCACATGTGACTCATCCAGGGCAGTTTGTAACATCTGTACAATTAGTAAAATCAATGTGTCCCGTGGGGAACCAAGACGAAGACATTACTAATCTGATACGGCGCGTACATCACACGGCTGAATACAGAGAGTATCAGCAAACAGCAGAGCTAGCACGCAGAGCTAGCATGCGCAGCTAGCACAAAACAAATAACCCAGAACCCCGTGCAGACCAGATTTGACTGGTACAAACAGAACAGCAACAGCCAGAGAGCAAAAGGAACCACAGCCAGAGTGATTGAGATTATAGTTCTAGATAAGCAGCTCTTCTCGGCTGTAGAAGACGTTCATTCTGCTGCTTAATATTCCACCTGGATCCACGCTCTGCTGTTCCTAGTAGAGATACTTTTCAGATGTGGCTCTTCTAGAGCTGTATCAAGCGGTTTACTCCCACATAGACCAACTTCTAATTTAGTTACAGATATTCTACTGTTTTACAAGAGCTCATTAAAAATGGTAATAAACAAGTTTAGACCTTGTTTTATGACTTGCTTGTCTTAATAACTACATGTATCCCTGCCGTGGCATATAGCCCCGCCCTCGATCGGTATCGGCTATCGGCCAATCGTGCTGAAAGGTGATCAGCGATTGGAAACGGTCCACCTCTAGTCTACACTGTTGACACTGGTTTAACTGCACTACTGTCATCACTCAAACAATGTGAGAGTTTTTCAATGTCTATTTTGTATATTCTATATTCTATTTATTTAATATCTTATTTTTTGTTGTAACTGTTCTGTGCCCTTGTGGAATAGCCCTTGTGGAATAGCTACTGGATGCCTTGAATTTCCATCTGGGATCAATAAAGTATCTCTTTATAAAGCATCTCTATCCATTTCATCTGCAGCTATAGTTAAATTATGGGATAGCACAGTGTGCTGCAGAGTGTTCCCGATTCAGAAGGTCATGTGGATAACATTCACGTACTGCTGGAGGAATACCAAGTATTCGGCCATACAAATGAGCTAAAACTATCAATACTGAAACAGTTACTACTAAAACACCATGTAAAGTCTGGGTAGTGTTCTAATTGTTTTGGTAAACTAATTGTTTTTGTTAGGGACCCTGTTATTGCCCCTAAACTATGGAACCCTCTATTTTTATCTCCACCCAACCCAGAAGTAATACAAAGAAACTGGGGAAAAAAAACAGATTTCAGAACTTGAACAGATATCAGAACTGGAAATATTCGCTTCATACACAGCATCATGGGGTGCCTCTGAATATGCCTGCCTGCGACCCTTACATGCGGCTCTAGGCCTAAAACGAAGATATGAGCCACAGAAGAGTAAAAATGTCAACGCAACGCTTACAAAATGAATTCTCTGTCACTGAATCTTATCTGCCCCTTCCAAGAGGGACCCCTCTCTCGTATCAAGCCCAGCGGGCAAACGGAAGCTCTGCGCTGGCAAATCTCTCGGATTCAGCTTTAGCTCACCTGTGGACGCCAGCCGAGCGTGCACTTCCTGAGCGGTTCTGCTGTCCTTAACTAAACTTCCCTTTGGTAATTGAAATCAGTGATGCGCCGGTTTGAATTACATAGAAAGTTAAAGATCTAAAGGATTGAAATGTGCAAACCTTTCATGGGAGATTTCACCACTAGAAAGCGCTGACTTCAAAGCCCTCACCTTTCTTTTCATTCCAGGGAGGAGCAGGATATGAAACTTGACGTCCAGTCAACCTGTAAGACTAATAGCGTTTAGCACCGAGCATGCTAATGGCTTTCTGCCTTTCGGGGTGTTTATACCCACATAGATTAATAAAAGAACTGATTATAAGCAACCCCTAGCATTGTCAAACTCTTTGATCCTACGTACATGGATCTGTGTGGTGAAGCGCTACATGCTCAAAAGTGAGGCAGTGAGCCAGTAAACCACTGAGGCGCTATCAGAAATTAGCATCACTGTTGCAGTGGTAATTTGGTGAGTCTTACAATTTCATTTCAACTTTGGGCAGTATTTGGCAGAGGATGGTTCTGCAACAAGCAACTTTCAAGATCCATATTTGAAAATCTGGGATGAAGCCAAACTCCACCCCTTGTCAGCAGATCTTATAGCTAGCCATTGGGGAACTGGACATATAAACCCTTGAGGTCTTACAAATTTGCGTCCAACTTGGGCGCACCCTAGGCGGCCTTGTAGAGAAATGTAGAAGAGTGATTGATCAGTTGCAAACTTTACAGGATGTAATGAAGGTCATGACTGTCAATGGTACCTAACCGCTGATGATGTCCTAAATAAAACCACAGGGGAAATTCCTTTCCTGCAACCCTAAAAATGATTTTTTGAAAATCTGTGATGAAGCCAGACTGCACTCCTTTTTCAATGGATCTTATGGCTACTGAAGATATAAACTCTGGACGTTCACAAATTTGCATCCGACTTAGGCTCACCCTAGGCGGTCTTGCAAAGAAAAATAAAATAAATAAAAATAAGTAATTGAGAGTACTTGAAGAATTGCAAACTTTTTAGAATTATAGGACGTTATGCTCCCTTAACAACCACATGGCTTCATATTGCAGTCTTCGGAAAACCAGACACAATGACATTGAAGATCTTATCTTTAAATGAAGGCCACAGTTCAATAGAACATGACATGCCCTCTGATGAGCCCTAGATATGGCCAACTTCAAGCTTAAAATGTCACCACAGAGTAGTAAAGCTGACCAGTCTGTGTGACCTCTACTTTGTGATATGTTTATTATTATATGACAAAGATGGTTGCAGTAATTGTTTTGTGGGATTATTACTAATTATATGTTTCAATATTTATTGAAAATGTGTGGATTTGATCATATTTCACAAAAAACACCATACCAGCTGTACCCCATGATAACAGCACAGTCCGGCCTCATGCAGTGTAAACGCTCCTGAACTCAATTTTCAGTCCCAGATTTTGGAATCTCTGGTAATTGATTGAATTCGCGATGGAACTGACTGGCCACCCGTGGTCACAAAATCCAAGCCTGCTGGAATGGAAACCCCTGGAGTAGCTCATGGAGGCATGGTTAGGGTCATAGAGCCACAAATCCCCTTACATTCCCACGACTTAACCAGGAGGATGGATCACTCTGTCACTGAGAGATGGTTTATACTGTGTTATCATGGTTACAAACAGCTTTTTGATTGGAGAATGGATAGTTTTCAATGGACATTCTTTGCACAGCTTGAAACTGAAAACATTGGACCTAATAGTCTGATCGTAAATATTATCTGATCTATTTAAATGCAGAGGTTGGAAGTAATGAAGTGCATGTACCTTGTTAGTAGTAGTTAGTAGTTTTTGGGGTACTTTACTTGAGTATTTCTGTCTCTTAATACTTTTACTTACTAAGCTTTTAAAACAGGCTCATTCATTTAGTTTTAACAACGTATTTATTTGATCTCTCTGCATATTCTATTTAGGCATCTGATGAAGTGCAAATGTCAAAATGAGTGGGTGGGTGTGTGGCTACTTTTATGGCTTTCAGGAACCCAGCAGTGAACATGTGGGAAAAATAAACAGATGAAATGGTCCCAATGTAAGTGAAAGCATAGAACCTGCACTTCATCTGGACGACACAGCTGAAAGAAACCTGCATCCATAACAGGCGACCGGGACAGTGGGGAGAATCTCTGGTGAGCCGAAAGCAGTTTGGCCCACACTAAACTAAACTAAACAAAGTACATATATTACACCAGAGTCTATATCTGTAATTCAGGGGTTAAACCAGTGACCCCCATCTCTAGTGATACAGCCCCGATTTGCTAACTGTCTATGAGACTCATCCAGAAAACTCCAGAGATAAAGCTAGATATTATAGCTCTACTCCTTACATTTACACTCCATTATCTGTACTTTCTACTCCTTACAATTACACTCCATTATCTGTACTTTCTACTCCTTACATTTACACTCCATTATCTGTACTTTCTACTTCTTACATTTTAAACATAGTCTCGTTACTCCTATTTAATTTCAGCTTGTTTTCATTCTACATTTACATTCCAGTAAAGGTTATTGATAACATGACTTTGAAGATTGACTATTTGCATCATTACATTATTATATCTTCAGCTCCATGAAACACATGTTAATGCTCAGTAGTACACAGATATGCTTCTTTAATATATTTACATTGTACTAAAATACATTCATTTTCAATGGGCGTATATGCGGCTGAAACAGGAAGCCTAGCGCATCCTAAATTTATCAACATTAACATTTTAATATAACATTATAGTCATTATGGCTTTTAGAGGAATGGGGTTTTTGGGGAGGTGGGCTAGTGCACTATAGGAACCTGTGGTGCGGCCTAAGCTTTTGTCCTTAATGGCATTTTTTCCTTACATAACTTTTACACTTTAAGTAGTTTAGAAAGCAGTAATTTTACACTTTTACTGAAGTAATAAGCTTGAGTTGATACTTCAACTTCTACAGAGGTATTTTTAAACCCTAGTATCTATACCTCTACCTGAGTAATAAATGTGAATACTTTTGACACCTTTGTTTACCGGTGATGTTTAAAAAGTATATCTGTCTCTTAAAGTTTTCATTTTCTACCCAGCCAAAGCTGAATGAATGTAAAACTTTGTTGTCAGTGTTTTTTTCTGTGAATCCAATGCTTACAGTGCTGTTTTCCTACAAATGCTGACATGGACTTTGAGAAAATGTCAAGGCAAACGTCTTCCGTTACTTCAGTGCAGCCAGTTATTTCAAGTTAGACATGGAACGTAAACACTTCTGCCTTGTCTATATGCTTTTGTCTACAATTTGTATAGGTATACTGTTGTTTTTCATTCTCACCAGCTGCAACTTTCATGTCATCTTTTATTTCTCCATCTGCCCGTCTGTAGCCGTAAGCTGTATCTGTACATCTTAGCTGTCTGAGCTGAACTAAGTTTTATAGTCTTCTTTGGACAGAAGAGTCTGTTTGGTTGCATTTATGACAATCCAGCTCTCTGATTGGTCGCAGTTGTTTTGTATCACTATGGATACTTCCAGTCCCACTCTGGTTCTGGTTTCCCTTAAAAGGAATTATTTGACGTGGTGTTCAATATTGACTAATAAGTAAATTAAGAAAGTTGTTACAAAGAAATTTGTTAGAAACAACAAAATGTAAATTCACATTCTGCACAGCGTCCCAACAGTTTTGGAAGTGGGGCTGTAGTAGTAAGTAAAATTGTTTTAATGTTGAACATTGATGAATTTGATCATATATAATATTGCACCCATTTCATAAAAGCAACAATCCACCTGAGCTATGTTTACAGTGATTTGTAGTCTTTTTGGGGTTAGGCCTACACCTGCTTAACCCTGAAACTATATGGCCTCTCGTGGCTTATTGCTTTGTTTTTGGTATCTTCAAGGCGACAAATGATACACTGATTTGATATGTTGTTGAGTACTCTCTGATAAAACATAGCCAGTTTTATCTTTTACTTATACAGTTTACTTTAGTAAATGTGCAAAAGCAGAGCATGTTAGCAGAAATCCCCCAAGCCTAGATATTCAATTAAGAAATTCATCAAAAAGGGAGTTGGACTTCAGCTAAGACATCAGATTTCTCAATGTATGTGTACCTTTACTCTGATTTCATATGTCTGATTTCAGATGTTTTCATTCTGCACTTGTGTAAAAGCAGCATGGTACCTACATTTACCACAGCAGCCATAAGACTGCAACTTATGAAATGAAGGATGGAAATAAAAATCCAATAATAAAATTCAACTAGGAGAGCTTGACTCAGTAATTAGACTTCTTAGTGCATGTGAGTGTGACACCAGAAACCGAGTGTCTGACTATTTTTAATCAGAGAGTACTGAACAATGTATCAAATTAGTGTATCATTTGTAGCCTTGAAGATACTAAAAACAAAGCAATAAGTCACAAGAGGCCAGGGTTAAGCAGGCATAGGCATAACACCAAAAAGACTAAAAAATACTGTAAATATAGCTCAGGTGGATTGTTGCGCTTTGTTGAATTTCTTTATTGGATTTCTAGGCCTAAGGAATTGGAGTATGCTGTTTACATGACTATGAGATGACAATAAAATAATTTTGGAAAGTCACTGAAACTACATCCTTAATAAAGTAAATATTCTTCATTTTCAGCTAAAGTGTGTTCGTATTTGCAGGTAAAGTGGCTCAGTGTGTTTTAAGGAAAGAGCTGCATGATGACTTAAAGTTAATGTTACATTTACATCACATCCTCTTCTGTGAGTTTATTGGACAACAGCAAAGCAGAAATCCAATTATTGCCCGACTCAGTTTCTCTATCATCTGATTACTCATGTAAATGGGGTGAACAGATTACTGCCCAAATTATTTATATTCATATATATATATATATATATATATATATATATATATATATATATATATATATATATATATATATATATATATATATATATATATATATATATAGCTCATGCAAATGCACTCAATGGTATTATGATTGTCTATAAACAAGAACATTTACACTCACATTTACCACAGCATCCCAACTGCTTTGGAAATGGGGCTGCAATAGTAAGAAAGATTGTTTATTAAACATTGGTGTATTTTATCATATAGCATTTTGCAGCCATTTCATAAAAGCAACAATCCACCTGAGCTATGTTACAGTGATTTTTTTTTTATTCCTCTTCGCACAGCACCTACCTAACCATGAGAAAAATCACTGGAATATAAGCCTCTCATGGCTTATTGCTTTATTTTTGGTATCTTGAAGGCTACAAATGATACACTGATTGCCGAGATAACACCATCTTTCCCCATGTCAGTGTGTATACACTAATCCTGCCCCCAGAGAGCCCTGTCTCCATGGAACCGGCTAAGATTGACACTGGGGTTGGCGGAGTCAGCCCTAGCTGGGGGAGCTATTTCAATAGCGGACTTTATCAGACCTGTTCCACTCCAACGGCAGAGCAAAAGGAGTCTCGCTGCATGTGGAAACTGATACCGGTCTGACAAGACTGCTATACACATTCAGCGGCAATCTTCACACATATTTCTGGTTGGGACGTGCAAATATAAAAATATACAATACAGAAGATAAATGACCAAACGCCACACTCGATTTAGGCCCAAGCAGCAGTTAAACAAACATACACTCATACAGCATTGGTGTTATCCATATAAGCCGGTTCCAAAGCAGCAGTTTAATGCTAATATTGAACACACACTAACACGGGGTTAAAGCAATACCAAGTGAGAGTTAAATGCTAACGTTGGTGCAAAGCACAAGAATGAGTATTGGTAAAATGGTAATATTCAAAATATACATAACGTAACTGATATTGAATGCTAATACTGAACCACATTGTGTTGATGTTAATCCCATAAGTCAGCTCTAAGCAGTAGTTGAAAATATATGCTAATATAGGCTAAGGGATGAGTCACAGCTTGTAGTTAAAAACTAAAGTGGAATATACACATTGAATGTAATATAATTTGTCATGAATACTAATTAACCTGACCTATGTAACTTTTTTTTTTAATGCATATCAGTATTAAATGCTGTATAATATATGCTAATACCTTGTGACCACTGTAATGCTTGAGCTAACCCAACTGCTGACACTGAATTTACACCAACGCTTATATTATACGCTATAGAACTGATCATAAACGCTAATTAATCTTGTCTGTGTGAGGTTATTTTTTAAATGCATGTGAATATTAAATGCTGTATAACAAATATGAGGATGTTAATACTGAACCTCTGCTGTTCACGTAGGCCGTGTGAGCCAGCTGCAAGCAAAATTTAAAGACTAATATAAAACTGCCATTCTTCTACCATACGCCTTTTCCCAATTATCTACAAAAGTAAAGAACAACCATTTGTTTATTTAATTTCGTTTAAGGCTACAGCTTCTTCACAGTCATCACTAGGAAAGAGCAGGTGATGCAAATTTCACAGCTCAAACCTTGTTCCAGCAATCAGCAGCCATGAGCTCCTCTAGGCAGCTGCCCAACACTCTGACCATTAAAAAAGCAGGAGAAGCAATAAAATGATAGCAAAGCATCTTCAGTTTGTAATGTAATTAGGAAATGGAACTGTGCAGATCAAGTTGAGGACTGGAAGACCAAGAAAACTGCTAGAACAGCAGGTCAAAAATCTTTGTTTCACAGCACAAGACCTGCACAAAACGAAAAGATAGAAAGAGGATAATGATCCTAAACACACATCAAAATCTGCAATGGACTACATTGAGAGGTGCAAGCTGAAGGTTATGCCATGGCCCTCGCAGACCCATGACCTACAGCACAAAAAGCATTTATAAGCTAGGTACTGACCATGCAGGGTGCTCAAATTTTTGTTTCTGGTTCTTTGCATGCCTCTGTTTCCACTACAGAAGAAATAAGAAAGAATGGCTGTAGGATGATCTTTGGTTTTTGCACGGTGCTATACATGATGACTTATAACTTAATCTACATAATTCCATTTTTAATAACAGTTATTTTAATGGTCAGAGTGCTGGTCAGCTGCTTAGAGGAGCTCCTGGCTGCTGATTTCTGGGACGAGGTTTGAGGAGTTTTTATAAAGCTATGAAATTTGCATCACCTGGTCTTTCCTATCGGTGACAAGTCATAGCCCTAAAGTAAAGTAAATGAAATGAAATGAACAAAAGGTTGTTCTTTACAAGTAGATGATGAGGAAAAGACCGATGCAGGCTTCGTTGCAGATTGATCTGTTTGGAAAACAGCAAGAATGGCGACGGGAGATGGAGAGAAGGCAGTGGTGCCAGAGTGAATTAGCATCATAATGGCATTTCAGGTTGACATGAAAGACAGAGGAGACTATTCCAGCTAATGCATTACAGTTGTGCATGAATGCACGTGTGTGTGTGTGTGTGTCTATGCATATGCATGTGATTTAGTGTGAGCGCGACTGGTCAGCTTGTGTTCGGGATGATTTTCAACACAGCTGTCTTGGCAAGCGCAACAATCGTAAATCTAGTGCCTGGTTTGAAGGCACCTGCTAATGCAGTCCTCCTGAAATTAAGGGCATTAAAGGTGCCATAGAATGGAAAAATATTGGCATAGCTGAATAAGGAGAGTTCGGTACGTGGAGCTGACGCAATGTGAATCTCAAACCCTGCCGTCCCTCCTTCCAACACAAATCCTGCATTTACAAAAGAGGGAAACAAAAAGGGGCTCATTAATATTTACACTCCCAACATTTCCATACGACAACAGAACAGCAGCAGTGAAAACTGTGGACTGTGTAGACAAATCTACTGTTCCAGGCAGTAAAGCGGATGTCGGCACTTTTCATTCCCTTCTCAATGAACGGAACTCCCAGCGAGTACGATTGATGTTAATATTTAAGACTGCATTTGGCTTCTTATTCGCCAGATTCATATTCCAACACCCTGGTCCACCTTAAATGCTATAGACTGCACAAGTTCCATTTAAGGTGGAGCTGAAAATTTTAAAAACAAGCTGGCAAATCACATTAGCACCCACATCAGTAACAGGATATTGGACTGCTTTAATTCAAAATTGTAAAGTTCCATTTACAAGTTTCACTCCAGACACTTGGACAACAAGTAGCTTCAACTCAACGTTTAACACTGAAGAGACTAAAGAGATGAGCAACTCCAACTTTATTAGCATAGCTACCCACAGCATTAACCTGTAAGTAGCAGCCATGCTGTGTGAGTGTATCACTGTTGGCTGGTTGAAGCAGATCATCTTAAACTGAAAGTTTCACAGTGAGTAACAACTTTTATTTACTTTGTGGTGATGTCCAGATGGAAAGCGAGTAGCCAGTATAGGTACCATTAGATACTAGCAGCTAGAAGTTCCTTTTATTTTCTTGTTTCTTCTATGTGATCATCTTGGTGTCTCACCAAGAGCCAATCAGAGCAGAGCTCAAATTATTTATGAATAAAGAAAACAGCTCATTTAATTCTTGGGCCAAACCAGAAGGTGTACAGCTGTATCTGGATATTTTTCTTCCCAACCACAAACCTATGTAGAACATCAGAGAACTATTTAAAGTACTGAATAAACGTATTTGATTGTATCTGTAAAAACAAACAAAAAAAAGAGTTTGTTTCTTCTTTGCTGCAGTAACAGTTTCTTCTCTACTGGAAAGGCTTTACAGTACATACTGGAACACTGCTGTAAGAATTTGATGGCATTCAGCTCACATGAGCATTAGTGAGGTCAGGAACTGAGACTGGATAACCAGATCTGGATCGTTTTAAATTGTTACTCACAGGTACTGGACTGAGCCCCACCATCAGACTAATGCTAGGGGAGGCTTTGTGCCTCTCTATTTCATACTTAAGTGCTAAGCTGTTGTATTGGTCAGTGCTTTTCTATGGAGATTGTACAAGCTGTAACAGCTATGGGTGACCACAAAATAGCTAAATCCAGTCATTAGAAGGAGCGTCTGGACACTAAAATATAATAATATAGTAATATAATATATAATAATTAAAATAATATAAATATACCACAATATATAATATTCTCACATTATTAGACTGTTTTTTTAAGACAGTTTAGCCTATATTTATATATTTTTATCGTTTTACGTGCATAAGATTACAGCGTCTTGCAAAAGAAGTAAAATATCTGGGAATGTCCAATGCGGACCCAAACCGATAAACAATTTATAATACAATTTTGACAGTGTTTATTTTAAGAGGCGGAGCTTTTCTTGTCTTTACGGTATACGGGCTTTGCAGAGCAGTAAACAGAGAATAAAGTGAGTAGGAGAAAAGCTAAGATGTTGTAAAAAAAAAAAGAAAAATCGATGGTGAAAATCGACTGTTCAACCAGGAATGGACCGAGACATATGTTTATTCTTCCCACTGGCAGCTCCAAACCAACTGGTTAACAAGAAGATGCACATTTCTATAAATAAGCTCTTTAAGATGCACTTTTTTTCAAAAGCGTTCTGTTTTTTTTCATGTAGCCCTTGGATTTACTTGATTTATTTGAAGTTTTATCATTAATTCATTCATTCATTCATCTTATACCATTCACTGATGGTATAAGATGCTGATACTAGTCTACTTCAGTAAACAGGATATGGCACTAAATCAGAACACAAGTTAGAAATTATATGGTCCGGACCTTGACCTGAGGAAATTTCCTCTAACTGGACCCTACTGAATTTTAATTAAATACTCCTGGTTTAAACCACCGTACTTATCTTAAAATTATAACCACATCATTATGACTAAATGGACGTTTTTCAAAAAACTGGCCTAAATATGTTAGTTACATACAAATGTTGGATTCATAGTATCATATATTAGGTTTATATGTATGCACAACAGCCAACGCTTCAATATCTTGGTGCTAGAGCTATAAGGCTAATGCTTTCACTGCCAATAAACAATAATCAGTAGTCACCCAGACCTTTTCACGTGAATAAATCTACAAAACTTCATTAAGGATGCGCAGACCTGATGTGAGGGGGTTTAGGGCACAGTGTGACTTATTGGGGGCTGTAAAAATGAACAGAACTTCAGCTGAACGCTAGGCTGCCTGAGTGTGCAGACTTCAGCTGCTTAGCTTGAGGGAAAGCGGAAGAATTAGGGTCCTTGGCGAGGAGATTTCAATTGACTGTCGTTTCAATGGCCGGTCGAGGCTATTCGGAGAGGAAGCGAGAAAGAGAGACAGGAGGAGTAAAGAGAGAGAGAACGAGAGAGAGAACGAGAGAGAGAGAGAAAGAGAGAGAGAGAGAGAGAGAGAGAGGTTCAAAGCTTGTTGAAGTCAGTGTGGCTCAGTGTGCCATGGCTTTCTCTCCTCAGTACAAAACCCAGCAGACCCAGATCAGAAAGCAGCTTAGTGCTGAAGTGAGGAGCTGCTGCAGCGCCGTATTTGGACGATAAGCGCAACACACACACACACACACACACACACACACACACACACACACACAAACGTATGCACGCACACACACACATGCATGCACAAGCGCATGGTTTCAAAGAACAGGATCATGAAGCATTTCACAGCAGCATCAGATCTACAGCTCATAACTCCTGTCAGAAACACCAAACACATACCATTTTCCTATCTCCTCCGTCTCCCTCTTTCTTTCTCTATCCCTTATTTACGTTGTTCCTTTTCTTTTCTACCTCTTCTCTTATTCTTTTTTATTTTCCTCTTCTTCATTTTTTTCAACTTTCTTTGTTCTCTTTCTCTCCTTTCAGCTTCTCTATTATTTCTTACCTTCATTCTTCTTTACTTCTCCACGTATCCAGTTCTCTCATCATTCATCCACTCTCTCTTCCATATCAGTTTCTCTATTTTCCCCCTTTTTTCTCCACCCTTTCCTCCTTCACCTTTTCTTTGTCTGCTCTTTTCTCATGTTCTTTTCCTCTCTCTCTCCTCTTTCCCTTTCCTCTCTATCACTTGTCTTTGTCTTTCTTTCTCGCTCACATTCTTTCTTTCATCTTTCCTCTTTTATCACACTCTCACCCTTTTCTTCTTCTCCATCTTTACTATTTTATTGTTTCCCTTTTTTCCCTCCTACCTTTTCTTTTC
Organism: Megaleporinus macrocephalus; assembly: GCA_021613375.1. NCBI lineage: Eukaryota > Metazoa > Chordata > Actinopteri > Characiformes > Anostomidae > Megaleporinus > Megaleporinus macrocephalus. The sequence goes on along the minus strand of CM038719.1, from coordinate 33,475,577 downwards.
TGCTTGGTCCATTTTTCTTTTTCTCTCTCCTCCTCTCTCTTTCGTCCTGATGTTTATCCTCTCTTTTTCATCCATCTCTTCTGTCTTCTGTGTGTTACTCTTTTTCCTTCCTCTTTTTCACTCTCTCCTCTGTCCTTTCCTCATCGGGTTTGTCTGCCCACTTTTCTTTCCTTTCCTCTCTCTCCTCTCTTCCCATGCCCTCTCTCTCTCTTTCACTTTCTCCCCTTTCTTGTTCTTTCCTTTCTTCTCTTCACCTACTTTCCTTTTTTCCTTTTTCTCTCTTTTCCGCATCTCTTTTCCTCTTTTTTCATCATCTCCTTCCTTCCTCTCCCTCTCTCCTCACCTCTTCTCCTCTGAGGAGAACGTTCTGCATCTTCATAATGACCTGATTTGCATAAACATGAATATAATCGGGTTCTGAGAGGACAATGCGCACATGTGTGTGTGTATATATATGTGTGTGTGTGTGTGTGTGTGTAAGTGTAAGTGTGTGTGTGTGTGTGTGTGAGAATGTCAGGTAGCTTTAGTGCAGCTTCTGTCCTTTTATTCCTTCTTCTCTTCATCCATAACTCTTAGCATTTGGAAATGGAAAGCACACAACTTCATATCTCCAGTCACCTGATCACCTAACAGGACCGCTGTGTTATGCCCTAAATATCCAGCCAGGAAACAGAAGAGTCCTTCGTTAGCGTTTCTTTAAAACTCAGTTAACATTTCAATGACTGCATAACAAAAGCAGAAGTTTGCTATTGTTGAAGTCAGTATCAGCTAGAATCAAAAGAATTCTGGAATAGCTAGCCAGCAATAGGGGGCATGGAACCACCCCCAGTCTGGTTTGTACACAACCCTGGATCTGTACTACATAACACTGTTCTAGCCAATCAGTATCAGGGGGCGTTTATGCTCATGCACAGGGCAGGGGCAAGAGTACTGGCTATGTGTTGGTTGCCATGTATTGTCAAGAAGGAGGGATGGTTGAGAAATAGCCAAAGAAGAGAAGATCTAAAGAACAAAGATTGAGGGCGTTTTCACACCTGTACTTGGTTTCACTGGTCCGGATCAGTTAATGAGTTTGTTTACTTGGAGCGTTTCCTCCTTCGGTTAAGTTTGTTTTCACACAGGCAAAAATAGAAATGCACCAAAATGCGCCCCAACAAACCACGTGAGCATGTTGTCTTCTCTGATTGGTCAGAGAAGGGAGAAGATCCGGTTTTCCCAAACTACTACACATTTCTTGTACAGCGTAGCACGGAGCAGCGGCAGAGACAGCATCTGTTCATAGCTGTAATAATAATCTGTTAATATATCAAACTACAGTCCACCTACAGAACACCCAGCTCACTCCAAACATCAAGTAGGCAACGTACCTCGTACCTCGTGAGACCTCGCTTTATTGTCCTCGCCCTGTTAGCTGCTACAGTTATCCAGTTCTCTGTTTACGCCATCTGCTTGATCCCATAATACAAAGCACACCTGGCTACAAGAGCTGTTTAGCTCAAACTTGAGGAGTACATCTAGTACTTGGGTCGGATCGAGGTCAGATCATGTTCTCACCACAAACGAACCGCTCCGGAGTTCGTTTGGAACCGGACCGAGACCACCTTCTCTCGAGGGTCTTGGTGCGCACCCGAGTGCTATTATAGTTTTTACACCTGCCAAAATGAACCACACCAAGAGTGCAAACGAACCAGAGTCAGTTTTAACCGGACTAACTAGTGCTGGTGTGAAAACGCCCTGAGAAGCAAGTTCTTGGATCTAGCAAGGATCATGTTGACATCAGTGAGGTGTTTCAATGGTGGAGAGACCTTTCCTGCCCCACCTTAAAGAGTAGAGTAAAGTGTAACACCATTTAAGGTAGAACGGAAAAGCTTGAGCAAAAGCTGGTGAAAAAGAAAGTGGTCTTCAGTCTCATGGACAGTTGAAAGTTGAAAGTTAATGAATCAGAAGGTTTATGCTATTATCAATATCGTCCTCCAAAATCACTAACGGTGCCTTTAATCGTTTGCTTGCTATGGGCAAAAAAAAAATTAACCCTCGCTATTCCTCCCAGTGCTGTTCTAACACAGAGCAACCCAGCCTTCGTTATCCTCCACACTCCTCAGCTGTCACTTCTTCTCCTCTGTCTTCTCTTTTCCTTTCCTCTTCCTCCTTTCTCTCCTCCTCCCCTCATCCCCCTCTCCCTGTGCTGAGTAAGCACTTCCCTCACCCTCCTGCACTGCTGTAAAATTGGCTTTGAATATGGATTTAGAGAGGAAGCGCTCTCTCATGAAAAGAACAGTCATAAAGATTAAGAATGGAGGCATCCAGAAAAGACGAGCTTACACACACACACAAACACACACACACACACACACACACACACACACACACACACACACACACACACACATATATACACACACACACACAGGATGAGGAATGAAGAGAGAGGAAGGAATGCAACAAGACTTTAGCAGCTAACAGCAATTACGGGCTTCAAAAACAGCAGCATTAACTTCACACACACACACACACACACACACACACAGTGGTGCTAACTCTGACTCCGGTGGTCCTGAAAAAAATAAAATGAAATAATGAAAGAGGAAACAAGCTCTGCATTTATGATTCTTGACACAAATGCACACAACAGACTGCCAGGACAACACAGAGAGAGAGAGAGAGAGAGAGAGAGAGAGAGAGAGAGCACACAATATAAGTCGAAAACAGAAGCTGATAAAGGAGGAAAATGGGGAGGAAAAATGGAGAAATAAAGAAAGAAAGAGGAGGTAAAGAAAAGGGCCACTGAGAGACCGAGCGAAAGACAGAGGAAAGGAGGGGGAGGGAGAGAAAGAGAGAAGAAGGGAGAAGTCGTAATGAGAATAGAAGGAGAAAGTAAAGAGAGAGGAAGAAAAACAAATAAAGGGGGGAGAGAGAAAAGAAAGAGTATGAGAAAGAAAAGGAAGATGAATAATGGAGAGAGAAAAGTCAGAATGAGGGAGTGAAAGAGTGATGAGAAAAGAAGAAAAAGAGATGAAAGGTGAGAGAGAAAAAAACAGAAGGGACAGAAGAAAGGCTAGAAAAGAAGAAGAAAGGAAAAAAGGGGGAAAGAAAAAGGGAGATAATGGAAAGAGAAAAAGGCAAGAAGAAAGGCGACGAAAGACAGAAGATTGGGAAGAGGAAGAAAACGGGACTAGAGAAAGAGAGTGAGAGAAAGCAATGCTTCTCTAATGCCCTCCATTTCTCTGGGTGATGTCACTGCATACAGTGTCATTAATGCGCCGCAGGTTCAGTTTAAAGCTAAACTCTCTCCTCCGCTCCGGATCAGGCGTTTCTCTTTCATACAGCTCCTCTCGGACTTCACGCCTGACTGCTGAAAACATCTCTGTTAGAATAACAGAGAACGGAGAATAAAAACACTTGCACAACCCACCAATCAGACTGCAGCGGGGGAAACTCAGCCAATTAGGAGTGTGTTGCTGTAGCAACCAGGTGTCCGCTGGGCCGGCAGAGTGGACCTGAGTCTGAAGAGAGTCTTTTTTTGGCCAGTTTCTTTCAGAACAGCCCACCACAACCGGCCAAACACCCGTCAGCCTTCTTCTCCTTTCAGGCTACTTGCTCATCACTGTGTTTAGACTGTGCTGCTAGTTTGTTAGTCGACTACTTTACAAGTTATCTAGATTAGTTTATTTAGCTAACCTGGTCATGAGAGAGAGAGAACAGTTATGTTGTTATTATGGAATTGAATTGAGTGTAGAGGCAAAATAATAGACTAGAATTTCTGAACAATTGTTAATAAAATAATAACCAACAGCCTCAGAGACAAGTAAAATATCTCCCTCCCTCTATCTCTAGCTGACCAAAGCTCCACGTCTCTGTCGTTTCCATTATGTGTTTTGCCACAATAGAAAAAAAAAAAAGTTTTGTTTACTACCAAGAAAAGTAAGCCAGCCTGAATGGAAGCGATTGGGTTCTGTCTTTCCTTTCTCTGCTCCATGTGGTACCAGGGCAGCACCACGCACATAACCTAAACGTAGTATCATGTCTTAGACATTGCAAAATATCCAATTTACCAGTTTTTTGGCTAAGCTACGTATTGTGACGGCTATTTATTATTGAGTTTTTTTAGACCTGATATCACAATACAATCAATGAACCGCTGATAACACTCCACAACCCCATTGTGTTTCAGAACCACGTCCATTGGAAAACATTTAATGCAGAAAAAGATGTTTCATTTCTGTTGTTCCTAAAACCAAAACTGGAGGTCCGAATATACACAGATCAGCCACAACATTCAACCTCATTGTTTCTACACTCATTGTATCAGTTCCACTTCTCGTATGCTTTGTAGTTCTACTATTACAGACTGTAGTCCATCTGTTTACTCTGTTCTTCAATGGTCAGGATATACACTTCCACCACGTCAGTTGCGAATGATCCATCCACCAAATAATACCTGCTCTGTGGTGGTCCTGAGGAGGTCCTGACCATTTAAAAACATGGTCTAACAAAGTATATAGAGAAACAGATGGACTGCAGTCTGTAATTGTAGAACTACAAAAAGCTCCCATATGGTACGTTCAGCAGATAAAAGGCAGATATTGCAGAAACAAGGTGGTCGTTTTAATGTTCTAGATGATCAGTGTATATCTCATGGTGGACATGCTGTGAAGCAGTGGTTCTTGAACATTTAGAGCAGGGGACCCAAATTATGAATCTCAACAGTGGAGAAATATTGATTATTGATTATGTGAATGTTTTCTCAGTAACAAGACCTATAAACTACTGGCTTCCATGAACTACTGGCTTACAAACAACAGTCACCAGCTTCTCCTCCAGCCTCTTTGTACAGCTTTTTCATTCTGTCTATCACATTAGCTCTGTTGTTTAATTGGTTGGAAGTGGATTATTTATTACATACATATTGTATAACAGGGCAGGTTTAGAATTGCGACAGCTTTTCAACACTAAGTCAGTTTTGGACTACATATCACACTTGTGCCACTTTTTTAAATACAATACTCTTGTTCATTTCATACGTTTTCGGAGTGAATACACATTGTGTTTAACTTGCTGTGATGCAACATTGCATCATATTTAGGAGCCGCAGAACTGGGGTGGCAAGTGGGGTGGCAAGCAAACCACTGTACCCGATAACAGAGATTGCTGCAGATGTCTTGGTCTAATTGGGTGGGTTTTTTGCCAGGAGAGCCGTTGCCCTCCAAAGAACTCTCGCTCTAGGAGGATCTATCGGGAAATAACGCTGACAACGAGCTCAGAAGCAAAATTTGATTCAGTGACAGAAGCGTACGGTACAGTTTCGCGCTGGCTGAACAGGTACACCCTGTATCAAACCACTGGATCAGGTACAACAGCCTTCAGCTCAATTTGGGCTGAAAGGATAGAGTGGGGAACGATTCCAAAAAGAAAGCAAAAGACCCGTGCTCCAAATTGGATAGCTCAGTTCTGCAGAATCATCAAAGCAGGGAAAGAAAATGAACCGGGCCCCAGAGGACGTCCTTCATTAGGGTAGTGCTTCTTTGTAAATAAATAGGGGACGTGTCTCAGCTGATTAGGCCTCTATGGTGCCTTAGATGGGGAAATGATGAAGCTTAAGGAAAGCGGATAAGCAAACAGGTTCTTAAGTGTGGACCGAGAAGGGGAGAAGAGTTAGTGCCACCAACAACAGAAAACTCTCACCAACATCATGGGCTGACAATCACCACCCAAACAATATGTACAATAGACCAAACTGGAAAGGATGTCATGGTTACATGTGCCTACAGTCTTGATTTTTATAGATTACCATTTTCGAAGATGCTCTTTGAGGTGAAATGCTAATTTTATGGTTGCCTTAAAAGGCAGTATGGCTGCATGACCTGTGCATGACCCTAACTTGTGATGATTGGCCTGCATTGTAAATATTTACGTATACAATCCATAGAATGTGCACTGTATTATCAATACAGCTGACTGCCACAGCTAACAGCTTGCTGTATTAGCTCTATCAGCTTATGCTTTTACCCCTACAGCTAACAGCACTAGCCTTAAAGCTAACAGTTAAACCTAACAGCTATTAGCCCTACAACTAACTGCTACAGCTGACTGTATTAGCCCTACAGGTAACTATTAGCTATATAGTGAACTGCCACAGCTTACAGCTAACTGTATTAGCCCTACCACTAATGCTTACACCTAACAATTAAGTGTATTTGCCCTACAGCTAACTGCTACAGCTAACAGCTAAATGTATTCCCCCTGCAGTTAACTACTGCAGCTGACTGTTACAGCTAACATATAAATGTATTAGCCTTACCTTAAACTGACACAGCTAACAGCTATATGTGTTAGCCTTACAGCTAACTGCTGGAGGTAACAACTAACTGGAATAGCTCCACAGCTAACTGCTCCAGTTAACAGCTACATGTTCTAGCATTACAGCTAACTCCAACAGCTAACAGCTGACTATTAGTTCTACATTGGCCATTTGGCATGAAATGACTAAAATGACATACACCTACAGCAATAGCAGCTGTAGTTCTAGTCATTCATAGTCCAGGATATGACCAAGAGATTTTAGGCTTTGAGTTTTTCTTTGGTATACTGTTTTTTTCCACAAGGTACATGGACGTTAAGCATATCCGGCCAGTTTACCTTTGGCCATTAAGTTACACAGATTTTGCTGACTGTCAGTACCATTCAGGAAACCTCATAATATTCATAGTATTTAGTTGCGTCATTAAGAAGACTATGTCCCCATTTTGATAAGTGAGCTGTAACTCATCACTGTTACTGCACCTACAACCCTGCAGGCAAATGAAGACCAAGAAAAATAGACCAGAATGACAATGAAAAACACAAAAAGACATGTGGACCTGTTCGATGCATTCTCCAGAATACGCTACAGGGATCTGGACTAGATTCATATAGCCTGCATATCTCTGCCTGCATGTTCAGAACATTCCAATATATGATATTTTACAAAACCAATGAACATGGCTACCAAAGCTCTTAAGTAATAAACGGACACACGCTGGCATAGGACCTGGGTGGGATGTGTCCCACCCGATATTGGAAGTAATTGCATTTATCTCAGCGGAAAATGATACCACAGAGAGAATATACTGTATATCACTTGTAAAGTGCGGCACTGAGTTTAGCTTGTTTTGCCAGGAAATCAGATAACCTTCCCATTTCAAGCTGTGCTGTGTGTTGTGTGTTGCTGGGTCTCCTTTAGGTCTGTTCAAAAATGAAGAGTTTTTTGCTACAATTACATTATGTTTGCATTCTCCAGTCACCAGGAATCAGCCTTCACCTTGCCTGAGCAATGAGGTTAGCTTTCACCAGCTTTGAACTTTTGGTCAATATCCTGAGCAATGACTGGGAACTATTCCAATTTCTTATTTTGTCAAGTTAATAGAAGTCTTTTGAGTGAGCTCAAGTCAAAAAGTACCTTTCATTAGTAATGTTCGTCTCTGGCCACATCTCAAATTGCAGACTGCCATACAAATCAAGTGTTGTTTGGGATGCAGCTTCACTGTCGACATTAACATTTGTAAAGATACAGTTAACCTTAGCCTTAACTTAAACTCTTTTGTAATCTCGTTTTGGCATAAAGCCATGAGTGGGCTTTGATACATAGTAGCAAATATGTCAAACTTTTTCTCTTTTTTATATTCTGTGAAAGTTTCATGATGAATAGAAATGCTTTAAAATTCAACTTACATTAAGTTTCAGTGTAATTAAGGAAAGTTAAAGTTACTACTTTGGAAATGCTTTAGACGGCGACGATATAAATATATAAAGTTCCTTAATCAGGAAACACCTTCAACTTTGTGTTAATGATCAGCAAATGCAGAGCATGAACATATCTCACTAATTGATCTAAATCTACGTCCCAAACTACAAACTTCACCTACTTCACTAATAAGTGCACTTCTAATGGTATATGCACTGTTTATATACTACTGTGTATGCTAAAAAGCTAGTACTTTTAGCTAGTAATTTTAGCCAGTTTAGGTTTCAGCTTCCATTAGTTACCACCACAGCAACAAATCAAATACAACATATCACTTAAATATTATCAGATGCATCAGTTAATATGCTTTAAAATGAGATGGTTGGTTATGTGTTTGTTATATTCCATGCCATGTTAATTAACCTACCAAAATGAAAGCAGAGTGACTGAAAGACATCAACGTAATGCTATGAATGGCTGAAAGTTTATTAGTGTATCACAACCTGCCTTCAGCTTACTGGAGAAGCAGCCCAACGATCCATATTATTCTACTATATTCCCACAAATGACACTGCTATGCTGTGGCTTTCAGTTAAGCTCCACCCACAAAATGGTGACCTTTGTTGACAAACACAAGAATGCTGTATTGCACTCATATATTGTGGACTAATAAGGTACAGCACAAACTGGCACTGAAAAAATGGGGCTCCTAACAACCACCTGGAAAACCTGGTAAACCCAGCAAAACCATCAAGCTCTACTGTTGCTTTACATTTAAAAAGCCTCTACGAGAAGATACCTCAGTGCTATGGGTCTGATAGGATGTGTAGCTGTGATACAGACACGTCAAACAAAGGAGCTGGACAATAGACCGACCACCCCAGAGTCCAGACCGCAACATCATGTAACGTTTTTGGGATAACTCGGCTGGTGGGAAGCAGGAAATGTACTTGGGTTGGCTTCGCTAATGAAGTCTGGCAGATGGAAAATGTGGATTTGTTTAACAGTTTTCGCATTTGCTTGCCGGAGCGCAGAGCTGCTGCACAAACTCACTGACATTCGGCCTCCTCGGAGTCCACCGCTGAGGATGGCGTGATCATTCATACGCTCGCTTGCTCGCTCGCTCTCTCTGGATTAGCCAGTACCTCTAACACTCATTACACACAAACACAAGCAAAACCAATCTCTCTCTCCCTCTCCCTCGCTCTCCCTCTCTCTCTCTCCAGCAGGCCAGCTCAGCATTGCAGCACGGGCCAAGAAAGCGAAGTGAAGAGCGAGCCGAGGCTTATTTGGCAGCGCTCTAAGACTCTTAGCTGTCTGGGCAATTAGGCTGCAAACACAGAGCAGATAAATGACCGGCGGCCACAGCCTGGATGAGCTAATGGCTACTGTCTCCAGCGCACCTCCCCTGGAGCAGGACCCGAGGAGGGACATGCCAGCCTGCAGTGCTTTAGTCAGCACAGGCTTCCCTTTAGCTTACTCGTAAAAAGCCAGACCATGGAAAACATAACATTTTACTCACTTTGTCGTTTGTAAAAGAGAGTGATTGAGTTTCAAATGGCACCGTTTTCTCTTCAGCCCAAAAACAAGTCACAACCATCAGCTTGCTTTGAATTTATCATGGTTGTGACATCAGACATCAGAGTTACAAAATATCTACCTGCACTGATTTGAACCACCGCTATGAATTATTTATCATCTACTACAAATGATTCAGTGTCCACTATTAAATATTCAGTAACCACTATCAATTACTCAGTGTCTACTATGAATTATTCACTATGCACTTTGCAGGGGTCATTATTAGCTAATAAATATCTACTATGAATTCCATTGTATATAATATGAATTATTGACCATATTATATATATATATATATATATATATATATATATAATATATATATATATAATATATATATATATATATATATATATACACACTATGAATTATTCACTAACACACAGCGGTTGTTCAAAGAGATCAAAGAGAGAGAGAGAGAGAGAGAGAGAGAGAGAAACAAAGTTTAGCAGGTTCTCTCTGATGACCTCTGCCTCTATACCTCCCTCTAAAACACACACACAGACTTACACACACTCACATGCTTATTGCGTAAGCATAACACACACCACTTTATATAAGCACACACAAATCCCACTCTACAGGAGTGAGGTGGAGGAGGAAGAGGAGGCACTGATGTTGGGAAAGAAAGAAATATAGAAAGAAAGAAAGAGCAAGTGAATAAAAAACAGAATGAATGAAAGAAAGGGATGAATAAATTAAGAAAGAAAACAGAATAAAATTAAGAAATAAATGAACAAATGAAGAAAAAATATAATGAAATTAAGAAAAAGATCAATAAAGCAGTTAAAGAGACAGAAAGAGAAAAGAAAGTGTGAAAGAAAGAATGAATGGAAGAGCAAGTAAACGAAAGAAAGGAAAAAAGAAAGAAAGAAAGAATGAATGGAAGAGCAAGTAAACGAAATAAAGGAAAAAAGAAAGAAAGAAAGAATGCTCAAAAGAGAAAGAAAGAAATAAAGAATAAAGAAAAAAGTAAAGAAAGAAGGAAATTAAAAAAAGAAGACTGATCAAGTCAAAAAAAGTTACTGAAAGTAGTTAAGGAATAAAAGAATGAAAAAAAGATGTGAAAGAAATAATGAAAGAAAGAGCAAGTAAACAAAAGAAAGAACAAGTAAAGACCGAAAGAAGTAAATGAGGAAGAAAGAAAGAAAGAAATAAAGAGCAAGTGAACATCTGCTCCACTTTCAGTCTGGTTCAGTGTGTAAAGCCAAATAAGCGACGCTCTGGTGTTTGCCGCTCCATTTGGCAGCATCACTGCGTTTGGCCTGTTGCCTACTATGCAGATCTGTGAAGACATATCGATTCCCCTCAAACCAGAATTTTCCAAATAAGCAGCGCAGTTGTCAGTCTGTGTTTAGGTTCTCCTGGCCTATTAATCTGATAAATAAAACCTTCCGGTGAATTCTGTCTGCGCCCACGCGAATATCAAAGGAACATACAGTCATCACATACCAAAAATAACATGACAGTGTTTACGCACACACGTCAGGTGAAATGTCAGTGAGCACACACACGCCTGCGCGCCCAGAGGCTCCGACTAAACACATGGTGAACTGGCATTTGTACTGGTACAAAGCCGCATCCACATTGGCAGACGATGCATGTGATACATATTAAGTGCAGTGGAGCATTCACACAAACACAGAACCATACGGAAGAAAAATGTCATTCAGCCACCACCTGTTACAGTCACTGCTGCTCACCATTTCCAATCCACAAGCAATAGGACGACGAAATCTATAAACATAGCAGGAGCTTCCAAAAGAGTCATACCCTCTACTATCTACACTCACTGTGGACTGTATCTGCTCCACTTACCATATAGGAGCACTTTGTGGTTCAACAATTGCAGACTGTAGTCCATCTCTTACTCTGTATACTTTGTCACCCTGTTCTTCAATGGTCAGGACCCCAACAGGACCACCACAAAGCAGGTATTATTTGGGCTCTGGATGATTCTTAGCACTGGAGTGATAAGAGTGGAGGTGTATTAATGTTTGTTGTGCTGCTGCTGATCAATCAGAGGCTGTGTTTCTGGCTTGTGGACCAATCAGATCCTGTGTCCCTGACTTGTTATCCAATCAAAAGCCGTGTTCTTCATTTGTCAATCAGTCAGAGAGTTGTCGACCAATCAGACACTGTGTTCCTGAGTTACTGGTGTTTCTGGCTTTTCAACCATTCAGAGCCAGTGTTCATGATTCATTGACCTCTCAGAGTTCCTGACCTGTTGACCAATCAGAGGCTGTGTTCCTAACTTTTTGGCTGACCAAATTCTGTGCTCATCACTTCTCAGTAGGGCTGGGCGTTAAAACGATAATAATAATTATAATGAAATAACGGTTCCTCAATAGAACTGTAAGACGTAGTGGATAGAATTAAGTTCAACACGAACAGCCAATGAGAATGAGAATAGCACCACCCCAAACCAATCAAGTTGCTGAACTAGAGTTCCGGCCATTTCTTGTTTGGTTGAACAAGAAATTTTATATATATATATATATATATATATGTGAATAATGTGAATAATTCTTCTGATAGAAAATAAATACAATTGAACAAAATTTTTATATCTTTACTTCTCACTTAAATTAAAAATTAAACAGTGATTTGATTTATAATATGATATATATACCAATATTATATATATCATACATATCATGATAAGATTTATTCCCATATCGCCCAACCCTACTTCATAGTTTGCCAGAGAATATGTTCCTGACATGTTGCCCTATTAGAGGCTGTGTTCCTGACATGTTGCCCAATCAAAGGCTTTGTTCCTGACTTGTCAACCAATCAAATGCTGTATCCTTCACTTCTAGGTTGGTCAGAGAATATGTTCCTGACCTGTTGACCAATCAAAGACTGTGTTCCTGGCTTGTCAATCACTCAGAAGGTGTGCTCCTAAATTATTAGTGTTTCTGGCTTTTCAAACCATCAGAGGCTTGCCTCTTGATTCGTTGACCTATCAGAGGTTGTGTTCCTGACTTGTGGACTAATCAAAGTGGACTTCTCAGTCAGTCAGAGAAGGCGTTCTCGACCTGTTAACCAATTAAAGGCTGTATTTCTGGCGTGCTGATGGAACAATACTATCCCTCCTGGCAGTAAAAAGGAGTTTCTATCGATCCCAAGATATTTATTCTTTCTTATATGACATCCTTTGATGTCGCCAACGTTATTGTCAACATCGGAAGGTTAAACATCTATTTTCCCCAAATAAACCACAATAAAGCTTCTTTCTACAGTTGCATCTTTTAAAGTGTGAGAGTGGTACAAACTGGTAGCTTCCATTACAGCTCAGATGGACTTACAGGCAGAGCCAAACACTGAAGTAGATATTGGACAGTTAGACTTTAGAAGACCTTCATATGCAAACGAGCCTCCACCTACAAAACAGGCTTTTTACAGCCGCTGCTATTCGGAGCATCAGAGACGCTATCATCCTAAATAACCCTCCACCCTCACACATCTCTCACACACAGCCCTCTCTCTCTCTACCCAGTGATTTTCCTCTACTATAGACCCTTCTTCCAAAAAGAAAAGAAAACCAGGAGGTCCCAATCCAATTGGAACGCTGATTAAACCTGTTAAGGGGTATTTGAATGGATTGATTTGAAGCACCATGAAATGCATCATCAGTGCTTCATCTACAGTGTATACTTTGGTAGGCTAGAAAACCTTTAAAAAAACAAATATTTTTAAATCTGATAAAAATCAAACATTCTTATCCAAATATGTCATTTATTCAACCGGGGGGTGCAACAATGAGTGTTTGGAGTTTCTACGCAACATTTACTTTCCGGTTAAACCCTCTCAGGTTGCAACATCAAAGGACCTCGTATATAGAAGAATAAATATCTTGAGAAGGGTAATGTGGTTCCATTGGTTGTTTTTACTTATGCCATTACGATGATGTTCAAAATCTAGATCCAGAATCCAGGACAGTAAGTGAAAACCAGAATGGAGAAGATGGAGGTGAGGAGTCCAACAATAAAACCAAAATCATAGCAAATGTTAGACGTGATCCTGAGGTTATGAAGAGTAGTTGCAACTAAACGGAAAGATTATCTGTTATCAAGGCAGCAGATATAAGAACTACCTTCTCCACCATGCATCTGTTGGCTCTAGAAAACAAGCAAAAACAAACAAAAGCATTGAGGTACAGCTTGTTTGTTATCCGCTGGGTGATCTCAGTACCGTTGGTTTTCTTTTACTGTCCTGTGGATTAACCAGCAACAAACAATCAACGGCTCTCTATCACCAGTGTTCACCAGTGAGTCAGCTTACTCAGTGTGGCAGTTAGCCAACATTGTGGCACCTGAGGCACCCTTTAAGGTGGAACAGGAAAACTGGCTAATAAGCTGACTTTTCCTTTGTTCAGTTGGTAAGAGTGAGTATTGTATAGTGAACAGTTGGTTTGTGGGTGCTGTGACTGTTCACTGGTGGAAGATTTGAAACAACAACTACAAGAAACTTGAATGGGAAGCTCCTTCAGCCTCGTCCTCGTTGAACTGATTTTGAGCGACTGTCTGTGATAGATAAACAAGTCAGGAACACAGCTTCTGACTGGTCAACAAGTCGGGAACCCAGCTTCTGACTGGTCGACAAGTCGGGAACCCAGCTTCTGACTGGTTGACAAGTCGGGAACCCAGCTTCTGACTGGTCGACAAGTCGGGAACCCAGCTTCTGACTGGTCGACAAGTCGGGAACCCAGCTTCTGACTGGTTGACAAGTCGGGAACCCAGCTTCTGACTGGCCGACAAGTCGGGAACACAGCTTCTGACTGGTCAACAAGTCGGGAACACAGCTTCTGACTGGCCAACAAGTCGGGAACACAGCTTCTGACTGGCCGATAAGTCAGGAACACAGCTTCTGACTGGCCAACAAGTCAGGAACACTGCCTCGGACTGGTTAACATATTCAACCCAAGATGTCAGTGGATGGCTACCAGCCAGGCTAACAACAACAATAACTTTTTTCTAAACTTCTGAAAGGGATATGATCACAACGGATGTTGGCACTAAGTGCAGCATTTGCAGGGCACACCTTTCTAAACCCCTCCCCCAGCTTCCTCTTGTCGGCAAGTCTGTGCTCTTTTATGCTGAGAGTATATACAGCCTTGTATACGCTCCTAAAATCTGATCGGCCACCCCAACATTTCTGCCATGTCTTTGGCTTACACCTTGCTGCGTGGTGGGCAGACTGTCGACATTCCATCATTACTGTAGTCAGTTCAGCTCTCCAATCCCTCCATCTGGCTCAACTCTACTGTACTGCATCTACATCACAGTATGCAAATCAGACATCCAATGTTCCCACCACCAATGACAGTGCAGTCATAACTTATCATTTTTCGAATTCTAGGAACAAACTCTCAAAGCAAATATCTCACAAATGATCTACAAGTAATGCAAAACAACGTAATGTGTCTTTGTCTCTAATTTAGACCACTGCAAAGCTAATTTCGACTAGCCTGTCTATGGAGGTTTCAGTGTTATATTAGCTCACAGATAGCAATAGTGACCAGGCGAATTGTCAGAATCAAGAAGGGTTACATTAATTAAAGCCCGGCTTAAACTCTATTGGTTATTTCAGGTTCACTCTGTTCTTTTTGATTGAGATGGAATTATATTGAAGTTCAGACCAAATTTGTGGCTTGATTAAAGCTCATACCGCTGCACACACGTTCGCCTCTCTCTCTCTCTCTCCACAGACACATCTATTTACGCAACCTCTTCACGGAGGGGCCTTCTGTTGCGGCTTTGCTATAATAAATCATTAGGAGCCCTTTAGGTAAGGCCCGGGGTCACAGACGGGGACGTGTCTGTAGAGACGAACACGCGTGGCTCCATTTAAAAGAGAATAGCTTTGCGTATCAAAACCCACCTGTTCACCCTTCCCTCGCATTGTAAATTACTCTGACAGCCTCGTAACTTATAGCTTTCTTTCCTTCTCCTCCCATCCCAGAGTCTCTTTTCTCTCCTCCTTCCCTCTGCGGTCCCCCCTACCATCCCCGTCAACTTTGCCTCTTGCATTTCACCTGGACGCCTTTCAGAAATGATAAACAAATGGATGGCTCACTCTTCCAAATGAAGCGCAACGCATCAGCGGAACAGGCTTCAAGCACAGAAACTGCCTGTTGGTATTAGCGCCTAGTCTCTTGACTACAGCATGAGTCATTCTCTTTCTCTCTCTCCTTTACTCTCTCTCTCCTTTACTCTCTTTCTCGCCCCCCTTTTCTCTTCTCTTTTTAATAAGCAAAAAGACGGCGAGGCCCGGGAAACATAAAATGAGACCGGGATGGTGCTAAAAATAGGGCGGCCTATTGGAAATGCATGTCAGAATTTTGCTGGTTCATACCCTCTAATCTTCTCTCATGAGAAATCAAATGAAGAATGGCGCCCCTCAACGCTCTCCCGGGTTCACTTTCACTCTGCCTAAAGCCTGAAAGGCTGAACGGGAGTGCTTACAGGTTGACAAGAAGCAGAACGAGCCTTTACAGGCTCCAAACTTGCACTTAGCTATTTATGCAGTGGTGGAAACACAGAAACATAATCATGTTTTAGGCCAGACCACGTCTTCCCCATTTCTCTCATTCTGGTGCTCTCTGATTGTTTAGAAGATCCAAAAATTGTTTTTTAGTCTAGTTTCAAGCATATTTCAGGACAGGAACATGTATGATTAGAGACAAAATACTGCCATCCAGTCTACTGGATGCTATTGATTGTTTCTTTTCTGCTGTGGCTTTGCCCATCAATTACCAACAGCACCACAGTTTCTAGTTATAGACTCATTAGAACAATATATACTGCATATATTAACCTGCTTAATAACCTTAACCTTATTAATCGTGTGCTTCCACTCACTGGCCACTTCATTAGAAATCTCTGACTTGTCCCTCCTCTAACTGGCCACTTTATTAAAAACACATACATTGTATTTCACCTACCTTGCTTTCAGTAAATGGCCCATTTATTAGAATCACCAACCTTGTGTTTCCACTTACTGGGCAATTTATTAGAGACATCTACCCTGTAGGAACATCTACCCTTCTACTTACTGGACAGTCTTATTGTTTTGCTTTGAATGGTCATTTATTTTTTAAATATACTTATGGCTTACGATTATATCTAAAGAAGTATGAGACATGAGCATGTTGGATACTGTTTGATATAAAACCTAAATCCAGTCCAAATCCACAAACAGGTCATTTATTGTAAACACAGTTTGGATTGTTAGTAAATGTAAAGATGAGTTAGTAGTTAGTAGCTGCTGGGGATTGGATGGATAATAAAAACCCCAAAGTATGTTCCAATAGCTCAATGCTGTATAAGAAAAAATGGTATATTTGGTTAGGCCCTGTCAGCCCAAACCTGAAGAAAATACAGCCCAAATCCGGCCTGAAACCCAGAAGTTTTGTCAGGTCCTGTCAACACAACTCTGGTGAAAAATGAGAACCAAGCCCGGTCTGAGACCCAATATTTTAACAGAACTCCAGAGAAACTAGAACCCAAATCTGGCCCCAAACCCAATAATGTTATCAGCCCCGGTCAACACAAATCTGGCGAAAAATAAGACCCAAACTTGGCCTAAAACCCAAAAATTTTAAAGGCCCAAACTTGGCTTGAAACTGGATAGTTTTGCCCTGCCATGTAAGCACAAACCCAGAGAAACTAGGCCCCAAATGTGGCCCAAAACCCAATAGCGTTCTCAGATCCTATAGACAAAAATCTTTTGAAAATTAAGCCTCAAACCCGGCCTAAAACCCAACATTTTCACAGGCCCAAACCTGACATGAAACTTGATAGTTTTGTCCCGCCCTGTTAGCCCAAACCCAGAAAAACTAGGGCCCAAATCTAGCCCCAAACCCAACAGTGTTATCAGGCCCTGTCGACCCAAACCCGGAGAAACTAGGGCCCAAATCTGGCCCCAAACCCAACAGTGTTATCAGGCCATATCAACCCAAACCCGGAGAAACTAGGGCCCAAATCTGGCCCAAAACCCAATAGTGTTGTCAGGCCGTGTCGACAAAAATCTGTTGAAAAATAAGACCCAAGCCCAGCCTAAAACCCAATATTTTGACAGGCCCAAACCTGGCGTGAAATCTGATAGTTCTGTCCCACCCTGTCAACCCATACCTATTTTATAGTGCCTCATGGTGTGCAGATTGGGGAGGAGAGATCTAGCCCTGAATACTGAACAATTGGACAGAACGCTTTCATCTCTTGCTTACTATTCACGCAGCTTTTGTAAAAGCCATGCTTTCCCCTCTTTTGTCCAATCCCTGTTTCAAATCACTTCTTCACCTTTCGTTGGTGCTCATTGTCTTCAGAGCACGTTCCAATAGTAGTCTATTATGAAAGCTTCTCTATGGAGTGTCAAATTGGGGCTGTTCATCTGGAGAGGAGCGTTCCGTAATGACTAGAGTTAACACACACGTTCACCAAATGTCTATTCACGAGGGTGTGAAACATGCCGGAAAACACTTGACAACAGAGCGGGGACACTTCACCAACATGAGAGGCTAGCTGGACAATCACAACGAGTAAGGTGGACCAGCTATAAAGCTATAAACCAGCAGTACTGTGGGTACACAAGAACACAATCTCTTCTATCGACTATGGTTTGGGCCAACAAGGCTAAATGATGATGATACAGACCAATAGATAATCGATAGACTGAGGTAAGACAGAATTATGCACTTCACTGAAAAATCAATGAAGTTTGCCTTTAAATAGAAATGTGGAAATAGAGGACAACACAATATGAGATCCACTTTACAATTAATGCTCTGTTGACCTCTTAATTGGACAAGACTTTCATTCTTAACTCCCAGAGCTCAAGGAAAACCAAGCCAGTGTGCTTTGTTTTCAGTGCAGTTCCTGACCAATAAGGCTTCAGATGAAATAAGACCACCAAATGGGATCATGGAAGCTCCATGTAAAGTAAAGGTTCTAGAACTATTAGATGTGTTTGCCTAGAGTCATATATATATTTAAGAACCATTTTAGAACCTTTAAATGAAGAGTAGATCAGCAGCACTTGCTTTAAACCCACTATTTGACCTGCTCATTTGGTCGTGCTATCAATTCGGGCACCTCTGACCACACCGTCCGCAGTGGAGCTGGACCCTTATGGATTTTCTCTAATTGTGGGCAAGCCCCGCTCTTTTCAGGTTCATAAAATGATTCATTTATTTTCTTTGACCGAGCGTTTTCTTTAATATTCAGTTTTAGCCCACACAGGTGCTGGCTCGTCTCTGATGAATCGATTCAGATTGAGTCTTTGAAGTGGGATTGATCTAACCCTCTGATCTCTTGTGGCAGGTTCTCATGTGCCATTGTGCACTGACATCTTTAATGCCAAAGAAACCCCCCGATAATATCCATGAGGCCTTTTCCTTTAAGGAGAATGGAAAGAAGCAGCTTTAGGTACCTACAACTCAGCTCGAAAAGCTGGAGCTGGAGGACAAGGTGGGAGTTGTGCGCTCGCGAAGCAGCGGGGTGAGCTACCGTTTAGGCTTTTAGGTGCTTTTATCCCAAAACACGGGTCTGGCCAAAAGCTCTCATGCTGCAGCACCCTGCTGAGTCAAATAGACACCCCTGCTCCGGCACAGTTGGTACGATCCAGACACCCACACAGCACTGAGGGCCTCCAGTGGGACCGGCCTGTTGTTGTGCAGCGCAGGGGGGTCTAGTCTGCTTCTGGGTAAATATTGACGCTTAGGCCTGACGTGGGAGAAGAAAGCGCCCAGCAAAGGGAAGCAGAGGGGGGTGTTAGAAGGAAAAAAATACATACCGGAGTGCTATGGCAAGAGCAAAATCATTTAACCCTTGCACATCACAGTTATTACAGAGGATAACAAAAGCATGTTATAATTTCTGGAGCGCAGACTGTCATATAAATCTACACAGATTCATAGACGGATACTGGAACATTACTGTCAGACTATAAACTTACACACACTGCAGATTCATACTGGATTAAAATCACTCCACAAGTATTACTGTCAGACTATAAAATTACACACACTGCAGATTCATACTGGATTAAAATCACTCCACAATTATTACTGTCAGACTGTAAAACTACACACACTGCAGATTCATACTGGAATAAAGCCACTCCACAATTAGTACTGTCAGACTATAAAACTACACACACTGCAGATTTATACTGGATTAAAATCACTCCACAATTATTACTGTCAGACTATACAATTACACACACTGCAGATTCATACTGGATTAAAATCACTCCACAATTATTAGTGTCAGACTATAAAATTACACATACTGCAGATTCATACTGGATTAAAGCCACTTCACAATTATTACTGTCAGACTGTAAAACTACACACACTGCAGATTCATACTGGATTAAAGTCATTCCACAATTAGTACTGTCAGACTATGAAACTACACACACTGCAGATTCATACTGGATTAAAGTCATTCCACAATTATTACTGTCAGACTGTAAAACCAATCACACTGCAGATTCATACTGGATTAAAGCCACTCCACAATTAGTACTGTCAGACTATAAAACCACACACACTGCAGATTCATACTGGATTAAAGTCATTCCACAATTATTACTGTCAGACTGTGAAACCAATCACACTGCAGATTCATACTGGATTAAAGCCACTCCACAATTAGTACTGTCAGACTATAAAACCACACACACTGCAGATTCATACTGGACTAAAATCACTCCACAATTATTACTGTCAGACTGTAAAACCAATCACACTGCAGATTCATACTGGATTAAAGCCACTTCACAATTATTACTTTCAGACTGTAAAACTACACACACTGCAGATTCATACTGGATTAAAGCCACTTCACAATTATTACTTTCAGACTGTAAAACTACACACACTGCAGATTCATACTGGATTAAAGCCACTCCACAATTAGTACTGTCAGACTATAAAACTACACACATTGCAAATTCATACCAGACTAAAATCACTACACAATTATTACTTTGAGACTGTAAAACCACATACACTGCAGATTCATACTAGATTAAAATCACTCCACAATTATTACTGCCAGACTGTAAAAACTACACACACTGCAGATTCATACTGGATTAAAATCACTCCAGAAATATCAATATAAACTTTAAAAACTAGAAATGCTGTAAATTCATACTGGTCTCAACAAGCACTTCACAATTATTACTATCACTCCAGAAGTATAACCATCAACTGTGAAAACTACACACACTGCAGATTCATACTGGATTAAAATCACTTCACAATTATTACTGTCAAACTTTAAAAACTACACAAACTGCAGATTCATACTGGACTGCTAATTTACATTGGATTAAAATTACTCTAGAAATATTACTGTGAAACTCTAAAACCTAGAATCATGGTGGATTCATACTGGATTAAACACAATGAAGATTCATACTGGATTAAAATCACTCCAGAAATATTACTGTCAAACTGTAAAAACTAGGAACTCTGTAGATTCACACTGGATTATAATCACTCAAAAATTATAAACCATGCTGTAAAACTGCAAAAAACACTGCAGATTCATACTGGATTAAAGCCACTCCACAATTAGTACTGTCAGACTATGAAACTACACACACTGCAGATTCATACTGGATTAAAGCCACTCCACAATTAGTACTGTCAGACTATAAAACTACACACACTGCAGATTCATACTGGATTAAAGTCATTCCACAATTAGTACTGTCAGACTATAAAAACTACACACACTGCAGATTCATACTGGACTAAAATCACTCCACAATTATTACTGTCAGACTGTAAAACCAATCACACTGCAGATTCATACTGGATTAAAGCCACTCCACAATTAGTACTGTCAGACTATAAAATTACACACACTGCAGATTCATACTGGATTAAAATCACTCCACAATTATTACTGTCAGACTGTAAAACCAATCACACTGCAGATTCATACTGGATTAAAGCCACTTTACAATTATTACTGTCAGACTGTAAAACCACACACACTGCAGATTCATACTGGATTAAAGCCACTTTACAATTAGTACTGTCAGACTGTAAAACCAATCACACTGCAGATTCATACTGGATTAAAGCCACTCCACAATTAGTACTGTCAGACTATAAAATTACACACACTGCAGATTCATACTGGACTAAAATCACTCCACAATTATTACTGTCAGACTGTAAAACCAATCACACTGCAGATTCATACTGGATTAAAGCCACTTCACAATTATTACTGTCAGACTGTAAAACCACACACACTGCAGATCCATACTGGATTAAAGCCACTCCACAATTAGTACTGTCAGACTGTAAAACTACACACATTGCAAATTCATACCAGACTAAAATCACTACACAATTATTACTTTGAGACTGTAAAACCACATACACTGCAGATTCATACTGGATTAAAATCACTCCACAATTATTACTGCCAGACTGTAAAAACTACACACACTGCAGATTCATACTGGATTAAAATCACTCCAGAAATATCAATATAAACTTTAAAAACTAGAAATGCTGTAAATTCATACTGGTCTCAACAAGCACTTCACAATTATTACTATCACTCCAGAAGTATAACCATCAACTGTGAAAACTACACACACTGCAGATTCATACTGGACTGCTAATTTACATTGGATTAAAATTACTCTAGAAATATTACTGTCAAACTGTAAAAACTAGGAACTCTGTAGATTCACACTGGATTACAATCACTTAAAAATTATAAACCATGCTGTAAAACTGCAAAAAACACTGCAGATTCATACTGGAATCAAACCTTTTCAGTAATCAATTGTGATAGAGAACTATTGCTTTCGAAATTCATCCAGCACCAACAGGGTTTGGAGTTCTTATTCAAAGACATTTTCAACGCTTTCAATTAGTCCATTATTCATGAAATATTCAGGCAGTGTAAAGGGCAGCCGGTGTTCTCAAGTGCTGTAAAAAGCACACATTACTGAAATTAAAGTATTAGAAGGCATGCAAACAATGAGAGTGAGTATAGGATTGGGGGTCCGGGTGAGAGGTTAATTTTATACTATGAGACCTCTGTAGTACTTCCATAAAGGATTGTGGGAAGGTTTAGTGTGAGAAAGAGGGAGGTGCAAATGTTGCCTTCGCGTTTATGGTTCCTCGGCCCCGAGGGGAGCGGGAAACTCGGCAGTGGAAACAGCAGCGCTTTGCTTTACATGGTCTATTTAACTATGAATGCCTGAAGATGATAGCACATTCAAAAGTTTCCCTAATCATCTTGTGGTGATTCACGCGACGAACTGCGCACTGCGGGTGTCTCTTCTCATGAAGGCAGGACGAGGCAGGATGATCCGACAGCACTTCCTCGGTTCTGTTTATGAAAATTCACTGGCATGAAAACTCGGCTGCTGTGTTTACTGCAGGTTTCAGCACCACGGACAGCAACATACATGTACCAGAGAGCTGCTTTTATTCGGGTGGCTGTATGGACTGATGATGACTCTCAGTCCTGTTCAGTACAATTAACCACAAGCCAGTTCTGTGGCTTCACAACACTGCATAGAAATCCTCAGGTGATAATTTCACTACAGAGAGAGAGAGAGAGAGAGAGAGAGAGAGAGAGAGAGAGAGAGAGAGAGAGAGAGAGAGAGAGAGAGAGAGAAAGGAAGGGAAACTGATATGGAGAAAATTGTGAAGTCATCTATCTGATTGAAGACTGGGGGATAAAGTGAAGGAGAAGGCGGGACGATGGATCATTCATCTCTCTCTCTCTCTCTTTCTCTCTCTCTCTCTCTCTCTCTCTCTCAGCTGAGCTGGCAGGTCCCCGGCTGATTTGGGACAGATGGCATCTGCTGGCATTGGCAGTCAAAAGCTGGGAAGCTAAAGCAGCAGAGAGAAAGCAGAGCAAAACTCAACCATCAGCATTCTTGTGTGTAACGCTGCCCAATAATAAAGACAAAGACTCCAGTCATGTGCTTTACAGGGTGAGGACTAATATTACTAAGCACACAGGCTCGCAGCCGTATCTCTATCTAGCGGTAGAGAGTCAGGACATGTGATTGAGGACAGTCATTTGACTGACAATAAAAACAACCAACCACAAACCACTGTTTTTACAGGACAAGGTATACCTGATGTAGCTGCTATGCTCACTGGCCACTTTATTAGAAACACCTCCAGTGTACTTCCACTAACTGCCCACTTAATTAGAAACACCAGTCTTGTGCTTCCAATCACTGGTCGCTTTATTTGCACAACCCTTTACACGTCCACTAGCTGGCCACTTTATTAGAAACCTTCTACACATCCTCTCGCTGGTCATTTTATTAGAAACCCTTTGCACATCCTCTCGCTGGCCACTTTATTAGAAACCCTTTATGCATCCACTAGCTGGCCACTTTATTAGAAACCTTCTACACATCCTCTTGCTGGCCATTTTATTGGAAACCTTTTATACATCCTCTAGCTGGCCATTTTATTGGAAACCTTTTATACATCCTCTAGCTGGCCACTTTATTAGAAACCCTTTATGCATCCTTTAGCTGGCCACTTTATTAGAAACCTTCTACACATCCTCTTGCTGGCCATTTTATTGGAAACCTTTTACACATCCTCTAGCTGGCCACTTTATTAGAAACCCTTTACACGTCCTCTAGCTGGCCACTGTATTAGAAACCCTTTGCACATCCACTAGCTGGCCATTTTATTAGAAACCTTTTAGAAACCGTTATTAGAAACCCTTTATGCATCCTCTAGCTGGCCACTTTATTAGAAACCCTTTATACATCCTCTAGCTGGCCATTTTATTAGAAACCCTTTATGCATCCTCTAGCTGGTCACTTTATTAAGACCCTTAATGAATCCTCTAGTTGGCCACTTTATTAGAAACCCTTTATGCATCCACTAGCTGGCCACTTTATTGGAAACATCTACTGTGTACTTCCACTAACAGACCACTTTATTAGAAACAACTACCATGTGCTTCTACTAACTGGACACATTGTTCGAAACACCTGCATTTTGCTTCTACTCACTGGCCACTTTATTAGAAACAAGTACCATGTGTCTTGTGCTTCCACTAACTGCCAACATTGTTCGAAACACCTGCATTGTACTTCCACTCATTGGCCACTTTATTAGAAACACTTTGTATTTTCTCTCACTAGCCACTTTATAAGAAACACCTAACTTGTTTTTCCACTCGCTGGTCGCTTTATTAGAAACACATACCCTGTACTTCCACTCATCGGCCACTTTATTAAAAACTCTCTGAACTTTACAGATGTACAATGCTTGTTTTACGCAAATTCATTTGTTCCTAATAGGCTTCAATAATTAAAATCACACACAGCTCCAGGTGGAACAGACTGCTGGATGACTGCGCATCTATCCAGATAAACCCTTGTAAGCATTTAGTAATAAAACAGCTAAAAATGAAGGTCAAAACAATGATTTTCAATACAATCCCGTCTCTTGCCTGGCTGTTCAAATGCCTGCATGCATTAAGCACCTCTATCGACCAGCACACGCGGGATATGAGGATAATTAGATTGAAACGAGAGAGACTGGAGTGGAAGGCAGAGGAAGAGGAGAGACATCAGCTGAGTGGCAGAACAAAAAAAGAAGTCACCAGAGGCCAATTTAAGACGAGGCGAAGATCTGATGCGCACAAAACAACATTCATTGTCTTTCCCTTTTGCTTAGGCTATAGATAAGCAGCAATGGCAGCTAAGAACACAAGCAGGCCTCTCTCAGTGCTGCCGAAGCAGAATTATCCAAACAGCAAAGTGTAATTCCTTTACATTCATCACGGTCGCCTCGGGGGAACCGAAGATCTTTTTTTCCCGCCGTGCCGCATTAAAAAAACCCACAGACAAGTAAACAGCGAGAGAGCGAGCACAGATAGAAATCCAGACGCCATACACCATCTCTATATTTATCATAGACCTGGAAATCTTACCCCAACCCCCCTTAGAAACACACACACATTTGCAGTCACACCAACACATCATCATCTCCAGACATGTCTCTAATTGAATCTAGATTACAATAGCCAAGATTGATTTGAAAAAATGGAGCATGAAGGCTCGATCCACAATCAAATTACCAATGCATGGAGCGAGGTCTCCGTGCCGGGCCACAATCAACAAGCGTGGACCTGTTGGGTCCATAAAGCAGAAGTGTGGGGAGGGGGTAGGGCGGCAGCCAATTCTTCCCCTTCAAGGCCCATTAACAGGGGTGAAATTAAAGCGGGGGATCTAATTAACCCAAGCCGTGAGGGATAACAGCCACCAGTCAATGCATGGAGTCCGGGCAGGCTCTGAAGAGCTGATCCAAGACCAGCTCCTGGGAGTGGATGACCAGACAAGTCACAAGACTAAGAAATACAGTGCTTACAGAAAGTGGTAATCTTCTTTCGGATGTTTTTTATGGGTTGTAGCGTTACGACATGAAACTGAATTAATTAGGATTTTTCTAGGGATGTTTATTTCCAACTCACGACTCGATGTGCTGCCAGTAATCCATTAAATATACAAAGATGTATAGATACTGTGCAATTGCTATGTGATACAGTACAATTTACTCCTATTGCAATCCTGTGCACTTTCACTCAGTGCAATGCCACTAAATGTAATACTATGCAACAGAATATGATTCTATGCAATGCAATATGGTATTTAGTTTGATTTTATTTTTATTGTCCTTAAGTCTCAAAACCAAAGATAATACCCATAACACCCTCTCGATAAAATAAAGACTGTATATCTTTGCAGATAAATAAGGTGATGCTGTCACTTATTGTCTGAAAACAAGCAGAGCTGTTAGCCAACAGGTGAGAAAGGTGCAATACTTTTCCTACCAGTCTTCTTGCTAGGGGTACCGCTGAGGCTAGCCAGAGCTGAATTCGATGGGGAGGGAAAGGCTTTGCACTCGTGATGCCACTTAATATGCATTTTGTCACATGGACATGCCTCCAACTAGCGCAGAACTTGGCGGAGAGACTCGAAGAGAATTGGCCACTGCCATCAGTGGAGCATAAGACCCGATTTGGAGAGAAGGACTCAATCTAAGTATAAAATTAATGGTCACTTTTCTAAAAATAATGTATCCCATGTTCATCCCACATTGTACTGAGCGCAAAAATTAATAATCCAGGCAATCCCATTGTAAACTTTTAGGGTGGTGCACATGCTATTGTTATGTTTGTGCAAATATCATAAAATGCAGTTGTGTGCAACTGCAGACCTCCTTCATATTTTGTATATTTGTCATATTTGTAGCCATAAACACTCATATATTCAGTCATTTTGGAAGAAGAAAGTTGGCGAGCATCAATGCCACTATAACGGTTGGAAGGGATGAGGAGGCAGGATGCAAGTGTAACACCAGATGGAAGTTTATTGCAAAACAGATATACTAAAGAAAACAAGAATATTATAAACACTGACAAACTGGCAAAGAAACAAAAGAATACCAAGACAAGTTCAACATTAAACCAAAATCAAGGGACAGGCAACACTATACTCATTAACATGGAATAGCACAAAGTAAGACAAAACACCAAGCACAGACTAACCAGACAACCAGGGATAAGTACAGGAACTAACAATGAACACCAGGGCCTAAAAAGGGAGAGACAACACAAAGCTGGTGGGGGGCTGAGACAAGGATCACATGACAAAACAGATCCACATGGTGGGGAACGTATACAAAGTACATGGGACAGACAAGGGAATGTAAACAAAGACAGACAGACAAGAGATAGGGCAGAGGTGCCAGCCACAGATTCACTGCCAATTCAAAGTCTGGTGTTTGACTGGGCTATTTCACTTCAACCAATCAAGTGTAATTAAGGTTTGTATAATTAGGGTCTCTTTCCTGTTGGAAGGTGACCTTCCATCCTAATCTCAGAACAGAACAGATTTTTTTTGACTACTGCTTTATATTTGGCTCCATCCATCTTGATCTGTTCAGTTACTCAGACCCGGCAGATTAAAATCAACCCCACAACTATGTGACTACCACCACCATGCTTCAGTATGGATATGGTGATAAGCAGTGCCAAACACAGTTAGTATAGTTTTAGTCTCGGATAACCTTTTCCACATGTTTGTTCAGCCCCCAACATGCATGCAAGTTCTCTCTTCCATACAGCACAGCTTTGTGGCACTTCCAGGCTAGGGCTGTCTCATAAAAAGTTTCCCCCAGCTGAAGTGCTGAACTGTCCAGGTCCTTCAGAATTACCACTGGTCTCTTAGTTGCTTCTCTGACATATTTAATATATAAATTAAATTGAATTTAATAACATACTTATCTAAGTAAAGCCCTGGTTGTGGCCAGACCTTTTTGCCTGGCATGAATATAGAAGAAATAGGAAACTGCTTAATCTAGATCTCTATAAAGAGGAGAATAGTCCAAACCTGGACTCTGCAGTTTTACTCCAGGGTTCTTTATGTACAACCAAAGCCATTTCTCAGCTGACGCTCTGTGCATTATGAGCTAACCAGACCGTAAAGCATGCATCCCGGGCCTGTAAGCAGACAGGACAATCAGTTTTACAGTGGGAGGGCATATGGGCTCTGGAGTAAAGAGAGAAAGAGGAGAGATATTGGAACAATCAGCCGACCAGTTGTTTGCTAATTCCAAAACCATGTAGACTAGGGAAGGACATCACTGATGAGTCACCTAGCAAGAACAAACTCATAAGAATCTATTAGCGTTATAGATGCACTTGCTATTGCACACCTTCCTGTGGCAAGCCTATTTCACCAAGCATAGCTAACATTTGGTGGCCTATTTAGAAATACAACCCACCTACACATACAACAGTAAAATGTTTTCGTACAATATGCATTTGGCTGTTTCACTGATACAAACTAAGGAATAAAATATTTTGAACTCTTCTCTGTAATTTCATTTTTAAGCATCAAGCAAGATTCAAGAACGTACTACAATGTATACAGTCATCCAACAAGAACATTTGGGAAGCACTATGGCCTCTGCAGAGTAATATAAGTGGGAACAAACTGAATGTGAAATGTTCAAATCAATCCAATCCTGGATAACAAACCTGATGTTAGTGTATACAGTTGGAATCCATCTTGGTTATATGTCCATTATAGACAGTAATGGACAATTAACCGAGACCATTGATTTTTGGGTTTCAAACAACACGATGTAAACAGCTGACCAGGCAAACAAGCCATGATGTTTTTTTTTCTCCTGAGTAACTCTCTTCTGCTGTCTTTTAAAAGATGCCGGTTGCAAAGCTTCCACTTTCTTCTGTGGTTTTCTTCATGACATCATCAGCGATTAGACCATAGATTTTTTAGTTTTAAACATAGTGCTGTAAACAGCTGACCAAGTAAACAGCTGACCAAGTAAACAGCTGACCAAGTAAACAAGCCAGCGCACCTTCTTTTTAATCCCACGGTACTGCCTTCAATCCAGCTATTTGAAGTGGTTTCATGGAATCAATTTTGAGCATCACACCTCTGAGAAATCTAAACTGAAAGTGATTTGGGGACTCCAGGCAGAGGACAGGTATTCACATTTTTCAATTAGATGAGGCCTATTCTAAAAAATGTGTATACATATACACAAATGTATATATATATATATATATATCGTTACATTTATCATGAAATTTTCACACAATATAAACGACAGCTGTCGCATTCAAATGATGTAGAAAAGTAAAAAAAGACAGACATATACACACAAGTACAGTGACATTAACATTAAGCACATCATTGTTTTTGTGCTGAAATTCTCTACCAGCTTGATGTGCCACACCAAGAATCCAAGATTGAATCCAAGATGGCATCATTCAGAATGGCTGCCATGTTGGTGACATGGCCTAACAGGTTTCCCCCCAGCATTGAATCATCGTCTTCCTAAGTTTTCATTTTGTATGGGGGTTTCCTTATTTTTCAAGTCAAGTCAAGTCAAGTGGGTTTTTATTGTCATTTCAACTACATACAGAGTACACAGTGAAACGAAACAACGTTCCTCCAGGACCATGGTGCAACATAGACAGTGCATACAGACACAAGTGCAACACAAACAAACGTGCGGACAGACAACACAACACAGTACAGACAGAGAATAATAAATAATTGCTGGTTGTGTGCAAATTGTGCAATGTGTAATAAATAGAGTCCAGTGAGGTAGTAAAGTTATTAGTGCAATGCTTTGTGCAAAAATGCTTCCCTTTTTTTTATCTGGGGTAAATGGTTGGAGAAAGATATCAGTTCAGACGTTGAGTTGTGTTGAGAAGTCTGATGGCTTGGGGGAAGAAGCTGTTGCAGAGTCTGGTCGTGTTGGACCGGACGCTGCGGTACCTTCTTCCTGATGGCAGGAGGGAGAACAGTCTGTGTGAAGGGTGGGTGGGGTCATCCACAATGCTGGTTGCTTTGCGGATGCAGCGGGTGGTTTTGAGACACGATGTAGCATGCATGTCACATATTTCATTTCTATTTAGCTAGTTTTTGGATTTAGCTGCCAAGGCACTTTCAAACTGCTTTCTGCATCACATTCACCCACAATTTTTATACTCATGTCAGTATAAAAGGCAATATATCAATACTATGGAAGGAAATAAATCAATAAATCAATGTTATAGGCAATAAATCAATAACAATGTCATTTCATTTATGTTAGCTTAGTATGTGTAGGTGACATTAGCGGTGCATTAGCTATATCAGAAACAGTGCTTAAAAACTAAAACGAATTTGATGCTGTGTGTCTGATTGCTAACATAGCTAGCCATGTTTGCTACTCTGCTAAAGTCGTCTGCTAAAGACCTAATGCAGGCTAAGTAACCACTGTACCCTGATAGCCAAACATTGGCTACAAGAAACCTTAAGCAAAGTCTATTAAATCAACACTGTATATAAAATGCTTGCTTTACAGAGAAATGTGTCACAGACTGTTCAGCACTAGCCAGCTGTGCCAGGAACTAATGAAAGCTAGCTAGCAAACTTGTTTAGGGAATATAGCTACTGTTAGCGATGGCCTCTAAATAAAAGTCTGCCAAATTTCTGTTAAAAACTCAAATATTACAGAAACTGTGTGCAGCTTGTACAGAAACACATCGACTGCCTGATGTGAGCAGCAGCAGAAGCCAGAGCTCTACACATACAGCATTTTAAAGTTAAATACAGCTCTGTTTAAAGTTAAATCAGCGCTTCATCCACTTCTTATTCACGCTGTTTGTTTTGAGAGTGCACAGAAAATAAAATATGGCAGTTCTAGTTCAGTGCTCAAGCACTATGATACAGTAAAATGACATCTTGATATTGTTTCTGCATTAGTTATTTGGAAAGCAAGTGAGGTTTTCCCTGCTAACTCTTAGGACGCACTCACACTAGGCCTGGATACCATGTCTGAGAGCGATTGCCCCCCTCCCCACTTCCCGGCTGCCCTCATTTACATTCAGTTACATTTTCCAGCGCTAAGCTACTTAGATCATCGAGCCAAGGCTCATTCTAGCTGTAATCTAGGTTTTTATTTGAAGAATTGTATATGGTTTTGTGAATATACTATGCCCGTCTGCTAAACTGAGTCCGTTCAGAAGGTGTTGTAACTTTGTTTCTGCCGTCAGAAGGAAGAGGGAGACCAGTTCAGAGAGAGAGCTTTTTGTTCTTGGACTGTGGTACCGACGTTTCTCTGAGCTCTTACACCCTGGTCTACCCTGGTCTACCCTGGTCTTAATCGTGTCTCCGACTGCATTGTCTTTTATGGGCCCGCCTTCTTTCTCCTTCGGGCCATTTTGGGTACACCTAACCTGTCATAAGTGGTCTAAAGATAACGCTGCAGGGTCTTGTCCTCGAGCCTAGGGTTGCCTGTCATGCTTTTGCCAGATGCAAAATTCCCAACAATGGCAATCGCAAACATGCTACAGAGTTCACGGGTGTTCATGGCTTGGCGAATCCCACCATCTCACAACAAGAACCTCCCAAGGAAATC
Organism: Megaleporinus macrocephalus; assembly: GCA_021613375.1. Classification (NCBI taxonomy): domain Eukaryota; kingdom Metazoa; phylum Chordata; class Actinopteri; order Characiformes; family Anostomidae; genus Megaleporinus; species Megaleporinus macrocephalus. The sequence goes on along the minus strand of CM038719.1, from coordinate 33,444,297 downwards.
TGCCCCAAGCCCAGGAGGTTGGCCAGACTGGTCCCAAGAGCCAGTTGGATCTTGTCAGCAGGCCTTTTAAATAAGGTGTGGCTGGTTGAGAGCAGACCTTTCTAAGAACATATCTTTCCATGGAACCTTCAGGAATAAAGCTTATACTATGAACTGGTCCCCCTTTTTCAGGGCAGGCACATATATGAGTGCAGTATCATATCATTACACAGATACCACAACAGCGGAAGAGCTAGTACAGGCGTGTTCGCTTAGAGTTTGGCGCTTCGCTCGGCTGCCAAAACAGGCAGTATCACTGCTCTGTTTCATTAGAGACATAAAACTTGCGAATTATCCAAAGCTCTGATGCTTTGATCTCAAATGAGGCTGAAGCTGGCCTCCTGTTCGCCAGCTTCTTGTTGGAATTCTCCTGATCCACCTTAAACGATGCCTTCTCGCACAGTAGAGCAGAATGATCCCTTCACCGCTGGGTTTGTTTCATGGGACAGATGCAGTTGAGTGATCACATTTGATATGTACTGTACAACTGAACACACTGTTCAAACAAACTGAATTGCTCGGCCAGGGTACCGATCTCTAAACCAAGTCTTTAGGAAAAGAATGACTGGATTTACTGTGAGAGCAGCGTGGCTAGCACAGATCTAGCTCTAAGACTGCTAGCAGAAAGCGTAGTAAACATTCCTCTGACACTGGTTTTTTATGTAAATGATTGTTTTATTACATGTTTTTCAGACACGGAGACCCTGCGCACAAAGGGAGCCGCTTTACAGATACAACAGAAAGGCCAAAAGGGAGTTTTCCTGACAGATTCAGGATTAAGTAAATAAAGCAGGAACGGAAAAGAGAGAAAAAAGGAAAAGAAAGCAAATAACAAATGGAGTAATAATATTAATAATGAAGGTCTCCTGGCATTGTTGTTTGGCAGGCTCTGCTATCGAGGGAGCAGGAACTAGCCTGCTGCAGTGATTACTGATTGGGCCTTTGAACACATGATTAGGGCTGAACATCCTACACTCAGATAATCACTCGCACACATACAGATTAGCATACCCCGTGTTCTCCCAGAGGCCTTATCGTTTCCCCTGACCGGAAAAGAAAACCGAGAGGCGATCAAAAAGCCCTCGGCGTGGTCAAACGAATGGGCCGAGCTGAAGGTAACCTCCTTACGTTTCACACTTTGCACAGCTCTTATTCTGTATTTAACTAGCTCGCGCTAAAGCCCACCGATAATAGCACATCATTCGCTTCCATTTGCGAGGTGCCGGCGATGTTGGACAATTAAATTGGACCGCGTTCGGGCCCTGCTCTAACAAGCAGAGCACTCTTGTAAAACATTTGTTAGGTTGAGCCGCGCTGGCCAATTTAGACCTGCCCAAATCAATTTGCAAACCAAAATGAACGCGACGCCGGAGCGATACGCTGCCGTTTTCCGCCTCTCGAGTGATCTCGTGCGCGTCTGTATGAGCTCTCGTACTCGCTATAAGGACCTAGTTATCCTCTCTCATCACCTGAGGCTGATCTGCATCTGCAAAGAGAGAGAGAGAGAGAGAGGGGGGGGGGGGGCATGAGAAAATGAAAATAGACAATAGGGAGAGAAAAAAAAGAGAAAGAAAAAGATATGGGAAGGAGAGAGAGAAAGAAAAGTGGGAAAGAGATAAAGAAGAGGGAAGGAGAGCAAAATTGGGAAAACAGAAACAAGCGAAGGAAAAGGAGAGAAGAAAGAATGACAATGACAAAACAAAGGGGGTAGAGAGAAAGAGTGAGAGAGGATGAGACGAGATGAAAAAGAAAAGAAAAGAAGGTGAGGAGAAAAAGAGAGGCAAAGAAGAACAAACAAGAGTGACTGAAAGGAGAGAGAGGTAAAAGAGAAAGAAAGGACAAAGAGACTGAGAGAATAGAATGAGAGAAACAGACAGAGTAAAAATCAAATATAAAGACAAAAAGAGAGAAAAAAAAGAGTAAGTGAAAGAGTGAGAGAAAGAGAGAAAGTGAGGACAGGGAAAGCGAGGGAGAAAGCCAGTGAAAAAGTGAGTGAGAGAGAGAGGGAAAGAGAGGATAAGGAAAGAGTGGGAGAGGGGGAGTGAAAGAGTGAGTGAGAGGGAGGAAGGGAGAGAGTGAGGCTATGGAAAGAAAAGGAGGAAGCGAGTGAGAGAGAGAGAGAGAAAGACCCTTAGAGTAAACAGCTGGTAGCAGTGCTGAATATTTCAGGTTGGTTATCTTGTAATCTGATCAATTAGAAGCTGCTGGCGCAGATGCTGGATCAGATGAAGACTGCAGCTGAACGGAGGAGAGAGAGGACACTGTCACTCTTTAATGTGGCGGATAAAAGAAGCTTTTTATATAATTTCTACATAAACATGAACTAAAATATTATAAGACCTCCAATTACCTGAAAAACAATAGATAACAAGAACCCAATTACACAACAATATATATATATATATATATATATATATATATATATATATATATATATATATATATATATATATATATATATATATATATATAACCTAAATATATTTTTGTTCATTTACTGAGCAAACATTTATCCATCATTGAACGTCTTTGATGGCAAAAGTATGTGAACCTCTGTAATTATCAATTATCAGGTGTCGGTGATAATTAGGGTAATTTTTAACATCAACCTTCATCATCAAAAAGTCAAATCATATTTGTTAAAGTATGAGATTTCTGAAGACTGGAGGTGATTCCAGAACTACTTCTAAAAAGTTTGGACTTTGGACACGAGGGGACATCCAACAAAAATGACTCCAGGCATAAACCTAAGGCATAAAATACACTGGGAGATCACAAACAACCACAGGATTTCTAGGATCTGCAGTACTCTCTTACACTGGCTAATGTCAAGTCTACAGCCAGGCAAACACTGACCAAGAATGGAATGATAGAATGGAGAAAGTCTTTCCAGGAAGAACATTTCCTCTTGTGTTTTAGATTTTTCACCTGGATGAGCCAGAAAACTGCAGAAATAATAAAATAAGGATGGATCAGGCACAAAGTGGATCTTCGTGGCTTCAATGGGAGATGTTATGACGGGCAAAACCATCTTAAGAACCTCATCCCAACTCAAGAACCTAATCCCAAACATGGTGGTGGCTTAGAGCTGCTTTACAGATGTTGAATCAGGACAGTTTGCCATCTTTTAATGCAGCTTTAAATTCTGGATTGTATCATGATATTCTACAGGAGGATGTTAGGGTGAACTGAACCTCTACAGATGGTGGGCCCATCAGAAAGAACATAATGCCAAAAACACCAGTTTGTCTATACAGAATGGTTAAATTATTTATTAAATTAAATTAAATTAAGTATTATTTTTTATTATTAAATATTTTATATACAGTGTTTATTATTATTTTTAATGATTCCAAAATTTTAATGATTCCCCATTCCAAAGTCCAGACCCTAATTCAATAGAAATGTTGAGGCAGAAGCTGAGGTGTGGTGTTCATGCAAGAAAGCCCACCAGCACAAGCCGTTCTGAAAGGAGGCCAGGTTTCTATTCCTAGTCAACATGCAGGGTTGATCAACAGTTACAGGAAGTCATTGCTGCTCAAGGGGGTCACAGCTGTTACTAAATCCAGAGGTCACATACTCTGCCAACAAAGACAGTTAAGACCCCGCTGTGGGGGTTTATACCCTTCGTTATGCGCCCCTGCTCCAGAGCTTCCAATTCTATTGGTCAATATTTTCTATGGAGATTATACCAGCTGTTCAAATGCCTGTCTCAGCAATAGGTGCACCCTGCAGTAGCAGAATTCCAGCTGTAGAAGAGCCGTCTGGGTGCTGTGTGTAATAGGGTTATAGATAGGCCGTTTGTTGGAAACCTGAGGCATCACCCACATCTCCATGAGAGCACAGATTAATGAAACAGATTAACTCTGGATCTGGGAGTTATTAGTGTCGACATGAAATTGCTTAAGTTAATAACACGGAGAAAATGCTGTTGCCTTCGATTAGCCAATATCTATATGCAACAGTTAGTGTTAAGTCATCCAATAAAGGCTTTCACTCCCAGCCATTTAAACACATAACGGAACGCAGCAGAGAGAGAGAGAGAGATGGCACTGCTGACAGCAAGCGCCAGATAATCTGGTTAATTAACAGGCACCAGTCACCTCTAGCCATTGCAGCCAAACAACACCGCCAAACACAAACAAGGACAGTAAATCAATCTAACCAGGGCTGCTTACGGTGAAAAAAAAGACAGCCTAATGCTCTGAATGCTCTCGCCTCAAATGTGTGCATCGTTCCCAGATGAATGATGTGCGCTATATCGGCACAATTACTGCCAGAAGCAATGGCGTAACAAATTATCTGCAGGCCCAGATGCAAAGCCTTCCCCCTTAATCTGAGGGCATTTTCACACTCACGCCAAATGCTTGAGTTTTTTTCAGCCAGGCTCGTTTGGGGCAGTGACTCGTTATTGCTGGTTTGCTTCTCTTCCATTGATCGTTACTGTGGTACCATATATTACATTTCTGCAAGCAGGTTTACAGAAGCTTCATAACCACTCACAATGCGATATGTCAAAGCAGTCTCATTATAAAACAACCCCACAGCCCCACACATGAGGAAACGGATAGTATCTGCAAGATCACTGCCCTTCCATACCACTGATTTCAGGAGGACCAGAGATCTTACACTTGACCAAACGAACCAAACTCATATAGCAAGCAGGCCTGGGTCTGAAAAAGCTCTAGTGGAAGAAAACAATGTCAAGACAAATGCTGCCAGACTCAACACAACAGCATCAAAACCCATATACGAAGCCAGAGTCAATCTCAACATGGACTCACATCTCAGGGACTTGACACGTACTCACACCTTAGAGACTTGACTTGAACTCACACATCAGAGACTCAAAACCCTACTCTGACAAAAACCCCACCGACATGTTAGAGACTCGACTCGGAATCACATCTCAGGGACTTAACTTGGACTCACACTTCAGAGACTCAACTTGGACAAACACCTCAGAGACTCAACTCGGACACACACCTCAGACTGACATTTCAGAGGTGCATCTCTGATTTACCTCTTAGAGACTTGACTTGGACTCACACCTCAGAGATTCGATTTGGACTCACACCTTAAAGACTGGGCTCATTCTTCAGAGACTGAACTTGGACTCACTGAAAAACCTATAGATTCACATGTTAGAGACCTGACTTGGACTCATATCAGTGACTCAACTCAGACTCACACCTCAGAGACTCAACTTGGACTCACAACTCAGAGACTGGACACAAACTCTCAGCTCAGAAACTCGAAAAAACTTTCATCTTAGAAACTCGACTTGGACTCACATCTCAGAGACTCAACTTGGACTCGTTTTTCATAGACTCGATTTGGACTCACACCTCAAAGACTCGAGCCTTGGATTCAAAGGTTAGAGACTTGGCATGAACTTGCACCCCCATGATTCAGGACTTAAATAAAGCAACTTTTGAACATCTCTACTAGATAAATATTGATCCTTCAAGAGCTTTCACAAGAAACCATTGCTAACTTATAGCATTTTACTTATAAATGCTCTTTGATGCAATACATTTAGGGATATTGTACCATTTAATACCGTTTATTGCTGCTTCTTAAACATTATAATCATACATTGCTTTGCACCATGTGGCAGTGGTAACTGTAGCTGTGCTAACAGAAATAACCTGCACTCTTTAGATTGGAGCTTAAAGCAGCAGCACGCAGCAGGTACGCATACAGAGGCATGTTCTTCAGTGTGGGAGATAAAGATCAGATCGATATCTGTGCAGGTTTTAATCCAGTAAACACAAGATCCCTGGGAGTGCTTAAAGAAATACTACACCGTTCTATCAAGCTAATCTCTATCTGCTGCATTCGCAGCATGGCGTTGAAGACCATGGACAGTCATTTCAACATGTTTTCTCTGGAATTAAGGAAGAGCTGAGCTCCTGCTGACTCTCTGATAGCACTAGCCAATAGGCAGTAGCTGAATTCCACTGGAAAACGTTGACGTGAAACACTTTCACGCATTCAAATTTCCTGCAATAGAAGTGCTAGTTGACTGTTTGGTGTAATATAAAAGCATCTCCGAATACAGTGTGTAAAAGAATAAGAGACAGCAGCCTTGGGACTCATTTATGTTGAGTGGAAACACAGCCGTCTACATCACCCGGGGGATTCGGTGTCTGACGCGCCAGGTGAAGCCCGACAGCGCTTAAATGCCTGAGTAACTAATGTGTCCCATTAGTGATGCTTAGTGTGTTTAGCTATGGTCAGCCCTCACGGGACGCAGAGGTCACTCTCAAAACATATAGAACTGTCAGGAGTGCACAAACATTTGTGTTCATACTGTGCCAGGACACAATTCACAGACTATAGCCCATCTGTTCGTCTGTGTACGTTCAGGACCACCAGAGAGCAGGTACTGTTAGGGAGGTGGATCGTTCTCAGCACTGCTGTGATGCTGATGTGGTGGGGGTGTGTTAGCGTGTGTTGTGCAGGTGTAAGTCACTGCTGGACCAAGAACAGTCCACCAACCAGAAATATCCAGCACCATGTGACCGGCATCCTGTGACCACTGATCAAGGACTAGAAGACACAAAGGGAGCTGCAATAGATGAGCTATCATCTCTGACTTGACATCTACAAGGTGGACCAACAAAGTAGGAGTGTCTCCAGCAGCACAGCTGTGCCTAATCCACTCACACCAGTGCAACACACGCTAACACAACACCACCATGTCAATATCACTGCAGTGCTAAGATATACCCAAATAATATATGATACGCTGAGCTGATACAATGGATGAGTGTCGATACAAGAAAGCACATATATTCTATATCAGTTCATGTAAATAGTATTTCTAAGCCTAATTCTACGATTAAGTCTGATCTCAACCTCAGGACCCCCAAAATAAATGTGTACTATGTCTGAAAACGTATAATAGCAAGCTAAAATGCACTGACCAGTTACTCAACCCAGTAGCGCAGTTGGTTCAGTCAGGTGGAAGGGGCAGAGGGGGAGTGTGGCCATTTGAAATGAGTCATTTTTCCGCTAAGCAGACCAAACTCAGAGAGCCCGCAGTGTGTGTGGGGCGCGTGTTGAGTTTGTGTGTCCTAAAGGCCAGAACTCACACAATGGAGGGCACTCACTCTTGTTTTGCCTCCGTCACTCCTCTCTGCCTGTGAGATTATGACTCACTGGTTGGTTCCCCCGATCCTACGCTACTGGCAGGCTGCACTGCGGAGCCTGGGAACATTTCCTCAGCGCACGGTCTGGCTTCGCCGCGAGCAGAAGATCAATCAGCATCAGTGAATGTCAATAACGGACCAATCAATAATGTCTATGAAGGTATTGATGTAACTACAAAAAACACAATCTCCCAAAGGTCAATTCATATCCAATTGAAAATGGCTTTTGTTCTCATTTCTTCTTGGACAGCTACACATCCTTTCAGACCCATAATGCTGAGTTGTCTTCTCACAGTGGAAGGATAGACAGAAACACCTGTAGATGTTTTCAAAGTGGAGTTTGATATTCTCCTCTCTCTCTAAGCTTGAAGTGCTTTTTATCTGATGGGGACAGTGTTGGTGGTCTACTGGGGCTTCCAGGTGGTTGCTAGGACTCTCATTTTCTCTGTAGCTTTAAATCAGTTTTTCAGTTTTAGGAACTCTAGCCTTGAAGGGTCTTTTGTTCATGCATATGCAAGCTTGTGCACAGGAAACAATTAGCCTCGTCCATGGATCCATTCCCATTAGTTTACTACAGGCAAGTGTGGACAAGGAGAATACAGTGCAACTGCCAACATAAACCTTTTCAAGTAAAGCAAATCTAACAGTATGACATTTTCCAGCCTCTCTCTCTTTCAAGCACTCTCCACTCTCACCAAGGATGCATCCAAACATTACCAGGGGCCGAATTCTTTGTAGTCCACTTCACGGTGCTGTATGAAGTCAGGAACCACCCGCCATTTCTTTCGATCCCAGTTAAAACATCCATTCTTTTTTTCAGATATTCGTCTTTCAGAAGACATTACTGTGCAGGTCTTTCTCTAGCTTCAGATCTGACAGCGTCCACAGGTGTTTCTGCCCACCTTTCCACTGTGAGACCACACCTCAGCACTATGGGTCTTGAACAGCAGGATGAGCTACTGTTCAAGAAGCTCCTTACTGAGAAATGGAGATACAGACACTTCAAACAAAGAAGCTGCTCGTGTTCTCAGAACAATGGACTGACCGCCCCAAAGTCGAGACATCAACATGAGTTTAAATGAGTTTGGGATTGTTTGGATGGTGAGAAACAAACTTATTTCTAGGACTGACCTTGGAAGTATTAAGGACTCAGGAGTGAATAGTTTTGAAACTTCAATACTTAGTGTGTTTACATACACTTAATAATCCCTCACTAACAATGACTTAATTGTGATTCTCATCATTGATAATCCAGTTCAACTGTTGATTGTTCAAGTGATCATGGAAACAGCATACTCTGCTTTCTTAGATCAGATTAGATCATGTCTAGAAATCTGACTGAGAAATTTGAGCTCGATTTGCGTTCAGTATTTGGGTTTCTCAGCCAATTTAGACCCTTATTCTGGTTTCTATCAGATTTTTTTAGTGCATGGGTGAAAACAGACAGCGGTGCTGGACATACGCTAGCAGCAACTGCTAGATGGCAACAAAACACTTTTGTAGCGACACTACAATCAAATACAGGTTGAGGAAATGAAGGATTTAAATATTCTTCATGTTCTCAATGATGTATGATCATATTGTCAGGTATTTATACTAAATAAAAGCTTACGTTGCATTTAGGTTACATCTTATTTATCTCATAATTTATTGGCTGGTTGTAAAGCAGAAATCTGATTACTGCCTGACTCATTTGACCCAGAGTTTCCTCATTACCTGATTACTCAAGCGCAAGTGGTACTACTGACAGAATCCGACCATTAAATGCATGCAAATGCACTAAATGTTTACCTACTACAACAAAAATTAAGGATAATTTGTTTATTCCCTGAAACAGACCCTGCATCTCAGGGTTGTTACTCCATTACTCCTTAATGACTGACCTGTCGAGCTTCTGCCTATATCTGCTCTGGCCAGTGAACTTCTACTCTTTAAGCATTGATTGTGTGTGAGAGCCTTTAGATTGGTGGCATCCAGGTCAATAAGAGTAGCACTCTCTGCAGTGCTTTAATCTCGGTCAATTAAAGCAAACAAACCGTCATTGCCATTGATCACAGGGCTAATTTTTCATGATGATGGTAATTGTGATAATGATTACGCCGCTGTTGTTGCAATGGTTCTTTAACTCTTCGCAATCCTTTATTACAGCCCAAGGCTCATTACTCAGTAATTACATGATTATTAATCGGATATAGAAGTGTGTATTAAAAATTTTGGCCATGAATAAAATGTTTGATTGACACAGTGTCCCTGAGTCAGAGACTATCCTTAATGTCCAGTCGAAATGGGCCGAAGGCATTCATTTTCAGAAGATACATGTTGTTGAACTGCTAGAAAAAGCAATCATATTACACACTATTGCACTCTACAGTGTCATTACAGCTCTCTTCGTTTTCATCACAGCTGGCTGTTTTATTACAAAGCATGTTGTCATTAGCAGTCTACGGCAGGCCTGGGGTCACCCTGAGCTGCGCCGTTGTTTTTCCCAGCTCTCACAAACTCATTCTGACTTCATGAAAGGCTCGATGATGAGCTGACAGGTTGAATCAGGTTGAATCAGGAAAAACAAAAATAAATGAATAACATTTGTTTTAAAAACCCGGTACTGCACATGCCGAGCTGCGCCGACACCCACGGGCAGGTGCGTGGGTGGCCGAGTAGCGGGGCATTGCGGGTCATCTGTCTCTGGTGCCATGCTGCCTTCGCCACTCATAATAACCTTGTTAGGTCGGACGGCGTGTTTATAAGATGTTTACTACTCCTCTGTGCGTACTGCTACGATTTACAATTACAAACCCAACAGCAAAAGAAAGAAAAAAATGATACCGCCGCTGTCCATGGTGCTGAAATGAGGTAACAAGACAGCCCATTGAATTGAATGGGTTGAAATGATGTACATTATTTCCACATGAATGAACTCTATTACATCAACACATCTGTTTCCGAAAGAACGTAGAGTACGGGAGTGCATGCGTCTGAGTGTGTTTTATTCATGTGGAAATTATTCAAATGCAAGCAAATTCACTGCATCTGTTTGCTCAGAGTGTGGATGGAATCAGGGGAAGAGAAGAAGAAGAAGAAATACGGCCCAGATCCAACTGGGTTTGGACAATAGCCTCACTGGTGTGGATTTCTTAGACTTGGACTAACGCTACAGTTCAGGAAGCTCTATGTTCAGGAAACCTGGAAATTGTGACTGCCATTCAAAAGTGTGTAACTTAGCTGGGATATCATCGTTGTCCAATTGTCCAATGAAAAATGCTTTTCTCCAAAAACTCAGCTTTACAGGAGAGGCCAAAAACATAGGCTACTCTTCATTTAAGTCAATGGAAGTCAATTCATTTAAGTGAAGTTATTTTGGAGCATATCTATTGGTCCATTCATCCTAAAGATTTTCCCACAATGTAAATGTGTTTCTTTGGTCAGCCACTAATATATATATATATATATATATATATATATATATATATATATATATATATATATATATATATATATATATATATATATATATAAGTCGCTGTCCAATGAAAAACAGGTATTTCCAAATAGCTTTACAGGAGAAAGTCTCCTATTGAAAGTCTTCACTTTCAATTGAGGTCAAAGGAACCAGCATTTTTTCCAAGCTATTTTGGAGCATTTCTATTGGTCCATTCATCATGACCCTTTACACAATGTAAACAACAGCTGCTGCAATTAATTGATATTATAAAATAGAAATCGTCAAAAATGAGACATGTTTTTCATTGGACAGCGACGATATATACATCTGTCATTCATGATATGTCCATGTGCTGTATTAGATTTCGTAATAGGAAGACAATATATGTACGGTATTTTCTATGTATGAAATCTTGAGTATCGACCTTAAACTACTAGGCTATTTTTAACTTTACTTACATGCGATGGCAGCACAGGCAGCACAGCACACACACACATACACATACACACAATAGGTCATCAGCATGGACAGCAAGCTCATGGAACAACTCAGACAATAAAATATTCCATAAATTTAAGTCCCTGACACAGACTGACCACCCCAGAGTTCAGACCTCGACATTACCAGGATTGTTTGGATGATGAGAAACAGAAAAATGCAACCAATTTCCAGAACTGAACTCTGGAGTATTCTGAACTGGACTGAACAATTTTGAAACCTTAACGCTGGAGTGTGTCTACATGTGCATTATAATCCAATTATGATTCTCATCACTAATAACTCATAGCTCCACAGTTGATCATTCAGGTGATCATGCAAACAGCACACTCTGATTTCATAGATCAGATTACATCGGATTACACCCTACATGCTGAATGCTGCGGGGTGTTGTGAAGCATCAACAATCCATATAAAAACCCAGAAGATGTGTAGGTTTACTGGTATATTAGTGCTGTAGACTAATGGTGACCCCTGGTTCCCATCAGAACCACTGTAAAGAACAATTTCACTCTAAATCACTCTGAATGACTGGATTGTGTTGAAAGCGTGTGAAGCGTCTACAAATAAGAGGTCATACACAAAACACTCAGCTGTCTAAGGAAAGCCATCCAGCATTTGCCAGTGATTATATATATATATTGTTAAAGTGGTGCTTTGTATGGTGAAATAGTTCTTCAGCTTGATAGAGAATGTCTTGTGGTTCTATGTGGAAATATATCGTTGCTGTCCAATGAAAAACATGTATCGCCATTTTTGTTGATTTTGAGTTTTCTACATCATTTGAACACGCCAGTGGTTGTTTACATTGTGTGACAATTTCATGATGAATGGACCAATAGATGTGCTCCAAAATAACTTGGAAATAATTCTGGTTCCATTGACTTACATTGAAAGTAAAGTATGTTTTTGGCCTCTCCTGTAAAGTTGCCATTTTGAATTAATTGTTTTTTCATTGGACAGCAACGATATACATCTTATCAAGCTGAAGAACCATGCAAAGAATCTTTTGGGTCAGGTTTCTTAAAGCATGTAGCCACTTATTCTTGTTTCTTTTAGATTTTTCAGTCTGCGCACGCAATGTGTCTGTAAAAACAGACAGCGGTACCGCAAATAAGCAAGCAGCATTTACCACAACAATTACTAGATGACTACACAACACTTCTGTAGCCATGCTAACATCAAACACCATCAACCAAAGGAATGTGTACAATTGAAGAAACTAGTAAAGGCAAAGAGGCTAAAACTAAAACTACCCAGAGCCGACCACAGGCCAGCAGCTGCCACTATCTTTCTCCAACAATGGTAAATCCCAAATCCATTCCAAGGAAAATCATGGAATTTATAGCACTGGGTGACCAGCCATTTCCTGTAGTCAAGGATAAAGGTGATGGATGACGCTTCTCAGACCTTCAGTTTAGCACAATTGTTTAATCTTGTGTCATGCCACATAGGCCGACTACTACAGCCCATTTCATGAATCAGGGTCAAGTTTAGCCCACATTTTTATGGCAGAGCCTAAAGGTGCCTTCTTACAGGTCATTCTTCTTTTTCTATTACTTGCTGCAGCTGTTTTCCTTTAGTACAAAGTACAAACACTACAGGTTTGTAGAAAAAAAAATAGGTTGTTCTTTAACCTGACACAATGTATTATGTACTATTTCGAGAGTATTTCTGAAGTATTTTTAATTGAAGATTGAAAATGATTTTCAAAAACAAAATATCAGAAAATGAAATCGCTCAAGACAACTGCACTCGGTGCATTTCTAATAAAGACAAACAAAGTCATTCAAAGTGGTTTGGTGTGAAACGCTGCCTTCTAGCATTCTCACTTAGTCTGAATTGTTCACAGTGTTGGTGATGGGAACCAGACGTCCAAGAGAGTTTTCTGAGAGTTATGTGAAGGTTATGGCTTTAAAATCCATTCATGGTGGAGGGATACATGCTGTGTGGCATTGAGAAGCAAAATAGTCCTCATAGGAAGCTTATTATTTAGCACTACCATTATCAGCGATCCATATAAAAACTTAGAAGACCTGTAGAGTCACTGGTAGGGTTTTTTTCTGAATAGTAAATAAAATGCTTATATTTGTCCTGTAGACGTGGTGACCCCTGGTTCCATTCACCACCACTGTAACCATTTCACACCAGATCACTCTGAATGCTTAAGCAGAGCATCTAAAAATAAGAGGTCATACGCAAAACACTCTACTATTCAAGGAAAGCCATCCAGCATTGGCCACTGATGTATATCAGCCTGGTACTGATACAATGTCTAGCGTACCGTGGAGAATTACGCACTCCTAAAAAAATGTTGGTTCTTCAGGGGTTCTTCTGTAAAGACAATGGTCCTGTATAGATATCCTTAAAGTGGTGCTTTGTATGGTTCTTCAGATTGATGGAGAATCTTGTGAATGTTTCTATGTGGAAATATATAAACACACGTCTCATCAAGCTGAAGAACCATTTAAAGAACCTTCTGGGCATGCAAATGAGTGTTCAGGGCTCTAGATGAAAAGCCACCATCTTTACTGCAGAACCCCTTTTGGAAAAGGTTCTGCAGGTCTCATTTCACCATCGTCCTCCCTAAAGAACCCTTGAAGAACCATCTCTTTTTTAAGAGTTCAGCTTTACAGGTACCTACGATTTCCTCCACCGTATGCATTGAACAGGTGCTAACATAAGATCGCACACCTTTCAGCGCTGACGCGTCCCGAAATATCAAAGACGACATGACGTCACGCCGGCGTAGCGCCCCTGTTAAAGTGTCGCTGCTCCGAAATGTCAAGGAATCGCGCGCGCGCGCCTTCCCAAAAGAAAACTCCGCGCAAGTTGCTCCGAAGGAACGCTAATCTGATGATTTGCACCCCCCCCCCTCCCCGCAACCCCACCACCACCAAAGAAAACGGACTCTCGCGCAGGAGAGTCTTACCTTGTCTGACATGAACTGTCTCAGCAGCAGGGCGCGAGAGCGGGTGCGACGCAGTTTTCCCGGGAATGTTTTATTCGTTTTCCAAAACAGCGACGAGGCTCTGGTCACCAGGCGCGCGCGTCCCCCGTGCCAGTGCGTTTGGCAAGGAATGTCGTTTTAGGTGTGCATTACATAACTTCTGGGCTGCTACCTCCAAAAAAGCCCGCTGAGTTCTCCTCGCTGCTCCTCCCGTCCGCTGCTCCTCGCTGCTCCTCCAGTTTTCTGCAGCCTAAAACGTTTCAGCTCCCCCCCACACCAAAAAAAATAATAATAATAAAAATATCCTTACGCTGGTTCAACTTGGCGCGTCTCTAATTCCTTTAGCGTCCCGGGTGCTGCTGACGCACGGAGGGGAAACTCACGAGCTGGGCGCGCGCTGCATTTGTGCAAAATTGTGACAAGAAGCACGAGAAGAAGAAAAAGAACAAGAAGAACAGCAGCACCGCGATTTCTGACAACTCCCCGCGCGCACTCCACTCGCTTCACGCGCGACGGCTGAACCGGACTCGTTTGAAGCGGAGCGACCTGCATCGTCTCGTGCTGTCGGTCCTCGCGGCGGAACGCAGCCTGGCGTCCCCGCGCTGACTCATCTGCATCACGTATGGAGGATATCAAGAAGAAGGGCAAAGACGGTAATCCACAGAAACGGGCTCGGCGGTCTCCGCGCGGTGGTCTTAAAGGGCAACTTCACTCCGGCGTCCCCGCGCGCTCGCGGCGATCTGGCAGGTGGATCCCAAAGCGAGGAAGGGAGGCAACTCCATATGCGCGCGCACTGATGAAGTTTAGTACGCGCGCTGGCTTTCTATTCCACATGGGCTCCGCGCGCGCTCCTGCTGCTGCTGCTGTTGATTATTTTTTTTTTATTCCTTTTTTTTCTTTTGCATCACCTAGACTAGAAAACAGAGCGCTCGTGCCGCCACCCTGCGCGCGAGGACGATGCTCCAGCGCTGCACGCGCTCCTCCATGAACTCACAGCACACAGCACGAGCTGAAGATGCAGCGAGGCAGGTGGGAAGGGGTTGAAGAGGAGGAGGAGGAAGAGGAGGAGGAAGAGAAGGAGGGGGGAAAAAGAGGAGGAGAAAGAGGAGGAGAAAAAAATAATAAAGAGTGGAGGGGAGTGGGGGGTCTCATCACAGAAGAAAAGCTTCATACGAGCAGACAGGCGTCCACGCGCGCGCACGGCGTTTGCTGGCACGGAACGAAAGAGCCTGGTGGTGTTAGCGCATACAGAGAGAGAGAGAGAGAGAGAGAGAGAGAGAGAGAGAGAGAGAGAGAGTAAGTAAAGTAAACGAAGCGCACTAGCACCACTGCAGTCGTGAAACTGTAGGCATTTACAAATTCGCTCAAACACGAATTTGCTCTGAAGAGGGGGAGGAGAGAAAAGCACGTGCGCTGACGACCTGATGATGATGAAGACAATGAGGGGAGTATAATCGAGTTAAGTAAAGGGACAACGCGTCTAGCATTCTGTAGATTATTGTAGGCATGAAAGCCACAAATACAATGAAACCATTGCAAGTGACCTTCCTTATTTCTCACCAAAGCACCTCCAGTGAGTCGCTTCTGCTGGATTACAAGCCAGACTTTAGGGAAAAGAGACGAGGTTGCTGTCCGCGGTCCTGAACTGAACAACATATTGACCTGCATGTTCCGTTTAGGGTCCCTTGGGAGTTTAGATCCACTTTCAAACATTAGCATACATACAGTGCTGCTTGAAAGTGAACCCTTTATCTTCATTCAAATATAGAACTTATATTTATGAGAACTTATATTTAGAACTTATATGCTTATGATTAATTTAAGTATAATGAAGTACTTAATAACTAATAATAAATAGTAACAGATTACTAAGTGCTAAATGATTATTGCACTGTTAATGAACTGAAGAGAGTGTATACATTAAGTAACATAAGAAATAACTGGTACTTATGAGCTTCTGCTGCAAATAATCATATATATATATATATATATATATATATATATATATATATATATATATATATATATATATATATATATATATATATATGTATATATATATATATATATATATATATATAGTATATATATATATGTACATACACACACACATACACACTACCTGGTAGTGTACTAAAACGTTTGGCTAGTAGTGATCTAAAACGTTTGGCCGGTAGTGTATCTAAAACGTTTGTCTGGTAGTGTATCTAAAACGTTTTACTGATAGTGTATCTAAAACGTTTTACTGATAGTGTATCTAAAACGTTTGGCTGGTAGTGTACTAAAACGTTTGTCTGGTAGTGTATCTAAAACGTTTGTCTGGTAGTGATCTAAAACGTTTGTCTGGTAGTGATCTAAAACGTTTGTCTGGTAGTGATCTAAACGTTTGTCTGGTAGTGTATCTAAAACGTTTGTCTGGTAGTGATCTAAAACGTTTGTCTGGTAGTGATCTAAAACGTTTGTCTGGTAGTGATCTAAAACGTTTGTCTGGTAGTGTACTAAAACGTTTGTCTGGTAGTGATCTAAAACGTTTGTCTGGTAGTGTTCTAAAACGTTTGTCTGGTAGTGTTCTAAAACGTTTGTCTGGTAGTGATCTAAAACGTTTGTCTGGTAGTGATCTAAAACGTTTGTCTGGTAGTGTACTAAAACGTTTGTCTGGTAGTGTTCTAAAACGTTTGTCTGGTAGTGTATTAAAACGTTTGTCTGGTAGTGATCTAAAACGTTTGTCTGGTAGTGATCTAAAACGTTTGTCTGGTAGTGTATCTAAAACGTTTGGCTGGTAGTGATCTAAAACGTTTGACTGTTAGTGTACTAAAATGTTTACTGGTAGTGTATCTAAAACGTTTGGCTGGTAGTGTACTAAAATGTTTACTGGTAGTGATCTAAAACGTTTGGCTGGTAGTGTACTAAAATGTTTACTGGTAGTGTATCTAAAACGTTTGGCTGGTAGTGTACTAAAATGTTTACTGGTAGTGATCTAAAACGTTTGGCTGGTAGTGTACTAAAATGTTTACTGGTAGTGTATCTAAAACGTTTGGCTGGTAGTGTACTAAAATGTTTACTGGTAGTGTACTAAAACGTTTGGCTGGTAGTGTACATTAAATAAGAGTAATTGTAGAGCATTTCTATTCGCCTGTTCTTAATAAAATGTGAATAGACAGTAAAGAGAACAACGAGATGCATGTTACTGCACTACCATCAACAACTTTCATAGCGAGTGTGACACTACTGTGAGACCCCATATGTCCATGTCACTCAATGTGTTTAAAGTTATTTGGATTGTAAGAAGCAGAAAAATGTAGAGGAGGTGTGGAGGTGTGTCTGCAGATGTCTTTGAGAAACTAAAAGCGAGTCTCCTGAAAAGAATGGAATGAAAGGTAATGAGGGTAAAGAGTGAACACACTACATATATTAGACTGTGTTAGGCACATTAACTGAACAGCCTAAAGTGGTCATCTAAAAATGAATTACGACACTCAAAAACACCCAGACATAAGTGGCCCCAAGAACAACACATCCTATGCAGGACCTTTAATCAAAGATTGGATGATTTGCAGTTTTTTGTTGAGAGCCTCTGGGTTGGTGTGGACACTTCTTGGAAATGTTTGTTTTTGAAAAGAAGTTTAATCTCAATCTGATCGAAAGAAATGAAAGTGTTGCAGGGAGAGACAAGCCTGTGGCTGAGCTACGGTTAAGACTAATTTGTGTGGTGCAGCGGGGCTTCTCCAGACAGCAGTGCGTGAAGGGGACTGAAGGTCATTTCTGCTGGATCTCTGCAGATTCAATTCGTGACCCGAGGGCCAGAGGTGCACACGGCTACACCCCTGAGAGTAATCATTGGTTCTGGACTGTCAGGCACCAAGAGTCCTTATCCAGCCCCTGGTGTACATGCCACCTTTTATTCAGAAGCCTGGAGCGTATTAGCATACCTAGGACTACTAAAGTAGAGAATCTTGGAACAGTGTGGGAGAAAACACTAAAAGTAAGACTCTGGAGACTTTTGAATTTATTGGATAGTAGTGAAATAAAATCATTATCAAAATGTAAACCTTTTTTTAGGTTCTTAGCAAGTTTACGGGCATAGTTTAGAAGATACTTTTGAAGAGAGCTGGTACAAGAAGACCAATTTGTACAAGAAACATAAAAATCTAAGTAAAAACAGTAGGATCATCCAAAAAAAAAAATGAAAAAAACAAAAACTACAGGGAAAACGGGACTCCTAAAAACCACCTGGAAAACCTGTTAGACCAACAAATCAGTCCCCATCAGATCAACAGCACCTAAAGCTTTTATCTTTGAAAGACAAAAGAACATCAAACTCCACTCACTCTTGCTTCAGGTCTGAAAACATCCACAGGAGTTTCTGTCCATGATTCTACTGTGAGAAGAAACCTCAGCACCATGGGTCTCAAAGGAGGTGTAGCTGTTCAAGAAGCTCCTCACTGAGAAAAGGAGATACAGACACATCAAACAAAGAAGCTAAACAATAGATTGACCATCCTAGAGATCTCAACGTCACTAAACATGTTTGGGGTTATCTGGATGGTGATAAGAAGAAAACGTTAAACCAACTTCTTAGACTAAACTTTGGAGGTGTGGCTGCGAAGTTCTTTCAGAAACTGAAAGTCTACTGAAATAAATGGAAGGTGCAAAAAATACAAACGGCTGGACTGTTATGCTGAGTTCACGTGCTTGCAATAAGTAAAGAAACATGATTCTACGTTCTACCAGTGGTGACCATTAAGCCATGCAATCCATGTTAGCATTGTGACAATGGATGGTTGTTGGTGTAGGTTACATAATTCAATAATCAACAAGTTGGTGTTAATGGCGCCCATAAAAAAAAAAAAAAAAAAAAAAAAAAAAAAATCCTCTTTGCTGCCAATGATGGCAAAGTTAGAAAATTGTGTAACAACTTTGAAATTTAATTGAATTTAAAAGATTTCATTTAATTAAGTTAATTGATGCCAATATATTCACTCTAGCAATATATCAGTCTGAATTAACAGGCTTCATATAGACGGTTGTGACTGGTTGAGATGCTCATCAATCATGATTTTAAGAACAGTCAACTGAGAACCAAACCACAGTGATCTATATGTGATAACCTGTCAAATTGGCCATTGAGATAAAGTCAATAGCCAAAAGGCAAGTGTATTGACGTGACACCACATCACTGTCCAAAATGGTATATTTACAGCCTACAGATTATTTAAATAATGCCATTCAAAGAAGTTTTGGAGCATTTCTCCAATGATTTTTCAAACTATTTACAACTGAGCCTAAATTCTGCAGAAAACTGACATACACAAAATATCTTCAGGTGCAACAGATTTGGACTTGGGAAGCTCAGACACAGGAAGAGGATCCATTAGGCAGGTTTTATTTACAAAACAGAAACTTGAGAAAACTGGAACAACTCAGAAATGTCCAGAAAGTTTTTAAAACCACAAAAGCCCAGAAGTTTAACCATGAAGGATACAAAAATACAAATACTTCACAAGGAGTTCAAAAACCTCCAGAGGTTCCAGAGGTCCAGAGGTTCACAAAACACCAAGCATGAAGATTCAGAGATTCATAGAGCAGAAGATACTGAAAAACATGAGAAGCTAGATTACCTGAGCAGGTTGTGAGCAAGAACCATGAGATGGATTAATGCTCCATGAAGCTGAAGAGGAAGAAAGGGTTTTTTAAAGGAAGGGTGATGGCCAGGAGATTGGGTTCAGGTGTAAGGGACAGGAAGTGGAGCATAACCTGGAGTTCCGGCGTTGCTGACACCTAGTGGCCGGAAGAGGTAGTGATTTCCGTGAGCAAATTCTTATGAGGAACCATGACAATTGGAAACATAAAAATCTTGTTCTATATCATATATATATATATATATATATATATATATATATATATATATATATATATATATATATATATAAACAGCTTACTTTTAAACTGGTGGCCAACATAAGATATAATAATATACACAGTTTATCAGAAAATAATGATTAGTTATTATTAATAATAATCCATGTTTAAAAGTTTTCTTCCAGGAAACATAGTTCTCTTAGAGAATGGTATCCTTGCTAAACAACCATGAACTGCTAATTGAGGAGAACGTTTATTGCCATCATGAACTTTTAAACTTTTCGTTATATAATAACAATCATATTGTCGCTCTCAGCACTGTCGCCTCACAGCAAGACGATCTGGGTTGGGTTCTGCATGTTCTCCCCATGCTTGAGTGGGTTTCCTCCCACACGTCCAAAGACATGCATGTCAGGTTGATTGGTCACTCTAAATTGCCTGTAGGTGTGAGTGTTGGCCATGCTATGGACTGTCGAACTGTCCATGGTGTACCCCGCCTTCGCCCAACGACGCTGGGATTGGCTCCAGCCACCCCGTGACCCCGACTAGCAGGATTAAGCAGCAGATAATGGATGGATTGACACTGTCCAAAGAAAAGCATGCATCTCCATGTTTGAACACAGTAGCTAACATTTACATTGTGTGAAAAATTCCTGGTGAATGGACCAATAGCTTGGAAAGAATTCTGGTTCCATTGACTTGCATTGAAAGTAAGAGTGTTTTTGTGCTCTACTGTAAAGTTGCCAATTTGGACATACTTCATTTTCATTGGATATGATATGATAACATACAGCACTTTACTATTACCAAATGACCACCAATCCAGTGCCTCTCTTCCCAAGCTTGGGCTGTATCTTAAACAGCTCCCTGCTCCCTAGATAGTGCACTAGGTAAGGACAATGCATAGTATAGCTAACAAAAATTGATTTTGTTTTCTGGCACATTTTATACCAGCTTCTGTAACGCAGGTCCACCAATCAGATTTTATAATGCTACAGTGTAGCTATCATTAGCACGGCCCCGCTACTGTTTCCTCAATATCCCTCAGCCTCCAGGAGACAGATCCCCTTTCGGTTTGGTAAAATGATGGTGGCACGGCTCTTTTGGCAACCTTCAGCACTTCTAATTGCAGCCCAGCTCCAGCAATGAGCCCTTTATGATATTTTGAGCACGGTGGTGAGTTTACAGCTGTTCCCTTTTGTGATCAGTGAATAGAAGCGAACAATGCAGCCGCTAAAGAGAACAGCGCTGTCGCTGCACGTCCATCATCTGCAACGAACGGCCACCGGTCGCCTGCTTGTGATGGTCCTGCATTAATTACTGCTGCTTGGGACGGCTGCCAACAGGGCGTACTTGTTCTCGCGATCAAGATTAAAATCAAGAGCAAACAGGCGGGCAATGTCCTCAAGCGAAGAGGAGCGTCACTTTAACAACGGCTTAATAAGCTGAGGAAAGATGATCCATCTGCTGCTTAGCCTGATCTATCTCCACTGATGAAGGTTAAAGTCGTCTGAGATCTAACCCTAGATTATGGAATTATGGTAGCAGGTTACATTACTGTTACAGTGACTAGGTAGCTTGAGGAACTAGACAGGAAATTTGTACTTAAGTAAATACTATTCACTACAAGGCAGGACTAATTATGCAGGATGGCTACACAGCAGTGCGAGCAACGGGGGCTGAATAAACAACAAGTAGAGGAGTGCGGGTCAGTGTGTTTGGGGACTTGCCCTGAGTGAGTACATGCAGTTTAGTGGCTGTAGGTTTTAATCAAACAATAATGTTTAGGTGAGCTCAAGAATGAATGGAACTCTATAGGGGAAAAAAGAGGAATAGAAACAAATGACAAACAGACAAGTGTCAAACCAACACTGCAGTCATGGTCAGGTGTCCGCCCTGGATCAGTGAATGCGAACCGGTGTCTGTCGGTTGAGCAGAAGTTCAGCAGATTGGTGTGCAATTTTCCATTCCATTCATTTCTATGGCAAGTCAGTTGTGTATACAAGCCCGCATCACACAATCAAACTGGACAATCTGGAGTTGGAACGGTGCTGATATTTCAAAGCAAAAATGAATAACAATATAGTTGTTGTCATAGATAAAAAGTAAGGTTGCCAGGGGTGGCTGGAGCAGGAGCAGACTATACGAAAACGGAGAGCTTTTAAATGAAAACGAGACTTTAATAAACAAATAAACAGGCATAAATGAAACAGAGTAACTATTGAACAATGACTGACGAACACGAACTGAAAACACTGGGTATATATATATATATATATATATATATATATATATATATATATATATATATATATATATATATATATATATATACACAAGATAAGAGACTGAGACTGATACAAAATGACAAACAGGTGAGACAGGTGGGGCTAGGGCAGAGCAGTGAAAAGGGGAGCACATGACCAACAGAGGAGGACAGGCAGGGCGTGACAGTAACCCCTCCCATCCAAGGCGACACTCCTGGGACTCCAAACCAAACCAACCCCAGTAGCCGCCCCAGAGGAGAGCAAGGACGAAGACAGGACAAAAACAGACTGACTGACAGACAGGAACGGACATAGGCCAGGGTGGGAACTGACAGACAGACGAGGACAGGCAGGGTGTGATAAAGGTGTGTTTTTTAATGGGAGTTCAAATGTCCTGGAACGACTTTCCAAAGTGAAACCCATAGTAACTCATTACTACTGAACAAGGTGTGACGGTGTTCTTCCTTTCATTATGATCTAGAACAGCGTTATAAAGTAATGTCCCCAAACGTCCCCAATGAAATGATAAGCTATAATGATGATAATCATATAAACACATTATTAACTAAAGTGCTTTTCATGAAGCAAAAAAGAACGAGTTGTTGTGCAGCTTAGGAGGTTTTGAGGAATGAGGGCTGAATAAACGATAAATAGAGGAGGACGGGTCAGATAGTTTATGGATTAGAGCTTGGGGACCTGCCCTGAGTGAGTACATGCAGTTTTGTGGCTGTAGGTTAAATAAAACCTTGATGTTTCTGTGAGCTTGAAAATGAATAGGACTCTATGGGAGCAGCAAGGGATGAATAAATGACAAATAGAGGAGTGTGGGTCAGTATGTGTGTGGATTAGAGCTTGGGGATTTGCCCTGAGTGAGTACCTGCAGTTTGGAGGCTGTAGATTAAATGATTACTACTCATATATTACTGTTACTACTCATATGCTATTACTACTTTTTTTAATAATACATTTTATATGTATTATAAATATGTATTATTTTTATATGAAGTTGTTTCTTTAAAAACGGGTATATTTCCTCATCTACGTCCAGGTTCTCTCACTAAATGCAGTCCAGTGATGACTGAGTGAGAACTGGTTTACACAGGATTTCTAGCCTATCGATCAAGACAGTGGAACATAGCCTCCCTGACAATGTTTAGCTTCTCCAGAAGTCCATTCAGAAGACAAATGAGCTACTCCAACCGCAGACAGACAGTGAGCCGAGTGGGGGAAATGCAGGGTTTGGCAGGAACCCAGCTCCGCTCAGAGACTTTGTAAACTTTGGGCGTCCGCAAATCTCCAATCGCCTCCAGAGCGTCTTCCACTGGCCTGCGCGGAGATGTTAAAAGCTCAGCTCTGTTTGCAGCTGGCTCCTCTAAACGCTTCCCGCCGTCACACTTATGTTTTTCATTTGCCCTCCGCTTGCTCCGAGTCCCGCTGGGGATTGGAGACGGAAGTAAATACAAACTAGTTTGTTCTTCTCCTATTGCCTTAATTCTATTACACCAATTTGCAGCATCGATTCAGCAGCGGTGCACGCAGGAGCCAGTCACCCACAATGAAGAGACGGCGGAGCGGCAGCGGAGAGAGATGAGCAAGACTAAACACAAGTGACACAAAAGAGTCAAGAATGACATGCGCTCTCTCTTTCTGCTCGGCTGGGAAGACGGATGTGGCGTTGATCTGGAAGCTGCGGTGACCTTTGAGACCTTAATATCGTAATTGCCCAAAGATAAACATTGGTCTAAATTTTCTTGATCATCATTTTTCTATATCATTCGAACTTGACCGTTGATCTTTTGATCCAGTGAGAGTTTCATGAAGAATGAACCAATAGAAACACTTCAAAATCCCTTGGAATAAAACCTCTTTGCATGATCTTACATTCATAGTTTCAAATGTTTTCGGTTTCTCCTGTAAAGTTACTACTAATTTGGAGATTGCTTGTTTTTCTTTGGATAGCATTGATATGCAGCGTTAAAAAGGGTGTAGAGTAACCATGGAAACAACATACATCAGTGATTCTACTTCAGATTACTTTTGATTAATTATTGCATGTGACATAATCATCCAGATATAAACCGGACTTGAACAGTGTCTGGGACACATCCTCCCCATCTCTGATTGAGTACACCTATGAATAGAGGGGATCAACTCTGAGTATTTTATTTTCCAGCAACACTTCTTGTCCTGACACAGCCCCGGAAGAGTGCAGCAATTTAGCAGAATGCAGCAAAACACTCCCGGTCACTCCCGGTCTTTTCACCTGAGGCAGGCTTAAGCCTCTCTGCTCATTTTACAAGAGTGAAGTCTGGTAAGGACACGACGCCAAAGAGCCACAGCCTGAGGCACTACAGCTCTGCAGGCCCTGCCCAGCACGGATCCTCGCAGACTGAGCTTTCATGCTGAAGGAAAACACAAGAGGCTAAGAATGAGGCCCCTGTTGGGGCCCGCCATGAGTGTACCACAGAAAGCTTCAGGACAGGATGGATCTACTGAAGAGGTCGGGTGTGATTTCAACCCAGTTTTAACCCATTTGTACGGTAGATGTTTCCAGACTGACTGTGCACTTGGATATACAAGCAACATTCAAAAGACTTATTTAACTTTCAATGTAAGTCAATGGACCCAGAAAACATTGACAGCAATGATGTCCTCTCGCTTCTTTGTTTGATGTGTCTGTATCTCCTTTTGTCGGCGAAGAGCTTCCTGAACAGCTACACATCCTTTCAGACCAATAGCCAGAAAAACCTGTGTATGGTTTCAGATTTGACCCAAGAATTGAGATAAAGTTCTCCTTTGTCTCAAAGAGGAAAGCTTTAAGTGCTGTTTATCTGATGGAGATAGACTTGATGGTCTGGCAGGTCCTCCAGGTGGTTGTTAGGAGTCCCCAGTTCCTAATTATCTAAAGATTTACTTCTCGAATCTATTTTGAACTGCTGAAACATTAAGAGTTCCTTTCAATGGAACTAAAGGCCAACGACTTTCTTAACTTTCAATTTAAGTCAATGGAATCAGAAATATTGACAGCAGTGATGTCCTCTCGCTTCTTTGTTTGATGTGTCTGTATCTCCTTGTCTCAGTGAAGAGCTTCCTGAACAGCTACACATCCTTTCAGACCCATAGCATCTTCTCACAGTAGAAGCATAGCCGGAAAAACCTGTGTATGGTTTTAGATTTGACCCAAGAATTGAGCTAAATGTTCTCCTTTGTCTCAAAGAGGAATGCTTTAAGTGCTGTTTATCTGATGGAGATAGTCTTGTTGGTCTGGCAGGTCCTCCAGGTGGTTGTTAGGAGTCCCAGTTCTTAATCATCTAGAGATTTACTTCTCTAATCTATTTTGAACTGCTAAAACATTAAGAGTTCCTTTCAATGGAACTAAAGGCCGCCGACTTATATAACTTCCAATGTAAGTCAATGGAACCAGATATATTGACAGCAATGATGTTCTCTCGCATGCATGCTTTATTTTTGTTTATACATGAGTGGTTTGTGTAACTACACAGTTATTACAAACACTTAATCTTGAGTGGTACCCAGATTTGTGTTTACTGCCCTCTGTGTAGTCTTCATGAAGGCTGGCGTTCCTACTCAAATGAATAGTGCTAATAAACACTCCATCTCAGACATGTGGATAGATGGAACGACAAGAGCATTATCAGCAAAACAAGAGAGTGAAAGAGAGAAAGTGAGAGAGAGAGAAGCAGAGAAACAAGATAGACTGCTTCCTCAAAAAGAACAGCAGTCGTCCTGTCCTAGTGTAGAGTTACCCCTCATTCCTCTCCGCAGACACACAAGGACGAGAGCTCCTCACAAACAAGGCTGACAAAACGAAACCTTGACACAGTACATGTAGATACATCTTGTGTCCAAAACACAGTGCGGCACAGATCACGAAGGTTCCTGGCACAGCAAGACACTCTCAGTGTCACTGCCTTCACACAAGAGGCGCAAAGAAGTTGGACATTTATATCTGTTGGTGATGCAATCATTGCCATGAGCTGTGGAGCGTAGAAGCCAGACTGCATCCTTTTTCTATGAAACGGCAAGACCCCCACAGCGTATCCACCTTCAAATGTCCCTTCATACTTTCTGTTGAAGGAAGAGCTAACACATTCAGCAGACTCTCTCTCAAAGACAAAAGCTTTAAGCGCTGTTTATCTGATGGAGATAGTCTTGGTGATTGTTAGGAGTTGCAGTTTCTTATTTTCTAGAGATTTTTTTTCTATTTTGAACCATTTCCATTAGTAATTAAAATTAATATTGGTGCTAAAAGCTACAAACATTTACATGTTATGTCAATTTGTTTTGAACAGCAACTTAATATAATATAAATAATATATTATATACATCAATATATGTATATGCACTATATTGCAAAAAGTATACACTCATCTAACTTCACACATATGTGAACTTGAGAATATAAACCGTTCTTTATCCATAGGTTTTATATGATGTTAGTCCACCCTTTGCAGCTATAAGGGCTTCGACTCTTCTGGGAAGTCTCTCCACATGGTTTAGGAGTGTGTTTATGGGAATTTTTGACTGTTCTTCCAGAAGTGCATTTGTGAGGTCAGACACTGATGTTGGATGAGAAGGCCTGGCTCACAGTCTCCACTCTAATTCATCCCAAAGGTGTTCTGTCGGGTTGAGGTCAGGACTCAGACCAGTGCAGACCAGTCAAGTTCTTCCACACAAGACTCACTTACTCATGTCTTTATGGACAAACTCTTCCCACAAAGTAGAGAGCATGAAATTGTCCAAAATCGTTTGTTTTGAAACAAAAGAGTTTCTTTCATTGGATCTAAGGGGTCGAGCCCAACTCCTGAAAAACAACCTCACACCATAATCCCCCCTCCACCAAACTTTACACTCAGCACAAAGCAGTCAGACAAGTATCGTTCTCCTGGCAAACATCAAACCCCGACCTTTGACCGTGCTCTGTCTTTTTATGTGGCCTTGCTGTCGGTCCCAATTGCTTCCACTTTGTTATATTGACACTAAGAGTTGGCTGTGGATTATGTAGTAGTAAGGAAATTTCACTACTGGACTTGGCGGACTTGGTCTTTTAATTCTTGTTTGAGGGTTTTTTATTAATTCTTCCCCGCAAAAGTCTTCCAGTTCTGTGAGATTCCTCGGCCGTCCTGCATACACTGCTCTTTTGTTCAGATCATAGGACTGTGAGGGCCATGTTAAAACCTTTTAGCTTGTGACTTTTGAGGCAGTCTATTGTGGATTTTGAGGTGTGTTTAGGATCATAATCCTATTTTCAACTGTATCTTTTTTACAGATGATGTTATGTTTGCTTTCAGAATTTACTGGAATTTCCAAGAATCCATTCTTTCCTCTACCCATAAAATGTTCACTGTCCCATTGACTGCAACACAACCCCATAGCATGGTTGATGTGCTTAATGATTGTAGAGGTTTCCAAACATATCTTTTCTCATAAAGGCCAAAGAGTTTTCTTTTAATCTCATCGGGCCACAGTTTCTGAAATGCATCAGGCTTGTTTTGATGTTCTTTTGCAAACATCAAATTTTTTCTGCAGGTGTTGCTAAAGAGTAGAACAACTCCAGAGTCTGCTACATCTTCCTGAAAGTTTTTTGCAGTAAAGCGGGGGTTCTAATTTGACTTTCTAGCAATCCTACAAGCCTCTGAAATTTTTCTTGGTCTACCAGACTTGATCCTAACCTCCTGCTCCTGTTAACTGCCATTTCAAACTAAGGAAATGACAACCTGAAAACGCTTTGCTATCTTCTTATAGCTTCTCCTTCTTAGTCAGTCTCAACCATTTTCAGAGTTTTAGGCAGCTGCTTAGAAGAACCCATGGCTGCTGTTTTTTGGGACAAGGTTAGAGGAGTCTGGGTATATATGAAGCTTGGAAATTTGCATCTCCTGGCCTTTTCTAACTGTGATTGTGGACAAGCTGTAATCCTAACAGGCTATTTAAGGTCTGGGACCTCAGCCAAAGTGATCTGAGTGCTCAAATCTTTTAGGGTTCCCATACGTTTGCAAGGTACTTCTTTCCTTTTCTTACGCTAAAATTGTACAAAACCAAAATAATACACTGATAGTGCTTAAAAATGTTGAAAAGTTTGTTTTATCTTTTCAACTTTGTGCCTTTTAGAGAACATTACATCTTCAACCTGCTTAACTGTTCACAGTAACAGTAATCTTGACCGATGCCCAAACCTTTGCCTGCCCCTATATAGAATGGCTCATGTCACGCTCAAGTTAATCGTTAGTGTGGGTCTAGTTTTTCATGTAGGGACTTATTCATGTAGCGTCTAATGATGTTTGTCTGTGGAAGTCAGACATTGCAAAGGCCGATATTGTGGTGTGTCAATTAGTTCAGTTGATATCCGATGACATAATATGCTGTGGCCCCATCCCAATTCCACATGGCACCAAAATCTATGGCAGGTTATGGTTACTGAACTGCTGGTTGTCCAAGTGGTGCTCGGAAAATAGAGTGGACTATAGTGTGGATAGTGTAGATAATTGGTCTCCTTTTGAGGGCAAGCCTGGTCTTTTGAGTGGGGACGGTATTCACCCCTTGCAGGAGAAACTGCTCTCATTTCTTGTAGAATAGCAGACAGTCTTAGTCATCAGTGTAGGACAGCTGATGAACCAGGGCCAAGACCAGGCAGCAGACGAACAGGCTAATCATACTGTTTGCTAGCCACCTTGAGATGCTACCCATCTGAAACTGTGTCTGTTGTTAAATTCGTTGAAGGTCAGTGCCTGATACGCCATTTAGAAACCCATAGGAGTTTTTAAACTCTTCTTTTAAGATTTCCAACGCAAGTGGATCATCATTTTGATCGCCAATTAATTTATTACTCTCGACCAATAGCTGGCCTACACTAATCTTTACAGGGGGCGGGTGTGCTCTGCTCCTATCGTCCCAATCGTCCCTTGACGCTCTGAGAACTGAACCTAGGACTCTTTAAGTTCCATAAAAGGTCAAGTCACATTATTATGACCACCCGCTAATATCCAGAGTAACCACCGTGTGCAGCATGGACAGCAGATGGGCTGGGAGACTCAATAAGGTGCTGAAAGATTGTCACAGGAATCTTGAGCCATGACTGCAGTGAATCTTACCGCTGGTGGAGTTCACGTTGGGGAAGATCCATACAGCCAACACGACAATCCAGGTGGTCCCAAAGGTGCTCAGTGGGGTTCAAGTCTGAGAAGTACTTGGAAGTCTTGGTCGGCTTTTCAAACCAATGTCACACATTTCTAGCTGCGTGACGTGTTGCATTGTCTTGCTAGAAGATCCCATCTGCCCCAGGGAAGACAATAAGCATGTTCGGGTGTAATTGATCCACAAGGATGAATTCATACCCAAATCTGTTGAGAGTACCTTCCAAATGAATAAGTTGGCCCAGAGAATGCCACCAAAACATTCTCCAGACCATAACACTGCCTCAAAGCCTAGCCTCCATGCTTAATAGTTGTAGAGGTTTTCTTTTCATGAAATTCTGGACCCCTTTTTCGGCAAACATATCTTTTCTCATTGCGAGTTTTATTTTAATCTCATTGCTCCACAGTTTCTCAAATGCATCAGGCTTGTTTAGACCATCTTTTGACACTCAGGATTCCATGAAGGCCATATTTCTGCAGGTGTTGCTGAACAGTAGAACAATGTACCACAACTCAAGAGTCTGCTTCATCTTCCTGAAAGTCTTTTGCAGTCAAGCAGGGTCAATCAGGTCTGACTTGACTTTCTAGCAATCCTACGAGCAGGTGTCTCCGAAACAGCTTGTGTCACCTTCCAAAGTGATGGTCACAATGATGTGACTTGTCTATGTATAATTGTAACCTTCACATTCTTAAACCATGTCCAAGACTTAAATAACGTTCCTTTAGTCTCCTGAGTCTTTCTGGCAAAAATGAAATAAATATGGCGTGCTCTTCAAGAAAGCCTATACAAAACCTATGTAAGCCCTTAGTAAATCATGTGCCTCAGACAGAATTCATTCACACATCCATGTGATGTCAGAAGAGCAGCAAAAAGTTGGTCCCCAGACCTGTGTTCTTCATGTATTCTTGTTACATTTCACGAGACTTATCTGTATGTATTCCAGTGTTTTAAATCGTTTCTATCGGTAAGTCCTACAGCCTAGATAAAAGGCTAAAAAGAATCTTCATAGTTGCCTACGACTTCTGCACCATAATGTAGACTGGTACAGCAGGCACTGTCACTAAATGACTCAGCTTAACTCCGACTGACTCACATGGGTATATGGCCGCAGCATTAGCTTCGTAAATGACCCACAACAAATGAACTGTAGAGTTACGTTCACTGAGGACTCATAAACGACAGATGCAGACTCTGGCAACCAAAGGCATGAGGACATTAGAAGTGTTACGTCATGAAGTGGGCTGCAGTGATACTGGAATTCATATAAAAGCTACAGCCAGGCTGGGATGTTGAATTTAACTTTAATTAATTGCCACTTGTGTTTGCACGCAGTGGAATATGACCTCCGCATTTAAACCCATCCGTGCAGTAAAACACACATTAGTGAACATATACACTAGGGGGCAGTGAGCACACATTAGCCCAGAGCTGTAGGCAGCCCTATCCTCATCTCCTGGGGAGCAGCTGGGTGTTGGGTATCTTGCTTAAGTTGTATCCTGACAGTTCAAAGCAGTTCCCAGTTTATCCTAAGGGGAGAGACCAAAATCCAAAAAGACAAGCTAGCGTTGAAAAAAAGGCTTGGCTTGGCTTGGCTTGGCTTGCACTAGTGTGACAGAGTGAGGGGCTTATGAAATAATATAATTGATAATGATAATTGAGATTTATGTTAAAGTGCTGATTCAAACATTTGTCTAGTTTGCAGTCAGTCAGGTTCAAAGGAGACCTAATGTTTTGTTGCCCCCCAAGTATGTGATTAAAGTGAGTAAAAATCAAAACTTCTGTTTGAATGATGGATACATTTAGGAAAATTAATAAATGGGACATTTGAAGGTTTGTGACTTTGGTCAGGTTGAAAAATGCCCAGATGTGGTTTCAGACTCCATTAACAGCCAATGATCTAGTCCTAGAATGGAAAGAGCTGTTCTTGAATCATTTGATGAGCTCTGCTCTGATTGGCTGGTTCACAGTGAGATGCCATGATGATGGCACTGAAGCAACAACTCTAAATAGCCACAATAGCAAACCTCTGTGTAAAAGAGTTTGACCCTCATATTATTTCGTTAGCTATGTTAGTTGCTTGGGGCTGGAAGTTGTTACCTACTGTGAAACCTTCAGCTTAAGATGATCTGCTTCAACCAGCACACCATGCAGTCCAGAGTACAATGTGCAGACTGCAGAATAGTAGTCCAGGATCCTGTTAAAGATGTGGGAGCCCAAGTTCCTACTCGGCTGCTTGATTTTCCAATTTTTCATTCCACCTTAAGTGCTGCCACCATTACATTCTGGCACCTGTACAAGCTGCAAACATTTAAGGTGGAATGGAATATCTGATTAAAGAGCTGGAGAATAGGAAGCAGCCTCATTTAAAGATGAACATCAACCATGTGCTGCTGACAGTTTGGTTCTAAGTAAAGGGAATGAAGAGTGCCGACATCACCTTCACAGCCTGGAACAGTAGATTTCAGCATTTTCACTGCTGTTGCTTCGTTGCTGTTATACACTGCCTGGCTGTGGCATTGTTTCGATAAGCTTCTGCAATGCCACAAGATTTATTTTCGTCCAGTGTTGCATTAATTTGTCACCAAGATCTTGTATTGATGATGGCAGAGTCTGAATGCTGTGCAAAGCCTTCTCCAGCACATCCCAAAGATTCTCTATGGGATTAAGGTCTGGACTCTGTGGTGGCCAATCCATGTCTTATGCTTCCTCAACCACGCTCTCCCAATTTGAGCCTGATGAATCCTGGCTTTGTCATAACCTGGTCGTTCAGTATATTCAGGTAGTCAGCTGACCTCATTCTTTGAGTACATACTGTTGCTGAACCTAGACCTGACCAATTGCAGCAACCCCAGATCATAGCACTGCCTCCACAGGCTTGTACGGTAGGCACTAGGCATGATGGGTGCATCACTTTACCTGCCTCTCTTCTTACCCTAATGCGCCCATCACTCTGGAACAGGGTAAATCTGGACTCATCAGACCACATGACCTTCTTCCATTGCTCCAGAGTCCAATCCCTATGTTCCCAAGCAAATTGAAGCCTTTTTTCCGGTTAGATAAAGACATGAGAAGCAACTCATTGCACCAGTTGGGTTTAAATAACTTGTTGCCAGCTGAAAGATAATCACCCATGCAGTAATTATCCAATAAGAGGCTCGTACCAGTTTAGGATTTTGGAATGGGCTCGTTTGGCCATCATCTTGTATGAATGCAGGCTTTGAGCAACAGGGATTGAGGTAAAAATTCCCATCTTCAACTGGTTTGAAAGTGTGTTTAGAGCATCCTTCTGGTGGAAGGGAGTTGGTTGAAGGCTGAGCCAAATGGCCAAACCAAAGTGCTTAACGCAGCCAGACAGAGATACTTGCATCTATGCAGAAGCAGACATCCATTAAATCGTAGAATTAGCTCCGTAGCCAAAGCCCATTTAAACTCCACTCACCGCTGTTCAATATAGACTTTAATGTAGGCACCAAGTGCCAGGAACAGGCATTAGGACGGACTTTAACTGGCGCTGGTGTCACTCTGAGGAGGTATTAGTGGTGAAGGAGATCGGCACGGCCAGGACCTCCCACAGAGTGGGGGCTGATTCGGTCTCAGCATGCCGAGAGTCCCACTCCTCCAGCAGGGGCTTCGCTGTGACATTGAGAGGGAGCATGTGATGAGAATAGAAAGAGGAGCTAAAAGACAGGAGAGCTGCTCCTCGCACAGTCAGCCAGCTGCTGGGGTTATTAGAGAGAGAGAGAGAGAGAGCGAGAGAGAGAGAGAAAGAGAGAGAGAAAGAGAAAGGGGAAAAAGCAGACAGAGAAAAAGAGTAAGAATAGTAGTGAGAAAACAAAAAACAGCCAGAGAAAGAGAGTGAGTGAGAGACTCTTAAGTTTGTAAACAATGAAGCATTGTTTTTGAAAATAAACTATTTTGTAAACATATTCACTCCAAAATATACCACTACTTCAAAATAATCAGTCAAAATTAGATATCATTATTATTATTATTAGTAGTAGTAGTAGTAGTAGTAGTAGTAGTATTAATATTATTAATATTATAAGGTAAAATTTCAAGAAATGAAGCATTATTACAAAATAGTACATTAACATTGAGAAACAAAATTTCAGGAATAAAACCCTAATTTTGAAATATTTTGCCAAAATCAAGGAATATTTTTTTTCCACATAATCAGTAAAAGTCTCAAAAAAAAAAATAGTTTAAAATCTAGAGAAAAACTATCATTATTTCTTGATATTTAGTGAAAATCTGATATTTAGAGAAAAACAGGTGCAACTGTTTCAACATAATGAGTCAAAATTAGTGAAAATGTATTTAGTAAAAAAAAAAAAAGTGAATCATTTTTAAATATTTAATTAAAGTTAAGGTTTTGGGGAGGCCAAAATCTGTCAAAATCTCAGAGAAATGAAATTAATTAAATTATCTCGATAGAATTAAAAGCTCAAGAAATATTTTTTTTTCCTTTATATTGTTCTGCCAAAATCTAAGATTTTTTTTTACAATAATTCAAAATTTCCAGACAATAAGATATCACTTCAAAATATTCAATCAAAATCTCAAGACAGAATTCTTTAGACATAATAAGTCAAAATCTTGAGATTAGTTCACAGATGGAAGACCTGCTGCTGAAACAGAAACAGAAAGAGGAGAAACAGGTGATGTGTGAACAGGGTGATATTTTTACTTCCCCTCCTCTAATAAATACAGGGGTGCACATGCTTCACCTGCTCTGCTGCTCTGGTGCCTATAATTGTAATGGGTCAGGTGGTATTAGCGGTGCACACCCCCCTCCTCCCCCTCCCCCAACCACACAGGTTAAGATGAAACCTCACTGGAAATGATCTACATATTTCATGCCAGTGAATAATGCAGAATGGTTCTGTGTACCTGCACTTCACCACAGAGTGAGCTGGTGAGGCTGAGAGAGTGAGCGAGGGGGAAGTGAATTCTCACATGAATCAGTGCAGCGGCGGCCGCTGTGGCGGAGCAGCTCACAGGCCCACACATACGTCGATGCAGTCGATCGTTTTGGCGCAGAAATCCGGAGTCATGGCACGGCTAAATATAGAGCGGAGCTTTATGTAAGTGGAGGTGATTCACTGGCTTTCTGTAGATTTCATCTCTACAGCAAGACATCCACACAGCTGCAACCAGCCTCCGCTGCACACGCGCACACCACACGTAAACATGTGCCTCACTTCAACTCTCACAGAAAAGAAAGTTACTACTTCAGGGTTGCTGTTCAAGTGTAACTACATGCTGAATTACATACTGGTTACGCAGCCAATGACATTTCCCGTCTGCGCTACAGATTTAAAATATCTCCTCTTCTACATACAAACACAGATAGTTTTTGTGAGATGGTAATACTGCTTGATGGAGGATTTTGGATGCTTCGTAGACAAGCTCTGTGTGGGTGGATCGACGCTTACCAACAAGACAATACAATCAGACAAAGAAAACACTGATAATAAGCAGAAATAAAATACTTATTTACATACTTATATTCATTTACATGCAAACTGAGTAACAGCCACAAGGATGGAACTCCACTATCATGGCCTCCACACATTGACACTACATGGCAAGCTATCAGGGAGTTCAGGCGAGACTACATGGATGTCTACACTGGGGTTCTTGTACCCTAAGCCCCCGTCCTAAACTATACCAAACCCCTCACAGGTGACAAGAAAACACATATATAACAACATACACCCTATTTAGTGACAATAGCGTTCACACAGGTCCAACATAACATTCTAAATGGCAAGTATATACATATATGTACATGGATCATCTCTCTCACCAATGTGTTTCTCTTTGCAAGACCTGTACGGGAGTGGACCCCTCCTCCAGGATAAGAGGAGCACCTGCTCTCGCCCTCGTACTCTTAAGGACCCTCTAAGGATGACAGGTAGGTCACATTATTTATTCATATGTTTATCCGTCATAATAGTAGTTATAATAATAACAGCCTCTGAGGTTAAGTCTTTTGGGAGTCTTGGGGCTGGTGATGAGGTGTGCCACTCACCAAATCACAGTTATTGTTATATATCACAGTTATTATATATCACAGTCACAAAATATTCATATCAAAACACAGCATGGTTGTGATAACAGCCATTAACCTTCAACACTAAGCTTAATATCATTTATTCAGTGTCTACTGTATATTATTAAGTGTTTGCTATTAATTATTTAGTATTCACCATAATTATGATCTACTATGAATTATTCACTAACTACTACAGCTTGTTTAGTATTAACCATTAATTATTTAATGTTTACTCTGAATAATTTAGTATCAGCTATCAATTATTCAGTAAATACAGTGGTTTGTTTAATATCCACTATATATTATATATATTATCCAGTATATACATTTCAGTATCTACTATGAATTGTTCAGTATCTATTGTGAATTATTCAGTATCTACTGTGGATTATTTAGTTTCTAATATGAATTATTTATTATATACTGTGAATGTTTCAGCATCTACTATGAGTTATTCAATAACTACTATAGGTTATTTAGTATCCACCAAAATAGATACTGAACAATTCCTAGCTGGTACTGATTAATTTAACATTAATACTGATTCATTCAGTACCTATGCTGAATTGTTTAATATCTATTTTATTTATGTGGGAGTTTTTTATGTTCTACTATGAATGAGTGATTCACTTTCTACTGTGGGTTTTTCTAATATGCACTATGTATTGTTTATTATCTAATGTGAATGTTTTAGTATCTACTACAGATTATTCTATATCTACTATGAATTATTTAATATCCACTATATATTATTCAGTATCCACTATAAACCTTTCTGTATATACTATCAATTATTCTTAATCTACTATAAAGTATTCAATATCCACTCTGTATCTCTATATTCTATCAATGATTTAATATCCTCTATGGAATATGTAAGTATCTAATATGAATTATTCCAAATATATGATTAATTATTCAGGATCTACTATGAATCATTCAGTTTCTAATATGAATTATTTAGTTTCTAATATAAATTATTTATTATATACTGTGGATGTTTCAGTATCTACTATGAGTTATTCAATAACTACTATAGGTTATTTAGTATCCACCAAAATAGATACTGAACAATTCATAGCTGGTACTGAATAATTCAATGCTACAATGATACTATTTATGATCTACTATGAATGATTTAATGATTCAATTATTCTACTGTGGGATTTTCTAATATGCACTATTTATTGCATATTATCTACTGTGAATGTTTCAGTATCTACTGTAGATTATTCCATATGTACTATGAATTACTTAATATCCACTATCTATCATTTAATATCCACTATAACCTTTCTGTATCTACTATGAATTATTCAATATCCACTATGTATCTCTATATTCTATCAATGATTTTATATCCTCTATGGAATATCTAATATTAATTATTCCAAATATATAATTAATTATTCAGGATCTACTATGAATCATTCAGTGTGTATCTAGTATGAACTTAGTGTGATGACAAAAGTGAGGAGTGTGAAAAAATGAAGTGTGTATTTCTGTGAAGGTCACACACCTCAGGCATCAGTGGGCTGAACAGACTCTCTCTCTCAGACACACACACACAAATACACACACACACAGCCACAAGCATTCACACACTTTAAAACCTCCTCACACACATTTTGCCACCAGTCAATACAATTTCTTTTGCTGTCAAACACGTCTCCTTTCCACTCTTCCCCTCTCTCTGTCTGTCTCACTCATTTACTCTCACACACACACACACACACACATTTGACTTTACCAAAAAAAATCAGACTGTACTATACTAGTGAGGACATGTGGTCCTCACAACTATACCTCTACAAGAACACACACAACATTGTAGTTGTAACATCCTCACATGTTTTCTGATTATTGGACCAGAGGCTCACTGCTGTATAAATCCTGTGGTGCTACTGTGTATCTTACTTCTCTGATACATGTTTTTATTGCTTACGTTATTATTATTATTATTAGTATTAGTAGTAGTAGTAGTAGTAGTAGTAGTAGTAGTAATAGTATTATTATTATTATTATTATTATTATTAGTAGTAGTAGTAGTAGTAGTAGTAGTAATAATATTATTATTATTATTATTATTATTAGTAGTAGTAGTAGTAGTAGTAATAGTATTATTATTATTAGTAGTAGTAGTAGTAGTAGTAGTAGTAGTAGTAGTAATAGTATTATTATTATTAGTAGTAGTAGTAGTAGTAATAGTATTATTATTATTATTATTAGTAGTAGTAGTAGTAGTAATAGTATTATTATTAGTAGTAGTAGTAGTTATAGAATTATTATTATTAGTAGTAGTAGTAATAGTATTATTATTATTATTATTAGTAGTAGTAGTAGTAGTAGTAATAGTATTATTATTATTAGTAGTAGTAGTAGTAGTAGTAGTAGTTATAGAATCATTATTATTATTATTATTATTAGTAGTAGTAGTAGTAGTAGTAATAGTATTATTATTAGTAGTAGTAGTAGTTATAGAATTATTATTAGTAGTAGTAGTAGTAATAGTATTATTATTATTAGTAGTAGTAGTAGTAGTAGTAGTAATAGTATTATTATTAGTAGTAGTAGTAGTAGTAGTAGTAATAGTATTATTATTATTATTAGTAGTAGTAGTAGTAGTAGTAGTAGTAGTAATAGTATTATTATTAGTAGTAGTAGTAGTTATAGAATTATTATTATTAGTAGTAGTAGTAATAGTATTATTATTATTAGTAGTAGTAGTAGTAGTAATAGTATTATTATTATTAGTAGTAGTAGTAGTAGTAGTTATAGAATTATTATTATTAGTAGTAGTAGTAGTAGTAGTAATAGTATTATTATTAGTAGTAGTAGTAGTAGTAGTAGTAGTAGTAATAGTATTATTATTAGTAGTAGTAGTAGTAGTAGTAGTAATAGTATTATTATTATTATTATTATTATTATTATTATTATTATTATTATTATTATTATTATTAGTGGTAGTAGAGATGTTGTTGTTTTCTTTGATGTTTTGTTCATTCATTCATTTTCCATGATGCTTATCCTTCTGGGTACTGGAGCCTATCCCAGCACTAACTGGGCAGAAGGCAAGAAACACCCTGGACACAGGACAGACACAAAGGCATGTACATTCACACACACTCACACCTGGGGGGAAATTTAGGAACACCCATAGAAAAGAGGAGCTAAAAGACAGGAGAGCTGCTCCTCACACGACCAGCCAGCTGCTAGGGTTATTATAGAGAAAAAGAGAGAGAAAGAAAAAGTAGACAAAAGGAAGAGACAGTGAGAGAGAAAGGGTGGAACAAAGAGTAGAACAAAGACCCCACGTGGCCCGGCCGGGAATCTAACCCAAGCCCTTCTTGCTGTGCGACAGCGATACCCACTGTGCCTATTATCACTATTATTACTGTCCTTTATTATGTCAGTCTTCTTTCCAATGCAGTTTGTATGTTTGCGTTATTATTAACTATTATAAACTATTATAAACTATTATTTGTTAGTAAACAAAAGTATTTGTCTTTATGATAATCAGCCAAACACCCACACAACAATAAAACATTCACTAACACATTAATTAAATTAAATTATTAAGGCAATGCGGTTACTGTCAGAGAGGCAGTACAGTCTGAATAATGAGGTCCCACAAAGCAAACACACACTACTGTTTATTGTCTTTTGTGGCCAGAAGACGATTCAGATGAAGCCATGTTTCTGATCTGAGAACAGCTTTATATTGAGTGAAATATATCACATACACTTAAAGTAGCAATTTGAAAGATGACACACCCTGTCAAATTCCTACTCCAAGCAACAGGGGGCAGCACATCACCTTTGTCCCTCCTTACATTTACAGCATTTACACAGGTGCTTTGTGTTCGGTCAGAGTATGTATCTCTAGCTAGTACAAACAGGTTCAAGTCCAAACTACCCTTGAGCTCAAACACTGCCAGAAACGAGGGCCAGTGCTGATTCCTATAGAGAAGAAACTATAATACAGGATTAGATACAGTACAAGTACAAAACATAGTAATACCCAGCCAGTGTTCATACCTAGAAGATAGAAGTGTTAGGCACGGCTGTATAAGTGCAATATAATTCATTTCAATAACACATTAGATTAGCATTAGTGTTTCTACACCCTCTTCACTCCTTAGCAGTCTAGAAGAAGCATTATTAGCTTAGCAACAATCTTCAATCATCCCTTTACTCTCCAAGAGTGTCTCCAGTGATGGAAAGAAGCACCAATGTTAACTCTTGTTGTGCTTCTATTTGTATTACTTCTTTTGTTTACTGCTGAATGGAGTTTCTTGCCAAGAGCTTCAGCCATCGGTGCCTTTACTGTCCCTATTAGTGGCTACCTGCATTGGCGTAGAAACCGGTGGGGATGGGGGGGACGTGTCCCACCCTATATCAGAAACAGGTAGATTTGTCCCACCCAAAATTT
This sequence comes from Megaleporinus macrocephalus, assembly GCA_021613375.1. Taxonomy (NCBI): domain Eukaryota; kingdom Metazoa; phylum Chordata; class Actinopteri; order Characiformes; family Anostomidae; genus Megaleporinus; species Megaleporinus macrocephalus. The sequence goes on along the minus strand of CM038719.1, from coordinate 33,404,443 downwards.
AAACCACAGAAAAGCAGAAACAGTGTTTAAAACACCTAATTTTAAAAGCGCGTTTGGCAATTCACGCACTGTGTTTGTTGTTAGCAACTGGCTCTGGTTGTTAGGTGGTCTTTCACTTTGTTTTAAGGCTTGTGTTGAGATGCCTGTTCAGAAATATCCTGCAGTCGGGTAGCTCGCGCCAGCTTTAAACGCCAGGTCAGTGATGAAAGTGATGGATAGCAAAATTTACTGTAATGAAAACAGCTTTAGTATAATGTGTTGTTATAGTAACAGACTAGGAAGGTTTGGGTTAGCTAATGTTTATATTAACTTTTGTTAGAAAGCACATTACTCTCTTGCCACGTCCCAAACTGCAGAATGCTACTACACTAAAAATGTAAAATAATAAAATATAATAAATAATATAAATAAATGAATGAATGAATAAATAAAAGGACTGCATCGTTAGAAGTGTTTTCAGTAGTGCAGTATGTAATGCTCCAGAGGGTGCTTTTTGGGACACAGCCTTACTGTCTAACATTAATGTTAGTCTTGTCTAGTCAGGAAACCTCAACATACATTTTTATTATCATTTCATTTCAGCATTATGCCACCAAAAAATATATATATATTTTTGGTTATATATGTATATAATCTAGACATTGCATGTATAATTTAAAAGTTTTCTGATAACAGTACCATGTAATGTGGAGGATCTAGTTTAGTTTGTAAAGTGATCTTTAATTGGATTTATCTAATAGTAAACAGACGTACAGATAATGTTGTATTTTGTTTATTTATTTGTAATTTACTGTAATTCCACCAATTTTGTTCTACGTCACTATACATACAGTGATTTACTACCTTACCTACAGTGGAATCAGCTTATAGGTAATATTTTAGGGGATAGGGTGGGCTTTGATTAATATTAGCAAATGTGTCCGCCCCCAATGTCAAACCAACTCCTACACCCTTGGCTACCTGTGATTAAATTATATATCTAGGAGCAAATCTTCAACATGATTGACAAGAGGTTAGATTAAGTCATGTTGGACTGATTCCACTCCACACTACACTGTCTCACTATTACCTCTAGGGGTACAAAGTGGTACTACAAAACAGGACAGGCTGGAGTTAGCTGGGTAGCACAATAAGTTCGGTAAATATCTTTGACACACCGCCAAAATTGTTATTACTTCTCATTCTGGTGATCATTTGAGTTCATTTTAAATTAGAAATAGAAATAAATAAATAAATTAGAAATAAATTAGAAATTTAAATTGTGATTAACCGATGAACAATGACCTAAAACACATAGATAGTCCTATTTCCAAAGGGTGTGTGTGATATTACAGTGTTATTGTCTTCTTTCATCTGCATATTTGATTTATTATCAGCTATTGTTTCATGTTTGTTGGTTTATTGTTGTTTTGATATTGTTGTTTGAGTGCATGCAACATCAAAATATTTATTTTCTGATCATCCTTACACGGACATCTGACCACCGCCATGGGCTAAACACACACATGCACATCAGTCCTCATGCACATCAGTCTGCTGGTTGATCTTATCCGCAGTTAGTGAAGTGTGAAGTGTGTGTGTGCCTTTTCAACCGCTCCGTCTCATCTGAAGGTTCAGCTCCAGTATGTTCTTTCTGTTGAATCAGTCACAGCATGCATGCTAAGTGTAAATGCTACTTCAAATCAGGAAAATTCATTGCTGCCATTTCAAATGTGTTTATTCGTGTGGAAAAATACGTCCAACGCTGTCAGGGTGTAACATATGGGCTAAGTGAGAGTAATAAGGAATACCTGCACCTACTGTCAGAGTGAACAGATCTACTCACTCCACCAATGATCAGTGAACTAGTCTATAATATATTAACGTGACACTTTATCTCTGTTTAAATTAAACAGAGTGTCATACCGTAGCAGGAATGACATAACAAGCTTATTAGAGATGATCAAACAACTCCAGACAAGAGACATGTGTTTATTTAGTCATGTGTTTAGCACAATGCTAATTGGTGCAGTATACAATTTATTTACCTTGTGCTTCCACTCACTGCCCCCCTTCTGGAAACACCTACACTGTCCTTTCACTGTCTGATTACTTTATTAAAAATATCTACCTTGTACTTCCACTAACTGGCCACTTTATTAGAAACACTAACACTGTAATCTCACTGTCTGATTACTTTATTAAAAATATCTACCTTGTACTTCCACTAACTGGCCACTTTATTAGAAACACTAACACTGTATTCTCACTGTCTGATTACTTTATTAAAAATATCTACCTTGTACTTCCACTAACTGGCCACTTTATTAGAAACACCAACACTGTACTCCCACTAACTGGCCACTTTATTAGAAACACCTACCCTGTACTCCCACTAACTGGCCACTTTATTAGAAACACCTACCCTGTACTTCCACTAACTGGCCACTTTATTAGAAACACCTACCTTACATTTAGAAATCTGGCCACTTTATTAGAAACACCTACCTTGTACTTTCAATCACTGGCCACTTTATCAGAAACATCAACGTCATATTTCCTGGCCCCTTTATTAGAAACACCTATCTTGCATTTAGAAATCCGGCCACTTTTTTTAGAAACACCTACCTTGCATTTAGAAATCCGGCCACTTTATTAGAAACACCTAGCTTGCATTTAGAGATCCGGCCACTTTATTAGAAACATCTACCTTGCATTTAGAGATGCGGCCACTTTATTAGAAACATCTACCTTGCATTTAGAAATGCGGCCACTTTATTAGAAACATCTACCTTGTATTTCCACATACTGGCCACACACCCTCCTTATACTTGCATTTACTGGCCACAATATTAGAAACACCTACCTTGTACATCCACTAGTTGGTCACTTTATCTGAAACACCTACCTGTACCTCCACTAACTGGCCACTTTATTAGAAACATCAACATTATATTTCCTGGTCCCTTTATTAGAAACACCTACCTTGTACTTCCACTAACTGGCCACTTTATTAGAAACACCTACCTTGCATTTAAAAATCTGGCCACTTTATTAGAAACACCTACCTTGCATTTAGAAATCTGGCCACTTTATTAGAAACATCTACCTTGTATTTCCACATACTGGCCACTTTATTAGAAACACCTACCTTGCTTTTAGAAATCTGGCCTCTTTATTAGAAACACCTACCTTGCATTTAGAAATCTGGCCACTTTATTAGAAACACGTTCCTCGCATTTAGAAATCTGGCCACTTTATTAGAAACATCTACCTTGTATGTCCACATACTGGCCACTTTATTAGACACACTTTACCATATACTTGCATTTGTTGGCCACTTTATTAGAAACACTTTACCATATACTTGCATTCACTGGCCACTTGTGTTTACACAAATTGACCATAGTATTAGAAACACCTACCTTGTACATCTACTAGTTGGTCACTTTGTCTGAAACACCTACCCTGTACCTCCCCTAACTAGCCACTTTATTAGAAACACCTAGATTATATTTGTATTCACTTGCCACTTTATTAGACACACCTATGTTATATACTTGCATTTGTTGGCCACTTTATTAGAAACACTTACCATATACTTGCATTCACTGGCCACTTTAAAAGAAACATCTACTTTGTGCTTTCACTAACTGACCACTTTATTATAAACACCTACCTTGTACCTCCACTAGCTGCTCCACTAGATGCTCACTTTATCTGAAACACCCAGCTTATACTTCCACTAACTGGCCACATTAATAGAAACACTGACACTACCCAAAATATCCAAATAAGCTCTGCTGACCACTGATGAAGGTCTAGAAGATAGCTAACACAAACTGTGCATCAAAATATGAGCTACAGTCGCTAACTGTACACCAGCAAAGTGGAGCTACAGGGGAGGGGTTTCCAATAAAGTGGCCAGCAAATGTAAAAAAAAAAAAACACAGAGTGAAACGTGTGGTTTAGTGTTGTGTAGGTTAGAGAACCGAGCCTGTGTACTCATCAGGCTGAATGAGGCTGCTTGTGTGTGTTAAGCACTGTAAGATTTCCAGCTGATGAGGGCAATTAAAAAGCACTAATCATAATCTAAACGAGGGAATTACACAGGTGTTAGCATCACCGCTCAGAGCTAAACTCCGCTCTGAAACAGGGAGCACGGCCAAGTTCACTGAACTGCAACTACTCTTATTTTTAGCCTGCTTACATTTAACATACCCTCATTATAATGTCTCTCGCCCTCGCTTTCTCTCTCTCTCTCTCTCTTTCGCTATTCTCTCCCTTCCTTTCTTTTTTCTCTCTTTCTTCTTTCGTTCTTTACTCTCTCTCTTTGTCTCTTTCTCTCTCTCTCTCTTTATTCTCTCTTACAGGAGAAGCGAGAGAGAGAAACAGGGGGGAGGCCTTGAGACCAAGCTAAAAATATCTGGATGCAGGAGCCGACGCATTCATGCTCACATGGTGGGCACACACACACATAGGCGTCTGGTCTGAAACATTCTGTCTGAGACACATACACACACACACACACACTCACCATCAGCGTGTAGCTGGACAAGCTTACCGGGCATCACACATGGTTCAGATGCAGAAAAACAGAAATAAAAGGAAAAGACGTGAGTGAGCAGTGTAAACCTTTGACTTCATAATGATTCAGTTCACATACTAAATGATTTGTTATAAAATGATACAGTGATTCATAAAGTGACCACAGATTACTCCTCCATCATAAATCAACAATGCTAGACAACAAAGGGAGCAAACACAGAGGTATATAAGTACAATGGGGGACTAGGAACACCTGGGACAGGGAGGAGACACAAACTTGGACCAGGTGATGGGTGTGACAATAGGGCAGAGACAAGGAGGGGCAAAGTACCAAAACAAACGTTAGCACAAGGATCATGACACAAGACTGATAACAAGGGCAGAGAACAGACAGAAGGAAAAGCATACCATGACACCCTGTAGAACAAACAGCTTGTGGAATACTCTAGCCCGGATATGGGAATAGACATTATATATATTAGAAACAGATTACAAATATACTGCCATACTGTCTTCACTTATTCCAAACATCAAGGAGTGAAACACAACGAGTCCTGTGGATTCCAGGACATCTCAATTAACCTCTTGGACCCCCTAAATGCCTGTTTCAGCCAAAAAAACACTGCAGCATTGGCCTGCCACAAGGTGGCACCGATTAACTGATCATGTGAGTGACTGACAGTGTAGAAGGAGTTTACTGGTATTGACTGACAGTGTAGGAGGAGTTTACTGTGATTGACTGACAGTGTAGGAGGAGTTTACTGTGATTGACTGACAGTGTAGGATGAGTTTACTGTGATTGACTGACAGTGTAGGAGGAGTTTACTGGTATTGACTGACAGTGAAGGAGGAGTTTACTGTGACTGACAGTGTAGGAGGAGTTTACTGGGATTGATTGACAGAGTAAGTGGAGTTTATTGTAGTTGACTGACAGTGTAGGTGGAGTTTACTGGGATTGACTGACAGTGTAGGAGGAGTTTACTGGTATTGACTGACAGTGTAGGAGGAGTTTATTGTAGTTGACTGACAGTGTAGGTAGAGTTTACTGGTATTGACTGACAGAGTAGGTGGAGTTTATTAAAGTTGATTGTCAGTGTAGAAGGAGTTTACTGTGATTGACAGTGTAGAAGGAGTTTACTGTGACTGACAGTGTAGGTGGAGTTTACTGGGATTGACTGACAGTGTAGGAGGAGTTTACTGGTATTGACTGACAGTGTAGGAGGAGTTTACTGTGATTGACTGACAGTGTAGGAGGAGTTTACTGGTATTGACTGACAGTGTAGGAGGAGTTTACTGTGATTGACTGACAGAGTAGGTGGAGTTTATTGTAGTTGATTGTCAGTTTAGGAGGAGTTTACTGGGATTAACTGACAGAGTAGGTGGAGTTTATTGTAGTTGATTGTCAATGTAGGAGGAGTTTAATGTTATTGAATGACAGAGTAGGTGGAGTTTATTAAAGTTAATTGTCAGTGTAGAAGGAGTTTACTGTGATTGACAGTGTAGGAGGAGTTTACTGTGATTGACTAACAGTGTAGGAGGAGTTTATTGTAGTTGACTGACAGTGTAGGTAGAGTTTACTGGTATTGACTGACAGAGTAGGTGGAGTTTATTAAAGTTAATTGTCAGTGTAGAAGGAGTTTACTGTGATTGACAGTGTAGGAGGAGTTTACTGTGATTGACAGGGTAGGAGGAGTTTACTATGATGTTTCTTTTTCCTGTGATTATTACAATACCGCTGATCACATTTTATACATTTAAATATATGATATAAATATTAGAATGTAGTTTAAGTACATTAGTTAAGTTATACATATACAAGACACTCTGGTAAAGTACAGATACAGCTAATTGTACTTAAGTACAGTACTTACGTAAACATTCTTCATTACTATCCACTCTGTCTCTGAGGAGCTCACTTCGGAGAAGGCCCAACGGCTGCTGACAATGTCTGTAATTCATGGTTTGGTTAAGCTTAATTGCGCGGCTGAAGGTTTTGCCATGGCCGGCGCAGCTTCCCAACATAAACATCAGCAAAAATCTACTGATACACAGCAGCACATGCAAGACAACAAAACAGAACCTTCCTGCCAAGAAGAACAGGTGAAAATCCCACAAATAAGAACTAAATGATTTCAAATGATTTCATATGTCCTGTGATATCAGCCAAAAGGGAGTGGTATAAAGTACTGACCATGCAGGGTGACTAAACTTGCTTGGGGCCCTTTTCTTTTCTTTGTTATTTTAAAACGATAAATTATTAATTTAAATAAAACCTTAAATATTAAGTGGTTCTAATATGCGCTCTGTGTGGAGTGTTTCCTCCCTCAGTCCAAACACATGCATGATGGGTTGATTGGTCACTCTAAATTGCCACTAGGTGTGAGTAAGTGTTGGCCATGTGATGGACTGGCGAACTACACCCGGCCTTCGCCCCCATGACTCCGACTAGTGGGATTAAGCGGCAGATAATGGATGGATATAATGGATGGATGGTTCTAATATGTTTTTCTCTTCTCTTGAATGTGTTTTTTGTGAAGTTATAAAGCCCAAAGTACACAGCAGGGGGATAAACCTTTTTCTCTGTTACAAGGTGATGTCATCTCCTAACCTAACCCTTCATTCCTATTGCCCTGGGCATACAATTCACAGAGAGCTAAAACACTAAAAACTGACCGGCTCCAGTCTCGCTTGTGAAAGACCTACCAACATCTTCTACCTGACCAGTCAGAGCACACTGGGCTCATTGGGAGGCGGGGCTTAAAGGCACAGGAGCATCTTAGACTGAGGGTATAAGGGTTAGACAGTGTGAGCAGGGTATTATGTTTTACCTGCTTGGCTATTCACAATAACAAAGATCTGGACCAGGGTACCCAAACTTTTGCATACCACTGTGTATCTGACATAGGAGACCAGCGAGGAACCTAGTCGCCATGGTATCGAAATCTGTGCACCCTCTACTCTCCAGGGAGACGAACTCTGACCCCACGAAGCTGATTACCATTCGCACGCACACAAATAAGCCCTCAGACAAAGAACATACATACACATGCAGCCTTTCTCTCTCCCCCATTCTTTCTTTATCTTTCTTTCTCTCTGTCCGCTCTCGTCTGTTTTTCTTTTTTATCCCCCTCTCTTTCTCTTGCTCGGCCTCTCTCATGCATAAAGCATGACAATGTGAACAGCCCCGGGTGTGTGAGTTTGTGTATGCATGCTTAAAAGAAACAGAGAGAGAAAGAAAAACAGAGAGAGGGATAAAGACATAAACAAAAGGGGAAAAGAGAGGGAGAGAAGGAAAAAAGAAGACAAATAGAGAGAGAATGAAGAGAGGGAGATAGAAAGAAATTAAAAGGAGAAATACACGAAAAATAAAGAGAGAAAAGGGGGCAGAGATCAAAGAAAGTTTGAGAGCGAGACTATGGAGAGTGAGACAGGAAAAGGAGAGAGGGGGTATATAGAGAGTAAAGAGAAGGGTGTAGAGAGTGAGAGAGATGATACTGAGAGGGAGAGAGAAAGGGTTAAAGAGGGGTAGTGTGTGTATATATACAGGGAGAGTGGGGGAGAAAGAGTATAGTAAGGGAGTATAGAGAGAGAGAATACAGAGAGTGAGATATAGAGAGAGTTGAGAGAAAGAGAGAAAGAGAGAGAGTATAGAGATATAGAGATGGGTGTAGAGAGTGAGAGAGATGATAGTGAGAGGGAGTATAGAGAGAGAAAGGGTGAGAGAGGGCTAGAGTATGTATATATATTCAGAGAGAGTGTATACATATATATATATATATATATATATATATATATATATATATATATATATATAGAGAGAGAGAGAGAGAGAGAGAGAGAGAGAGAGAATATAGAGATATAGAGATGGGTGTAGAGAGTGAGAGAGATGATAGTGAGAGGGAGTATAGAGAGAAGATAAAGAGAGGGAGAGAGAGGATAAAGAGAGGGAGATTTAAAGAGAGAGAAATTAAAAGGAGAATACACAAAGAATAAAAAGAAAAAGGGGGGAGAGATCAAAGAGAGTTTGAGAGAGTATAGAAAGGGGGTATAGAGAGAGAGAATTGAGAGAGAGAATAGAGAGAGAAAGGGTGAGAGAGGGATAGAGTATATAGAGAGAGAGGGGTAGAGAGAGGTGAAAGAGGCATGTAAGCTGTGGTATCAGTCAGATGCTGGATTAGAGGGTTCAGTAAAGAACTGATTCTCTATCACAGCTTTATTCCAAACCCTGCTCAACTGAAAGCTCTGGAAAAGAACAACGCAGAAGAATCAAGGAAGCGTCTGACATTTTCAGCATGCCTATATTTACTCCTTCCATTTACACACAGAAAGTAGTTACTCCTCAGTCCCGCATGTTTGGTCCACGGCCAGCAGCTAAACACTCCTCACTACTCTGTCTTTCTACATACAGACTCTCTCTCTCTTTTAAACATTCAGTAGTTCCATCCGGGTGTTATACAGAAACAGCTCAATGTACAGTGTTGTGATTTGAAAGTGGTGTCTATGTTGATGAAAGGTTACACTGTTGGGACAGACTGACCTCTGAGCCTGGGGTGATTACCAGTTTGATCTCCAGCGAGTCCGAGACAGCATAATTGGCCTTGGCATGTCTGAAGGCCTATTGTTGTACAAGACCCCATAGAAACCACACCACAGGTGGCCCACAGATTCTAAAATCATCTTTATCACCTACTTGATCTTTTTCACACTTGTTTTTTAACTCCCTGTTCCATCGAAAGAAGTCAGAAACACAGCCTTCGCGATTGGTCCACAAGCCAGGAACACAAATTCTGACTGGTCAACAAGGCAGGAAGACAGCTTTTGATTTTGACTGATCAGTAAGTCATGAACATAGCTTTTGATTGGTTGTCAAGCCAGGAACGTGGCCTCTGACTGGTCAGTATGCCAGGAACACAGCCTCTGATTTGTTGACAAGTCAGAAAGACAAACTCTGATGGACCATTCAGTCGGGAAGACAGCTTGAAGTATACAAACCCAAAAGTACTCTCCAAGCACTTTGGGGCCAAGCAGTAGTGCCCAGAATAGGAACCAAAAACAGGGCAAGGCAGCATTCGATTATTATGCTTCCAACTGCTAGAACAAATATATGCTATATCCTAATGTAGCCCTTTTCAAGTGCAGTTTAAAGACATTCTTGTTTTCTTGTTTTCTTACACTACTTGATTTTGTTATACTTTATTTTAGACTTATTTTATATTGTTTACTCTTTTATCTGTAGCATTTGAACTGTATTTTATTTTATTGTATCTGTCATTGCAAATGCAAGTGCATGATCTCGCTATATCATAAAAAACTTTATAATTTTCTATCATTTAAAAGAGATTTATTATGTGCTTTGATTTTGACTGGTCACTAAGCCAGAAACACAGCCTGTGATTGGTTGACAAGCCAAGAACGTGGCCACTGACTGGTCAGTATGCCAGGAACACAGCCTCTGATTTGTTGACAAATCAGAAAGACAAACTCTGATGGATTGCCAAGTCAGGAAGACAGCTTTGATTGGTTGACATGTCAGGATCACAGCCACTGATTGCTTCTGCAAGGCAAACAATTGCACCAATTGCACTTCCAGGAAGTAAGTCAAGAAGTAAGCATGCCGCTATCCCAAGATATACAACCCCAATTCCCAAAAAGTTGGAAAGCTGTGTAAAATGTATTTGTGTACGACATCCTTTGATGTTGCATACTGCATTGTTGACCTGAGAGGGTTAAAAGAAGTCTTTATTAGTCTAGCAGTGGCTTTCTGGCATCAGTGGTCCACTGAAAACTGCTATGATTAACCTCTTTCAAAAAAGGGCAATTTCGATGTTTCTGTCCTTAACAATTACTGACCCATTCACGAAAAAGCCGTCTTCACTCAGCTCGGCATGTGTGTAAATGAATACTGTTGTTATGACGACTTACAGTCAGCTCTCCATTCACATCACAGTACAGAGAGTGCCCTTATTAAGGTCTTAAATGACTTTTGAATGAACACAGATGCTGGTACAATGTCTACACTTGGGCTTCTTCATCTTAGAGCTACATTTGATAATGTTGATCTTAACAAAGTGGGTAGGGCTTCCCGGAGTGGGTTCAGATCATATTTGCCATCAACAACCACAAGCCTAAATGGCAAACCTGTGGTTTACCACAAGGATCCGTTCTTGGGCCTTTACTGTTCAATATCTACATGCTACTATTGAGCCAAATCTTTAAAAAGCATCAAATATCTTATCTCAACTATACAGAGGTAAAAGGCTCAGAGGTAAAAGAGGCAAAGCGAAAACTGAGATAGTTGTATTTGGTAGCAAGGAGCAAAGACTTGAGCTCAGAACTCATTTTTACCACCAGAACTCTGAGGCTAAAGATCAAGTCAGCATAACAATTGGTCTAAATTTCAGCAGCCAACAACAAAAGCAGCCTGCTGCAACGGTCATTTCACTGGCCTTCCCAAAGACCATAATGAGACAGCTGCAGCTTATTGACAACGCAGCTGCCAGAATGCTTACATGAACTAAGAGCTCCGAGAACTTCACTCCAATCCTCCAAAGTCACCGGACCGGCTACCAATGCACCACAGAGTTGACTGTAAAGTGCTTGTCATTGTGTAGTAATCTCTGAATGGTTCAAACGTATTGCTGCTCGAAGTATACAAACTCAAAAGTACTCTCCAAGCACTTTGGAGTCAGGCAGTTAGGAGCGCCCAGAATAAGAACCAAAGAGGTCGTGGCAGCATTATGTCATTATGCTGTCAACTGCTAGAACAAACTTCAGATGAGGTCATATATGCTCCTAATCATGGCTGGATTACTGACTGGGCTAGTGGGGCCAGCCTATCAACATTAATGATACAATATATTTTTTATTTCTGAGGGCCCTCCATTTTAAGTATCCTCTGACTTTTAGGGACTTTGATCCCAGGGCCTCTTGGGGGCCCTAGCCATGCTTTTGGGGCCCCTAGCCATGCTTTTCGGGCCCCTAGCTATGCTTTTGGGCCCTAGACATGCCTTTGGGCCCCTTATGAAATTGGCGAGGCGTTGTGGCATGGCTCTGACTTCGACTTATGGCTATTAGGGGTCCTAGGAAAGAGGGGGGCATAATTTTAGAGGGCCCTGGTTATGAGAGCCCCTACCAGGGGGCCCTAGAGAACAGCAGGGCATACCACTAGAGGGCCGTTGATCACGAAGGGCATGGGTTGGCGGGGCCCAGACTATCCTTAATCCGTCCTTGCTCCTAATGTAGCCCTTTTCAAGTTCAGTTTAAAGACATTCTTGTTTTCTTGTTTTCTTACACTACTTGCTTTTGTTATACTTTATTTTAGACTTACTTTCAGACTTACTTATTTTATTTTATTGCATCTGTCATTGCAAATGCAACTGCAGGATCTCGCTACGTCATAAAAAACTTTATCATTTAATATCTTTTGAAAGAGATTTACTATGTGTTTCTGTTTTTACATGTTGTGTTAAAGCTTTCTGTGTATATTCTTATGACCACTCTGAAATTTCCTGCTCCAGTCTAGCTTGCAAAGTTTTTTACCTGACTTTCAGGATCAGACTCTGGCCCAAACTAATACAGCAGAACCGTCATCATTGTAAGAACATCTACAGCGTAGTGACAGGAGTATGCCATAAGTATGACTGGTATATGACCAGTCAGAAAAGAGTGAGCTAGCTGACCAAACAGTGTGCACCAAGCTTTTCAGCAGGCAGAGCTTAAATACATAGGTGTTTCACCTACTTTGTTCCGAAAATATAATTATAAACATTAAAAATGAGCATACTAGTTCCACTTTAATGCTATTACTTTTCTGTATTTGTGTGAAGCGCTTTGAAAGCTCTACCCAAAAGGTGAGCGTCATTGTGTTATTTCCACCGTGTCGGGTGATTTTTAGGTAGTATTTTGGAGATGGAGTTGTGACTATGTCTCAATAACAACCCAGCCAATGGGTGTATCGGTATAGACTTTATTAGGCTTTATTAACTCAAACTAGGGTGTAAAATGTGAACACAAAGCACAGAGCTGGGCCCACAGAAGAGGGAGTCCCGGGAGACTAGGTCCAAGGCTGCCTGGGGGAGCGGCTACTGGAGCAGGTGAGTTGGGTGGTGTCGGTGTAGCCGCTGATGGAAGCCGCGGGCATTGGTGTAGCCGCTGATGGTAGCCACAGAACCCCCAATGGAGTAGGCCCTTGAGTGCTGGGGAGAAAACCAGGACCTAGGCCCTGTCTGAAGACTTCAAACCATCGGAGGTTATTCCTTGCGTCGTTCCGGAGCTTGCCAGGAGAGGATCCCGTGGGGAAGAGATGCCAGGAGTAAGCTCAGATGACAGGAGGTGAGTGTTCAGGCAGATCGACAAGTCCAATGGCCTCGAGGGCTCCAGGGAAGACGGCAGGACCCAGCTGTGGAGATAAGGCGTTAGCTGGACCTAATGGGAAGTCGGTCAGACGCTGGCCTGTGACCACGGCAGAGGTTAGGAGCTGTTACGTTCAATGCAATGCACTGAATGCGGTGCTAACAAGCTACTGCTGTGAGCTGTAATGAGTGGCAGGTGTGTGTGATGACTGAGTATGTGAGCACATGCAGGAGGGTGTGTGTGTGTCCAGGGCTACCTAGTATTCTGGAGACTAAGACCTCTGCAGGCACTGGGGGAAAGTGCTTAAAATGGGTTAATTTTCAACAACAACAGCATGACAGGTTAATAGCTTCTCACCAGACAGCAGAACAGAACCACCACAAAGCAGGTATTACTTGGGTGGTGATCATTCTTAGCTCTGCAGTGACCCTCAAGAGGTGGTGGTTGTGTTGTGCTGGTGTGAGTGGATCACACACAGTAGAGCTACTGGAGTTTTAAACACCTCAGTGTCTCTGCTGGACCGAGAATAGTCCACCAATCAAAACTATCCAGCCATGAAAACTGGGCCAACAAGGTAGGACTGTCCAATAGAGGGGACAGTGAGTGGACACAGTGTTCACAGTGATGATGTTTGTTTTTTCATTCAGTGAAGAATGAACTTTACCCACAATGCAAAGGACTTCAGGCATTTTTAAAGGATCAAAAACAAAAAAAAAAGGATTTTGTTCTGATAGCAGCAATGACCACATCGTAGGGTACTGTTTATGATCCAGCCTGCTGGGATATTCATTTAATTCAGTGATGCTGTGTCAGTATTAACCAGCGTGTGTTCTGTTATAGTGACCCAGCATTCGGTTATAGAACTCACCCACGTAGAGTTGTTTTTAACCCATATATTTTTTTAGAGTGTAGGTTGTCAGTCCTGGATAGGGTTGGATATCATCCACTGCTTCTTCTTTGTAAGCGTTTTTTATTGGGGTGGTGATTCATCAATTTGATTCTCTGCATGCATTTAGCTTCAAACTGCATTATTATCACTGCCATAAGCAGCTCAGAACGCGGCCAGAAAAGCGGAAAGTTTCTGCGGTTTCTGTGGGTTTTTGAATGACAACGCTGTGGGAGTGTTTGGCGCGTGCTTCTAGTGGCATGAGGCTCGTGACACGCAGCAAAAACAGACTCAGCTGGAAATAAAAGACTGCACTCTCTGCAATCACACTCAGCCCTAGTGTTTAACTCCAGACATAAAACGCAATTGTGCTGGCTAACTAAGTAAATATCACATCTGATTTTAAATCTAAGAAATAGAACGTCTCCCTTACAGTCTTCTGTTGAAGGCTCTTTCAGCCAATGCGTTTCAGTGCAGCCAGGACTGAATGAAGAGGAAGTAAATGGTTTTTTGAAATGTTGTTCTGCATTTAAGACACATTTTATTTAAATGTCATTCGAAAATGAACATGTAATAGTATATAACAGTGTTTTAATGCAGACAGCTTTGCATTATAAGTAGTTTTTGCTCAGCAAATATCCCCCCAATGACCAGTTTCTGAAAGCACTTCAATGGGATTTCCAGTGTTATGTTAGTCTCGATCTAAAGATGCCACCATACTTAGGGTAAGGAGGCCTAGAACTCCCAGATACAGTCAGATATGCTCCTCATGTAGTCCTTTTTAAGTCTTTTATGGCAAATGCAAGTTTAGGATCGTAGTATATCATCAAACTTATTATTTAATATAATATACGTGTATAGCATTGTTTAGTCCCCAATGACCTCAATGATCTAATGCAAGTTTTTGGAAGCACCTCAATTCGATTTCCTTTGTTATGTTAGTCTCAAGCTAAGGATGCCACCTGTTCACTTTCCCATACTGGAATCAAAGGTGACTATCATATATGCTCCAAATGAAGCCCTTTCTAAATCCAGTTTAAAGACATTCTTGTTTTCTTACACTACTTTATTTTATTTTTTATTGTATTTTCTATTTTACTTTATTTTATTAAAACTATCGCTGCAAATGCAAGTTCATGATTGTAGTATATTATAAACCTTATTGTTTAATATAATTTATATATAACAGTTTAGTTCCCAATGACCCCACTGACCTATTGCTAGTTTCTGGAAGCAGTTTCCAGTGTCCAGTGATTTCCAGTGTTATGTTAGTCTCAAACTAAAGGTGCCACTTGATCCCAATCCCATACTAAGGTTACATGTGCCTGGAACTCCCAGATGAGGTCAGATCCTAATGTAGCCCCTTTTAAGTCCAGTTTAAAGACATGCTTGTTTTCTTACACTACTTTGTTTTATTTTCTATTGTACTTTCTTTAGCATTTTATTTTATTATAACTGTCATTGCAAATGCAATTGCAAGATCGTAGTATATCAAATACGCCAGTTTCTGGAAGCACGTCAGTGTGATTTCCAGTGTTATGTTAGTCTCAGGCTAAAGGTGCCACCTGTTCACTCTCCCATACTGAGGTTAAATGTGCTACAATGCTTTTTTAGCATTTAAATTCTTCTCTAAAGTTCTACATAGAAGATCTGTGACTTTGGTTAAAAATTTGAGTTTTTTGTTATTTGTATGAAATAAGTTGATCTGATTGGATGTTTTACAGTGAAACGCTTCAAAATTTCACAGAAGCAACATGTTGAAATAGATTAAATAAAATGCACCTTCATGTAAATAAGCTCTGTCATCATACTATTTAGTTAGCCATGTTAGTTATTTGGAGCTTGCATGTAGTTAACGTTAACTATACTGGCCATCTCAACATCAACACAGAATTAGAAAAGTGCATTTCCTGAAGGAAACGCAGGATGGTTGCACAGCTTAAGCAGTATGAGGAGCAAGAAATGAGTAAATGACAATTAGAAGAGTATGGACCAGTGTAGACCAGTGCGGGTCAAACCAACACTGCAGTCATACTATTCAGTCTGCCCTGAGTCTGTGTATGCGAAACGATGTCTCTCGGTCGAACAGAAGTACAGTAGATTGGCATTCACTTTTCTGTCCTATTCATTCTCTATGGGAAAACAAATTGGAAATAATGTGTCGTTATCCGGAATCCGTGCCTCCGATCAAAAACCTGCCCGAATCAACCAGACAATCTGAAGTTGGAACAGTGCAAAAAACTAATAATATAACCAAAATAAATTAAAGTTGTTACTCACTATGAAACTCTCGGGGTAAAATGAAAAAAATGTGAAATTCATTGGTCTCTTCTAATTAACCTCTTTGAGCCGTTGAATGTCTGAGAATGCCTTGGAGGTGGGGCAAGTTTGGGGTTTATCCCTGACACTAACCTTATTATGATGTTATGCTGTTCATTTGGGTGAACGCTTGTAACATATTTGTAAATTTGAAAAAAAAGGTATACATGGAAAAAGTGACCTGTTACTCATTTTCCTTAAGCTAAAGACAAAATGATGCATAGGACTTTAATGACTAAGTGTAAAGCCACATTAACAAACCACAAAAGAACATTTCCAGGGCACTTTGTTGCCACTGAAGCTAGCATCAGCCCTGCTATGGAGAGGGAGTTAGCAGCCAGAACGGTAGCAGGTAGTCAGGCAATAGTGACCCCCTGAATACCAGGTATTTTGCTCAATCAAGACATCTTAAATAGGACCTGCCTAAAAAAGTGAAGTCCACCAAAAGATCCTTAAAAGCTACACATCATGCCGAGATCCAAAGAAATTCAGGAACAATTGAGAAAGAAGGTAATTGAGATCTATCAGTCTGGAAAGGGTTATAAAGCCATTTCCAAAGCTTTGGGAATCCAGCGAACCACCGTGAGAACCATTGTCCACAAATGGCAAAGACACGGAACAGTGGTGAACCTTCCCAGGAGTGGCTGGCCGCCCAAAATTACTGCAAGAGCGCAGCGACGACTCATCCAAGAGGTCACAAAAGACCCCACAACAACATCCAAAGAACCACAGGCCTCACTTGCCTCAGTTAAGATCAGTGTTCATGCCTCCACCATCAGAAAGAGACTGGGCAAAAATGGCCTACATAGCAGAGTTCCTAAAAGAAAACCACTGCTGAGCAAAAAGAACATTAAAGCTCGTCTCAATTTCTCCAGAACACATCTTGATGATCCCCAAGACTTTTGGGAAAACATTCTGTGGACCGATTAAACAAAAGTTGAACTCTTTGGAAGGTGTGTGTCCCAGTACATCTGGCGTAAAAGAAACACTGCATTCCAGAAAAAGAACATTATACCAACAGTAAAATATGGTGATGGTAGTGTGATGGTCTGGGGCTGTTTTGAGGCATCATGGTCTGGAAGACTTGCTGTGATAAATGGAACTATGAATTCTGCCGTCTACCAAAAGATCCTGAAGGAGAATGTCCGACCATCTGTTCATGACCTCAAGCTGAAACGAACTTGGGTTCTGCAGCAGGACAATGATCCAAAACACACCAGCAAGTCCACCTCTGAATGGCTGAAGAAAAACAAAATGAAGACTTTGGAGTGGCATAGTCAAAGTCCTGACCTGAATCCGATTGAGATGCTTGACATGACATGACCTTAAAAAGGCCGTTCATGCTCAACCCTCCAATGTGGCTAAAATACAACAATTTTCCAAAGATAAGTGGGCCATAACTCCTCCACAATGCTGTAAAAGACTCATTGCAAGTTATCGCAAACGCTTGGTTGCAGTTGTTGCTGCTAAGGGTGGCCCAACCAGCTATTAGGTTTAGGGGGCAATTACTTTTTCACACAGGGCCATGGAGCCAATCTCAGCGTCATCAGGGGAAGCGGGGTATGCCATGGACAGTTCACCAGTCCATTGCATGGCCAACACTCATGCACACATTTACACCTATGGGCAGTTTTAGAGTGACCAGTTAACCTATCATGCATGTGTTTGGACTGTGGGAGGAAACCGGAGTACCTGGAGGAAACCCACTCAAGCACGGGGAGATCCTGGATCGTCTTGCTGTGTATGTACTATGTATGTAAATATTGTGGGTATAAATATAAATTTATAATACACAGCAGTTCAGTATTTTGGTATCACCACATTTTATGGCCCCTCTTTTGTAAATGGAGGATTAGTATTCGAAGGAGGAACAACAGTGTTTAAGGTTCACGGTACGCTGGAGACGTTCTCTTGACCTGGCAACCAGGCCTGCCGTAAGGAATGCGAAGAAAACCCAGCAAGATCTGTGAACTCACCAAAAGACTCCACATAAACTTGCAAGCTATGGGAAATGAGGTAGCCATTGCTTTGGCATTTTGAAAGATTCCTGTCCGAAGTTTCCTGTCCCACCTTAAACTATACAGCAATTACATTCTGACACCTACAGGCACCAAAGTGCATCTGCTTCACCGTTTAAGATGGAATGAAAAATTCTAAATATTAAGAATCTGGTGAATAAGGAGACCGACGTCTGGATGTTTGACTGTAAAAATGCTGCTATTCACCTAAACCAGCTTATTTGTATTTTCTAGAGCTTCTTTTGTTCTTTGTGTACACCTGCCAGCACAGCCTGCTCCTCATTAGTGTTTACCCAGCCTGAGTTTCACTACATTGCAGTATATTACATCAGATTATATAATCATACATATACAGCCAACCTCCCAGATCCTCCATAACCAGCTCAGTAAGTGTTCCTCAATGTGACACCAGAAGAGAGAGAGAGAGAGAGAGAGAGAGAGAGAGAGAGTAAGGTAGAGAAATACAGTGAGAGAAGAAAAAGTGGCTAAGAAAGAAAAAGAAAAGTAAGAGGTGGAGATATATAGAGATAGAGAGATATGCATATATAGAGAAAATAAGAGAGTGAGAGAGATAGTGAGAATAAAGGAAGATACAAGAGATAAAAAGAGATATGAATAATGAAATGCACAGATGTAGGAGGAGAGAAAAGAGAGAGGAAAAAAAAGTGGAAGAAAACAGAGAGAAGATATAGATAAAGAGATATATATAAAAGGGTGAAAAGCTAGAAGGAGGCGGAAATATAGGGAGAGAAGAGAAATTGGGAGGGAGGTAAAGAGGGAGATAAAAAAAGTAGAGATGCAGACAGAAAGAGGGAAGAAAAAGAAGGAACGGGCAAAAAGAGGAAGGAAAGAGTGACTACCAGTCACTAGAAAAGAAGAGAAAAAGAAATAAAGAATAAAAGGGAGATTCAGAGAGAGGGGAGAAATGGGGAAGGGAGAGAGAGGAAAAAGAAAGAGGGAAGAAGACAGATACATAGAGATATGAAAAGATATATAGAGAGATAGAGGTAGATAGGTAGGAGATGAAAAAGAAAAAAGAGATAAGAGGGAGAGTGATACATAGAGTGGAGAGAAATGAAGAAGGGAGAGAGGAAAGAGAGAGAGGGAAGTAGATAGAGATAAATAGAGATATGGGGAGATATATAAAGAGAGATAGGGGAAGGAGAAGGGGAGAGAGAAAACTGATTGCGAGGATGGAAGAAATAGACAGGTAAAAGAAGAAAGGGAAAGGAGAGAGAGAGATTATGAAGGAGAGAGATATAGAGAGAGGACAGAAAGTGTAAAAGAGAGGCAGAAAAGAGAGACAGATTCATAGAGTTAAGGCAAGATACATTAGAATAGCCAGAAAAGAAGAAAAGAAAAAAACAAGAAGGAGAGAGATTAAAAGAAAGAATGAGAAATTCGCAGAGAGACAGGAAAAAGAGAGGAGAAAGGAAGGCAGAGGAAGAAAAGACAGAGCGATATGAAGAAAGAATAGAGATGAAGAAAGAGACGAGAGTGAAAGAAAGAGAAAGAGAGAAGCTGAAAAGTATCATACTAGGAGGTGGAGTGTGGAGCACAATGGGCAGGGAAAGGCGGATGGAGCTAAAGGTCAAAAACAAGTCAACGAGACGTCCAGAGTCCAAACAGAGGGAGGACAGAACGGCCAGTTCCCTCAGATGCTTCCAGACAGACTCACAAAGGCGCTGTGGTGTCCGCACACAGCTTGCTCTCCAAATGCCCGTCCACTTTACGAGCCGGCAAAGGCAGCGCCTTAGCAACAACACCAGCACCAGACCCCCCTCCACCGTCCTTTAGGCGGTGTAGCTTCCCCTCCCTTGACCGAAGCGTCCAGCTGATGTGTCTGTCCGTGTAAAGGACAAGGACTTTAGCCTCCCAGCGCTCCAGCTGCACAAACGAACCAATTACCAGCTTTTGATCCCAGCCAACGGCAACGAGGCCCTCCTGCAGTCTGAACGCTGTATTACCAGACAAAAAATCAGGACGCCCTCCGAGCCTGGGCTTTGATCCGAGGCTAATAATTAGTCTCTCGCTCCGTCATGATGACCTTTACAACAGCACATCATCACAGCTGTGACAGGACTCATCTCTAAGCGTATCTCCAAACTGGCAACTTTCTTTACTCTACTGTAAGCACATTTTATTCCAGGTAATACTGGACCTAGTCTATTCCACGTATATATAATATAAAGCACTTCTAAGCCAGACACTAGCTGCCCCCTGAAGAAGAGCCATCCCGATGACCTTACAAAGTCTGAGCAGCATCTCAGCATCTTCAGCAGAAATTTTAGAAGGCCCGACATCCTGAAAGGTGCACATGTACACTGTGTACGCTGGAGCCCTGACTCTTCTCCGCAGCCAGTCACACTGCCGATGCCTGCTTGAAAGGTCGCTGGAGGCCGCCGCTCAACATCATCCAGGCTGCCATGCTGCTCTGCCAGCAGCTCCTCGTCTGGGTATCCTCGCTGCCAACTCCTTTGCCATCTTCCAGTTGGACTCTCCTCCACAATCCTCACTGCCCAGCCTTTCCTTCAGAGCCCTCGCTCTGGCTTGGTCCTCCATGCTATCCACTTTTGAGTGTGCGGTGGCACCATCCCTCTGTAGACCACTGGGGAAACCCCCAGTGCAAAACAAGACATGGGAAACTTGAGCTTTAAGTGAATGCTCTTGAACACAGCAGCAGGGCAAACAGGCCTGCACTGCTTAAACAGTCAAGCTAATAAGCTAATATGTGAGCCGGTGGCTCGTATTTAATATACATATGCATGTATGCATATATTGTATTTCCAAGTAGTTACTCGTCCTATATTTACATAAGTACCAATGATTATTCTATCGATTAATCGAGTAATCAGATAAAATATACGTTTTTAAATTAAAGAGCAATAGTAACTGTATAATATAAAATAAGACAAGTGTCTTAACATTCATTGCTTAAATTGCATATAATACAGTTTAAAAGAAAACATTTTAATAATTACTATTATTGAAATGTATTACTTCATCTCAACTCACCATCACACTGACTTACTTTCTTAACTAGTCATTACATATAACCATAACTAACATACACGCTTTACTAGCCTTCATCTCAACTCTCCATCACACTGACTTACTTTCTTAACTAGTCATTACATATAACCATAACTAACATACACGCTTTACTAGCCTTCATCTCAACTCTCCATCACACTGACTTACTTTCTTAACTAGCCATTACATATAACCATAACTAATATACACACTTTACTAGCCTTCATATCAACTCACCATCACACTGACTTACTTTCTTAACTAGTCATTACATATAACCATAACTAACATACACGCTTTACTAGCCTTCATCTCAACTCACCATCACACTGACTTACTTTCTTAACTAGTCATTACATATAACCATAACTAACATACACGTTTTAGTATCCTTCATCTCAACTCACCATCACACTGACTTACTTTCTTAACTAGCCATTACATGTAACCATAACTAACATACACGTTTTAGTATCCTTCATCTCAACTCACCATCACACTGACTTACTTTCTTAACTAGCCATTGCATATAACCATAACTAACATACACGCTTTACTATCCTTCATCTCAACTCACCATCACACTGACTTACTTTCTTAACTAGTTATTAAATATAACCATAACTAACATACACACTTTACTAGCCTTCATCTCAACTCACCATCACACTGACTTACTTTCTTAACTAGCTATTAAATATAACCATAACTAACATACACGCTTTACTAGCCTTTATCTCAACTCTCCATCACACTGACTTACTTTCTTAACTAGCCATTACATATAACCATAACTAACATACACACTTTACTAGCCTTCATCTCAACTCACCATCACACTGACTTACTTTCTTAACTAGCCATTACATATAACCATAACTAACATGCACGCTTTACTAGCCTTTATCTCAACTCACCATCACACTGACTTACTTTCTTAACTAGCCATTACATATAACCATAACTAACATACACGCTTTACTAGCCTTCATCTCAACTCACCATCACACTGACTTACTTTCTTAACTAGTCATTACATATAACCGTAACTAACATACACACTTTACTAGCCTTCATATCAACTCACCATCACACTGACTTACTTTCTTAACTAGCCATTACATATAACCATAACTAACATACACGTTTTACTAGCCTTCATCTCAACTCACCATCACACTGACTTACTTTCTTAACTAGTCATTACATATAACCATAACTAACATACACACTTTACTAGCCTTCATCTCAACTCTCCATCACACTGACTTACTTTCTTAACTAGCCATTACATATAACCATAACTAACATACACGCTTTACTAGCCTTCATCTCAACTCTCCATCACACTGACTTACTTTCTTAACTAGCCATTACATATAACCATAACTAATATACACACTTTACTAGCCTTCATATCAACTCACCATCACACTGACTTACTTTCTTAACTAGTCATTACATATAACCATAACTAACATACACGCTTTACTAGCCTTCATCTCAACTCACCATCACACTGACTTACTTTCTTAACTAGTCATTACATATAACCATAACTAACATACACGTTTTAGTATCCTTCATCTCAACTCACCATCACACTGACTTACTTTCTTAACTAGCCATTACATGTAACCATAACTAACATACACGCTTTAGTATCCTTCATCTCAACTCACCATCACACTGACTTACTTTCTTAACTAGCCATTGCATATAACCATAACTAACATACACACTTTACTATCCTTCATCTCAACTCACCATCACACTGACTTACTTTCTTAACTAGCTATTAAATATAACCATAACTAACATACACACTTTACTAGCCTTCATCTCAACTCACCATCACACTGACTTACTTTCTTAACTAGCTATTAAATATAACCATAACTAACATACACGCTTTACTAGCTTTCATCTCAACTCACCATCACACTGACTTACTTTCTTAACTAGCCATTACATATAACCATAACTAACATACACGCTTTACTAGCCTTCATCTCAACTCACCATCACACTGACTTACTTTCTTAACTAGTCATTACATATAACCATAACTAACATACACGCTTTACTAGCCTTCATCTCAACTCACCATCACACTGACTTACTTTCTTAACTAGCCATTACATATAACCATAACTAACATACACGCTTTACTAGCCTTTATCTCAACTCACCATCACACTGACTTACTTTCTTAACTAGTCATTACATATAACCATAACTAACATACACGCTTTACTAGCCTTTATCTCAACTCACCATCACACTGACTTACTTTCTTAACTAGTCATTACATATAACCATAACTAACATACACGCTTTACTAGCCTTTATCTCAACTCACTATCACACTGACTTACTTTCTTAACTAGCCAGTACATAGAACTAGTGTTGCACTAATACTGATACAGTATCGGTATCGGCACCGATACTGGCACTTACACACAGTATCTGTATCGGCGATAGAGAGCGCCGATACCATGAAGTTTATTGACTAATGGCTGCACGTGTTTCTGCATTGTGGCAATTTTTATTGTTTCATAGCACTGAAACTTTTTAATGTGCCGTTTCATCAACTAGTAAATGGAGTTCTTTCAAGGTTATTATATCTTATTCAGGATAAGACATAAAAAATACAACATATAAAAAGTGGAACACTATAAATATCAGAATTGATAACCAAAAATCAAGCATCTAAGTCAGAGTTGGTATCGGTATCGGTACCCGGTATCAGCAGATACCTGAAAAGCTATCATGGACATAAATTAAACTACTATAAATAATATACTACAGGAATTATAAGAAATTATGTATGTTATATAATGCCATATAAGTGTGTTTTTAAAGAATTATGAATATAAAACTTGATTTAAAAAGAATAAGGATTTATTTATAAGGTTTGATTAAATAGCTACGATGACCAAAAATCAACATAATATGAAGTATGTTTTTGACAGGACAGAGAGGACAGAGTGGAGTGCTGAGATGTGTGTTCAGCGGAGATCATCACCGCTGCACAAACCCATATACACACACACCTCCCCCTGATAAATGTGCTCCACACTGCTGCACAGATCGAGGTGTGTGTGTGTGTTTGAGTGAGAGGGTCTTCATCTCTCCACTGGGGTTTCAACACACAGCCATCCATCTCACTTAGAGTGAACTCTGCACCCTCCTCCTGCAGTGCTATCAGATCAGCCCATTACTGCCCGACTCCCCAACACAAGCTAAACCCTTCCCCCCACACATATTACTCACCCATTCATTCCTCCATCTCCTCCGGCACTCTGAACCTGTCACACGTTACCAGCTCAAAATCCCATAATACATCATAATGATGATCCACTGTACGTGCTTTTTAGACGCTCACCTTGCGTTTACCTGACACTCACCTAAACATCATCTTAATCTCAATCTAAAACCTAAACCCAACACACAATCCTAACCTAACCTTACTTTTAACATAAAACCTAAATACTTAACCCAATACTCAATTTAAACCTAACAAATCAAAAAAATCAATCCAAACCTAACCTTAATCTCAACCTAAAATCTAAAAACCTAGCTCAACAATCAAGCAAACCTAAAACCTCAACCCACAACAGAAAACCCAAACCCTACACTCTAAACTTTATTCTATTGCATTATAAGACTTATATATGTGTACATACTACAAATTTCTTTTATGTTGTAAATTATTATTAGAGTGTATATTCTTCTTCTGCTACTGTAAAAACTGCAATTTCCCCCTGGGATCAATAAAGTATTTCTGATTCTGATAAACCATATCTTACTCTCAATCTAAAACCTAAACCCAACACTCAATCTTAACCTAACCTTACTTTTAACATAAAACCTAAATACTTAACCCAACACTCAATTCAAACCTAACAAATCCAAAAAATCAATCCAAACCTAACCTTAATCTCAACCTAAAATCTAAAAACCTAGCTCAACAATCAAGCAAACCTAAAACCTCAACCCACAACAGAAAACCCAAACCATACACTCACTCTAAACCTGATCTTACTCTCAATCTAAAACCTAAACCCAACACTCAATCCTAACCTATCCATAAAACCTAAATACTTAACCCAATACTCAATTCAAACCTAACCTCAACCTAAAAATTTAGCCTAGCAATCAATCCAAATCTAACCTTAATCTCAACCTAAAATCTAAAAACATAGCCCAACAATCAAGCAAAAATGAACCTCAACACATAACCTAAAACCCAATACTCACTCTAAACCTAACCTAAACCTCAACATAAAGCTTAATCCCAACACTGAACCTAATCTTACTCGCAACTCAACTAGTGTAAACCCAACACTCATTCTGAACCTAAATTGAAGATAAACCTAACATTCACTTTAAATATAACTTGAAACTCAACATAAAATTAACTTGGTTTTATTTTAAAACAGATGTTAAACTCAATTTATAATCTTTACTCTAAACCTCAACTTAACCTCAACCTAAACCCTAAACCTATCCTTACCCTATAAACGGAACCCACCACTTTAATCCTAATATTAACCTAAACCTAAAACCTAAATCTAAACACAACAGTCACTTAGGACCTAATCTTAACCTTAATCTAAACCCAACACTCACTCTAAACCTAATCTTACTCTCAACTTAAAATCTAAACCCAACACTCACTCTAAGCCTAACCTTAACCTTAAACCTAAATCTAAACCTGACAGTCACTTTAAACCTAACCTTAACCTCAACCCTCAACCTAAACCCAACACACATTTTAAATCTATTATTAACCAAAGCTCTCAAAACCTAAGCTCTAAATTCACTCTAAACTACAACCTTAAACCTAAGCCCAACAGTCATTCTAAAACTATTCCTTTATATATATATATATATATATATATATATATATATATATATATATATATATATATATATATATTCATATTTGTATGCTGTGCTCTAGCTGTCGTGATAGCTTCTGGAAAGTATTGCAAAAAATGTGGAAGAGCAGAGCCGTGCAGTAAGTGTATTAATACCGCAGCTAGCGCTCTTGCAATTTTGAACTGTTGCTCAACATCATATTACATCACTTACTACATGTCTTGCACTGGCAGCACATTGCACTTTCCATGTGTTCACTTTTTCCAAAAATATAAAAATACCAACAACACTATGAGAACATTTTTTCTTTAAATCCTAAAAAATATGAAGAAAAATACACATATACAGATTTCCTCATACCCAGAACGTGCAATCTATGTGATGTCCAAGCACCAAAATAACATATTTAATAAATAATTGACTGCAATATCTGCGACAGTCCACTCATCATGTCCACTTGGAACACCATCTGTAAAGCATGTGCTGTCTCTTCTTCTTGGTTGTTTGGTGGCATCTAGTGGTTGGTTTTATTAGTTAACTTGAGAGGAGCACTCTATTGGCAGTGATGATCATCTTTGGGGGGCATTTTGGCCACTTTGGCTTCCACTTAAGGGCCACCTTACTGGAAATGCCTACCTTGTGCTTCCACTCACTGGACACTTTATTGGAAACGCCTATGTTGTGCTTCCACTTAACTGGTCACTCTAATGGAAACACCTACCTTGTGCTGCCACTCACTGGCCATTTTATTGAAAACACCTACCTTGTGCTTCCACTCATGGGACATGTATTGGAAATGCCAGCCTCGAGATTCCACTCACCGGTCACTTTATTAGACACGCCTGCCTTGTGTATCCACTCACTGGACACTTTATTGGAAACACCTATGTTGTGCCTCCCCTCACTGGACACTTTTTTAGACATGCCTACTTTGTGCTTCCCCTTACTGGACACTTTATTGGAAACACCTACCTTGTGCTTCCACTCACTGGCCGCTTTATTGGAAACGCCAGCCTTGTGCTACCACTCACTGGACACTTTATTAGACACGCCTAACTTGTGCTTCCACACACTGGACAGTTTATTGGAAACAACTATGCTGTGCTTCCTCTCACTGGTCACCTAAATGGAAATGCCTTCCTTGTGCTTCCACTTACTGGACGCTATTAGACACGCCTACTTTGTGCTTCCACTGACTGGATACTTTATTGGAAACACCTACCTTGTGCTTCCAGTCACTGGCCACTTTATTGGAAACACCTACTTTGTGCTTCCACTTACTGGACACTTTATTAGAAACACCAGCCTTGTGCTTCCACTCACTGGCCACTTTATTAGACACGCCTACCTTGTACTTCCACGCACTGGACACTTTATTGGAAACACCTACCTTGTGCTTCCAGTCACTGGCCGCTTTATTAAACACACCTACCTTGTGCTTCCACTCACTGGCCACTTTCTTAGAAACACCTATCTTGTGCCTCCAATCACTGGCCACTATAATGAAAACACCTATGTTGTGCTTCCCCTCACTGGTCGCCTTAATGGAAACGCCTTCCTTGTGCTTCCACTCAGTGGACACTATTAGACATGCTTACCTTGTGCTTCTACTCACTGGCCATTTTATTAGAGACGCCAACCTTTTTTCTTCCACTCGCTGGCCCCTTTATTTGAAACACCTTGTGGTTCTAATTACTGGCCACCTGATTGAAGCCTTGAGAAGCATTCTAGATTGATACAAAAGCAGTGAGTGCCTGGTTGAGCTTCCCTGGAGTGTGATATCCCTTTAGGAACCTGTTACTGCAATAGAACAATGCTTGTTGCAATGCTGTGCTTTTGGCTTACAAGATCTTTGGCTTACATACTCCATTGACATAAGTCTCTGATCAATGATGTGATGTATTACTGGTTTATAAGGCAATAGCTGTTCATTCTCTCTCAGAAACAGTTCATTAATGCGACAGAACAGCTGCATCGTTTTGCGACAGGTCTTTTAATTCCATTGCGGTTTGAGTAACATTGCTTAGTAACAAATCTGGAATGGGTTTAGCACATCATGTTAAAGGCTGCATAGAGAAGCTCTGGTGTAAACTTGTCGGCACTGAATTAAAAACACCTTTTTCATTCTTTGACCAGCATCTCTTTAGAGACGCTTGTCGTTTACTGCAGTCATGTTCCCTCTAGTGTTTTAGACTGGAACTAATACACCGCAAGATGCCCATCAGCTATCATAGGCAGAGGCAAGAGCTTGTGAATAACCACTTTAGTACACAGTTAAGGCAGCAGATGCACTGACGAGGGTGCAGAACCTTGCAGAAACGAAGGGTCTACTTGATCTCGAGGCCTTGAATTCTGACCTCGCCATCAAACTGCAAGTATCTGTACTTCTCAGCGCCCTGGCGGTTGGGGAAATGGATCTCGGAGCCATCCGAAAGAATGACGTTGAACTCCTCACTGGTGAATGTGATCTTGATCTGAGAGAGAAGAAGAGAAAGACAGCCACACTCTTTTATTATTCCACTCAAACATTATGGAGGGCATTACAGATGCTATTACTCATCATGTTCTCAGAGATGTTTTGTGGTCCTACCTGAAACTCCTCGCCCTGATTAAAAGGAAAGCTCCCCTCTCTGTGCTCCTGGCACCAGCTGCCCCCCTGGTAGGAGTTGCACACCACGGTGCGCTGGTCACCGTGGGCATCAAAGCGAGGGTTCAGGTGCAGGGCCAGGTCCTCGGCGCTGTTCCCGATGTTAACAGCAAAACTGCAAACATGCCAAAGCATTTGATCAAACTTTCAGAGAATGTGAGTCATGTTCTTTAAAGATCCCCCAGAAAGTCAGCATCCCACCTTTAACTGACTCGAGACTCTCACTTTGGACTCAACCTTAACTGAGCTTCCAACAGAGCTTAGACTCATCATTATCTGACTAGCAACTTGACTCGGACATGCCCTTAACTGACTCGTGACTCTAATTATATTCACTGTTAACTGAATCTTGACTCAACTCATACTCACCTTTTACTGACTCGCCACTAGATTTGGATTCACACCAAAATGACCTTGCGCCTCAACTTGGTTTTAACCTTGAATTATCCACAATTCAACTGGGAAACACCCTTAACTGACTTATGACTTGACTCAGACTCTTCCTTACCTGATTCAAACTCACTTTTATCTAACCCTGTTACTCAACTCTGAATCACCTTTAACAGACTAGTGACTTGACTCAGATTCACCCTTAACTGACTCACAATTCAACAGGGAAACATTCTTAAGTGATTTATGACTTGACTCATACTCTTCCTTACCTGATCTTGTGACCTGACTCAAACTCACTCTTATCTAACCCTGTTACTCAACTCTGACTCCCCCTTTAACAAACTAGTGACTTGACTCAGATTCACCCTTAACTGACCTTGCGCCTGGACTCAGTTTAAAGCCTAACCAGCTCGAAACTCGACTCAGAAACACCCTTAACTGACTCCACTTGGACTCTCCCTTAACTGTTTATGACCCGATTCTAAATCATCCTAAATCAACTGCCTCGCAAGTCAACTGACTAGTACCTCGTAAGCCTTTACTGACTCGATTCAGACTCACAACGAACATCTGCAGCTAATATTTGAAATAAATTCAAGGCACCTGCCTCCCTGACATTTCTTTTATTAATAGGAGTTTGTCCTCTGTCGCTGTAGTAAAAGCCTCTATTCTTCTGAAAAGGCTTCACTTTAGATTGGAACAGATGTTCGCATTGGGCATGGTGACCTCAGGCTCATATGCAGCTGATCCAGCGTATGCCATGATCCAGCGCATGCCATCTCATTGGTGTTTCTATGGTGTTTATATAAGCAGTGACTCTCCTTTGTATAGTTTGAGTAGCAGAATTCACTAATTATTATACTTCATTATACTTTAGGACAGATAACAATATGCAATACTCACTTGGTAGAATCAGCGGTGGGGACTCCAGTGATGGTCAGGGTCTGACCCACCTTAAAGGACATGTTCTGCACGACCACTCCCTGTTGGAGAGACAAAGAAACATATCAGGATTACATTCAGGAAAAAAAATAACAATAAATCAGTCTCTCCCGTCATCCCATATTTAATCACACCAAGACATGTTTGGAGTCTGAGTTTGGTTTCCCGGTTTGAACTGGACTCATGTGGCCAATAACAAGTGAGGAAAGCCTGGGCCAGGAGAGCTGTGAGTGTTTCCTCTGGGTGCTCTGGTTTCCTCTCACAGTGAGAACACATGCAGTCAGGTAATCTGGAGGTGCTAAATTGCCCCTGAATAGGTTTGCCCTGTGATGGACTGGTGGCCTTTCCAGGGTGTTTCCTGTAGAGATGGACTGATCAGTGTTTTTGAGGCCGATTCCGATCGCCGATCACCTTTCAGAGCGATCGGCCGATAGCCGATACCGGTCGAGGGGGGGGCTCTATGCCATGGCAGGGCTACATGTAGTTATTAGCGCAAGCAAGTCATGAAACATGGTCTCAACTGGTTTATAGCCCTCACGGAGGGCTACTCTTCCTAGATGAAACGCGAGCTATAAATACACAAATTAGGCTCATTGGTTTGACGCCATTGATTGGCTCTCAGGATCGGCTAAATTGGAGAAATATTGGCCAATTTTTAATCAAAATTTAGCCGATCCTGAGAGCCAGCGATACATAGCTGATCGATCTTTCCATCTCTAATATAAACTTTAAGACTTCAGGAAAACTGGAACCTTTGGAACAGGGTAAGCGGGTTCATTGTTCTGGAATCCTACCAGAAGCTGCCTGACTGGGCTGCTCTGAACACAGCGGACTGAAAATACAGGAACATCTGTTTCCACTCGAGTTTCCCTTTCACCGATGAAATGGGCATCGAATCAGCGTGGGCACTGAATCATACAGCTAAACAGCGCGAGAGGCCGCCGCGTATAATTTTCCTCTAGTGCTTGTGAAGTGAGGTCTGAAACTGTAGCTGGAATGATGAGGGAGTCGTACAGGCAGGAGAAGCCTTCTATAAGAAGTGAGGTCAGATTTTCCTCTTTGCTATAAGAATGAACGTGGCAGGAACAAAGCCAGGCCTGGGCCTCCACGCTGCACATGTGGCACCATCCATCTGCTGGAACACCTCCGCACTGTGGAACGCAAGCAGCTGCGGGGTACATTTTCCAGCAGAAATATCTTTTCCTATCTTTTTCACAGACACGTGCTGATAGGAGTGAACCGTTTAACCCATTAACAGGTCATGAGTACGGCTGGGTGATACAGCTCTGACCTAGAGCCTCTGGCACTGGCGTTAATGGTTTAATTGTGGTTTTAATGATTTTATATCGTTCAGAAGTGTCTAATTTGCTATTTAGCTACTAGGGCTGCGTATTGGCGAGAACCTGGCGATACAACACGTATCGTGATACAGCAGTCACGATTTAATATATCACGATATATTGTGATCCTGCAAGCAAAGTGATATATTGCGATTTTTCTAATCCTACTATCAAAACACACCACTATATGAACAGGTTTATTAATGCTTACAATAGCATTGCGTCCTTGTGCTGCTTGTTAATGTTGGAATGGAGCTGAAAAT
Organism: Megaleporinus macrocephalus; assembly: GCA_021613375.1. Taxonomy (NCBI): domain Eukaryota; kingdom Metazoa; phylum Chordata; class Actinopteri; order Characiformes; family Anostomidae; genus Megaleporinus; species Megaleporinus macrocephalus. The sequence continues at coordinate 33,372,836 of CM038719.1, read as the reverse complement.
GGATTCCAACACTGCCATCTAGTGGTCAGAGTCTTAAACACAACACACAATGATTCACTGTTTGCTAGGAATCTCTAGTCAACACTGAAGCTCTCCAGTCTCCTGAATCTGACACCTGATGGCCAAATTTCTAACACCGGTGACCTCGGAGTCTTTTCCCTGGAGTGCATAAAGCCCTCCTAGTCTTTCTGTAGCTGGGGTTCTAGAATGATCACCATCCCGGTGACATGTTTCCCCAGGGGGGAGGTGTTATCCCACTTCTGACACCAGTGTGGCACTGGTATAGAACATGACTGCTTTTATTGAACAAAGAGTTAGCAATCAGGAATGAGACAAGGTCTCTACTAACCATACATCCTCACTTCTTGGCAAATATCCAGACCCACGACTTACATCCACATCCCAATAAACAACTTACTTTTTTGTTTACAGTCTCTCCTACTGCAGCCTTGGCACCTCCCAAAAGACTTTGTATGTCTCAACTTCCTAAGCTCCCATAACCACACTAGCCAGTAGTGAGACACTACTATAATAACCTACTTTGCTGATGATGAGCAGATCATCATCCAAAACAACACATGCTGGCTTTGTTGGGGACTTCATTTATATAGTGACAGGAATCACCAATGACCAACACAGACAAGCATGCTCATCAATGACAACTGCTGGATTGTACATTGACCAGCCCCAGTCATCCCTTCGTAAAGTGAGCAGACGCAGGCATGCAGTGTTACCATAACAGCATGCAGGCAGAATTGTGCTGGGCCTTGACATCACAGCCCGAGTTGGCTTAAGAGGAGTGCAGATTTTAATAGCTGCCTTAATGCTGGCAGAGCAGCGAGGCTAAATCTGGCAGGCTGTGCAATGTATGTGGGGGAGGGAGATATGCAATATTGTGCCCAGGCTGACCAAACAAGATAGAAGTGAAAGAAAAAAGGGGAAGAGAGTGCGTTAAAGGAGTGCATAAAACAGGGAGAGAGAGGGGGATGGATTGCAATGTAAATTCTTTCCACATTAGTCCCTCCGCTCTAGTGTAAACTAGACCTTCAGTTCTGGGACACAGTTCACAGCTGTTGCAGAAATGCACTCTTGTATGGGCGTGACATGTCTCACTCTCTCACACCACGAGACTGCTGAAGGCAGCTGGATGTACACTGTTACTGTTATCATTGAGTTACTGTTATCTGTTGTATAGCTAAAAGCTGTAGCTGTATTTTGTCAGTGTTAATAGATAGTAGTATATAATACTGTGTTAGAAGCCACAAAAGCAAATCTATTACTTTACAACTCAACACAGTTTGGGGCAGGGGTGATTAACGCATTAGCACAATGCTAATCAGTGTCGTACTTTACTTATCCAAGTTAGGCATCCACAATCTAACAAATTTTGACTGAACTGACAACTAGAGTCTAAAAACATAAATAACAAAAATGTATGAAAAAATAGCCAGACCTCCTCTTCAGATAGGTTAACTGGATGAAGTAACAGGGCCTGCAGATGCTAATCCGCATTACATGTGACCATTTCTCCTCAGCTTGCTAACATTAGCTAAAATAATTAGCGTTGACTGAAGTTTCTAATGCCAATTTAGCTAAAGTGTCCAAGTTGATGGAAGTGTAGGAATACACATTCCAAATCATTTAGATTGATTTGACAATCTATAGGAGTCTAAAAGCATGTTTTTATTCAGAAATAGCCAGACCTCCTCTTCGACAAGCTAATCAAATATGCTTATCAGCAAGACATGACGCTGTTTCTCCTCAGTTGTTGATGTGCCAGCATGTTAATTTGTCAGAAGAATTTATTTTCATTGTTTTGAGCTTTGCTAACATTAGTCGGGTTAGCCAAGTTGATGGAGGTGTCTAATTTGATAATTTAGCTTAAGTGGAAAAGTGGAAGGAAGTGTAGGTATCCACTTTCAGACAAAATTTTATTCCTCTGACGATCCATAAAAGTCTGAAAACATGTTCTTATTCAAAAAGTCAGACCTCCTCTTCAGATGAGCTAATCCGAAGAGTTAACAGTTCTAGTGGATGCTAATCAGCACTACATAAGGCCGTTTTTCCTCAGTTGACGACGTAACAATTGATTTTGTCAGAGGAATTTATTTTCACTGTTTTTAAGCCTTGCTAACGTAATTCCAATGAATTCTGACGATATGTAAGAAAACGTGAGTTTTAAATATTGGAAATAAATGACTAAACCAATACAGATGTTCCAAAATTGCTTGGAATAAAATCTTTTGTACCTTAATTCCATTTTAAGTAAATAATGGTTTGCGGTCCCTTACAAACTTTCCTTGGACAGTGTGGATGCATGGATCCCACATATACACCAAATATATGACAAAATAAATCCCAGTGAATGTATTTTGGTGATTTTTATCTTTCTACATCCTAAGGAATCTCATGAGGAATGGACCAATTGCTCCAAAATAGCCTCGAAAATAAATCTGGTTTCATTCACTTGCATTAAAAGTAAGTGAAGTTAGTATTTTGGGGCTACCTGTTTTACTTAGGACAGTGACTATATGTCAAAGGTCAGGGTCTATTGTTTTTTTGCATAGATTACAATATACATGTTTATAGTATTTAGTTATGTAGCTATATTTTCACTTCCTTAGAAAGTATGTGGAACAAACCAAGACTCAAAACCTTATATAGCATGATATGTGAAGCAAGCTGTTTTGAAGCATTTCTATTGGTCTATTGATTGTTTCCTAGAACTGCTGAGATTTAAATTCAAATTCAGAAAACCCCAATAAATAATAATAAATAATGTTTTCTAGCATAAATAGTTTGTTCATGTTGATAAGTGGCTGATACATTTGTCCAATATTTGAAAATACGGAAATACGGGTAGATGGTAATTGCTTATCCATTAGTGACTCACTTTCTATCCCACGAAATCAGCCAATTATTGAAAAATGTCTATTAAACTGTCATTAACAGTTTAAATGATCGCACTTCATCTTCAATCTTCAAAACCCTAGATCAAGTAGGCCAATAAGCAGAGCAGGACACCTCCTGTGGCATTACAAATTAGCCTAGCAACCGCCTCTAGCCTCAGCTGGCCCGATAAAAAGCACTTTAGCTGTGATGTGATTAGCAGTGCCCAACTCTCTGTTTACTACACAACCACCAAACAGCAGCTCCAACACAGCAGCAGGCTCTGTTTGGCGGCCCTGTTTCAGAACATTAGGTTATCTGTTAATGCAGGAGTTCAGATCAGTGCAGCACGTCTTTCACAAAGAGGCCAAATGACTGAATAACTGCCTGGAGGAGATTTCATTTTTTCCTTATGTGAGCTTCTTTATATTTTATTTAACCTTTGTGTAGCCATGACAGTCACACCAGGAGCTAAATAAAATATGTATTAGTATTAAATAAAATAATAACAAAAGAAAATGGAAGTAGAAACCAAAGGTTTGTGAACAAACTTCAAAGTTGGCTCGAGCTAATAACATTAAAACTGTGGAAGACTGCTGGTGGTTGGTAACATGTTGTTTAGTTGTTGTTCATTGGCTGTTGTGGTGTTCTAGGTTGCTGTTTAAAATGTTGCCAGTTGGTGTCCGAACACTTTTGGCTGCAGATCTTATACTGAGATGTGATATAAAGTTCAGGTATAAAGTGTAGGCGCTGCTGCCACGTAAAGGAGTGAGGGTCAGTATGAGTGTGGATTAGACACATAGAGGAGTGAGGGTCAGTATGAGTGTGGATTAGACACATAGAGGAGTGAGGGTCAGTATGAGTGTGGATTAGACACATAGAGGAGTGAGGGTCAGTATGAGTGTGGATTAGACACATAGAGGAGTGAGGGTCAGTATGAGTGTGGATTAGACACATAGAGGAGTGAGGGTCAGTATGAGTGTGGATTAGACACATAGAGGAGTGAGGGTCAGTAGGAGTGTGGATTAGACACATAGAGGAGTGAGGGTCAGTATGGGTGTGGATTAGACACATAGAGGAGTGAGGGTCAGTATGAGTGTGGATTAGACACATAGAGGAGTGAGGGTCAGTATGGGTGTGGATTAGACACATAGAGGAGTGAGGGTCAGTATGAGTGTGGATTAGACACATTGAGGAGTGCAGGTTAGTATGACTGTAGATTAGACACAGAAAAGTGTCGGTCTGTATGACTGAGTTAGACATAGAGGAGTGAGGGTCAGTATGAGTGTGGATTAGACACATAGAGGAGTGAGGGTCAGTATGAGTGTGGATTAGACACATAGAGGAGTGAGGGTCAGTATGAGTGTGGATTAGACACATAGAGGAGTGAGGGTCAGTATGAGTGTGGATTAGACACATAGAGGAGTGAGGGTCAGTAGGAGTGTGGATTAGACACATAGAGGAGTGAGGGTCAGTATGGGTGTGGATTAGACACATAGAGGAGTGAGGGTCAGTATGAGTGTGGATTAGACACATAGAGGAGTGAGGGTCAGTATGGGTGTGGATTAGACACATAGAGGAGTGAGGGTCAGTATGAGTGTGGATTAGACACATTGAGGAGTGCAGGTTAGTATGACTGTAGATTAGACACAGAAAAGTGTCGGTCTGTATGACTGAGTTAGACATAGAGGAGTGAGGGTCAGTATGAGTGTGGATTAGACACATAGAGGAGTGAGGGTCAGTATGAGTGTGGATTAGACACATAGAGGAGTGAGGGTCAGTATGAGTGTGGATTAGACACATAGAGGAGTGAGGGTCACTATGATTGTGGATTAGACTTAAAATACTGCAGGTTAGTATGAGTGTGGATTAGATACATGTAGTGCAGGTTAGTACGACTGTGGATTAGACACATAGAAGAGTGCGGATCAGTACAACTGTGGATTAGACATAGAGGAGTGCGGGTCAGTACGACTGTGGATTAGACACAGAGGAGTGTGAGGCAGTAAGACTGTGGATTAGAAACAAAAAGAAAAACATAAATTGAAAGTTTTCCTAAAGCCAACATACAATGAAATGATTGTTAACTTCAGATTGTATCTGGTTCTTTTGAAAATATAAACTGTATTAAGATGCCTCATCCTAAGCGATTTGAGGTGACGCGTGCAATTCTAGAGAAACTTGGCAACTCAGAACTGGTCAGAATCGTTCACAGTGTTGGTGACAGAAAACAGACCAGCCTCGAAAAGCTCCCTCTCAGACAGTTATTATATAAAATGGTTATGAATACACTTCCTAATGCCTGGGATACTGTTTTATGATACTTCTGAGAAGGTTTCATCTAACAGTATAGTGAAGAGGTACATACCACTATATTACCATCATCAACTTTCCATATTAAACTCAGAGGAGGTGTATGTTCACTTGTGGTTTTGTTTAATACATTAAATGGCTATACTTGTGCTGTAGACATGGTGACTCCTGGTTCCATTAACCACCACTGTAAAGAAATCACAATCAACCAACCAATTCACACTAAACCATAACCCTGTTTTAACTGAAACAGTGCAGAACCTTTAATGGAAATTCCATAGAGGTCTAAAATATTGGATCACATAAGATTCCCATTATAATTCCTGACTCAAGTGCATCATTTCATGCATTGAGGTGCCACGCCCTTATTTAAAATTGGATCTTCAGCTATGAAAATCAAGACTAAACTCAGGGGACCAAGTCACAAAGTCCAGGCAAACAGCAACCAAGTTCTTAGATTTTGACCCTCTCATTGTTCTTGTTCTTCTAAGACAAAATCCAGGCTAAGAAGTAAAAGCAAAGAGAAGCTCGCATACAGTAAAAGCACTTCTAAACAACTTCCTATCTTTACAATCCTGGTCCTGATGAGTTTCAGGTCAGTCTAGAAGATGGTTAAGCACCATTTTAACCTCAGAAAGAAGCTGCTAAGGAGCATGTCAAGCTTGTTGGAGCAGGGAAAGCACAGCAAATGTGCAGATTCCTTGACCATAATTGGGAAAAAACCTGAAATCCAGCATCTCTAGGGATGCTGCAAGCCATTAAAAGAAACTGGGTTTCCATTAGGGGCAAAAGCAATGCTAACTTATTTAATACTTAGTTAATACTCTGAGGCACCACTCCCTTTTTCACTAGGCTACCAATAGCATTTGCACAGTGTTCTCACAGTGTTCTCCAATTCTGCTCTCCTCCAGAAACCCCATTGAACCCAATTAATTCATATCTACATAAGGATGAATCTGGACTGATCACAGAATCAGGGCTAAAAACAAGCACACTCGCAGACTTTCAAAAGCCTTAGAGTGTTGTTTGAGTCAAATAGGTTTGACTTCTTCTGAGACAGCGTTTCCAAATCAATAGATTTCGTGCTGAATCAGCCTTTGGAAAAAAAGCAAAGCTGTGCAATACAGTGGAACTTCTAATTCAAAAGCTATTTTTACGAGAAAATGTAAGAAAACTGTCCCAGAGCGACCAACCAACACGACATGTACCTGAACACCACCAGGACTCATATGAACACGATTAAAATACTCACGCTCATGGTTTCTTCTCTGCGAGCTCAGTGCTGAGATATGAACTGCCTGAGGAGGAGAACCTCACTCGCTGCTGGACGCCTTTTAACTGCGCTGGGGCAGGGGGCGTGACCGAGCGCCCTGCAGCCAATGAGATTGCTCACGTCCAGACACGGACCAATAGGAGATCGCCGGTGTTGGTTGTGGAGAGATGAGCTCAGTGGAGATCGCTGGATGTCAATCACCACCACTGTAATGTTTATTTCAGTGGTTCACGTGTAAATGATTAGTGTTCACTAACGTGGTGGAAATGTTGCAGCGATACTTTACAATCTTAAAGGGCCAAAATGAAAAATGTTTACTATAATGAGATCCATTCGGATCTGTTGAATACTGTTTCTCCCAGTGGCCCATCTTGTCTTCTGTTTGGGTCTTCATCCGTCTTTGGTCGTTGCTAGTCGTCCTGTTTTCCAAGCCTGCTTTTCTTATCCAATTAATTGGTTCACCTCATCAGGGTTTCCATTTAGATAGACTTGTTTTGGTCAAAGATGAATGTGTTTATTTTCTTTGCTGTTCAGAGATTCTCTCAAAAGTTTCCACCAGAAGGAAAGTTCAAGTAAAGTAGACTTAGAAAATGGCTACCACCTACAACCAGAAGACACAGTTCTGATTTTACTGCCATATGTTACTGTCATTTAAGGGTTAAGTCATGGCCAGACCTTAACTATTTCATTCCTACACTTTACTCATGATCTGACTTACATGATTTTACTATTTTATTCCCATGCCTTATTAAGTCATGGCAACAACTTAACTATCTCATTCCCACTCCTTGCTAAATCATGGCCACAACTTAACTATCTCATTCCCACACCTTACTCATGACCTGACATGCCTGACTTAACTATTTCATTCTCATGTTTTTTTTTAACCTGTCATGTCTGGCAATTTTCGCAATCGGAATCGTGATCCGATTGCACTGATGTACCAAACATATTTGTTTTTTTACAAGAACAGCTCTATAGGTTTCTATAGCCTATTCTTGTTAATGTTTGTATTTTTTATTATTATTATTATTTATTTAGCTATTTACACCAGACCTGACAGGCAATACGGGAGGGGAAAAAGAGGAAAAATAAATACATAAATAAAAAAGTAAATAAATAAATAAATAAATAAACAAAGAGAAAAAAATCTAAATAGATATACATACAAAACGGCAACCACGCCCCCGTGGTTCCAGAGGCAAATAGGGAAGGACCCAGGGGATCCAGACCATTTCCCCTGGATCCATGTTCAATTCCCATGTTTTATTAAGTAATGGCCATAATGTAACTATCTCATTCCCACACCTTACTCATGACCTGATTTACCTGACTTAACTATTTAATTCCCAGGCCTTAATTAAGTCATGGCCACAACTTAACTATCTCATTCCCACACCTCACTCATGGCCTGACATAACTATTTCATTTTTAATGCCTTATTACGTAATGGCCACAACTTCAATATCTCGTTCCTATGCCTTACTAAGTCATGCTCATGACTTAACTATCTCATTCCCAAACCCTATTAAGTCATGGTCACAACTTAACTACCTAATTTCCACACCTTGTTAGATCATGGCCACACCTTTGTCATTCCCAATTCTTATGAAGTCTTGGTCAGAGCTTAACTATTTAATTCCCATACCTCATTCAGTTATGGCAAGGACTTCTTTCCCATGCCTTACTAAGTCATGGCCACAACTTAACCATCTCATTCCCACACCTTACTAAATCATGACCATGACCTAACTATCTTATTCTCATAACTTAATAAGTCATGGTCACAACTTTACTATCTCTACTTCTACAACTTCATTAGTGGTAAAGTTCTGTTGGTATACCTTTCTTCTGGAACAGCTACACATCCTTTCAGACCCATTGTGTTAAGTTGTCTTCTCACAGTGGAAGGATAGACAGAAACACCTGTGGCTGTTTTAGGTCTGAAGCAAGAGTGGAGTTTTATGTCCTCCTCTTTCTCGAAGAAGATTATCTGATGGGGTTTATCTGATGGGGACAGTGTTGGTGGCTCTACTAGGTCTTCCAGGTGGTTGTTAGGAGTCCAATTTTCTCTGTAGCTTTTAGTATTTTTTTCCTTTCTTAATGCACCATGGATAGCTAAGATAGCCTCTCACCAATACTTATGCCACTTACACCAGTACTTTAGCCACTGACTCTCCCCATCTCTGGGGATGCATGGTGTATGTCCATACTAGAAGTAGAAGAGAGATTTACAGTGAAGCCTGTGACACAGTTTAGCACTTGTTAATCAACAATATTACTAACAGTGATGGCGCATTTGTTAACAAAGCGTCAGAATATTTCATGGTTTTTGGATTTAGGACAGCAAGGAGTGGCTGATCTAATTGGCCCAGCCGGACAGATTGATGGTCGTGTTATCCGGGCTATGTGGCTTGTTTATTGATCCCCCTTAGTCTGCGCTGGTTTGCAAATATTTAGCGGTTAAATTGGCTAAATTTTGTGGAGCACTGACAAGGGCTAATAGCTGAAATGGTTTTCCTTTTATAACGCTGTGTGAGATTCCACTAAAGGGAAACATTTGCTCAGGGCGCGTGCCTGAGACACCATCACAAGACAGTCATATGAGAGTAAAGGCAATGAGAATTACAGGTTAGCTCTAATTACTGCGTTGTGTCAGAGTGCATCCCAATATTAGCGTGCAGTAGAGTTGAGGCAACAGGCCGTTTCCCAATCATATCTTGCGACATTGTTTCATAGCAAGCAAAGGAAAAATACAGCTGTTGCTGTGGGTTTTGGCTTGAACTCACATTATTGTGCAGTTGACATCAACTGTACATACAATACAAAGTACCATAAATATCTTATTCTGAAAGAAGTAGATCATATCTCCAAGTAGATCAAGCTCCAGTTTGAAGAACAACGTTTAGTTCCAGATTTCTCCTGGACGCCCCAGACATTGTATGAATGTATTCAGTTCCTTCAGCAGCAATCTTGATTTAGCTTAATGAAGTACTGAGCAGTCAAAGCAGGTATTAGATGAGAACTGTAAATAATACGGGGTTGTTTCCATAAGAAAAAGCTTGGAAGGGGTTAAATATGTAAATGTGCTACTTGCTGTATTGTTTATTTACTTATTTGCTAAACAAATAAAAGCTTCCTGTCTGAAAAAATACATTTTTAAATATAATAATGTCCCCAAGTGTCTAAAACCTTTGCACAGTTCCGTATTTAACACCTCATTATTTTCAAACCTATTCATACGGTTGAGTTATACTTATAGACTCAAAAATAAGGCATTTTATGAAATACAAACTCAAACTAATGATATGTTGATAGATTACACCCAGCTTCTTAAAACCTCCATCCATCCATCATCTTCTACTTTATCCTGCTAGTCAGGGTCACGGGGCTGGAGCCAATCCCAGCATCATCAAGCTAAGGTGGGGTACACCATGGACAGGTCGCCAGTCCATCACATGGCCAACACTCACTCACACCTACGAGCAATTCAGAGTGAGAGATCAAACTAACATGCATGTGTTTGGACTGTGGGAGGAAACCGGAGTACCCGGAGGAAACCCACTCAAGCCCAGGGAGAACATACACACTCCACATAGAAAATGAACCTGGATTGCTGTGAGGCGACAGTGCTGACCACTACACCACCGTACTAACACTACACCACCGTACTAACCACTACACCACCGTACTAACACTACACCACCGTAGTAACACTACACCACCATACTAACACTACACCACCATACTGACCACTACACCACCGTATTAACCACTACACCACTGTACTAACCACTACACCACCGTACTAACCACTACACCACCGTACTGACCACTACACCACCGTACTAACCACTACACCACCGTACTAACCACTACACCACCGTACTGACCACTACACCACCATACTAACCACTACACCACCAAACTAACCACTACACCACCATACTAACCACTACACCACCATACTAACCACTACACCTCCATACTAACCACTACACCACCATACTAACCACTACACCGCCGTACTGACCACTACACCACCGTACTAACACTACACCACCGTACTAACCACTACACCACCGTACTGACCACTACACCACCGTACTAACCACTACACCACCGTACTAACCACTACACCACCGTACTAACCACTACCCCACCATACTAACCAATACACCACCATACTAACCACTACACCACCATACTAACCACTACACCACCGTACTAACCACTACACCACCGTACTAACCACTACACCACCATTCTAACCACTACACCACCATACTAACCACTACACCACCTTACTAACCACTACACCACCGTACTAACCACTACACCACCATACTAACCACTACACCACCGTGCCGCCACCTTCTTAAAACCATATACTGAAAATGTCCACAAAGAATGTATTTTTTGCACAAAATTGGTCTCAAAAATCATAAAATGCTGCAAAATATGCTCTAAACACACAAAACAATAAACAATGGTGGCAATAAAGTCGCAGACTACTCTTCATTTATTTGTTTCCAGTCTAAGCAAATTCCCATTATTCAGGAGATATTTCTGAGGAGTTTAGATATAACCTAGTCCACCTGTATAAGAGAAGGGGATGTTTACGAAACAGGAGATCACAACATTATTAAAAGCTAAAGAGAAAATGAGTATCCACCTGAAAGCCCTGGTAGCCCACCAAACCTGTCCCCCATCAGATAAACAGCACTCAAAGCTTTCATCTTTGAGAAAGAGGAGAACATCAAGCTCCACTGCTGCTTCAGGTCTGATAACATACACAGGTGTTTCTGTCCATCCTTACACTGTGAGAAGGAACCTCAGCGCTATGGGTCTGAAAGGATGTGTAGGTGTTCAAGAAGCTCCTCACTGAGAAAGAGATATAATACTTGTGCTAGAAGACCAGAACTGGACTAACGTGTGGTATTGTTTAGATTGTGAGAAGCTGTGAAATGTTAAACTAGCTTCTAAGACTGAACTTTTGGAGGTGTGGCTGTAATACAAGTAGAGAGTGTGCACATTAAACACTCCAGCATCTAAGACTGTATTTAGTATTTAGATAAAGTATATGGAGTTTCTGTTCATCATTCCACTGTGAGAAGACAACTCAGTGCTATGGGTCTGAAAGGATGTGTAGCTGTTGAAGAAGCTCCTCACTGAGAAAAGGAGATACAGACACACCAAGCAAAGAAGCTGAACAATGGACTAACCATCTCAGAGTCCAGATCTTAGCATCACTGCGTTTGGGATTATTTAGATGATCAGAAGCCAAAAATGCTAAACCAACTTCTCAGACTGAACTTTGGAGGTGTGGACTAATATATGTTAGCAGTTTTTATTTATTTATTTATTTATTTTATTTACTATTTATATACTTACAGAGTCAGAATTGTTCACAGTGGTGGTAAATGGAACCAGGCGTCCACTTCTAAAACTCCCTCATACAGAAAGTTATTACATGAAATGGTTATGAAGATACTGCCTGATGTCTGAGACACTATTTATTTATTTATTTATTTATTTATTTAGTTAGTTAGTTAGTTAGTTAGTTTTTTTATGTTCTGTTAAAATCAGTTTCTGGATGAAGGATACTAGCTGAAAAAAAATAATCCCAAAAGAAATCGATTTATTTCCACTATTTTACTATCATCAATATTCCGTGTGAACACTGGGAAGGCGTGTAGGTTCACTGGTTGTTTTAATAGTAAATAAAAGGTCTAGATCTGTGATGTAGACATGGTGCCTCCTGGTTCCCATCACCACCACTGTAAAGAAATCTGAGTCTCCACAATCAAATGATTCACACTAAACCATGGCCCTGTTTATGTCGAAGCAGTGTAGGAATTCTATGGAATTCTCATTAAAGGGATAAAATATTAGAGCATACTGGATTCCCATTACAATCCCTGACTCAAGTGTATCATTCCAGGCATTAAGGGGCCGCGCCCTTCAAGATGGGCTCTTCGGCTAGGGAAAACAAAACTAAACTCGGGGGATCAAGTCAAGTGTGTTGTAGACATGGTGACCCCTGGTTCCCATCACCACCACTGTATAGAAATCTGTGAGTTTCTCTTTGTTTAAATGCCAAACACTGAATTACACATATCATTTTTGGTGGAGTTTCCCTTTAAGTATGGCATTTAACACATTATAACAAACAATTTGTTACATTTATTACATTCATTAAATACAGTATTAGTTTATTTAAATATGCTGCTCTTATCAAAACATGTCATATGACCAGGAGCTCCAAAACTAAGGCATGTCAAGAGTACTCTGCGCCATCTGCTGGACTTGGCGCAGAATAGCCATACCACGTGTGCGCATGTCCAGCAGGTGGCGCGACTGAATGGCTCCAGTGCAGCAGGTGGCGCTGCAGTACGCTCGGCCCGATGACTGCACACGTGTGCTGTGTTTACAGTGAGAGAGAGAGAGAGAGAGAGAGAGAGAGAGAGAGAGAGAGAGACAGAGAGAGAGAATAGATCTGATATAAACTAAACTATTACAACCTGCAGCTTCTGGACCATCAGAGCGGAATGACCACTCAGACTGTCCCTGATGTGTCTCACAGCTTCCAGACCAGCTTCTTCTCCATGTGTCGCTTACAGGCGTTTCCGTGGGAGGTGAGTGGTCAGTACAGTATCTCAGTACTTCAGCTTCACAATGTGTTTCAGGCTTCAGAAGCTGCCTTAAATGTGGTCAGTGAGTGGTCAATACAGTCAGTTTCTCAGTGTTTCAGCTTCAGAATGTGTTTCAGGCTTTAGAAGCTGCCTTAAATGTGGTCAGTGAGTGGTCAATACAGTCAGTATCTCAGTACTTCAGCTTCAGAATGTGTTTCAGGCTTTAGAAGCTGAGCTGAAGGTGGTCAGTGAGTGGTCAGTACAGTATCTCTGTGTTTCAGCTCTAAAATGTGTTTCAGGCTTTAGAAGCTGAGCTGAAGGTGGCCAGTGAGTGGTCAGTACAGTTTCTCTGTGTTTCAGCTCTAAAATGTGTTTCAGGCTTTAGAAGCTGAGCTGAAGGTGGTCAGTGAGTGGTCAGTACAGTTTCTCTGTGTTTCAGCTCTAAAATGTGTTTCAGGCTTTAGAAGCTGAGCTGAAGGTGGTCAGTAAAGTTTCTCAGTGTTTCAGCTTTAAAATGTTTCAGGCTTTAGAATCTGAGCTGAAGGTGGTCAGTAAGTGGTCAGTACAGTTTCTCAGTGTTTCAGCTTTAAAATGTTTCAGGCTTTAGAAGCTGAGTAGAAGGTGGTCAGTGAGTGGTCAGTACAGTATCTCAGTATTCCAGCTAAATGTGTTTCAGGCTTTAGAATCTGAGCTAAAGGTGGTCAGTACAGTTTCTCAGTGTTTCAGCTCTAAAATGTGTTTCAGGCTTTAGAATCTGAGCTGAAGGTGGTCAGTGAGTGGTCAGTGCAGTTTCTCAGTGTTTCAGCTCTAAAATGTGTTTCAGGCTTTAGAATCTGAGCTGAAGGTGGTCAGTGAGTGGTCAGTGCAGTTTCTCAGTGTTTCAGCTCTAAAATGTGTTTCAGGCTTTAGAAGCTGAGCTGAAGGCCTCAAATTCTTCGTCAGAGATCGTTTTGGATGTTTTAAAGAAGGTAAGTGCCTCTCACGGGTTTAGCTCAGCCAAATCCATTCATCTCTCGACTCAACATAAAGGGAAGCGTCACCAGTTTTTCTAAATTTTGGCAGTGTTAAATGAATATGTCTAAATCAAGACATTTAGAGACATTTGAAGTGAAATGTTCCAATCTAGAGAAGCTTACTGAGCCAGAGTTGTTTGCAGTGGTGGTGATGAGAACCAGACGTCTATAGAATAAATTACTGCATTTAAGGAGAGTTCAGTACATAGAAATGACATACAATGAACCTCAGACGCTGCTGTTTCTCTACATATCTGTACATATCCTGCATTATGAAATGAAGGACAGTAAAACGGGCAGATTCCACAATCCTAAACTGTTAATGTAACGGTCTCATTAATGTTTACACCCCCATAATTTACATAAAGTGATAATGAAGCAACAGCAGTGAAAATGGTGGACTATGTGGCGAACTCTGTTGTTCTAGGCTGTAACTTAAAAAGTTTTACGTCACATCTTAATTCTTACCTGAATGTATCGGCTGGATGAAAGCAGAAATCCAATTACTTCCAGACTCAGGTAGAGTTTTGCCATTGTCTGATTGTAAACGCGCTGAATGGATTACGAACAAAATCTGATTTTCTGCAGTTGTCAAATTATTACATGCATGTAAACACACTCTTTGTTACATCAGTAATTGAGTTTTGTAAATTAATGGAGTTCCCCTGTAACCCAGTACTGTACATGAAACAAGTTTCCAGTGTATTAAACAGTGCCACTCAATTGACCTTATTCACCTACTCTTTATATTATTATGAACCAGGGTTGCAAAATTCCGGAAGTTCAAAGTTTTAAAGTTTACCATGGTAATTCACAGGAATTAACAGGTAGTTATGAGAATTAATGGGAATAAAATAGGAATATCTAAAGCTAAATGTGAGAAACATATAGCTTGTAAAAAATATACTGAAGCATAATCTTGGCTAAAATAAATAGATATGATACCAAAACAGTTAAATAGCAAAGCTGCTCCTCAATCACAGGCATATGGCACATTACACACTAAAGGGCTATTGAGACCACGCCCCCTGCATGCACAGTTCATTCCTCCATCACATGTACAGCCCATGTCCAGATGATTTCTAGAAACCTGACACTCTTTTTGATTGTTTTTTGATTGAACTTTTGATTGTTCAGTGAAGGAATTGAGCATTTATAAAATTATGCTTACGTAAAAATAATAACTTTATGTGTCATAGTTATTATTTATGTTGGTATGCCTTCATGTCTGCTGTTGACAGAAAAAACAGTACATTGATGATAGTATATGACAGTTTCTTTAAATTATCCAATATTTCCCATTAATTCCAATAAATTCCCATAAAATTCCAAAGTTCCCAAAATTTCCATGGAAAGTTTACATTTTGAAATATTTCCCAAGTTCCTGAGCTAAAGTTCTGATGGAAAGTTACCAGTAATTTACTGGAAATGTATCAGAAATTTTCCACCCCTTTGCAACCATATCATGAACTATGAATAAAATAATGAAAATAACATTCAGTATACGAAAAAAGCAACTGGGTGCAGATACATATTGATTTGTAATATAAACTAAGCCATAAGTGGAATCGTTTCCTCATAATTTTTGGATAAATGAGTCTCATGCCTTCCTTTTACAGACATGTCTTCATCCTATCTGTCGTAAAACCCCTCCTTCAGTGAAATACAGGAGGCTGTTCCTGTCCGAGCTGATTAAAAGAGTAAGTCCTCCTGCTTCTTCCATCTAAACTAAAAGAGTTGTGTAACAGATAAAAGACTGACATATGATATGTTTATTGTTGCAGTATGAGCTGACCGCTGCAGAACCTCTGGATGAGCTGTATGATGCACTGGCTGAGGTTATCGGTGCTGAGGAGGAGCCAGTCTGTTATAAAACATATCTACTGGTAAAGTGTCAGCATGGCAGCTCACTTGAACTTCATCTCAAAGCTGAACTGTGAGGTTTATATGGAAGCCTGTTCTCATTAAGTAAAGAGAAAATATCATTCTTGCAGCCGGATGTCTTAGAAATGTCCCACGTTGGTCGGAAGAGTTGACCTCCAAGTACTAACCCGGATTCCCCAGACATGAACCCAAGAGAGTGTTGGCTCTAGGGGTGGGCGATATGGCCCTACAATAATATCATGATATTTCTTGGTATTTTTGTGATAGTTATACTCTTGGCGATATAACAAAACATTGAATTAAACATTTCAAGAATACCCTACTGCAACAAAATAAAAATAAAATTATTGCATATGATATGATATGGCACACCCCTAACTGAGATATCAAAAAATACAAGAATTTTCATCAGATTGTAACAGAAGTCAATGATCCAGAATGTCATGATACTAAATAATGCACTTCAAATATCTCCATATATCCAGGACTGAAGTAAAATGAATGATACTGGACAGATAGAATTTGTCTGTAGTAGATATTTCAGGGTATATCGTTCACGATATTAAAAAATGTTGGCAATATTATTGTGTATGATACGATATGGCACACCCCTAGTCGGCTCTATGGACCCTCCTCCACGTGCCCTCAGCATGACTCCAGATACCTGTGACAACCTAGCAGAACCGTATTGAGTCTCTGAGCCAGTCTCGCTACTGCCCATGCTACACGCGACGGTTACTCTGGATATGAGCTTAATAATAATGCGACTTCACTGTGTAGATGTAGTATTTTAAATTAATGGCTTATTTTCTTAAAATCTGGCAACTCATTATTTTGCATAATATCAAATTTTGAGGAATAAAACCAAACGGGCAAAGGATCTTTCAAGTTTAATTAAAAAATCCGTGACGAAGGTTAGTAGAACATGGCATGCCCTTTCCAACGATTCCTGGCTTACAGTTGTAGTCTTTAGGAAGCCGGAGCCATGGACCTGGAATCTCCCAAATGTGTGTCCGACTTGCGGAGGAGGTTCAGAGAGCATTTAGAGCACTATAACTCGGCGGCAATAAGCGGAACTGACTTCAAACTGTACAGGATTACAGGGCGTTAGGCTCCCTCTCCAACCACACATGACCTTTTACTGTAGTCTTCTGAAAATCAGAGATTAGAATGTTTAATATCAGATAGTTAAAGCTCTGCTAATCAGAGCTAAGGCAAATGGCATAGGTCAGTAGAGTCTGGTGTGCCCTTTCCAACGAGCCCTGGATCACGTTGCTATCCTCCAACAAACTGGTGATATTCGAAAACCTGTTGTTCGTGGCATAATCACATGATCAGCGATTAGCCTATGCCGTATTTTGAGATACAGCTTGGCCGAAACAGAGAAAGACAGATTTTCACAGATTAGATTTTGTTCTCTGCTGTCTAGTGGGAAGAGGCTTGTTTAGGTAGTGGATACTGTATCTCTAGACTGTGAGGCCTGTTCTAATATCACAGTGATGTTTTAGTATTTTAGTATTTTGGCGAAACAAGACCAAAAAATACCATCTGAGGTGCTGTCATAGATTTTTCCTACACAATCTACATTCATGTAGACCAATCAGACATTAACCAGCATTAACCAGGTCATAATAACCGGAATCAGACGTCAAATTACACTATGATTACTGTATATGCTATTAGCTTTATATATTTGAATCCTCACCCTCCCAGCACCATCACACAGGGATCAGAATGATCAGGTATCCTTAGCAGTTACCATGAAGTGACACTTCTACATGTTTCTACATAAGCAGCCATGAACATTTGATCTCCTGTCAGCCTTCAGGAGAGCCAGTGAGTCTAGAAGAGAATGTAGCGGTCATCTCTGACGGCACCACCGGGCTGGTCACCTGGGAAGCTGCTCTCTACCTGTCCGAATGGGCACTGGAAAACCCACAGGTCTTCACTGGCAGGTACTGTACGACAGTGGTCACCCAATGTCCCTCTGGAATTGGAACTGTTCACAATGATGTTGCCACATGTATCTCCATTTCTTCCATTTGTATTTTTCTACATCATTTGAACATGGCAGTTGCTGTTTACTTTGAGAACTTTATGATGAGTGGATCAATGGAGATGTTCCAGAGTAGCTTGGAAAAAGGTTCTAGTTCCTTTGACTTACATTGTCATTGCCTCTCCTGTAAAGTTGCCATATTAGAAATACTTGAGTTTCATTGGACAGTGACAATACATAAACTCATACATGGGTTCACTGGTGGTTTGGACAGTAAAGAAAACAGCTCTGTTTGAGCTGTGATAAATATCACCACCAGTGGAAAGAAGTTTTTCTAGAACATATTTCACATCCAGTCACTCTATATGACTTTGTTTACATATTCCCGACACTGCTCCCAACATCTGGTCCAGACTTTCATTAAGGTCACACAAACTTTTGTTTTATTCTAACTGATTTTGTAGCATTTCTATTAGTCTATTCATCCTGAAGTTATTAGACAACGTAAACTGCAGCTGCTGCTTTCAAATAATATCGAAAAATAAAAATGAATCTTATTGCTGTCCAAAGAAAGAAATGCACTTGAAAGTTTCATGATGAATGGGCCAATAGAAATGCGCCAAAGTCACTTGGAATAAAACCCATTTTATATGAATTTACAATGAAAGTACAGAAGGTTTTTGTCCTCTCCTGTAAAGTTACTATTTTGGAAATAAATGTTTTAATATTCTCAGAATAACTACTTATGAGTACTCTACACCAGGGGGCAGTGTAGAGTCAGCATTGTACATTTTTGGTCTCAATTTCTTGTTCATTAATTCCAAAGTAAGAAGCATGGAAAGCTTAAAAGCCCTGTGTCCCTGATTAGGAAGTGCTGATATAGGATCCTGTTCTCTTCCAGAGAAAGCTGAGGGTCACTCCTGTTAGTAGATAGTATGAAATATAGCAGTAGCTCAAAGCTCCTTTAACATTCTAATTGTTTTAAGTTAATAGTTCAGATTTTCAACATCGGTTATTGAATGTTTTGGTTTGTAACTCTCTACATGCTGTGTTCCAGCTAAAAGGTATATGAGATGAAATATGATATGGTTAAGCTAGTTATGATAGGTGAGGTGAAAACAGACTATTCAAATTTGAAAGGTCTTTGATTGACATTTTAATTAAATTTAAATTTCAGGCCCCATGGATCTGTGTTCTAGGTTTATTATAGAACAGTAATAAAGAGATGCTGGGGGTCCCTGTCTTTACTTCTTTACTATATATACCCTCAGGACAGTGCTGGAGTTGGGCAGTGGAGCGGGACTCACCGGTATAGTAGTGTGTCGGACTTGCAAGCCCCTCAAATATGTCTTCAGCGACTGCCACCAAAGCGTTCTCCAGAGACTTCGAAACAATATCCAGCACAGTGGCCTCCAGCACAGCGGCCTGACTGGACAGGACGCCTCCAGTACATCGGTCTGTGTGGAGGAACTGGACTGGGAGGATGTGACAGAGGAACAGCTACGAAGGATCAGCGCAGACACAGTCATAGCAGCAGGTACACCAGAATCAGCGCTCTCTTTGAGTTTGATGCTTATTGTTGAGCGATTCGGACAAAATGTCAATTGGGGATTCTGTTGCTAAACGCTGTAGTGACAGTATAAAACATAGTTATGTTAATTTCTTAAACTCTTTAATACCTACTTACAGCCATTATACAGAAATTATAAATGATGATGAAGAATAATTAATTATAGTTGCCAAATAATACAAACTAGATATTTCATAATACATACTGAGTAACTGAAATTGGTTAGCAGATAATTCATAGTGGATATTTAATAATTTGAAGTAGTTACTGAACAGTTCAGAACAGTATACTGAACAGTATGGTATATACTGAATAATTCATAGTGGATATCAAATAATTAATAGTGGATACTGAATAATTCAAAGTAGTTACTGAACATTTTATAGTAGACAATGAATAATTCATAGTGGAAACTGAATAATTCAAAGTAGTTACTGAGCAGTTTATAGTAGACAATGAATAATTCATAGTGGATATTAAATAATTCATAGTGGATACTGATTAATTCAAAGTAGTTACTGAACAGTTCCTAGTAGACAATGAATAATTCATAGTGGATACCGAATAATTCAAAGTAGTTACTGAACAGTTTATAGTAGACGATGAATAATTCATAGTGGATATTGAATGATTTTAAGTAGTTACTGAACAGTTGATAGATATTGAATAGTTGATAGTAGAGAATGAGTAATTTATAGTGGATATGGAATAATTCAAAGTAGTTACTGAGTAGTTGATAGTAGATACTAAATAATTCATAGTGGATATTGAATAACTGAAAGTAGTTACTGAACAGTTGATCGATACTGAATAGTTCATAGTGGATCCTGAATAGTTGATAGTAGGTACTAAATAATTCACAGTGGACATTGAATAACTGAAAGTAGTTACTGAACAGTTGATATGTACTGAATAGTTTATAGTAGATAATGAATAATTCACAGTGGATATTGAATAATTAAAAGTAGTTACTGAGTAGTTGATAGATACTGAATAGTTTATAGTAGATAATGAATCATTCATAGTGGATATTGAATAATTTATAGTAGTTTCTGAGTCGTTGATAGTGGATACTGTATAATTCATAGTGGATATTGACCAATTCATACTGTATATTTGCTTTTGTTTGATCTCATGAATGCTATTTTCTAAAAGCTCCCAGTGAAGCACTCATGTGATTTCTGTGACTGGTCAGTATTACCAACTCAGAGCTAGTTGGTGATTTGCATATCCGCAGGCTTCTGAAATATGAGTATTAAACAGGTCAGTACTGCAGTACAGCAGATCATATGTCGGTCAGCTTTATTTCATTGATGGCCAAATTGTTTCATTAGTCTAACGTGATTACATTTTCTACATTTTGTCTTTGAGTGAACATCTAATGGTGTTCTTTAAACAGAATGCTCATACGTTTATTCATTCTAATTTCGATTTTCTGCTGTGTAGTTTAAAAATCACTGACCAGAAGACTAGCCACTGAAGGCATGAGGGGTTTATTTTATTTTTAGGTAAAATTGTGGCCAATATATGATGAGAAGCCACTATTCATTTCAGGTTAGCTTCAGATACAGATGTAGTATGTTATTATTAGTTTAATATTCTCAGTATGTAGAGCTCACCACATGGTTTCTGGTGTCTGGCTACATAAAAACACATCTCTTTAGAGGCTCCACAAAGAAAATCAAGAGAAAAATGTTAAAGGAATATTTTTTTAATGGATATTTGTTGTTATGTCAGATGTGGTTTACGACCCTGATATAATCGGCTGTCTGGTGAAGCTGTTGGTGAAGCTTCTTAACTGCCGGACTGAGAAATCCCATCCTGACATTTACGTAGCCTCGACCGTACGCAACCCAAGAACATACGATGGCTTTAAGAATGAACTGGGTGAGTTTAATGTCAGTCTATTACTGCATCCATTCCAACACTAATAATGCTCTTATAGTATTGTAATAATAATAATAATAATAATAATAATAATAATAATAATAATAATAACTAGGCATTCTTCAAAATAGAACAAAATTTAAAATCTTATTTTCTTTTATACAGAAAAGGCTGGACTGAAACACGTCGTCATCCCACCTCCAGTCGCACACGTCTTCCCATACACCCGAGTCACCTCCATAGAAATGATCAAGATACACCGCTAACCGAACTGTCGAGACCTCCTCTTGTAATAAAGTGCTTATTTACATCATATTTACATGAAAAATGTGCTTTTTGCTCTTGTATTCAAGTCTTATCCAATGGAATTGCTGGAATGCCAGTGACCCAAAAGAGGGCAATTTAAACATGTAGTACTTTTAGACCCTGTACAAATCCCTGACCAAAGCCAATCCGCTTGTAGTGAGTACAGTAATATAGTCACAGCTATTCCGCTGCCTATCAGTCACAGTGTTCCTTGAGTAGAGGCAGGACGTTGTGGTCCCAGTTTTCTTCCCAGCGCTGCTGCCCGCTCTCTCTGAGGTTCTGTCTGAAGAGGCTCAGTTTACCCTGTTCGGCTGGGAAGTCTGAAAACAGCATCTGCAGAAAGATGTAAGATGTGGATTAGCGTGTGAGGGAGACGGAGATCCAGAGACGTGCAATAAGAGTTTCTGAAAGAACACTGCAGGGATATGTTCCAACATCTCCAGTTGGCTTTGCATTTTCTTATGATCCCAAACACATTCACAGGGATACTGAGCTAAAAGATATTTATGATTGTATATTCACTATATATCTATAAAATGAAGAATGTTCTAAGATATGCACTATGTATCCATAAGATAAAATATATGCACTACTACTTAGAAGATAAAAGATGTGCACTATATATCTAGAAGATAAAATATATTAAGATATATAAGGACTAAAAGCCAGAGGACAGCCAGACAAGAACAAAAAGCTGAGGTTGCATCTGTTGGAAAAATATCACGTGGACCACTGGTGTAGACCCTCTTGTTTCTCACCTTTAGCTGCTGAGACAGTTCTGATGAATCCTTGAAGATGAGCCCATTCTCCTCATGTTTCACCAGCTCATCCAAACTTAACAAAAAAAAACATAGCAGGCCTGAACACTCACATCCGAAACTCCACAACTGAACACCAGCATGAAGATAGCGGATAGTTCACACTCACCACTGGAAGTCTATTGCACAGACAGGAAGACAGCAACCAAACATGTCCACCACCTTCATCGGAAGATCAAGACCACTGGAGGATGTGTGCAAGCAAACTCCAAGGTCAGCAGAACCTGTTAACAAACACCCATAAGATGAACAGAAACGCAGAGACTCAGACAGCGTGACCCGTATAACATTATATCAGCTCCACTGACCATACAGGAGCTGACTGCAGACTGTAGTCCACCTGTTTCTCTGTATACTTTGTTATCCTGTTGTGTCCTGTGGGCAGCGTCCTGTGACCACTGATGAAGGACTAGAGGAACTCAAGCTGTGCAGCAACAGATGAGCTATCTATCATCTCTGACTTTACATCTACAAGATGGACCAGCAAGGTTGGCATGTCTAATAGAGTGGGCAGTGAGTGGACACAGTTTAAAAACCCCAGCAGCACCACACCAGCACAACACACACTAATGACCACCCAAATAATACCTGCTCTGTGGTGGTCCTGTGGGGGTCCTGACTATTAAAGAACAGGGTAACAAAGTATACACACAAACAGATGGACTACAGTCTGTAAGTGTAGAACTACAAAGTGCACTTATGTGGTCAGCTTTTACAGCTGTGTTAAATATTCATATTCATATTCAACTATTTCTTAACTACTAACTACTTGAAACACGATGTTCCATTATTAGTATCATTTTGCATATTTATGTATTTATTCTACTATTGATTAGTGATTTTAAACTCTAATATATATTATATGGTGTACGTGTGGTGTAGTATTTGTACTCTCACCCAATAAAACAGGGTAATCCTCTGCTTCCAGCCACGGAGTGCAGAATTTAACATGTTTCAAATCCTTGGAGTTGATTATCTTCTCGTAATGTTCCTTCAGAGGACCTTTACCTGCAGATATGAGGGATTGATTCAATCTGGCTCTTAGTACACAGTAGATCAACAAAGGTACTTTTAATACTTTATGATGAAAATGTCCATATTTATACCTGTGATAACGCACACTAGTGACGGAAGATTTTTCTCTACTTCTACAAACCCTTCATAATCTGTTGGAAGAGAAGAGGGAGAGCATTTTAAGCTTTTTAATCGTTTTAGGAATTATGATGTACTCCAAATAATTAAATCAATAAATATTTCAGAATTAAATCAATGAATATTTTAGAATTAAATAATTTATTAATTAATATTTATATTTATGGATATATATACAGACCCATTCCAGAAAATTAGAATATCATGGAAAAGTTAATTCATTTCCATAATTCCGTTCAAAAAGTTAAACTTTCTTAGATTATAGATTTAGGGCCCACAATTTAAACAATTTTAAGTATTTATTTGTTTATGAGCTAGAAGCCCAAATTATGTGAAAATAAACAAATAAATACTTTAAATTGTTTAAATTGTGGGCCCTGAATCTATAATCTATGAAAGTTTAACTTTTTTTCTACATCAATTAAATGCAGCAGCTGCCTTCTACATAGTGAGACAATATTTCATGATGAATGGACCAATAGAAATGCTCCAAAATAGCATGGAAAAAATTCTTCCATTGACTTTCATTGAAAGTGAAGAAAGTTTGAGGCCTCTCCTTTAAAGTTGCCATTTTTTTCATTGAACAGTGAGTATATATATATATATATATATATATATATATATATATATATATATATATATATATATATATATATATATATATATAAATAAAATGTTAATAAACATTTACCTTCTAGTGCCGTTAAAAGAACTGAGAAGTCCTCATCCTCTGTTGGGGTAAACAAATACATTTCACAATGTTTATCATTACACAATCTACACCTTTTTAAAATAGTGGTCTTTAAAAATGTGTGGCCTTTAAATAGGTGTGGTTTTTAAATAGTGGTCTTTAAATAGGTGTGTTTTTTAAATAGTGGTCTTTAAATAGGTGTGTTTTTTAAATAGTGATTTTTAAATAGGTGTGTTTTTTAAATAGTGATCTTTAAATAGGTGTGGTTTTTAAATAGTGGTCTTTAAATAGGTGTGGTTTTTAAATAGTGGTCTTTAAATAGGTGTGGTTTTTAAATAGTGGTCTTTAAATAGGTGCATGTAAAGATATACATGCAATATATTTATCAAAATGCACAAAAGTCCTCAAAGCTTTTACATATTTAGAAAAAAAATATCTGGCTGGCTTTGAGACTGAACCTCACTAGAAACAGCTACCAAATTAGCCTAATTAGCTACAGCCGCCAAACCTAAGATTTGTAGTCTTTGATAAACATTATCAATATTGGATATTCACAATGTTACACTACATGGCCAAAAGTATGTGGTCACTCCACCGTCTTATCGAGTTCAGGTGTTTCAGCTACAGTCTTGGCTAAGAGGTTTCTAAAACAGCTTGTGAAGTTATAGACCTCAAAGACTCAAAGACAGCACAGAGCCATGTTCTGAATGTCCTATCTGTATTTCTCCAGACTGCCTCCGGAAGCAACATCAGCACAGAAACTCATGAAATGGGTCTTCGAGGCTAAACAGCTGCACACAAGCCCAAGTTCACTATACACAATGCCAAGCGTCAACTGGCGTGGTGTAAAGCATTCGGTCACTGGATGCAGTGGAAACGTGTTCTCTGGAATGATGAATCCAGTCTGACGGATGAATCTCGATTTGGTGGCTCCCAGTAGAATGCATAGTGTCCTCAGTGAAATTTGGTGGAGGGGGGATAATGACCTGGTGCTGTGGTTCAAGGGTTTGCGCTCAGATCCTCAGTTCCAGTAAAGGGTAATGTTAATGCTACAGACATTTTACACATTCCAAAATCTTCAAAAGGCTGTTAAGGCCACAAATGGAAGGCTACTCCATGTGTTTTTGTAATAGGACATAAGCTCATATAGGTGTGATGTTTATGTGTTCACATACTTTTGCCATTGTGGTATATGCAACGTTGTGACATCTGAAAAATATAATGCAAGCCTGTACTTGCTACACAGAGGTATAGCAATACTGACCAGTCCAGCTGGTGCTACTGAGGAGAAGTGCAGGTCGTCCAGCGACCGCGGTCACTACTCCTGTTTTAGTGTTCCGCTCTGTAAACGCGGTCAGTTCTGTATTCCGTTTACTGTTCTCAGGACTGCAGAAACAATAAAAAGAAGAAGTGCATTTGATTATCATATCATGAGGAAGATTTGAACTGTAACAAGTATTCAATTAAAACTCACCAAGCCCGGAACTGTGGGTAAACGCTGGCCAGTCTGAAGAAAAGCTCATGCTGAAGCTTCAGAGGCGTTTCCCTAAATATTGAAGGCGGCTTGTCGTATAAAGTTGTTGCCCTGGAGAGAAGAACATTATGGGAGAGATTATGGGAACAGCCACAATTGGCCAATAGATGGTCACAGACAAAGCCACAAGTGGCCAATGTATAACTTACCAATAAACAGGATCGTTTCATCATCATCACTGGTCAAATTTTACGATTGTGGACAATAAGTATTACATGAAATGCTGGCGCCCTGTTTTTGCTCACAGCCAACATACAAAAGTAAATATATATATATATATATTTATTTTTTTTTTTAATTAATTAATTTTTTTTACTTTTACTTTTTTTACTTTCTTTTATATGTTGGATGTGAGCAAAAATAGGGCGCCAGCATTTCATGTTATACTTCTTAATTTTTGAGAGAGAGCTCATCAAGCTCCACCCTTCCACCTCAGAGCTGTGTCTGAAAGGATGTATAGCTGTTCAAGAAGCTCCGTACTGAATTAAATTAAATGAAATAAATAAAAGGTCTCTCATTTTTGCACAGCGCTGTATGAACATATTCTTGTGCTACACTATATTGCCTAAAGTATTCACTCATCCATCCAAATCATTAAATTTAGATGTTCCAATCATTTTCATGGCCACAGGTGTATAAAACCAAGCACCTAGTCATGCAGACTGCTTCTACACACATTAGTAAAAATGGGTCACTCTCAGGAGCTTAGTGAACTTCAGCGTGCTACCGTGATAGGACACCACCTGTGCAAGTCCACCAACTTTCTGCAAAGACAATTGCTAGAGACCTCCAAACTTCATGTGACCTTCAGATCAGCTCAAAAACAGAGCATAGAGAGCTTCATGGAATGGGTTTTTAGGGCCGAGCAGCTGCATCCAAGCCTTACATCACCAAGCGCAATGCACAGTCTACGGACGAGTCTAGGTTTAGCGGTTGCCAAGAGAACGATACTTGTCTGATTGCATTGTGCCGAGTGTAAAGTTTGGTGGAGGGGGGATTATGGTGTGGGGTTGTTTTTCAGGAGTTGGGCTCGACCCCTTAGTTCCGGTGAAAGGAACTCTTAATGCTTCATAACAAGAGATTTTGGACAATTTCATGCTCTCTACTTTGTGGGAACAGTTTCCTGTTCCAACAAGACTGCCCACCAGTGCACAAAGCAGCTCCATAAAGACATGAAGGAGTGAGTTTGGTGTGGAAGAAACTTGACTGGCCTGCACAGAGTCCTGACCTTAACCTGATAGAACACCTTCAGGATGAATTAGAGCAGAGACTGCGAGCCAGACCTTCTCATCCAACATCAGTGTCTAATCTCACCAATGTGCTTCTGGAAGAGCAGTCAAAAATTCATAAACCGTGTGGAAAGCCTTCCCAGATGAGTTAAAGCTGTTAAAGGGAAGCTGCAAAGGGTGGGCCGACGTTATATTAAACCCTATGGATTGGGAAGGGGACATCACTGAAGTACATTGGGAACATGGTGTATATCTAGTCTACAGAATTCAAGGCAGGCCAGGATTAGCAGCCAGCGTTTAAAGAGTTCTACTCAGTTTTCTGCTGACTGCACTTCACAAACAGACATTAATAGTAATTGTCAGATGTTGTTGACTCAGAGGTTCCATATCGCTGCATCCCCATCACAGAGTAGATTATTTTTTGGTACTGGAATAAAGGCTTTTGTGTTTGTGCAAGAAACATATTTATTTAGTCACTTCAACTGCAGCACTTACCTAACGTTCCAGTTCTTTTGAAGGTCGTGTCTCATGGCATTGGTGACGCACAAGTTATGATCAGAGAAACGTCCAAAGAACTTCTCATACCTGCCAAAATTTTAAAAATAAGCAGATTTATTATAACTGGTAATAACTATTCCACTCAGCATCCTACAGTCTTAAATGAAGATGGTTCTTTAGGGGTTCTGCAGTAATGACAACACCGAAAAGATCCATTTTTATATAGTTATTTACTGGTGCCACGAGGACATGCCATAAGTCATGGGACGGAACTAGTATTCTGTACAATCCCGCCTAGCCTGGCGAAGTGCATCAACTCATGCCGTCTAGATAGCCACCCACACAAACCCTACTATCAGCCCAAAACCATCGGTACCACTGACTCATGGGTCCATGCCACATGTGGCCAGTCTGGGGGGGGTCCAGTTTGCAATGAGCCCAGGTGCGGTGCTGTGTCTGGTGTCAGAGTGTTAACTGGGGCACTCTTCTGCTCCCGTATCCTGGAGAATATGTATGTGGGGCCTCCTATATCGAATATGGATGTGATTTCTGTCGCTTCAGTCATGATAGTTATTATTTCTTAAATTTCATTGTTTGTCCACTCATCCTTTTATTTCTTAATTAATACTTATATTGGTTGCCTGTTTTTCTAATTATATATATATATATATATATATATATATATATATATATATATATATATATATATATATATATATATATATATATATACATAAATAATATTTTTTTTACTCAAGAAGTGCCTTATTTAAGCTTCCTTGATTAAATACTTGATTCTAATTTTAATGTATTTTCAGTTGTGAATGCTCTGTTGCATTGTAAACAAGGGTTACCCTCAATGTATTACCAGGTGAAAATAAAGGTTGATTGATTAATTGATTAGGCACCGGTGCATGGCCACTGTGCTGTTGACAGTAGGTGGTAATACCTTCTCTGTATTTAGAATTATATACAAAACATTCTTCATCCATTTGAAAAACCATTTCATCATTTAAGCATGCAAATGTTTCTTTGATATTTCTTTCTTCTATATAGAACCACTGTGTTTACTAGAGAACCCCTGAAGAACCATCTAGTTAGAGTGCCCAGCTCTTCTCCTGGTGATCTACTGCACTGGAAAGTTAATCTCCACATTCTTCTCCAGACCTTCAGGAGCAGCTAAATATTATAAGCAGGTGTGATAAAAGTAACTCCATAGTGGCAGATGTCCCAGATCAGGCTGAGAACCTCTATTAGAGCGGTTAAGAAGAAACACCCAGTAAGGAAAGGAGAACACTCCCTACAGTATATAAAGTTGGGCATGGAACATAAACCATATCTCAAAACAAACCACTGTGTATCTGCTTTGTGAACAATGCTGACGTTTCAGTCTGAAGGAAAGCGCTCAGACTGCTCCCTGCTGTGCAAACTCACAAGGTACCAATGAACAGGAGGTGCTGCACATCACAGGCTGGGACGCATCAAAACCACATCAAATACTGTTACATTTGATACATTAGCGATGTTCCTGAGAGCGACAGACAGAAACACAATGTTTCCAAGCGTTTCTACAAAATGGACTACAAATAAGCTGTCAGTCTTTTTCTATAATCAATAAGCTTCATAAGCGTCTTATTCTGTCTGATGGAAAAGTGCACCATGTCTTCTGCAGTCATACTGTATTCACAGCCGCTGGTATTCTGCAAAACTGTAGCTCCAAATTTAAATGATTTCCATGTGAACGAATGAATAGACTATTAAACTCCTGCGTACTTCTCTAGTCACCATATCAGAACTCAGTTCTTCTCAAAACCAATAATCAACAACAATGCACCCAAACTAATGTGTTCTGTTCCCCTGCTGTAAACATTTCTTACATACTATGGGGTCTGTTCAAAGCTTGTTCATACACATGGGCACACTGAATGCTACAGAGGTTGCGAGAAGTCTGTGGTTCAGTAAATCCAGTCATTTAAGGCAGGAGCCCCTAAGGAAGCTGCCCCAAACCCAGGAGATAACAGGCGTGTTCGACTTTACACGGCGCCGCGCAGTCCGATCACCGTCTGGCTCGGTGCGGTGCATGCTGGTTAGTTTATTTGTCCGACTTGAGTCGGCACCACTGTCGCTTCATGATGCTATACTATGTTAACATCTCGCGAGGCGGCTGCAGTTGCTCTCCACGAACTGCGCGAGCCGAGAGACGGCTTGATGACGAGAGAGCTTAATCCTCAGTGGTCAGAAGCTCTGTGGACACCTCTGACGTTTGACTCTTTTTACTGTAAAATATATATCTCCTCTAAAACTCTTTAAAGACCTCATATTTACACTAATACTGTCATGTCTCCTAGCATGACAGTTCATTTTCATACAGTATTCAACATATTTTTATTTCATAATTAGTATTTTATATCATGAAAAGGCTCAAGTGCTGTAGATTTTTACATCACTATTGTGTTTGGATTTATTTTTCCTTCTACTCTTTCTAATTCTATTCTTTTATTTTACTATTTTTCTATTGCGTCTACTTCATCAGCTGTAAAGAGAGCTAACGCCGCAAGACCCGCCGTTGTTCACGTAGGCTGCAAGTGGTAACTGTCCTCTTTTCTAATCTCCTCCCCCATCTGCATTCGGCTGCTCTCACTGACCACCAAGGCCAGACGCAGCCGTATCTCAAACATGCCTAACGATTCGGCCAGACGGAACATGGAGGCGGGCCTATAAGACTGTGCAGTTGTAAAAACTAGGTAGATCAGGTTTTGAGAGGAATAAAGCTTAAACTCTGAACTGGTCTCCCTCCTCATTTTGATGGCAAGAAAAGATGTAACAACACCTCCTTAATATCACTTTGGAATATGAGGTCATTTAGCAGTAAGAAATGTTAAGGATGCATGATGATACTGAAATCATATCAGTATCAGTCACACTAAAAAAAACTATCAGCTCTTGGCCAGGGTTTTTTGTTTATGGCGTATTATCTTTGCTTCCATGTAAACTTGGTTGTTTCGGCATCCAAATGGGCGTAAACGTGTGGGAGGGAAAGAGATCTTAAACCATAATCTAGGCTATCACTGTGCACATTGTTTTCAGTTCAGTAATGAAAGTTTTAATATTAAATACAGGATATCGCCCTGACCAAAAATATGAATCATACTTTAAGCAAGCTAACAATCCTGCGAGGTTGTAAGAAAGCCATTAAGATATTAAATGTCGACGCTGCCTACACCAGATACTCAACCTGCAGCCTAGAGGTTCCTACACACTTGTCTGTCTAGAGTTCTAGAGTTCATACAGTCAAAATCCAGAAGGAAATAAACACCTGGACCAGAAACGAACAAACTTGAAACGTCAAATAAATTAATAAATTAATAATATTTATAATAATCTGGCACTAAACAAATCCAGAGCCAAGAAGACAGACCAGTCGTGAGGACACAGAAACATAGTACATAGTACAGTGTGTCGCTACTGATTATGGCTTGGATGCCCATCCATGTTTTTATAGTTTGATGTGCCCCCATGTCAGACTAGTACTACACTGTTTAACAGTTAATCAGATCCAAAGCAGAATCCTAACTGGAGCTTCTTCCATGCAAATATTTCTCAAATGCCACGTGATTCTCTGAATTATGAGGCCAATAAGGAACCCAAAAAGTAAAAGTACATGCAATCTAACACACTGCACACTGAACTGAACACTGCAAACAACTGTCTACTGTATCTGAGTAGCTGGCATAAACTTATAACTACGTAGTGTCAATTTACATTGCAGGAGTGTTAGCATGTACGGGGCAATATTTGTATTGCTTCATAACTTCAATCCAGTTTTCCCAGTTTGATGAGGAATGAACACGTCCAGCGGATCACAGGCTGCCTCCTCGTAGTGCTGCATACTGAGATCCACTTCTACCTTTATAGTGTAGTGAGTGATTCCCTTTACTTTCCTTTAACCAACTCTGGGCAACTCTTAACCAGCTTGCTGACTTCAATAGCTATTCTTACCATTTAGCCACCTTAACGATGAGGTGCTTCTCTCCGAGAGTGAGCGCCATGATGGAGTAGCCATAATTGTGCCAGTCTATCACAAACTGAGCTCCGCACATGCGACTCGCCAGCCACGCTACAGCAATACCTGGCAACCCAGGAGGATTCTGATTGAAAAAATAATAATAAAAAAATACAGAAACAACATTATTATCACACCTCAGATCAGCCTTCAGAAAGACACTACTGTGCAAGTCTTGGGCACCTGAGCTCTAACTTAGCAATAAGTGTATTTTCACCACATATCATTAGAATAGATGTAAATAAGTATGAATACAATACAAAGTAACATAAATATCTTATTGTGAAAGAAGTAGATCACATCTTGAGCTCCAGTTTGAAGAACAAAGTGTAGTTCCAGATTTCTACTGGACGCCCCAGACATGAATGTATTTAGTTCCTTCAGCAGCAATCTTGATTTAGCTTAATGAAGTACTGAGCAGTCAAAGCAGGTATTAGATGAGAACTGTAAATAATACTGGGTTGTTTTCACAAGGAGAAGCTTGGAACGGATTAAACACTCTATTACTTTAATACTCTAATTAAAAATATGAAGTTTAAAGCAAATAAAATCTGGAAAAACAGCTTTTTAAATATAACAATGTTCCAAAGTGCCTAAAACTTTTTCAACAGCACTGTATGAACAAACGTTCTACACAAGATCTCCGCTGCATACCTGCATAAGAATATAAGCCTGATCTTCTAACTTCAGCAGGACGTAAAGAAGCTGCAGAGACTGGAAAATCACCTTGGAGGCGTATCTAAAGATTTTAGGCCCAACTGAAACACAAAAAAACAAAACAGGTTGAGCATTGCTGGAATGTGTTGGACCTGTTTTTCAGGCAACCTGAGCATGCGTTACCTCGGATCCCCTTGAGTTCAGAAATTGGAAGGATGTCTATTCGGTCATCCTCCAGAACGTCTTGATGAGGTTTGGTACCTATAATGGAGATCGACACACATCACTGCTGTGAGCGGTGTTCACTAATAGGTTGTCATTACAGTCATGATCACATCTTGTTGATGTGGTGTGAAGCAGATATCCCAGCACTACTAGATTCAGACATGCTGCATGTATGGAAGTCAGCCTGGTCTATCAGTACTACACCATGTGACCATTACATGTCATGACAGATGTGATGCTTGAGGTCATGCTGGCTGAGCAAAGTCCACAGCAGAAACCATCAGCGGTCATGCAGCCCTGGTGCTATCAGGGTGTAGATGTTGTGTTTAATGTGAAGGTTGTGGCAGATTTTAACTACAGTCCAAGTACTGACTATAACAGACTTTGGGATGGGTTCCTCAGACTGGGATTAGCCTAGTCCTGGACTGCACAGCATTAGGGGTGTAAGAATATATTGAAATATCGAATATCGTGATATTATGTTTAGTGATACTGTATCGATTCTCAAAAACACAGTATTGATCATTAAAAACAGACAGTGAATCCTTGTGTGTTGTGTTTAAACTAGAGATGGACCGATCAGCGTTTTTAAGGCTGATTCCGCTCACCGATAACTTTTCAGCACGATCTGCTGATAGCCGATACCCATAGAGGGCTGGGCTAAATGCCACGGCAGGACTACATGTAGTTATTAGCGCAAGCAAGTCATGAAACATGGTCTAAATTGGTTTATTACAATTTTTAACGCGCATGTGAAACAGTATAATATTTTACTGTAATCATTCAATTTATACCCTGAATTATTTTAAATTTTAAACAAAAAACTGCAACCATTAAATGTAGATATTGAATTGCTGCTGCTGTTCTGTTCATACCGGTCAGATCTGGTCTGCATGGTGTTCTGGGTTGTTTGTTTTGTGCCAGCTGTGTGTGCTAGCTCTGCTGTTTTTGCTGATACTCACTGTATTCAGCCCTACTCTTAAAAGCCGTATCAGATTAGTAATTGTAGATTAGTAGTGTTAAATGTCTTTGTCTTGGTTCCCCCTATGAGACACCTGATTTTACAAAACGTCTTGGATGAGTCTGCGTCACATACGGCAACAAACTGCCAGACGGACAGTTGCCGTGACGGACAAACTGTTCTCGCAAGGCCGCTGCTTTAGTCAGTCTGTGAAAAATGAAAGGGTATGTATTTCCACCTAGCGGTTCAGATAGGAATTGCAAGGACCTGACGGAAGCGGGTTTCAACAAAACGCTAGCTGTAAATACAGAAATTAGGCTCATTTGTTTAACGCCCGGATCGGCTCTCAGGATCGGCTACATTTTAGAAATATTGCCCGATCACCTATCACATATTTTGATTAAAAATCATCCGATACCGATACATAATCGATCGATCTTTCCA
Organism: Megaleporinus macrocephalus; assembly: GCA_021613375.1. Taxonomy (NCBI): domain Eukaryota; kingdom Metazoa; phylum Chordata; class Actinopteri; order Characiformes; family Anostomidae; genus Megaleporinus; species Megaleporinus macrocephalus. Next base: position 33,338,798 of record CM038719.1, on the reverse strand, counting down.
TCTCTAGTTTAAACCTCTGACCACTAGAAGACAGTGTTGTAATCCGCTTTCAGCTCCACTCCAACATTAACAAGCAGCACAAAGATGCAATGCTATTGTAGACATTGACAAATGCTCATATAGTGGTGCAATACATTACTTTGCTTGCAGTATCGCAATATATTGAATTGTGACCGCGGTATCATGATACATATTGTATCGCCAGGTTCTTTCCAATACACAGCCCTACAGAGGATTCTCAATGGACATTCCCCACCCTGGAAACCAACTCATAACACCTTCAAGGGTAACTCCAACAATTTTTCAAATGAAAACAATGTAAACGTCAAACAATGTCAACACAGAGCAGGTACTGGGTAATGGATCATTCTCAGCACTGCAGTGACACTGAGATAGTGGTGGTGGGGCCGTCAGGGTGCGGTGTGCTGGTACGAGTGGATCATACACAGCAATGCTGCTGGAACTCATAAACACTGTGTCCACTCACTGTCCACTTTTTAAGACACGCCTACCTTGCTGGTCCACTCTGTAGACATAAAGTCAGAGAAGACAGCTCTGGTGTTGGATAGTTCTTGTTGGTGGACAGTTCTTGTTGGTGGACTATCCTCAGTCCAGCATTGACTCTGATGTGTTCAAACACTCGAGCAGAGCTGCTGTGTCTGGTCCACTCACACCAGCACAACACACTATAACACACTATCATTATGTCAGTGTCATTCCAGTGCTGAGAATGATCCACCGTCCACATAATCCCTGTTCTGTGGTGGTCCTGTGGGGGTCCTAACCATTAAAAAACAGGGTAACACAGCTGTCATCTTCTAACTGCTCCATCCATACGGCATTTAAAAATAGGTCATGCCAGCTGAGCTCCCTGCAGACAGTACTGCCCCGCAGCCCGTCATCTCTGCCCTGCTGTAACATACTGCCCACCGAACTGAAGCGCGTGCAAACCCGGGTCAGCTCCTTACCGAGGAAGCCGATGAGGGTGACGTTGTAGCCGTGCCTGCTGAGAGACAGCGCGTGGTACTGCATGCGCGGACTGCGTCCCAGGTCCCCCAGCACGAGCACGCAGGCGTTCAGCAGCGCCGACTCGTCGCGCGCCTTCAGGCTCCGCGCCAGCACGAAGATGAACGCGACCACCGCGACGGGCAGCAGCGCCCACGGCAGACTCAGTCCGGCCAGGAGCCCCAGCAGGACCAGCGACACCGTCACCAGCACCACTGCCGCATTGGCGTCCGCCATTGTGGCTCGTTAGCCCGCATGTGACGCGCGCTGCCGAGGAGGAGGGATTTAAAGGAGCCGCGCGCGTTTACAGCCTCGCGCTAATATATATATATATATATATATATATATATATATATATATAGAGTCAGAATGATGAGTATGTTTAACATAATAATGACATATTTTTCTTATATTATGACCTATGAGCTCATTATTTTGTGAATATTTAATTATTGTCATTTTTACAATTGTTGTGTATTTTTAATTAATTACAAATTTATTGTAAGCAACTATTATAATATATTAAGTCATGATTCATGATTGTGACTCACTAAATGGTTGTGTATTTCTTCCAGTGGTGGAAACAGATTTCTGTATATAGGTTTATTATTTACAGTGTTAATATTTATTTTAATCAAGACAGGCAACAACTGTTTAACTCATTTTTCTGTAAAACATATACATTCTTTGCCTATATACATTCTTTATCTTTATATTCTGTCAGTAGTCAGCTGCACTATTATATGTATTAATTGCTCTTCAAACTATATACAAACCCAGCACAGTCAGCAAATTCAAAGACTAAAAAAAGTTCAAAAAAAGTTGGGACACTTTGCAAAAAGCAAATAAAGAAACTGCTATGCTATTCAAATAATTTAAACCTCGTATGTAATTGAATATAGTACAAAGACAACATATCAAATGTTGAAACTGAGACAATTAAATGTTTCTTAGTGTAAAATAGTAAAGAACTTGGAGATTTCAACATGTAAAATACATAACATCATTAAATGACAAAGAAAATCCAAAGAAATCTGTGTGTATAAGGGACAAAAGCCAAAACCAGTACTGGATGCGCTGAAGTGGGAAAGTGTCCTGTGGTCTGAAAAAGTAAAAAAAAAAATGTAATTAAAATTCTTTGTGGAAATCACACAAAAGAATCGGGCTTCTGTGATGGTATGAGGTGGCACTAGTACACATGGAGTGGATGACTCCATTAATGCTGAACGATATATATGGGTTTTTGAGCAACATGTGCTTCAGACAACGTCTTCCTCAGAGAAGGTCTTAATATATCAGCAAGACAACAAACCACATTCTGCATGTCATGACAGATGTCATGCTTGAAGTCATGCTGGCTGAGCAGAGTCAGGTGTTGGTGTTGTATCATAGAGATAAACACACAATATGTTTGTGTTTATGTTAAGGTTGTGCCAGAGTTTGACTACAGTCCAAATACTGACTATAACAGACTTGGGATCTGTTGCTCAGGCTGGAATTAGGCCTAGTCCTGGACTACACAGCATTCTCAATGGACATTCCCCAATAATCCACACCCATCAAAAACCTAAAAAAAAAATCCATGATGAATGGATCAATAGAAATGCTCCAAAATAACTTATAATAAATAAAAAAATCTGGTTCCACTTACTTACATTAAAAGTAAAGAGTGTTTTTGTCCTACCCGGTGAAGTTACAGGGAGATACTTGTTTTTCTTTGAACAGAGACGATATATATATATATATATAGAGTCAGAATGATGAGTATGTTTAACATAATAATGACATATTTTTCTTATATTATGACCTATGAACTCATTATTTTGTGAATATTTAATTATTGTCATTTTTACAATTGTTGTGTATTTTTAATTAATTACAAATTTATTGTAAGCAACTATTATAATATATTAAGTCATGATTCATGATTGTGACTCACTAAATGGTTGTGTATTTCTTCCAGTGTTGGAAACAGATTTCTGTATATAGGTTTATTATTTACAGTGTTAATATTTATTTTAATCAAGACAGGCAACAACTGTTTAACTCATTTTTCTGTAAAACATATACATTCTTTACCTATATACATTCTTTATATTCTGTTAGTAGTCAGCTGCACTATTATATGTATTAATTGCTCTTCAAACTATATACAAACCCAGCACAGTCAGCAAATTCAAAGACTAAAAAAAGTTCAAAAAAAGTTGGGACACTTTGCAAAAAGCAAATAAAGAAACTGCTATGCTATTCAAATAATTTAAACCTCGTATGTAATTGAATATAGTACAAAGACAACATATCAAATGTTGAAACTGAGACAATTAAATGTTTCTTAGTGTAAAATAGTAAAGAACTTGGAGATTTCAACATGTAAAATACATAACATCATTAAATGACAAAGAAAATCCAAAGAAATCTGTGTGTATAAGGGACAAAAGCCAAAACCAGTATTGGATGCGCTGAAGTGGGAAAGTGTCCTGTGGTCTGAAAAAGTAAAAAAAAATGTAATTAAAATTCTTTGTGGAAATCACACAAAAGAATCGGGCTTCTGTGATGGTATGAGGTGGCACTAGTACACATGGAGTGGATGACTCCATTAATGCTGAACGATATATATATGGGTTTTTGAGCAACATGTGCTTCAGACAACGTCTTCCTCAGAGAAGGTCTTAATATATCAGCAAGACAACAAACCACATTCTGCATGTCATGACAGATGTCATGCTTGAAGTCATGCTGGCTGAGCAGAGTCAGGTGTTGGTGTTGTATCATAGAGATAAACACACAATATGTTGTGTTTATGTTAAGGTTGTGCCAGAGTTTGACTACAGTCCAAATACTGACTATAACAGACTTGGGATCTGTTGCTCAGGCTGGAATTAGGCCTAGTCCTGGACTACACAGCATTCTCAATGGACATTCCCCAATAATCCACACCCATCAAAAACCTAAAAAAAAAAATCCATGATGAATGGATCAATAGAAATGCTCCAAAATAACTTATAATAAATAAAAAAATCTGGTTCCACTTACTTACATTAAAAGTAAAGAGTGTTTTTGTCCTACCCTGTGAAGTTACAGGGAGATACTTGTTTTTCTTTGAACAGAGACGATATATATATATATATATATATATATATATATATATATATATATATATATATATATATATATATATATATATAACATGGCTGGTTTACAGCAATGTACATAATCACACTACTACAGTGAAAACGTACAGTGTAGTAAAACCATTAAATGGGAACTCCACTGAACTTATTAGATGGTTAAGATGTACTAGATGTACGAAGATATACTGTTCTAGAGAAGTGTTTGTTCACAGTTTCTTCAGATAATGCTCTGTTCTAGAGAAGAGTTTGTTCACAGTGGTGATGGAAACCAGACGTCCACTTCTAAAATCTCCCTCACAGAAAGTTATTACATGGTTGGAATAGTTTGATTGATAGTTGGAATAGTTTGATGTCTGAGATGTTATTTTACGATAGATTTGGACCTTAGGACCTTAAAATCCATTCACTGTGGAAGCTTACATGCAGGGCGCTGTAAGGCAGAATATTTGCACTATTATTAATATTTTTCACTATTTTACTATCACCAATATTTCAATATCATATAAACACTCAGAAGACACGTGTAGGTTCACTGGTGTGTTCGATAGTAAATAAATAGGCCATATTAGACATGGTGACTCCTGGTTCCCATCACTGCCACTGTAAAGATGTCTGAGTGTATACAATCAAACAATTAGCACCAAATCACAATGAATGACTCTGAATTAACATCGTAATGACTGACTTTTGCTGAAAGGTGTAAATCTCCTTTATATACTGTTTCAGCTACTCCGGAGCCGAATTAGGAAGTAAACATCAGATTAGAACTGCTAAATATATTGCAACGGGTAGCAAAGCGCTTCTTTTTAACGCTTACTTATGACAGAATTGTTCTTTAATAATAATTTAACTTGCATTATTGTTATTAAGAGAAGTTTAAATGGAAGTTTAAGCGGCTGGTTGACAGTAAAACGTAAACTTTATCGAGAAAAATACAGTTGGGCCGCGTCCCAAATGCTCTGTTGTTTTCGACTCGTATATCCGGGAACTTACTCGACCTTCCGCTGAGGAGGGCGATAGGGCGTAGGGCGTAGGGTGCAGTGTGTAGGCAGGGTGGCGTCGGAATGGAACGCACTGAAGGCTGCATACTACTGCTGATTTCTGGACCGTCACCAAATCTGTCAACCACGTGATGGTTTTCTTACTCCGTCGCGTTCTGCCGCACTTCGGCTCGTCTCCATTTATAAGTTATAAATAAAAAGTACCCTAGAAAAAAAGGAGCCGAGATTTCAGCTTTCGCCATTTATTTATTCTTTCCTTAAAACTTAAAAAAAGTTACGCGATGCTTCGTCCTTTCCTGCTTCTCCTCCTCGCGCTCTCATCAGTGATCCACAGGTCGCACCAGGAGCTGATTGATGATCTGCTGCAGAGCTTGTCCAAAGGAGTGGCCTTTTTCGAGAAGCAAAGCGGGAGCATTAACCTGGACGGCGTCGTTGGTTATGTCATTCTGCAGAGTAAGTCAGAGTAATGTTTTATTGCTCGTGTTTTATGTGCCTTTATGTACAAATAACGACTCAATACTTTAGACAGGTTACTAACGCGCTGTGACTTCTGTGCATTACATTACATTTTGTCCCATGAGTTATTTTATATATATATATATATATATATATATATATATATATATATATATATATATATATATATATATATATATATATATATATATATGCACACAATGTCTGGTAATGCAAAATAAATCTTTAACATTAATATTGATTTCCTATAAGATCCACAGTTTGGATGCTCTCTGTGTATTGCACTACAGACAGCTGCATCTTGTGTGAGTAGAATGCTTTATTATATAGATAAAGAGATAGAGAGATAGATAAATAGATCTACCAGAAAGGATAGATAGATAGATAGATAGATAGATAGATAGATAGATAGATAGATAGATAGATAGATAGACTTAG